>VBSM01000605.1:24894904-24976712 GCA_008086735.1 Cheirogaleus medius | reverse complement strand
AAAAAAAAAGTTCTCAAGCCATCTTGCTGAAATACATGAGACCATAACAAAAAAAATAAATAAATAAAAATAAAAGTTTTAAATGTAAAATTGTGAAACAAATCACTTTTAACTTGAATGTTCTTAAAGTTATTTTGCAAAAAACATGTAACTTCCTTATTGTTCATAATAAGATGAAATATACTGGCTGTTTATAACTCAGGTCATTAAGCTGATAATTAATAGTAATGAATGATGAAGGTTACAAATAAGATTAAATCTAAAGAAATTTTGCATTTGGTAATAGATGGGCAATTTTTTTCAGGCAAAATTCTAACAGATAACAATTAGAAAAGCTGAAAAAAAATAAAAATATATTATTTTTTCCGGTTTCAGAAAGATGGAAGGCAGTAAAAAATTGTGAGGCCAGTATCTATAAGAAGAGGAAAGTCAAAAGAGCTTAATCTGGCTTAAGTCTGCTTTCCACCTAAAGAGAATTGCCCATTCAAGAAGAAAAAGTATCCACTGAACATGATAAAGTGATTAGAATCTTCACTAATTTGGATGGCCATGGTTAATACTCAGGACTTTTAAACTTGACCTTAAATGCCATACCCTGTGAGTAATGGAGACTTGGAAATAGATGCTCCCCCCAAAATTGAAACCCAGTATCAAATCATTTTAATACCAGATTTTATTAAGAAAATATGTTTTGGAGGACAGGCGTGGTGGCTCATGCCTATAATCCTAGTACTCTGTGAAGCAGAGGTAGGAGGATCCCTTGAGCCCCAAAGTTCGAGACTAGCCTGAGCAAGAGCAAGACCCCTTTCTACTAAAAAAATAGAAAGAAATTAGCTGGACAACTAAAAGATATATATATATATATATTAGCCGGGCATGGTGATGCATGCCTATAGTCCCAGTTACTCGGGAGGCTGAGGCAGGAGGATCGCTTTAGCCCAGGAGTTTGAGGTTGCTGTGAGCTAGACTGACGCCACGGCATTCTAGCCCAGGCAACAGAGTGAGACTATGTCTCAAAAAAAAAAAAAAGGAAAAGAAAATATATCTTTATTCCAGTTGTATTCCAGAAATAAAAGTATAAATCCGCTCAGGAAAATTGTCATCTATACCTACTATTATTTTGTATTTTTCATTTGCATTGTCTGGAATTCTATATTTGGAAAAAGAGAGAAAATATATAAGAAAATAAGACTATTTAAGAAGGGAAAAAGCAAAATAGAACAGATGCATAGGAGCTTCAAATATTGGAGTTGTCAGCCATGCTAGGTAAAATAACTACAATTAATGTGATAAGAAATTAAATAACCCTATAGAGAATTACATCAGAGAAATGAAAACTATAAAATGAAAACAAATCGAAATAATGTAACTGAAAGTACCAATGATTAAATTAATAATAACTGAGTGACTGGCTTTAATTGCGGATGAGGCACAGTTGAAGAGCTAATTGGTAAAATAGCATATACTTAAAAAATTCTAAACACAGCCAAAACAAATAAAATATAAAAAATACAGAAAAGAATAAGGAAAACATTTAAGATATAGTGAAATATCTAATACCTGTATGATTTAAATCCCAGAAGGACATCTGAAAGAATAGGGCAGAAGATATATTTGAAGAGAAAGTATTTAAAAATGAGAAAGTACAATAAGTTATAGTTGCAAGAATCACTACATACTTTAAGAGAAGAGGAAAAAAATAAAATATTACTAAACACAAAGTAGAATATCAGCTAAAAAATAGATAAAAATAAACTAACTGGTATCCAGGAAGGAAAAACAAAGAGAGAGAGATAAAGAGATATACAAACATACATATATATATATATATATAGAGAGAGAGAGAGAGAGAGATTTCTTTCAACTACATTTGCTATTTAGATTGACAGCTCTCTTTAGAAAAGAATAAAATGAAATCAGAAAGATAATGAAGACATATCGTCCAAGTTTATTTCTAAACAAATCAAACTATAATTTTATTATCTGTATTTTTGACAGTTGTCCATACCAGTGAAAACATCACCTCAACCAATACAGGATGTTTCTCTCAACCATTAGAGGTGTTCAACTGGTAAGTATAAAGTGCAAATATTCCAAAATCTGAAAAAATTCATAATCTGAAACGCTTCTGGTTCTCAGTATTTGGGATAAGTAATACTCAACCTGTACTTTATTCCCTGGCATATGTTCTATTTTGGTGAATGTAACAAGTGACTTGAAAAGATTAAGTATTTTACAGATGTACTTAATGCTCTAAAATTTTTTAAGAAGCCCCACATATTTAGAAAATAACTACTACAATGTTAAATAATTTATGAGTCAGAATCAATAGTGACAATGAAATTTTGAAATACTTTAAATTGAATAAGAATAAGCATACTGTATGTCAAATTTTTTCTGAAGCAACTCACTCTGTAATTAGTGAAATTTTATAGCCATATATTCCCTTACAAGAGAAAGAACATTGAAAATAATATATCTAATCATCCTCCTCACAAAACTAGAACAATAACAACATATTTTATTCAAAAAACATAAATAACATTTAAAAATTGTAAATTAAAGCAGTTAAGCAAAGTACAATGTTGATTGTTTATCATTCCAAAGTTTAATAAAGTTGATAAATTCTAGAAGTAGCATTATGATGAAAAGAAAAATGACAAAAATTATCACCATCAAGAATGGAAATTGTGTGTGTGTATGTGTGTGTGTGTGTGTGTACAAGCAAACCTTGGAGATAGTGCAGGGCCATTTCCAAACCACTGCGATAAAACATATATAGTGTTAAAGCAATTTACAAAATATTTTTGGTTTCCCCAGTATATAAAAAATTATATTTACTCTATAATGTAGTCTATTAAATGTGCAATACCATTATGTCTAAAATAAAGTATATACTTTAATTTAAAAAATTGCTTTATTGCTAAAAATGCTATCATCTGAACTTACATCAAATAGTAGTCTTTTTGCTGGTGGAAGGTCTTGGGTGCTGATGATCAGGGTGGTAGTTGTTGAAGTTTGGGGTGGTTGTGAAAATTTCTTAAAATAAGATAAAGTTGAATTTTACCACATAACTTGAATCATTCTTTCATGAAAAGTTTCTCTGTAGCATGAGATGCTGTTTGACACCATTTTACACACAGCAGAACTTATTTTAAAATTGGAGTGAATCATCTCAAACCTTGTTGCTGCTTTATTAACGAAATTTATGTAATATTCTAAATGCTTTGCTGTCATTTAAACAATTTCCTTAGCATCTTCACCAGAAGTAGATTCCATCTCAAAAAACCACTTTCCTGACAATTTTTTATCCACTCAAGTTGTATTCTGAGATTGCAGAAATTCAGTCACATCTTCAAACTCCTTTTTAATTTCAGGTCTCTTGCTATTTCCACCCAATCTGCAGTTACTTCCACCACTAAAGTCTTAAACTCCTCAAAGTCATCCATGAGGGTTGGAACCAATTTCTTCCAAATTCCTTTTGATGTGGATATTTTGATCTGCTCCTATGAATCATAAATGTTTATAATGACATCTAGGATGGTGAATCCTTTCTGGAACATTTTCAATTTAATTTATCCAAACCCATTAGAGGAATCACCATCTATGGCAGCGCTATAAATGTATTTCTTAAATAATAAGACTTGAAAGTTATAATTACTTCTTGATTCCTATGCTGCAGAATGAATATCATGACACTAGGCATAAAAACAACATTACTTTCTCTGTATATATCCCTCAGAGCTCTTGGATGACCAAATGCATTGTCAGTGAGCAGTAGATCTCAACATTGGACTTAAAAGTAAATCTTGCTGAAAAGAGATGTGCTGTCATCCAGATTTTGTTATTGCATTTATACAGCACAGAAAGAGTCAACTTAGCATAATTCTTAAGGGCCCTAAGATTTTCAGAATGGCAAATAAAACATTGGTTTCAACTTAAAGTCATCAGCTACTTTATCCCTTTACAAAAGAGTCAGCCTGTTTGCAGTGCAACGGTCCCCAACATCTTCAGCACCACGGACAGGTTTCATGGAAGACAATTTTTCCACGGACCGATGGGGGAGGTGGGTATCATGGGTCTTGGGGAGGTGATGTGGAGCTAAGGTGGTGATACATGGCCTATTTCCTAACAGGCCACGGACTGATACTGGGCCACTACCCGGGGGTGGGGACCACATCTTTAAAGCTTAAATTAGAGCCAGATGTGATGGCTCACACCTGTTCCCAGCATTTTGAGAGGTAAAGGTGGGAGGATTGCTTGAGGCCAGGAGTTCAAGACCAGCCTGAGCAAAAGAGAAAGTCACCATTTCTAAAAAAAAAAAAAAAAATTAGGATACCTGTAGTCCTAGCTACTTGGGAGACTGAGTGGGAAAATTGCTTGAGCCCAGGAATTGAAGCTTACAATGAACTATAATCATGACCTTACATTTCAGCCAGGACCACAGAGCCAGACTCCCATCTCTTAAAAAACAAACAAACAAAAACAACACACCACAAAACAAAAAGCTTAAACTAGGTATTGACCTTTCTTTTCTAGCTATGAATGTCCGAAACATTTAATTTGTCATATGATTAGTTAAAAAAAAGAAAGAAAAGAAAAGAATGTCCTACATGTAATCTTCCAATAGAAGGCTGTTATGTTTACATTGTAAATCTTTTATTTAGTGTAGGCCTCTCATTAGTGATCTTAGCTAGATTTTCTGGACAACTTGTTACAGCATTTCTATAAGCCCTTGCTACTTCTCCTTGTAGTACTGTTAGATTATAGAGATGGCTTCTTTTCTTAAACCTAATGAACCAACCTCCTCTAGCTTCAAACCCTTCTACTATAGCTTTCTCTCTTTCAGCCTTTATAGAATTACAGAGAGTTAGAGCCTTGCTCTTGCAAGGTCTGTTTCAATATTCTATCCAGACAGACTACTAAAATTTTCTCCATGTTAGCAATAGGCTATTTTGCTTTCTTAGATGTGGAGTAAAGGAAACTCTCATACACAAGTTTTTAAAATATAAATCATTGCAATCATATTGAATAAAGAACATTTCCATATTCAATGTCAAAGAAATTTTAATTCTACACATATACCTAACAAATTTCAAAAAACACATATCATCATCGTATCCATTCTGGACACTTTGTAGTTGTTTTAATCAACATTTTTTCAATGAATAATGTAGTTGACATAACTGTTGCTAATGTTTAACCAATGCATGTTGTTCAATAGAGTCATGATTCCTACTTCCAGTGTTGCCTGTTTCAGAATATTTTTGAAACTTTTTGGGATTTTGACATTTAAAACAGTTTAGATCTTAACCCTCCTCAGAATTAATTAGAGATTCAGCATTTTCTGGTTTTTCAAATTATATACTATTCTTGAATCTGTCTTTTAACTTATATAATTTTATTACTGTGATTCCTCTATCAATACTCTAATATTTATGATTTGTTTCTATAAAACTCTTTCTCTATGTGATTGTTCTCTCAGTATTCTAATACTAATGATTCATGTCCATAAACTCTTTCTGTATGAGTAAGGATTTAATAATGGAAGACAAAATCTGTATTTTGTGTAATACTTTTTTTCTGAAATGGAATTTGAAGGCTATATTTTCTGTAGTGCTTTTATTGAGATTGCAATAAATGTATAATTAAAGAATGGAAAATAGCAGATACATTAAAGTCTACAAAATGCATATTTTAGCAATTCCCTTTCTAGAAATTTAGAAATTTTTACAAATTTCTAGGTCTTACTTCTGCATTATAAACAGTAGCAGACATTAAAAACAACCAAAATATATAAAAATAAATGATTAAAAATTAGATACTGGAAAATCCATAACTATAGTATTTTTATCTCTTACTATCATAGTGTTAAACACTTATTGACATAGAGAAACAATATTTTGCTTTATCATTAAGTGCATCTAAACATGAAGGAGAATAAAGCTGAAAATACAATGGAATTGATGGAAATGTGTCAGAAAGAAGGGCGTTTCTCATAGATAGAAGAAAGCCACTAGACAAAACAGTATGCTGAGGTGTCAGTCTCATTTCTTGAGAGTGGAATTTCATTCTTGTTGACACCCAGCATCTGATAAAAGTGGGATAAAAAAGTGTCAGGATCAAAGCTTATAGTCTTCATAATTCAAAGGTATTGGAGAATGATCTTGTAAAGCATATCTTTAGTTGGTACTTAATTACACAGCAATAAACTTGACAATTTCAGAAAATCATAGCTAATAAAATTAAAATTACCCACAATTCCAGCACTTTGAAATAACTACTTTCACATTTTGGTTTATTACTTGTCTTTCTTATTTTAATAACATTCTACATGTGTCATCCATGAGATATTCTCTTGTAGGAATGGAATTAATTGAGGACCCCAGGGACTGTGCTCTGAAATCCTTTCCCACATTTGCACACAGGCTTTTCTTTCCAAGGATTGCTCCCAGTTACTGACTCTGTACATGAGGGTTATTAATCCAAACTTCTATCAGAGACACACAGTGTTCCTCTGAAAGCTGAGTTGCCTAAGAATTTCTGGAAAACCCTGCTAAAACTTAAGTTTTAATCTAGGATTCTTTTATACAATTTTCCCTCCCACTCATAGTCACTCATTCTCCTTAACTCATAGTCAGATTCATATTGTTCAGATGGCTGCCCTCACCATTCTCCCTTAAGCAGGCATTTCCTATAATAAAATCCTTGAACATTTATATTGCCTTAGGGTGTGATTTTCAGAGGACCTGTACTACCACACCAGATATAGGCAGTGTAGTAATAGAGAGGTGACTCTGCCCTCTTCAACTGAATTCCTACTTACATACCTGTTTACTACTCCTGCTGTTACCATAGTTATCTGTGTCCACTCAAAAAAAAAAAATGGAAAAGTGAAACCTATTCCTTTTTGAAGGCATACCATGGAAGTATCTCAGTTCATTTCTGCTCATGTACATTTGGATATTTTTTACTTTTGTGTGTTGATCTTTTGGAAATAGGAAAACACAAAGTTAGGGAAAAATTCAAATAATCTGAGAAATAGAGCTCAAGTTGGTCTCAAAGGAAAAAATACCTAAAGTGGAAAGAACAAAAAGTAAACAATAAGAAGAAAAAAATTACCTTTCATCTGGAATAATAATTAAACAAGAAGACAGTAAAAGGTAGGAAAGGTTTCTCTTTTAAATATGTGTTGAGCTAACTGAATAATATGATATTATACATGTGTGATTTATATACTCTGTAGAGATTTATTAAAACTAATATATGACTTAAAATGCTTGACATTGTTCATTAATAAGTTCTTGGGGGAAACATACTAAACATACAATGTAATGTGTTATAAATTTCTAGTGTATAGGAAAAAAAATCCTTCTCAATCCTATTCTAACAGGCACTAAAAATGATCTCCAGTTGGGGAAATATCTACATGAGTACGTTAAAGGAACCAGAGTTATCATATCATCAAATATGGGAAAACAATAAATGAAATCTGAAATATTTAACACACATAGATGTCTTGAAAGAAAATGGATAGTCTGTCTATTTGGGACTTCTAAAAGTCATTAGGCCCTGAGGAAGGCTGACTTTGGAGACCAAGTCACAGAACTTGACTTCCTATTATTGATCTTCTGTTACAGATAAACTAACTTCCTTATTTTCTTGTTCCTGGTTCAAATCAGATGGTAACTGAAATAAAAGATCTTTTGGCTGAGATAAAAGACCCCTTGACTATTACATTTTCAATACGGAATGTTAAATGTATAACCCCTAAAAGGAAACACCGCCTATAACCAATTGAATCACTGTAATTATGCACTAACCATGTATGAAAAAGGGGGAACTCTTCATGAACTTCCCCAGACCTTGCCTATACATAAAGGACCCTCAAACCTCTCCACTTTGCCACTTCAGAGCACTGACTTTTGGAATCTGTATTCTCCTACATGGCCATGCTCAAGCTTTGTGCTAAAATAAACTCAATATTTAATCATATTGGTTGAATCTCATTAATGTCAATAGTGTGTGTGTGTGTCTGTGCAAATACATACTTATACATATTCAAATTTTTATACATATATGCATACATATATACATGTAGATCATACATATATCAAACTACAGAAAATTTACAAATAATTTGCTTGATATATTTGTATTCTGTATTTTTTAATTCTAAAAAATAATATACAGAAGCAACAGTGCCAATAGAATTTGTAAAATGACTAAGTCATACTTACATCTTTCATCTGCTGTAAGTTATTTTTGTGACTACTGTGGTAAAGTTAACAAGTAATTAGAAACATAAAATGAATTAATGTGGCTTCTGTTGACTTATGTAAGTGTCTGATAAACTTAGAAAGTCGTGTACAATACTATACCTCAAACTTATACCATTATTTAGCAGAATACTTAAAAGGATTGAGAGAACATTCAAGGAATATTTGTTTTGGAAATATATTTTCTTTTAATATTTAAGAAAATTATGGAACAATAGCAAAAGTAAAAGTCAGAAAATATAGTTTTTTTGAAGAACAATAACTGGAGTATCAGTCCCCAAAAATTATAAACAAAACCACTTACACATATATATGTACAATAATACTTATAATAAATATATTCATATAATTTAGCCTTACATAGATATTACTTAATATTTAGGGTTATTGAATGTATATTTAATTAATAATGTAGGTTATATATTCATAATTAGTAATATTAATACCATACATAATATAATTTTACTACTGTATGGATATATCTACAGCTAATAATTTAATAAACTGAATATAATATTTAATTTATAAATCATGAAATAGTGATTTCAAATGAATTTATAAAATTATTGTAATAATTACAGTATCATATATTAACTAAAATTTATTTTCAGAAACATATATGAAATGAAAATAACCAATTAAATTTTAAAATTCTGATTAAGTAATAAAATTCTAGTGATATATATATATAAAATTTAAAGTATTCTACCTTGTCATTTTCCTCTGTAGTTTCTTTGTTTTCTTGACTTCCTATGGTAGAATGGTTCGGGGTTTATTTCTTGTTTCTATAACTTCACTCTTTCTTGAAATTTTATGTGGTTTTTTTGTTGTTGTTATTATTTTTTATTTCGAAGTATTATGAGGGT
The DNA here is from genome assembly GCA_008086735.1 of Cheirogaleus medius. Taxonomy (NCBI): domain Eukaryota; kingdom Metazoa; phylum Chordata; class Mammalia; order Primates; family Cheirogaleidae; genus Cheirogaleus; species Cheirogaleus medius. Next base: position 24,967,567 of record VBSM01000605.1, on the reverse strand, counting down.
ACAAATGCTTTGGTTACATAAATTGTCTTTGCCCTGCCCAAGTTGGAGCTACAAGCGTGCCCATCCCCCAGACAGCATGCACTGCACCATTAGGTATTTTTTATTTAGATAAAATATACATATATAAATTACTATCTTTACCAGTCTTTCTTTTTTTATTTCAGCATAATATGGGGGTACAAATGTTAAGGTTACATACATTGCTCTTGCCTTCCCTCCCTCCTCTAGTCAGAGCTTCAAGTGTGTCCATCCCCCTGACAATGCACTTTGCACTTGTATATAGCCATCCCCTCCTCCCTTTCCCACCTGTCTGACACCCGATAAATGTTTTTTTTCTTAACATTTTGGTTAGATTTTATAACTTTCCCTTTCCCTAGCAAGGGTTAGAGGTATACCCTTCCCCTCCACACTGTTTGCCACATCCCTCAGATGTGGGTCTACCCCCCAACCCCCAAATCACTGGTGAACACCACCACCCTTTGAGCATCATATTGATAATCGGTCAATACCAATTTGATGGTGAGTACATGTGGAGCCCATTTCCCTGATCTTGTGTCATCTCACTTTGGATAATGTGCTTAAGCTCAATCCAGGATAATATAAACAGTGCTAGCTCACTGTCCTTTCTTAGAATTGAATAATATTCCATTGTAAACATATACCAAATTTTAATAATCCAGTGATGAATTGACGGGCACTTGGGTTGTTTCCACGTCCTTACAATAGATGGTGGTAGACACCTAATAATGCTATTGCTGGGTTGAATGGTATTTCTATTTTTATCTGTTTGAGATATCTCCAAATTCTTTTCCACAAAGGTTGCACTAATTTGCAGTCACACCAACAGTGTAAGAGTGTTCCTGTCTCTCCACATCCTCACCAGCATTTTTTGTTTGGGGATTTCTTGATACAGGCCAATCTCACTGGGGTTAGGTGATATCTCATTGTGGTTTTGATTTGCATTTCTCTAATGATTAGAGTTGTTGAGCATTTAATCAGGCAAGAAAAGGATATTAAGGGCATCCAAGTGGGTGCAGATGAGATCAAACTCTCGCTCCTCGCAGATGATATGATATTATACCTAGAAAACCCCATGGATTCCTCCAAGAGACTTCTAGATTTGATAAATGAATTTGGTAAAGTCTCAGGTTACAAAATCAATATACACAAATCAGAGGCATTCATATATGCCAAGAACTATCAAGCCGAAACTCAAATCAAAAATGCAATATTTTTACTATAGCCTCAAAGAAAATTAAATATCTAGGAATATATTTAATGAAAGATATGAAAGACTTATACAAGGAGAATTATAAAATGCTAAAAAAAGAAATTGTAGAAGATGTAAACAGATGGCAAAATCTACCTTGTTCTTGGATTGGTAGAATCAATATCATTAAAATGTCAGTATTACCTAAAGTCATCTACAGAATTAATGCAATCCCCATCAAAGTACCACCATCATTCTTCACAGATCTAGAAAAAAATAATTCTCTGCTTTGTATGGAACCAGAAGAAACCATGTATAGCCAAAGCAGTCTTAAGTAAAAAGAACAAACTGGACGGCATCAGTCTTCCTGACTTCAAGATGTACTATAAAGCAATAATAATTAAATCATCCTGGGAATGGCACAAGAACAGAAGGATTGATATTTGGAATAGGACTGAGATTCCAGAGATGAAACCATCTACATATGGTAACCTAATCTTTGATAAAGCAGACAAAAATATACAATGGGGAACAAAATCTCTCTTCAATAAATGGTGCTGGGAAAACTGGATAGCTACATGCAGAAGAATGAATCAAGATCCCTACCTCTCACCTCTCACAAAAATCCACTCAAGATGGATAATAGACTTAAACCTAAGGCATGAAACCCTAAGAATCCTAGAAGATGTTTGGAAAACCTTTTCTGATATTGGCCTAGGCAAAGAATTCTTGAAGAAGACCCCCAAAGCAATCTCTGCAGCAACAAAAATAAACAAATGGGATCTGATCAAATTAAAAAGCTTTTGCTCAAAGAAACTATCATTAGAGTGAATAGACAACCTACAGAATGGGAGAAAATATTTGCTCTCTACACCTCCGATAAAGGTCTGATAGCAAGAATCTATCTAGAACTCAAAAGAATTAAGAAAAAATCAAACAACCCCATCAAGAAATGGGCAACAAAAATGAATAGAAACTTTTCCAAAGAAGACAGGATAATGGTATAAATATATAAAGAAATTTTTTGTAGTTTTATATCATTAAATATCATTTATGGACACGAAAAGCTCATATTGAATGCCTACTTCAGTCATCTCTTATTTCCTACAGATGTTTATATTCCGCTTCATATCCTACATCTTTCTTAAGATATAAACTAGATATTTCAAACCTAAAATGCCAAAACTGAACTTTTGCTCTTTTTCTATCTGCAATTTCAGTTGAAGTAAAGCCATCTTTCAATAATCCCTTACTAGTCCTCTCATGCTCCATTTGTTACTTTCCTATTGCTACTATAACAAGTTAGTGGCTTAAAACATCACAAGTCTATGACCTCACAATTCTGGAGGTAAGAAGTCCAAAAGTGAGACTTTCTGGACAAAATTAAGAAGGACTGCATTCCACTTGGAGGCACCATGGAAGAAACTGTTTCTCTGCTTTTTCCAGTTTCTAAGGACTTCCTATATTCCCTGGCTTGTGGTTCCTTCCTCCACTTTTAAAGCCAGCAGCATAACATCTTTAAATCTCATTCTCATTCTTCTTTCTCCATCACATCTCACTCTCTGACAATGATCTTCATACCTATCTATTATAGTATTCCCTGTGATTACATTGTTCCACCCAAATAATCCAGAATGAACTCCACATCTCAAAATACTTACTGTGTTTCCCTGAAAATAAGACAGTGTCTTATATTTATTTTTCCTCGAGAAGACACCTTATGGCTTATTTTCAGGGGATGTGTTATTTTTTTTAAGTACGGTACAACAATCTACATTTATTCAAATATAGTTCAGTCGTCTTTTTCTGGAACATCATCATAACTCTCCAAACTCTGAATTCCATCCTGAATTTCTTGAGACTCTATTTCCTTTAGAACCACTGGCCCCAATCTCTCATGTCGAGCAATAGAGCTCTCATGGGGCAATGAGAAGGGCTGTTTGTCTTCTTTACTGCTCCACTACAAAATGCATGGATTGTGCAGATGTGCTGCGTAGCCACGCCCATCGCTAGGTCTTATTTTTGGAGTAGGGCTTATATTGCACAAATGCTTAGAAATCCTGCTAGGGCTTATTTTATGGGTAGGTCTTATTTTTGGGAAAACACAGTAAGTTAGTCACATCTATGAATTCCCTTTTGTTATATAAGCTAACAGACACAGGTTTTACAGATTAGGAAGTAGACAACTTTGGGTGGGGGACATTAATCCACCTACCATATCCCATACTCAGTCTCTCAGTAAATTCTGTTAGTTCTACCTTCAAATATATCTATACTCTACAATCAATTCCTCATTGCTTTTTACTACCACTATTCTCATGTGAGCCACCATCATTTCCCTGGATGATTGCAGTAGCCTCATAATTGATCTCTCTTGCTCAACTCCATTGGACTCTATTCTCAACACAAGAGCTAAATCAATTATTTTATAATATGCATCAGATTTCACTGTTCCTTTGCCCAAATGCTGGCATGGCTTGCAGCAAAAGTTCTATCATTGTAGTGGCTTACAAACCTGACATATTCTGGCTCCTATCCGATGCCACTTCATGGTATACTTTGCCATTCTCATTCAGCCACATTAACTTCTTTGCCAAACTCAAACAGGTTAGGTATGTTCACCTTTGGGTGCCTTTGCTTGGTTGTACACTCTGCCTAGCATTCTCTTCCCCAAATGCTTCCAATTCTTACTCCCTCATGACCTTCCATGTTTTTGCTCCTACATTCCCTACTCATTGATGCTGACCTGTTTGTCCATTTAAAACTGGAGTTTACCACTCCCATTGTTACTTCCTCTTTCTTTTATATCTTGCTCTATATTTATTTTTTGTTCCTTTTGTGTGGATCAGATTTCTTTTTTTTAATTTAATTTTAATTTTATTTTTTAAATTTATTCAGGATATTATTGGGTACAAATATTTTGGTTACATGTAATGCATTTGCCTCGCCCAAGCCAGGGTACAAGCATGTTCTTCCCCCATGCAGTGCATTCTGCTTTCATTAGTTGTGGGTTTACTTCCTTCAACCCCCAACCCCAACTGTCACCCAATGAGTATTACTACCATGTGAACACCTTAATATTGGTCAGTTAGTGCCAATTTGATGGTGAATACATGTGGTGCATGCTTTTTCATCTTTGTGATACTTCACTTAGAAGGATGGGCTCAATCTCTATCCAGGATAATATAAGAGGTACTAATCACCATTGTTTTTTGTAGTTGAGTAGTATTCCGTGGTCTTGCTCCATGTTTAACTTTTTAAAAAAACCCTTTTTAAAATCTAGCATGCTACATGTTTTATTTATTATATTTATGTATTTGTTTGCTTCTAATTAATTTTCTGTCTCTTCTGTAGAATATAAAATCTATGAATCCATAGATGTCTTTCAAAGGCACTAGAAATAATGTGTGACATTTGGTGGTAAAATAGTAAACAGCCATTCAATGAGCAGTAAAAACAGTTTTAGTAGATTGAGTTATCATGATAAAAATAGACTTTTGAGAAATTAACATAAAAACAAAGTGAGAAAATTGCTTGTTTTCTTAACAGAAATATTAGAAATAATATTTGCCTTATGAAAGCCTTCATATTTCTTTAAATATACAAATGTATGTATATAAACTATATATTAATATATAGCTTAAGTATATATATTCTTAGATATAAATATATATTTAATAATTATAAAGTTACATAGACTATCAAAATTATGTACCCAGACTTCAAACTATACTACAATTCTATAGTATAACCTTTTACACATGGTATTGGTTCAAACCAGCATGGTATTGGTACAAAAAAAGAAACATAGATTAATGGAAACAAATAGAGAACCCAGAGAGAAAACCATCTACCTGCAAACAACTAATCTTCAGCAAAGCAGACAACAACATATCGTGGGGAAAAGAAGCCCTATTCAATAAATGGTGCTGGGAAAATTAGATATCTGTGGGCAGAAGAATGAAACAGGACTGCTATCTCTCACCACTTACAAAAATTTATTCAAATGGATGAAAAACTTAAATATGAGGCATGAAACCATAAATTTCTAGAAGAAAACATTGGAAGAATTCTTCTAGATATCAGCCAAGGCAAAGAATTTATGACTAAAACCCCAAAGGCAATTACAGCAACAACAATAAATAAATAAAAACATAATAAATAAATGTGACTTGATTAAATTAAAAAGCTTCTTCACAGCAAAGGAAATATCAACAGATCAAATAGACAACCCACAAAATGGGAGAAAATATTTGCAAACTATACATATGATAAAAGGATAATATCCAAATCTGCAAAGAACTCAAATCAGCAAGAAGAAAACAAACAACCCCATTAAAACTGGACAAAAGACGTGAACAGAGGCTTTTCAGGGGAAGATGAACAAATGTCCAACAAACATATAAAAAAACACTCAAAGTCACTAATCATCAGGGAAATGAAAATTAAAACCATAGTGAGATATCACCTTACCCCTGTCAGAATGGCTATCAAAAAGTCTAAAAGCAATAAATGCTAGCATGGATGCAGAGAAAAAGAAATACTTGTACACAGTATATGGGACTGAAAATTAGTACAACCTCTATGGAAAACAATATGGAGATTTCTCAAAGAACTAAAAGTAGACCTACCATTTGATTTAACAATCCCACGACTGGGTAGCTAACCAAAGGAAAAGAAGTCATGTTATCAAAAAGACATATGTATTCAAACATTTATTGCAGCACAATTCACAATTGCAAAGATGCGTAATCAACCCAAGTGCCCATCAATTCATGAGTGGTTTAACAAAATCTGATAGACACACACACACACATACACACCATGGAGTACCACTCAACCATAAAAATAAATCAATTAATGTCTTTGGAAGCAATTTGGATGGAACTGGAGACCATTATCCTAAGTGAAGTATGTCAAGAATAGAAAAACAAATACCACATGTACTTTTTAATAATTCGGAACTAATTTATGGGCACACATGGACACAGAGAGAAGTAAAAGTTACTGGAAATCAAGAAGGAGGAGGTTGAGGGGAACAGGGGTATAAACCTAACTAACAGGTACAATGGACACTATTTGGGTGATGAGCACACTTATAGCCCAGACTTAAGCATTATAAAAGCTATCTATGTAACAAAAACATTTGTACCCCTGTAATATTTTGAAATAAAAGTGTATATATGGTCTCATATGTAGTAAAATATATAGTGTAAAATATATAAAAATATGTATATTTAACAAAATTCATAATTACACAAGATAATAATAGCAATTATAACTAGTGTCTTGTTCAGAGTGTAAGTGGCTTAGAGTTTGTCTTCTCTATTTGCATTCATTGGTTCATCCTATGCTCACCTAAGTAAAGAAGAAAGATTATGTGTTTTCTTCTGAACTGGGAGTCTATCATGTCCAGTTTTTTTCAATCAACTTATATAATCATGTCTTGCATCTCCTATATCCTGAAAAAAAAATAACGATAATAAAAAGAATGATTATAACTTGCTCAGTCTTACCACTTTGTCTAAACGAAAACAAAAACAGAACTTGGGCTTTATTTGGATAACTCTATTGCTAGGATTGCACACATATTAAAGATGTTTATGTCCATCTTTGTATATAATCCATCCCCATCCAAGCACTGTACCTTTTCTTTTGAAAAATAATATATACCTTGCATGTTCCAGATTTCATTATAAAGTCTATTCTTATGTTTCTCAAGCTTTATTATTTGTATGAATCACTGGGGGGCATTGTTAAAATGCAGGCTTAGCTTTAGTAATGCTGAGATTGTGCATTTCTAAATGCTATATGTTCATATTACTGGTCCATCAGCCAGATTTAAGTATCAAGTTTACAAAGTTATGCCAATTCATCAAAAAATGTAATATTGAATTTATTTCTGTGTATTAATTTACATATACTAATGCTAAATTGTATGTATTATACATTTATTTGCATCAGACCCGGAAGTCTAAGGATACACTAAAATCTACATGAATTAAAAATGGCATATAATATTTTAGTAAACTATATAGGAATGTATTAATACAAAAATGTGTTTCTTATCCTAATATCAATGTGACTTTATTTAGGAACATTCCCAAATTTATAGTTTAATATTGATAACCTTTGTCAAATATTACTCTAAAACTTTATTAAGGGTAATTCACATTATTGGTTATTAGATTTTTAATCATATGCTCAGAGCAGGAGATTATTTTGTGGTTTTCCATATTTAAAGAGGAATGCATAGGATTTTTGTGGGCTTTATTTTTCTTTTTATGATATGCTCAGAATTTTAAAGCAGATCCAGTTGATAGGCTAATATATAAATTCTATTTGAAAGTTACAGTCTGGATATTAGGATAATTGATCTACAAAAGGAGGTTTTTATGGTGTAAGTATAGCCAATATTTCTGTTCTGACATGTAATTTTTTTCTTGACACTATTTTTATGATGTTTGCTCTGTGCTATTGCATTTAGAAGAGTTGAGTTTACTGTGTGTATATTAAGTTTATGCCAAGTATATTAAAATTAGTATTTTTTTATTTTATGACAAATTCACTCATTGTCTCTTTTTAGTGATATTCTTTCATCATCTCAAAATTAGTAAAGGAATTAATCAGCATATAATAAAAATAATGTTGCATCTTTTCTGAAATCTATAAAGTTACTTTTTCTATCCTAAAATAGCTATTCTTTCCAAACTCAAGAAGTAGCTTATTGGTTATAGTGTATGTGCAGGCATCGAAAGACTTTGCCTTAAGCCATGTTAATGGTTTCATAAAACAGTCAATTCATAATTTTATTCATTTTTCAGGTTTCAAATTTATACTTAAAAACTGCCTGTTTAAAGATATGATTAAAAGATAAGAAATTGTTCTTAAAATGTATTTTTTCAAAGACTTCATTTATGTTTGTATTTCCTAAACATATTTTAAAATTCTTAACGTATGTGTGTTCTTATATTTGATTATTTGCAACTTTATTACCAGTATTTTTCTAAATAATCCACAGTCTACATCTGGATAAACAAAATATAATAGATGTTACTATTTTTTAAAGTCCCTTCCCTCTTTGATTACTTATACAACAGTTTGGAAATGCTCATGCTTACCCCTAGAGTTTCTGCTTTAAAGTGTTTTACTTCCCAAAGGCAGGGAACTGCAGGTGTTTCTCATGCAGGTGTTTGCCTATGGAAAATCTCTGCCAATCAATGTAAGGCACAGCGGTTCTTTTAGCAGCAAAAAGTAACCCAAAGGCTTTTTTCAGGTAAATGTAAGCTATAGGATATCCACACTAAAAATGCAAATTAAATACTGAGCTTTCAAATTAGAAACCAAGAATGCCAGGAGATTCCCTTGTGTATATTCACAAAATACACTGGTTTGGAAAAGTTGAGCAAAAAGTAATATTAGTTGTAATGATAGTATGGGGATCTACCAGAAGAATATCAGGGGATTTATGCATTTTAATCATGACAGTGCCTCCATATTCATTATGAGATTTTATTTAATGAGGTAGAAATTGTGTTACTAGGATTGGGGAAGTGGAAATAAAAGATTGGTAGAATTTGAGAATTTGAGAATGGTCATAAAACAATTAAGAAAATATCTATATGTTATGTTGAGCATTTGCAGTTAACAGGTAAATTTTCTAACTGGTATTTGGATGGTCTGTATTAATGATATTCAGAAAATAATCTCTGAGGTGATGCCCTCTATCACATCACATCCCCAGATCCCAGGCACAATCCACATATTGCTGAGGCACATCTAGTAGAACACAAAAGGAAAGGACTTTATAAGATATTTTTCTTAAGTTCTCATTCAAAAAAGCTGGTGTTTCTGTACATATGCTTCTACTTCTAATTGAGTTAGTGGTACTAGGACAAAATTGAGTGCCCATGTCCTGGCAATAAGTGAATGCTTGATAACTAAGCATGCAATGATTAGTGTTTTTGAATTTCAATGTCTGTTGAGCCACGACAATTATGTTTGATTACTAATTCAAGAAGATTAATTTCTTAAAATAGGGTTTAAATTTTAAAATAAGAAATAGCAGAGATGAAGTACCAAAGGGGACATCTTCTCTTCAGGGTAGAAATGAAAGTAAGAGGAATCATTTAACATATTAGCATTTAAAGATTTGTTTTATTTATATCAAGGACAAGGATTAAGCAATGTCTTCTTAATGTAGTGTACTTATATATATAATACTCATAAACATAAATCTCTATATTTATGGTCTCTATCATCTGTTTTAAAAATTTGAATGAGTTTTAAATATTGCTGTTTTCTTATCAATTACCTGACTTTATATTTATTGTGGGAAGTTATGTAACTTATGGATATATTTGATCTACTGTGAAAAATGAAGTCTGTCTCCTTATTAAGTGACTTAATTGTAGCTTTTAAAGAACCTTATAAAACTTCATTCAGGTCCCTTATTTTACAACATGACCAAAGCCATTTCTGCTACTCTTTACCTGCTGGCCAAAAAAACTTATTTCAAAACACCCAGCTGTAAATTATGCCAATTCATTAATGTTATAGAATGAACAATCTATTAATGGCTTCATAATTGCTAATATAAAGTAAATTTGAATTTAAATATTTTTTAAAAGTTACTAATTTAAAGAAATTCACATGTTCACAACAGTTTTAATTAAAATTAGCTATTTGATTTTGAAAACTAGCAATATTCATAAATATCAACTGGTTAAATAAATAAAATTGTAATGATATATAGGACTCAGAAATAATAATTTTTCAGGCCATAAAAATTCAACATGTGTAAAAAATTTATCTGCCCTCCAGTCTTAGAGAAAAAACTCCTAAGAGACTGATGAGAGATGGCATTCAGTTCTATATTTATCTTATAGTCTTTAGGTGTACCACAAAGACAAAATATTTTATAGATTTCTGTAACATTGGCTTTAAGTAGTACCAATTAATGCCACAAAAGACCTTCAACACAATGATATTAATAGTATATTAGTGAAAATGTGACTGTCTAACATTCTTAATGAGAGTTTGATTTCAGACTTTCCTATAGAAAAGTTACCGTTACCAGTTAATCATTAAAAATAGCCATCTGCTCCAACTGGTTTAGTTAACAAATACCTTAGGAATGAAAATGTTTAAAATTCTTTTAGTCTGTGAATATGGTGAATTCTGAAAAACAAAATATTTCTTAACTGGAGAATATGTTCTCTCTTTTTTAATACCTCATTTGCACCATTTTTTCCCGAATAAAATTCTCTCTTTAACATTAGTTTTGAAGGTTAGGAGAAAATTTTCTCTGTTAACATTTTATGATTATATGTGTCTTTCAACATTTCAAACTTTACATAAAATTTCACTTTTTAAAATTATACCTAGCTGTATTTTTTTTGTAATCTTTTAACAAGAAATCAATTGAAAACTAGTGCCTCTTTTTGTTTTTCTGATGATTTATAGGAAAACTTTCACTGGCAGACTGGAAAACATCAAAACACAAGAATGTAAAAATGACTTAATATTTAATAGTGATTCTCAAATGTAAAATTATTTTGCCTCATTTAATATATACTAAAAATAAATAATTTTCAAGCTATAATAAATGCATATTTTAACAGTTTCTATGCTTCTTGATTTCATCAAATGTAAATATTTTGAATCTTTTTGTGTTTAGACATAAAAAATATTTTGACAATAATAAAGACCATGGCGTGCAATCCTGTAGGCAATGATTAAATTAGTTCAAATCTATTATATTTACACATTTGTTCCTAAATATCTGATTTGCTATTCTGTAGAAATATTTTCTAAGCAAAAGACTGTAGATTGAATTCATGAATAAGAATTCTTATCTTCTAACCCTCCACAGAATTTTATGAAAATAAAAAAGTTTATATTTATATATACATACACATTTATTTCAGCTTTTGGTTCAATTTGTTGGCAATCTCTCTAAAAGTATCAATCTATTCTTTGTGATATGAATTTGAAGATCATTTCTACATCAGTGGTTTGTATTTTTTTAATTTTACTTCTGTACATATGCCTGAGTGAACAATAAAACAAGTAAACAAAATACAGGAGGTCTATTTTTGGCCCAAACCTATGTTAGAGCAGACTGATGATTAAGAATTCACAAGGAAAACAAACAAGCAAACAAAACAGAAAGAAAAGAATCTAAAAACTCCTGCTTAGTGCAAAGGCCAAAATGTATTTGTCCATATTTCATAGATGAGGATAGCATTCTATTATTTAATATTGCTAATGATCCATATTTATGGTTACTTTTTTAGACAATAATCTAATTTGAATATTGAAATTTTATGTATATGTATATATTCTTTTAATTTCAAAATGATTTGGATTTACAGAAAAGTGGCAAAAATGGTACAGAGAATATTCATATACCCTTCATTCAATTTAGCTTATTGTCAGAATTTTTCATTATTATGGTACATTTGTTAAAATGATTAAATTTATATTATACATTACTATTAAATAAATTTTAGGCTTTATCTTGATTTCTCCAGTTTTTCCACCAGTGTCTTCTTTCTGTTATAGCATCCAATTTAGGCTACCATATTGCATTTTGTCACCATATTTTTTATAGTCTCATTTGATCTATAACAATTTCTCAGTCTTTTCTTATATATCATAAACATGGCAGTCTTGAAAAGTACTGGTCAGTTATTCTGTAGAATGACTATTCATCTTATTAGATCACACTTAACACAAAAATGCTTTTCTAACCACATCATATCAGGATGTTATTTGTAGAATTAACCTTTATTGCTCAGTTAAGGTAGCATTTGCCACTTTTATCCCCTGTAAATTTACAATTTTTTTCTTTATGTATTCTATTTTTAAAAAGTGAATCACTATACTCTCTCCCTGTCAAAGGCTTGAGGGGTGGGATGGGAGGTGGGGTGGGGAGAATTAAGCTTTAACTCCTACAGAGGTAAGTATCTACACATATCATTTAAAATTGTTCTGTAAAAAAAATTATCTCATGTTCTCTATGTGATTTCTTCAATCATTTATTTATATTACTATGGACATATATATGTGTATTTTCTATTTTTCATTATAATTCAATGCTATGTTGGTTATTTGTTCAAATTGTTTCAGTTTTGATGATGGGGAACTCTTTAAATTTGGCTTCCATGTCTATTTGGCATACCACCATTTCCTTTTCTTTTCTTTTCTTTTTTCTTTCCTTTCATCCTTCCTTCCTTCCTTCCTTCCTTCTTTCCTTCTTTTTCTTTTTCTTTTTTGTTTTTCACTTCATTATTTCCTGGTGCTTCAAGATATTCCAGGCCCATCTTGTATTTTCCCCTGACCTAGTCACAGAATCAGTCATTATTACCTTCCTTGAACTCTGGTGTCTTTTATTAGGGAATGGTGTTTGGAAACCAAGATCTGCTTACTAGGTGCACTCATTGCTCTAGAGTTTTATTATTTCTGGCCACTCTAAGTAGAGATAATTAGGAAATATGTGTGTGTATACTAATCTATATGTATATGCATTTATAAAAGTTTTTGCATCTATCCATACTATATATTTTATGTGTCAACATGTGTAGTCCACAGGATGCCCAGATTAAAGGTTGCTTCTGTAAGGGCATTTCTAAATGAGATTAGCATTTGAATCAGTGGACTCAGTAAAGTAGATGGCCCTCCCTAATGTGGGTGGGCACCATCCAATTCATTAAGGGTTTGGCTAGAACAAAAGGCAGAGAAAGGTAAAATTTGTCCAATTTTTTGTCCTGCCTTACTGCTGGGGCACATCGTATCATTCTCTCAGCACTCAGACTGAAGTTTACATCATCAGTTCCCCTGAGTGTAGGTCTTTGTATTAGGACTGAATTATACCAGTGGTCTCCAACTTGCAGACAGCAGATCGTGAAAATCCTCAGCCTCCATAATTGTTTGAGACAATTCTGATGATAAATCTCCTCTCCTATTGATTCTGTTTCTCTTGAGAACACTGACTAATACATATATATTAAGTTAGTCAGTTTATATTGTCTCCAATTCTGATCCAGTACCATGTGATTCATCTTAACCTTCCTTTCTTGTTTATCTGTAATATGTCTGTCATACAGTGAGAAACCTAAATCCCAGTAGCTGACTTTTCACATATTTCTTACACACATCATATATGTAAAGCAGATTCAGAATATTTAATCTATACTGCTATGATGAAAAATATTACCAACTGAAGTACAGTGTTTGTTTAGCTTCTTTTTCTGTAAATGCTGGGCTCTTTAATAATAAATCTATGTGAAATTTATTGTTTTTATCCTGCTCTACACTTGAAGAGTATATACTTTAAAGCTAAGATTTTAGTTCATTCTTCAGTGCTGCACATTTTTTACTTCTAATTCATCTAATATTGTTTCTCCAATATATCACCAGACTGCTGTTTAGACCCTCTTCTCTTTCACCAATGACTATTTTTTACTCACATTTTCATGAACCTTGTGGGTCTTCTTACATAATAAGCACATTGGTGGTATAGACCACCCTTAGAAATGTGGAAAGTAAGCTTGAGGCTCTTCATGTGGAGAAATAAGGGGTCCCAGGTGTTCTGAGACTTTCTAAAAGAAAGGCCTTTGGAATCTAAGGGGACAGTATAGGGGGACAATTTCAGTTGGCAGGAATTCTCACCCAGCTTAGAGATACAATTGGATAAAAAATGATATCAAGTCAGAGGAGACAAGGGTTTTTTTAAAAACAGGATCCATAAACAAATAACTATTTGAGAAAAGAAATTAAGAAGACATTCCTATTTACAATAGCATAAAAAACTTAGGAGTAAATTTAATTATGGAGATGAAAGATTTATATACTGAAAACTATAAAACATCGATGAAAGATATTAAAGACACAAATAAATGGAATGATATTCCATGCTCATGGATTAGAAGAATTAATATTGTTAAAATGTCCATACTATCCACAGTGATCTACAGATTTAATGCAGTCTCTATCAAAATTTCAATGTCATTCTTAACAGAAATTTTTTAAAAATCCTAAACTTTATGTGGAATCACAAAGACTTTGAAAAGCTAAAGCCATCTGGTGCAAAAGAATAAAGATAGAGGCATCAAACTGCCAGATTTCAAATAATTCACAAATCTATAGTAGTCAAAACAGCATGTTACTGGCATAAAGATAGATATATCAACCAATGGAATTTAATAAAAAGCTCAGAAGTAAACTCATATATTTACAGTCAATAAATTTTTGATAAAGGTGTCAAGTACAAAAAATTATTAAAAAAACATGTTCCTTAAGACATGGTTTTGGAAATCTGGATATCCACATGCAGAAGAATAAAAATGGACTTTTATCTTACCCCTTATATATGAGTCAACTCATAGGGGTGGGGGACCTGTGCCCTTTTGATTTAAAGATTATTCTTTTTTAAGTACCAGAGGAGGCAAAAGAAAAAGCTTCATCTTTTTATGCTGCACCCCTTTTAATGAAAGGATTTGTTCTGTAAAATTTGGATTCAGTAAAAAGGCCACATTCAAGAACCCAGAAGGCCACATGTGGCCCCAAGGCTGCAGGTTCCCCATGCCCCTAAACCACTCATAGATTGGAATAAAATATTTGCATATCATATATCAGATAAATGGTTAATATCCAAATTATACATGGAATTAAAACTATTCAAAAACAAGAAAACAACCAACCTTATTTAAAATTGGGCAAAAGATTTTAATAGACATTTCTCAAAAAGAGACATATAAATGGCCAATGGATATATAAAAAAAGGCTCAATATCTCTAATCCTTAGGGGGACATAAATTAAAACCACAATATTATATCACCTCAGACTTGTTAGATTTACTGTTATCAAAAAGGTAAAAGATAAAAATTTTTGGTGAGAATATGGAGAAAAGAAAAGGAAATACTAGTATACTGTTTGCATTTGTATTCTAAATTAGTACAGCCATTTTGGAAAACCTCCAGAAAACTAAAATTAGAATTGCCATATGATCCAGCAATCCTACTTTTGGGTATATATCCAAAGGAATTTAAATCAGTATGCTGAAGAGATGTCTACACTCACATGTCATTGTTACATTATTCACAATAGACAAGATAAGAAAACAATCAAGGTGTCTATCAACAAATGAATGGATTAAAAAATACATGTAATGCAATGCTATTCAGCCACCAAAATTAAGGAAATTCTGCCATTTGTGACAATATGGATGAACTTAGAGGACAATATGCTAAGTTATGTAAGTCAGGCACAGGGACACAAATACAGTATAATCTTAGTTGTATATAGTATCCAAAAATTTGAAACTCATAGAAGTAGAAAGTAAAATTGTGGTTACCAGGGGCTGAGGGCAGAGGCAGACATAAAATGATTAAAGGCTACAAACTTTCAGTTAGACAGTAACAATAAGTTCTGGTGATCTATTATTGCACAGTATAGTGACTATAGCCAATAATTTATTGTATATTTCAAAATAGCTAAAATAGAGGATTTTAAATGTTCTTACCATAAAAAAATCATACATATGAGATGGTGGATATGTTACTTAGCCTGATTAGATCATTTCACAATGCATACATATATCAAAACCACATTGTGTGACATAAATATATACAATTATTGTTTATCAAGTAAAAATAAAGCAAAACTTACAAAAATAGGATCCATGATAAGGACTTTCTTTGACAGGGTACATGGGCAGTGACCAATAATCATGCAATTCAATACAGGTTTTGCATTTCATAAAGGCTGAATGCTGATGCATGTACTTGGGTAATCTTATTTATATATTAATTTTAATTATATATTTTTAAAGCAGTATAATGATATCTCTACTCTTGAACTTCATGATCTTCTTTCACAGACTGTAAAAGAAACCAGAGCAAAGCAGTAAAGAGGATGAGGCAATCTATTAATAATTATATTAGCCAATGTTATACACATAGGCTGAGGTTAAAATAGAAAAAAGCATTAGAGGATCTGATTTTTTGGTAAATGTATATATACTCAATGCATTAAATTACTTTATTATTGATCATAAATTCTTTTTTTATTATTTTATTTTTATTTTTTTATTTTTTTTTAATTTTTTTTTATTTCAGCATATTATGGGGGTACAAATATTACGGTGATCATAAATTCATGATACTAGTAAGATTTCTAACAATATATTTCTTAGTACTATTTTATAGTAAGACACAACTAATTAATAAATCAGAATATGATTTCAGATCATCTTTTTCTTGTCTTCTTGTACATACTGGCAAAAATTTCTTTGCTAGTGGTCACAAGAACATGTGTTTTATGCCATACATAGGGAAAATATTGGTTGAAAGCCTAAAATTTTTTAATTAATAAATAAATTTGACTCGAGGTGTTAAATCATTCTTCAAATGTGCTCCCAAAGCATCTTATGCTTCTATAACATATTTTTATTACAGCATTTAATATACGATTTTATATTTTTATGGAATTTCCATTTTTAGGATAATTCATTCTATTTAATTGACAACTGTATTAGAGAACATAAAAATAACATGTTTTATTTTTATTGCCTATCTCATAAAATATTTAAGATATGTTTTATATATAATATCAATAAAGGGTACTCATATAGTTTATTGCATATACTTCATTGAACCATAAGGATATTACTGATGATACTTTAATTGCATTTCTATGGACATAGGAATTTTGGCATAAATGCTATATAATTTTATAGTAAATTTAATATGTTGTTAATTTACAAAAAGATATTTAGCATTATCCTAATGTTCATGAAAATGTTTGCCTTTACTGCCAAAGTGAGTGTGGCTACTGTAACTCAACCTGATATATCCAACTGGAATTTGACTCAACACTCTAAAACATTTATCATTTGGCTGGAACATGATCTCTGCAACATATTAAGGAAATAGTTAACTTACTGTATTTCCTTATTAATGAAAGTGGTTTTTATTCCTAGATATTTTTATTCGCGTGATTTTACTTCATGGTCTAAAGACATAAAATATTTAAAATCTAGATAAGTGTCATTTTTGTTTTATTATATCTATTACTTTATATTGAAATATATGTAAAAAAAGTATATAAAATGTCCAGAATAAAAATTAATACATATAACTAATATATATTACCAGTATGTGAAAATAATATATTCTCCTTTTATATTTTATCATCATTTTTCATGTAAGATAAATTAATGCTATCAATTTTATGGTAATGATTCCCTTTTTCTTTCAGAGTTTTATGTCATGTAGATATTTCTCAAAAACATATGTTGTTTACATTTCCCTTTTCTGATCTGTAAAAATCTGCATTCAGAATTTATGAATTCTGTTCCATACGTATATGAGGTCTGTCCAGAAAGTATCTAGCCATTACTAACATAACAAGAACAGTTTGCACAACATTAAGGTAACCTGGCAGCCAAGGAGAGCAGACAGTAATGCACATGTGTGAATGATGACTTCGCTGTCCTAGTCAGTGGGGTGCTAGATGCCACTGAGTGATCATGTGTACTGTGTGGCTGTTGCATTCAAAATGACTGAGCAAGTAGTGCAAAGAATCTGCATCAAATTTTGCAATAAGCTTCAACATTCCTCTGCAGAAACTATTCATATGATTCAGAAGGATTTGAGGGACAATGCAAAGAGTGCAGTGCAAATAAAAATGTGGCAGAAACACTTCAAAGATAGTCAAGAATCTGTTGAAAGTGATCCATATTCTGGGAAGTCTGCAATATGCAGAACACCTGAGAATGTTGAATGTGTACGGCTTAGGTTAGGAGACACTGGGAGAACTGTGTAAGGTCCCAAAGTGCCTAATTTGAAGAGGACTGAGGCATCCTCACCCTATGTACAATGTTTCTTGTATGTTGTATCTACTTCAATAAATGTGTCTATTTTTCATATTGCATGGCTGGAGACTTTCCGGACAGATCTAACAGTGGCATTAGCTAGGGTTCAATTGCAAAAGACTCACAGGGCCCAAAATGGCAATGCTTAGAAATTTGTACCTTTTGTCAGGCATAAAATTCAAAACAGCAGCATCATTAAAGTAAGGATATCCATTACACACTGCCTTACAAGGAATCTGGGGAGACCAGTCACAAATTCCAAAGATTCTTCTTTTGTAAATGCCATATAGGAGGTGTTTTCTCTAGGATTAGGAGCCACAGATGTGAGAATAGAATATTTGAATAATAGAAACAAGGAAAGCAAAGTGGAGTCTATTCCAGGGTCACTTATATCCTGCTTGTCACAGAGAGATAATCTCTTCTGCAATTCTCAATAGCAAGGCCCCTTCCACTTTCTCACTGCCACTACATTTTGTTAATTATAAAGCTAAATTTATATTTCTGTAAAAAATCCCAACAAATTCATTGTTAAGGCTTTTAAAGGTTTAATTAACATATAATTATCTGCACATTTGTGATGTGCAGAAATTGATTATCTCTGTTGTATGGACCTGAGAAAGCAGAACCATAATCAAGATGATTAATCTATCTATCACCCAAAAGAAGGTTTATTTGGACTACTTTATAATTTTTTTTCTCTTCCATCCCACCACTCCTATACATCTCCAAGGAATTACTTTTATATTACGTTAGTTTACCCTAACTCTAGAGAACAGAAAATCAGTGTGTAATATTTATATTTATTTTAATTAAATATACCTATTCTCACACAACATTCTGAGACCAGAGACATTTTATATAGAAGATAGAACTGTTGGAACATTAAGGCAGGTATAGGCTAGGGTTCCATTTACAAAACAAATTCACTCAGCCTTACTCCAAATGATGGTCCCCAATTATTTTATGTCTGGTGATTAATCACTTCATAACCAATATTGATTATCTTCTAGAAGATATAGATATATCCATTCCCCAGTGTACACTC
Source organism: Cheirogaleus medius (assembly GCA_008086735.1). Taxonomy (NCBI): domain Eukaryota; kingdom Metazoa; phylum Chordata; class Mammalia; order Primates; family Cheirogaleidae; genus Cheirogaleus; species Cheirogaleus medius. The sequence continues at coordinate 24,948,432 of VBSM01000605.1, read as the reverse complement.
ACCTTTTTAGAGAATATGTCAACAAATACTTCTGGATAAGACTTAGAGAAACTTCTAAATATTGATTTGAAATGTCATCAAGAGCTTACTAATGCTTAATATATACACAATTTATAATTTAGTTTTGGGTGTATATTTTACAAGACTACTTGTGGTAAAAATTACACACTAACTCAAATTGCTAACTCCCCATCCAAAATAATAATAATAAAAAAGGTTAAATACTCAAAATGAATTACTGAGAGGATTTAATAAAGGAAGTTTTTTCAAAGGTATAAGTAAGATCAGGGCACCAATAAGGAATGATAAAGCACTCTAAGAGAAATCAAAGTAGAAAGTCATCACTTACTATTTATACTTCTAGGATAAATAGTTACTGGAACTTTAAGGGGCTCAACAAACAGAACCAAGCCTAATCATGAACCTGTAGGAAAGGAACCTTAGAAAAAAATCAACTTATTCTACTATTGTTGTCTCCTTTGAAAATAATGCAACTTCAAACTAAAAGAGTAAGAAACCTAGTGTTTCTAAAATCCAAGCAATCAATAGAGGTTATACTTCAGAGATACAAAGCATGATAGGAAGAATAGAAAGTGGTGCTTAAGGTATACAGAATAGATCCACCCTATGACTACACAATCACTGAATAGTTATTAAGGTGCATACACTCAAAGTTGTCTTCCATGTTAGAAAATTAGATGTTTTGTTAAGTTGTATAATATCAATAAATATTTGGAAAGCACTACCAGAATGTTAAAGGAACTTATTTTTCATTTCCTATTTTATATATTTATCTTATTGCTTGAAATTATACTTTGAAAGTGTTTTGTTTGTTTGACTGCCCCACTACATGATCTTAGGAGAAAGGAAAATATTCATAAGTTTTGTTCTTGATAAACCAGGGGATAATTGAATACATAGTAGAGACAAATATTTTAAAGCTAAAGAATAAAATTATTCTGTCACAATTTTTTATTATTAAAATAGATTAATTCTCTATGTTTCATAAATCTAAAGTAATTGATATAAGAATGATTTTGATTTTTTTTAATTTGTTGAGACAGTATTTTCTCATCCATTCATCCAGTCTGTCTCTTGGGCATTCAGACCATTCGTGTTGACTGATAGAATTGATATGTGGGATGTTATTCTCTTCATCATGTTAGGTAGTACCTTATTGTTCGGTTTTCCCTCTTGTGCTATTGTTTTATATGAGCTGAGAACTTTAGCTTTTGGATGATTTTATGCTAATGGGTGTCTACTATGTTGATCCATGTATAATGCAGTTCTGAGTATTTTCTGTAGGGCAGGTCTGGTTGTGACAAATTCCCTCAGTGTTCGCTTGTCTGGAAAAGTCTTTATTTCTCCTTCATGTAAGAAAATTGCTTTTGCAGGAGTCAAAATTCTAGGCTGGCAATTGTTCTGTTTAAGAAGACTAAAGAGGGGCCCCCAATTCCTTCTGCCTTCTAAGGTCTCCATGGAGAAGTCAGCATGTCTCATATTTAATAAAATTACATAAAATTAATGTGAACAGATCATACTTTTATTATTAAATATTATATATTATTATGGGTAAATATGAGAAGTGGAGAAGTATGTAGGTGATTGTGTATTGGTGTGTTTGGTGATGAGGAGTGATGGGAAGGGTAAAATAGAGACTGAATACCTGTCTTTCATAATGGCAATGTAATACAAGATGGCTAAAATTAGTAAATAAGGTGATACATGTGCATATATGTTATTATGGAGATACATAGAAATTACTGAAGTAATTTAAAATGGCTGTCTATGGAAGAGTAAGCACTAGAAGTTGGCAAGGTTGGAGAAATTGTTTTACTCTAGACTCATCTAGAATGATTTCCCTTCAAAGAAAACATAGCATATGTAACAGTACATAAAAATTTTAACAAAATAAATTTTCCTCCACTCATCCACCTGCCCAATTGTAAAATTATTTTCCAAGGGCACCTTCTGATAAGATTTTTCCATTTACTTCAGAAATTGCATACATATATATATGAGAAAAATTGTACACAGTGTTCTGCACTCATTTTTCTTTCATTAAAATATTTAAGACCCATTCACTTTGTTATGTTTGTGCTATTCTTTTAGTATTTCATATTACCTTATAGTCTTTCATTGTACATTATAGTTCAGATATTTTAAGCACACTTTCTTAATATTCCTGAAACAGTATCTTTCTCATATAACTGGTAGGCTTTTTACTTTATTTGTAAGTACATAAAATAATAATGCAATTTATAATGGTGTTTTACTTTAAATAAAGTATATTTAATCAGTCCTTTATTGATTGACACTTAAGTAGTTTCCTGTACTTCAAAATTTAAATAATATTGTAATGTTGCAATCGATAAATCAAAACTTTTTTTGGTATAAGTAGAAATGTATAATTGGGATTAAAAATATAAAATTAAACTTATAAGTCAAGTGTATATGCATTTTTAATTTCTGTAAGTATTAAAAAATTGACCCGTAAGGAGAAGGCAACAATTTGTGTATTCATTTTGAGTCTTCGAAAGCATCTGTATCTCTTACTCTACAAAATTGCTTTTTATTTTTAAAAATTATTATCTGAGCCAAGCTGATTGGTTAAAAAAAATCATCTTGTATTTTTGGCATTATTCGTTTTCTAATATTATGAGAAAGACATACATTTAAATGGTTTATATCAATTGTAACTTCATTTAATGTGAAATATTTGTTCATATTCTTTTCTATTTTTTTCACAATTCCTATTGGGTTGTTGGTTTCAAAATACTTTCAGTGGCCCTTCAAATATGAAGTAACATCAATGTTCCATCATACATTTTGTTAAGATGATTTAAGAAATATTTAGTTTTTCTAATATTTTAAATATACATTTAATATATTTTATTTAAGGCTAAAAATCCATAGCCATAATTATGTTACTTGTATTTTTTCAGTTGTCTCAAATGCAGGCTTCATGTTTTGGAAATTACATTATTTCATTAGAAAATTTATTGAAAGACAGGATAAATAAATACACTAAAATATGATATTTTAGAAAATGGTTAAGCACTATTTCCTATATTTAGATCCCACTTTTCACAACTATGTTAACAAAATACAATAAAACCTGACTTGATCACTGTGCATTATGTATATGTAACAAATTTTTTTCATGTGCCCCATAAATTTGCACAAATAAAAGAAATACATAATATAAAACACTTTGATTGTTTTATAAATCAGATATATTCTTAATATGGCTATTTTAAATATCTTATACATTAAAATAAATATGCATTTACCTACATTTCCCCCCATGGAAAAACACATACCTAATTATTGTGAATGACATACATTTGTAATAAGACTGGCAAAACGCTGGCAAATATTGAAATTGTTCAAATTTGCATCAGAGTGACCACCATACCCTCACCTAGACAGTGAACATAACTTTATTATATTTTAATTTTTTCCCTTGGAGATAATATCGTTGTGCCACACAAATATAAAAATAGGAAATTAAACTAGATAAGACAGTAGCAATGACAGGCAAAGACAGTGTAAAAGAGATATGCTGTATCTGTATCTACCAGAATCAGTTGGCGCTCTGTTGCAGCAGGAAGAACTAGCATTCTCAAACAGCTTCTGATATCACAGTAAAGGTGTTCAGGAACTGTCAAAATGAAGCCTTAACTGATCCTAATTTTCAGGATGATATATAGCAGCAGACAGTGGCTCAATGAAACCTTTGTTTACTTACAGCTTTAATAACCTAGGTTATAGTGATGGGAAAATTCTATACACTGCCACTAAAAGACATTTTATTAACCTTTAGAACAACCTCATTTCAATGTTTAGCATATGCATCCTAATTTGAGACCATGTGGCAAAATGTTCCTAACCTACAAAAGTTGTTTCTTTATCAGCTGTCAGAAGAAAATTCATTGTGACATTAAGGCCATTTATGTTTCACATCTGTCATAATATGTTTTATTTGAGAACTTATTGAACACAGAATGCAAATAAAGTACCATTAGTCCTCATTATTGGTAATACTACTAAGCAAAAAAAAAAACAACAATAAACAGAAACTATTCTATTAAGTTTCAAAGTATAATGTAATTAAAAACTCTACTTACAATTTTATTTTCCATATTTGCATTGGAAGATCCATATTTTCTCCATCTAACAAATTAGCACATTACAGATTTTAATAAAGCATAGTTCACCTAAATGTAATGGCTTTCTGTATTAGTCCTGAATGTCATTGAAATATCTTTGTAGATAATTTTTGTAATAAGTAAGGAAATCTAATATTTTCTCATGTAGACAAGACCTTCAATTAGAACTTTTAAGTTGTATACCATACAGAGGATATATTGAATGTGAACAACTTTGTTGTAGTTTTTTTCCTACACCCATAGGCCTGTACACTTGTGTCTTCCCCAAACTTCCTTGTTTCTGATTTTACAATCTTATTCCTACTAACAGAAAGGCAAATCCACCTACCTGCTTACCAATTCTCATGAGCCCACATATATACCTAGTATATCCACATTTCTCCTTAATTCTGGACATTCTTTCCAAATAAATTAGACAACCAGCTGCACTGCTCAATGCTCTCCTCATTGGGAGGATTAACGCCTACTGCTTACTTTTAGAAGCAACTTTATGTGAGGCTGTAGTCAAACGGTCGATTTTCAGCTTGTACTTATATCCCAAGCCAAGCAATATGAGAACCAAGCTTTGTTAGTTGGCCATAAATGAGCTCTTCATATGGCCATAGGTGTGTACTGAGAGACAAGTGCTGTTGGAACGTTGGTAGATGACATGGCACTCTGGACCATCTGGTCATGAATCTTGGTTGTGCCCTCTGGTTTTGCAAATGCTTAATTCTAAATACACCACTTTTGTCTTAAGACGGATTAATGCTGAAGGTATGAATTTTTTTTAATTTGGTGACTATGGCAGAATCCAGCTCCTGAGGAGATGTTTTAGTATCGTGGGCACTTGATATATTGAGATCAGAGTCCAGTAGCATTCCAGGAGCTTTTTAAAAATGGTGTAACGTTCTCTGCTACTGGTAGCATGGCTTTGATCTAATACCCTCAAGGTCTATTTGATAATTCTCCTCTTAAGGTTTACCATAAATGACATATGACAACTTATTTCATCATAGTTTCATGTAGTATTGTAGGGCTTGGCTAATATCTTGGCTCAAGAAGCAGAACTGCTTATACCACAGCCTGGACACATTGATGAGTTTTTTTCTCTTACAGATCATATTCAAAACTAATAGGCTTTTTCCACACTTGTAAATTCATGGAGGCAGAATTCTCAAGTGTGAAGTGTGCTAAACCCCAGAACTGAAGAGGCTATTTTTATGTTGTGCTTCTTTTTTTAATGGTGGGAGTCAAAAGAAATCATACTTTGTTTTTTACTTTAGAGAACATGTTTGGTTGCACCACTGGACACATGAAAATTTTCACTAATATGGCAGGTCATAACACTTCTTTCCATTTATCTACAACCATCTATACCCTCTGTAGATCATTTGCCTTACAAAGATCTTTGAATATCTACTTTGCTAATATGATGCCACTAATATAGTGGAATACTATAATGGATCTGTATGAAGTCAAGATTTTCCAGAGTCTTTGGACTACTTTATGATGGGGATAGGGACAGAAGACAGTTAATTTAGTTTTTAGTGTGTGATTTGCTTTCTCATGTGACCATAAACTGGTCCTCTTGCCTGATAGAAAATACATTTGCTAATGTACCACATACAGGAGGCTGTGTTAATCAGCTTGGCCAAAGATACTACACCTGGCATCACAATTGCAAATGGGGATAGAACTTGCTGAATGCGTGAAAATCCACTGATCTTCTCCTGGATCTAGTAGATTTATGTTGGTGCCAAAGTGATGATTTAAATGAAGGTATAAATGGTATCACCACTCTTCCATAGAGTAATTTAAAGAGTATGTAATCATTGCTTTCTTCCCAAGATGTGTCCAGTGGTATAACCAAACATGTTCTATAAAATAAGTAACATATTATATTTTATTTTACCTTCTACCATTAAAAAAGAAGCACAAGATGAAATTATTATTTTTTAAAATTTTGTAGCTGTTACAAGGGGAGTCATTTTCAATAGTTTCACTATATCTTTTCCACTATGATACCTCTCACCCAAAAGAACAAGAAATTAGTGTGTGATTTTGCCTGACTATGCCCATTCCAATAATATATTTTGGCAATGAAAAAAATTATCATCAAGTGTGCCCATGGATCTGGTGCATTCACTCTGAACCAGACTGAGAATCATACTCTATTTATTGCGTTGACTGCTACTATGGTTCAGATATTTGTCCTCTCCAAAACTCATGTTGACATTTAATACCCAATGGGCACTGTTGAAAAGTGAGGCCTTTAAGAGATGATTAGCTCATGAGGGCTCTACCTTCATGAATGAATTAACTCATTAATGGACTAACTACTTAATTTATTAACATGGGAATGGGACTAGTGGCTTTATAAGGAGAAGAGAGACCTCACACAGTACCCTCACCATATGATGCCCTGTACCTTGGGACTCTGCAAAGTCCCCACCAGGAAGTAGGCTCTCACCAGATGTGACCCCTTACCTTGGACTTCCTAAACTGCAGAACTATAAGAAATAATTTTGAGAGCTTGTTTGGAGGTTCCAGCAGGGGAGACCAGCTACTCATATACCCTTGAGCAAAGAAGGGTCCTCCTCTATCTTTGAAGATCATCCTCTTCCACTAAGTATGCAGCTTCGGGAGGGATGCACATAGAGTGGTGAGGAAGGATGGGGATACCCACCTAGCCAGCTAGATCAGTCAAATCATCCCTGGCAATCAATGGAGTGACAGATGTCACAGCCAGATAGCCCTGACATCCCCCAATGACAATGACAGCAACAAAAAAATAACTGAATGGGACTTGATTAAATTAAAAAGCTTCTGCACAGTCAAGGAAATAATTAACAAAGCATATATACAAACTATGGAATGGGAGAAATTATTTGTAAGTTATACATCTGATAAAGGGCTAATAATCAGAATCTACAAAGAACTCAAGCAAATCAGAAAGGAAACAAACAAACAAACAATCCCATTAAAAAGTGGACAAAAGACATAAACAGAAGCTTTTCAAATGGCCAATAAACATATGATAAACTGCTCAACATTACTAATTCCTGGGGAAATGCACATTAAAACTATAATGACATATCCCCTTACCATAGTTAGAATGGCTTTTGTCAAAAAGTCCAAATACAATAGATGCTGGCATGGATGCAGAGAGAAAGGAATGCTTATACACTGTTAGTGGGACTGCAAATTAGTACAATGTCTATGGAAAATAATATGAAGATTCCTTAAAGAATTAAAAGTTGACCTACCATTTGATCCAGCAATCCCACTACTGGATATTTACACAAAGGAAAAGAAGCCATTTTATCAAAAAGACACCTGCACTGGAATGTTTATTGCAGCACAATTGCAAAGAGATGGAATCAACCCAACTGCCCATCAATTCATGAGTGCATTAACAAATTATGGTATACACACACACACGCCATGGAATACTACTCAGCCATGAGGAAGGATGATTTAATGCCTTTTACAAAAATTTGGATGAAACTGGAGACCATTAACCTAAGTGAAATATCTAAAGAATGGAAAAACAAACACCACATATGTTCACTATTAAATTGGAATTAACCAATGAGCACACATGTGCACAGAGGGAAGTAAAACTCAGTGGAAATCAAGCAGGGGGAAGGGGAGAGATGGGGATGGGCAAAAACCTACCCAATGAGTACAATGAAAACTGTTTTGGTGATAGGCACATTTATAACCCTGATACAAGCATAACAAAATTGACACATGTAATCACAAACATGTATACCCCCATAATATTTCAAAATAAAAAAGAAATAATTTTATTTCTTATAAATTACCCAGTTTCAGTTATTCTATTTGAAGCAACAAAAAATAGACTAAGATAATCTTATACATCTCCACTCTGACAAGGGAGCCATGATGATATTTGGGTCTTTAGTTATTATTGTCCATCCAGTTGGACACTGTGTTCAACAAGTTTTTGTACTTTTCCTAGTATATGTTTACTAAGTCCATAGGTCATTTTGTGGAAAGAACAGCAGAATGACTACTGTGTATATTTGTTATAGTGTCCCAGCATCCTTTCTCATAGACAGTCAGCCTTCCATTTAGTCAATGGGTTTCTCGACTGAAAATTGGTTCAAGTCTGAAAACAGGGTGAGGGATTGCACCAACTTATTGGTAAGGTTGCCTACTGCCTCCTAATCATCCATATCAGATTTATTTAGGTTATTATATAAAGCAATATCCTTTTTGAGTGTTCATTTCTCTTATCCCTGGGAATTCCATGTTCCATTAAATATCTTTATAGCTCTCTGTGGGTCAAGCCTTCCTAATTGCCAGTTTTATAAGTCTCCTCATTACAATAATTAGATTCTCCTGGTTGTATTTGATTAAGCATCACCACCTGGTCTCTATTATTCCTTTGAATCTTAGCTTGCTCATTACCATCATGGTACCCAGTTCTGTAGCAGCACCTCTTCTCATCAGCCCTTGCTTTCAAAAGATAGTCACCACTGAGCTCCTTAATATAATCAGCTTTTCTCTCACCAGTGCATTCCTGTGTTTTCACCTATCTGTTCTATGAAAAATCCACATAAGTCAAGGCAGATGATAGTGGTTACTGTAAACACAGATAACGTTCCTGACTGCTCTCCTCTGCTGCATGGGGTGACATCACTAGAGCAAATTGATGCACATGATATGCAGCTATCAATTTTATGAATGAGTTATTTTAGATATTCAGCAGAGAGCATCAAAAGCAGTTTGTGCTCCAATTGAATAAAAAAGGGGGAAGCAGTTCATCGTTGTCTTGCCTCAAGATTATTTTAACTATCCATCTTTCTTTCCTCCATGTGACAGTGCACAGCAGCTTTGATCATCCTGACATTCCATATAGTGACATTCTGGTCTTTTCATGACATTTCAAATATTTTAGCTCTGGTGAAAAGGATCTGTTGTTACTAAAATATCTATTAGATATCCTGGACTATCTATGAATCTATTCAATCCAAGGAATGAAAATAAACCCCTGAACACTCTATAAAATTGTATTTAATCCAGAGAATGAAGATAAACCCCATGAATATTTGGAGAAATTTTAATATATTGACATTTCTATGGGTCCATTGTCTTGGGCATTCAGAGGGATCACTTCTAAGCAGAATTATGGATTACAATACCAATCCAGCTTGTGCTAGATAGCCACTTTACTTTTCAAAAATGTCTTGGTTAGAATGATCACCTACTTTCTGTGCTAAAATGACAAATTCTTGCAAGCTATTACCACTCCAGCAGGAGAATTAAAATATAGAGAGAATCATAAGGCCCTCAGGGTCCTGGCATTTTGATTCTAAAGGATTTTATTTACAAGCTAATAACTGATCCAAGTCTGAGAAGCTAGGAGCCCAAACCCCAAAGAATGCCTCTGTGTAGAAGTTACCTCTTTTTGTCAAAAGTTATAATTAATAAAATCATTCACCTCATATACTTGTAACTCAAAAGGGTCATTAGGGATGCATTTTTCCACATGTAGCTATTTCTGATCAATGTAATTTCTTCTGACATTTATGAGATAGAGAAGAAATTCTCTCAAGGTAGTAAGTTTGGGTAATTATACAACCCATCTTGTTTGGTTCCCGTGTCCTTAGAATCACATCTTCATTGACTCTGCTATGTTTGGTTTTTTAGCAGGGGGAGTAAATCTGAGTTATGCTACTCCATGTTGGCAAGAAATAGACATTTTTGGAGTCATAATTAAAATCATTTTATATTTCAAGGCCCTACCAATAAGCCACTTCATAAATCCAAGTGCTGAAATCTTTGATAAACTTATTTTTCCAGTGTGTTTTATGGTTAATTCCAGCAGGCCTGGAATTAGCCTGTGTACTTATATTAAAATGTAAGTTGTATCTTCATTGCACTGACCCTTGGTAAGACATAATGCATGCTGGTTAATAATGTATGTAGTAACTAGGAGTCTGAAGAAACTTGGGGTGATATTTACTAGCTTATCTGTGTTGTTTACAGACAACAGTGTGATTGGTGATTTACACCTGTTTTCAGTGAGAACTCCCAAGGGTTCTGACATTGAAAGTTCATTATATAGTAAGAATATACCTTCTAAACTAGAAAGGTACTAGAAATTCTGCATGAGACTCCATTTTGAGCTCCCTGATTCTGAGGTGTTCTATGAATATCAATAGTTTTCCATTCAGGAGAGAAAACTCAGTGTAGTCCTTACAAAAGGAGAACAATTGGAATTGCACCTCATCTTTTCTTATTGCTTAATTTGAAGCAGCCTTTGGCTGTTTTGCATACCCTTCATGCAATGCTGTTGCTGTATTGCATTATTTTTTTTATAATAAATTATATATTTGTAAGTATTTTCATTATGGGTCTTATAAATCTTTTTTTAGTATGGATCAGTTGCTTTCTGGAAGTTTCACATTGTTGATATTCTGCTTGAGATTTGGCAAAAGACTTGAAAGGAAATAACATGCAATATTTCAGGGTATCTTTTCTAAGATACTTTGTTCTCTTCAAATTCCAGTCTCCATAGAAACCTATATCCCTTACTTTATATTAACAGCTAATAGAGTAGTTAAAACTTCCTGTTCGCATTTTCTAATTTTATTTTCTATATTTCTTTACCCGTAAATCAACAAATTAACCAACACAATAAAAAGGTAAATATGAGGTTCTCATTTGTGTGCTATGATCTTTTTCAGGTACTTTTGACCTTCAAGTTGCCTGTCCCAGTTGTTCATCCATGGCTTTTAACAAATGTTTCATGTATTAATATTTTGCTAGCTTTGTAGTTCTCAGAGTATAAACATTGGTCTGATATAAAACACTATTTGATTACTAAAATTGAAGACCTGAGGTACATTTTAGCATCTTCTATATTGAACTGAAGTTACAAAGCATGCCTACCACTATATTCAACTGTAAGTTTCAAGATTTGCACTGCCTAATATAGTGGTCACCAGACAACATGGGTGCTTAAATTTAAATTTGAATTAATTAAAATTAATTAAATTACAAATTGGATTGCTCAATTGCACTAATCACATGTGGCTAATGGCAGCTTTATTGGATAGTGAAGATATATATTATTTCTATAACCACAGAAAGTTCTGTTGGACTGTTCTGGGCAGCCATACAGGAATTGCCAAAATTATGGTACCAAACTTTCATTCCAATTTTGGTAATCACACTCAAAGGTAACAATTCATTCAGAGGTGAAATACTGGTAGAGGGAGAATCTATTTTAAGAGAAAGTAAGTCATCAGAATGCTGTGAACACACTCATTAATCCCTATCCTTTTTAAGCCAAATAAGAAGGGCTTAAAAAATATTTGCAGAACTTCTACTAGCTTTGTGGTTTCCAAATTCATAATTAAGTAATATGATGTTTATATGGCTTGACTATTTTAGGGTAATCCACAAAACTAGTGCCAATGTTAGCATGTAACTAAACTCTACATTTATCTCTCGTCTCTTGAAGCCTGCAGCTGTCCATAATTAAAATTCAGGTAATGGTTTTCAGCTGTTTATGCAGCTAATTGTGGCAGGTGGAGGTGAATCCTAGGGGTCAGGGGTGGGTTAAAGCAGCATGTAACCTCCAATTAATGAACCTACTCTAGTTCCTCTTTTCACATAAAATACATTTAGAAAATCTTACCTAATTTATTAATAATTGCCTGATCTGCAATCCAAAAGTCATTTTGTATATCTGTTTCATTTTTCATTTATAGCAATATGTACATTAGATTTTAACTCCTCAATATTTTTAAATAATTTTTTCTACGTATTTCATTGCTTTTGGTCTGGATCAAAGTTATTTATCAGAGCACGCACTAACTAGGCAATGTTAATCAAGTATCTTGTTTACTGTATAGCTTTTCTATCATTAGCCTGGTGATTTTAAACCATGGCACACAATAAAACTTCAATTCTTTTGTCCTTCTTTTAAGGATGCTTTCAATTACCCAATCTACCATGATTTTCAAGAGTCTATCCAATTAGAAAAGTTTGGAGTATGTTTATTTAATTTCCCAGCACTGTGTTTCCATGATTCATAGGTTCAGCCATTTTTGCATTTCTAAGATCTCTCCTCATGCTTAACTTCATATCTGACTTTTTTTAAATGTGTGAAACCTCTTCTAAGGCTACTGAAGAAAATAGTCTAGGCTATGAAAACAACCATTATAATCATAACATTTCTTCATGTGTTTTGCATTCAGGTATTTGCTTATTATATTGAAAATTATAATTAGCTTTGGATTTTAGAAGTTTTATAATATACAAAATAAAATTCTTAAAACAGCAGTGTTCTTCATATCTTCTATATTAATTACTATGTTGGTTTCATATCAGAACCTACATTTAATTAATTGAGCTATTTGTTCACTGTCTTATAACAATGACTTAGTGTAGTATTTATATTTTCCTTCAATGAGATATTGCCACCTTTTTAAATCTTTATATACTTGTTTATTTTAACTTATTTCTAATTTATTTTTAAATTAGAAATTAAATTAATTAAATTAATTTGAATTCAGGATATTAATTTTTTATTTTAAATGCTCTATGTTCACACAAAATGCAAAATGATTACTTGCATTAAGCATAAGTCATTAATATATTTTCTATTTGTAACAAGCACTTCTTTTTACTTCCAAAATTCTGGAGCAAAGAGTTTTTGTTTGTTGCTATTAATCTTCTTATTTTTCTTCTTTGTCTTTGTCTCTCTATTTTTTATTGGCTTAGTGTTGTTATACACTGTCAGATAATACTAGCTATTGAGGATGGTTTCTAAACAACAGTCCATATCACTTTTTATTTTTATCTGAGCCTCATAATATTTCTATATTTTTCAAATATAGAAATTAAATTATTTATGTAATTTTCTCTTGATTTAACTAACCATTCTCATGATTTATATTAATTCTTCAGCATACATATTTTATTTGTCATTTTGCCAATGCAACATTTATTTTAAATGTTAATCATGTAGTCTTTATGTATATAAAATCTATTTTGAAGCATAATTTAGTCATTTCCTTGAATATATTTTAAAATTTATTCTCTAGTCTACTTTTGCTGTATTTTTTCAATCCTCCTTTATTTTCACATATCAGGATATAAGTTTTAACATAATTTTGCTTTTTATTTCCTCAAAGGAAATGCCATTATGTAAAATTATAGATGTTTTACTGATATTTCTATCTCTAGATAGGTGGATAGATAGAAAGGTATAATATTTCTTCAAGCTCAGCAATAAACTATTATAAAATTATTGCTTACATGGACAATCTTAATGCAAAATAAGTTCCTTTTACAGAAATTAATGATTAGTTTTTGTGAACACTGAAATCATTTAGGTATCCCAGAGAGGAAAAAATAGCTCATATATGTCTCCTGCACATCTTGCTCATGATAGTATTTATTGTAAAAATATTTCAGAAATTATACTTAATGAATAATGAAACTAACCAACAATTAAGCTGTCACTTAATGGCTGTCATAAAGATGAACAGATGCTACATTAATTTGTCATCTGTGCAGTATTAAAATCATTTAATTACTAATGCATGATAAGGTTTTGCACTGGAGAATGCTTAGAATGAATATGGGTCTTAAGTAGAAAATTATGTATCACATTATTTAAAAAAATGCATAAGATGTCAAATGTATTACAGCCAAAATAGCAAAGTCTGAGAAGAATAATGCTGTCTATCTTGACATGCTTAGTTGAACAAAAGCTAAACATAAAATTTTTATTTTTCTAATAGATTGGCAACAAGTACTTTATTCAAAAAATAGTTTATAAATGTTGATTTTATTACAATAGCAGTTCCCATATGCTTTTTGTTAAATTATCCAGTGAATTTAAATAAAAGCCATTTAGAGTTTAGAAATGGTATGAACATTTAAAAAATAAACTAGTAACTTTGCCTTATATAAATACATTTAGTTGTTTGTACAGGACTTTTAAAGAACTGAACCTTAGTTCTAATTTTTAAATATGTAATGAGGGGTGCATGTATCTTTCAAATAACCAACCACTATACCATGCAATTGATAGCTCATATAATTGATTTGAATTTGATAGTCTTGTTGGTAAGCACATTTATTATTGGCTTCTGCACAAAATATCTGTATAATGGGAAATAATATGCTTTACTTATGCCCCAAATTGGAAGACATAATTTGTACCCTGTTTTGACTTTTTAAAGTTGTGAGATAAAGAAAAGTAGATTTATCTTTCATGATTGCAAAGATTGTACCCAAGAATGGAAAAGTTCTGCCTCAGATAGTGTGTTGCTCAAAACTGCTGAACTTTTTTTCACCCACAATTAGTACAACATTTTTAAAATTAAACATCATTACATAACTCTGAATGCTTGTGGATTAGATGGTTAAATATCAAATTAGATTTCTTTTTTGAGCAGATACCGAATATGGGTCATGAGTCAATATGTGTCAATATGGGTTAGTGCGTATGTTGTACTAAGTTCTATGTTCTGATTGTATTATATGGTTACTATAATTTATTAGTAAAAGTATTGCACTTTTAATTTAATACACTACAATATTTTAGAACAGGAGAGTTCACAAGTTTATACTTTCCTCTCTGAGTAGTTAAAAAAGTGAGAAAGAAATAATACACTCTACATTATAGGAAGGCAAACGTATAGTTTTTAACCACTTCGGTACCGTGCTCACTAGCTGCGAAACCTTGCCCACAGCCGACACTCATAGTCCGCACGATAGTTTGTGCTGTGCATTGACGATGAATCTGTTTTCTCTTGTGTGATGAGGAAAGCTTTAAAGCACTGAAAGCTTGTTTTACTTTACAGGCAGCTTTAGGAAAATAACTATAATAACTCTTACTAAGGACTTGTTAAAAGGTCACAGATCTGTAGTAACTTATTAGCTGAACGTATACACTGCAACTGCAGAGATAAAAGCAAAAGCTTTTGGCAGTCGACTAAAGTCTATGCTTGGCTGCGCAACTTTGTATCAGGGCTGTTGCCTAAAGTGGACACTTGAGTTCATCTGTGGTTGTCGACGCAGGTACCAAAGTGGTTAATTGATGAACCATGCAACTGATGTCTTGTCCCTTCCAATAACAACTGAAGATATATCACTGTTCTATAATTGTTAAAATTTCCTACAAATGATCTATTCTTTGTTAATATGTTTGATATTTATTTGGCATCTATCTTATTAAAAGGACTAGTTCAGGTCCTGAAGGTATCCTGGTGAATAAGCCAGACATATCCTCTGAGAAGATATTAAACCACTACTTATTAATAACTTGGATTTGAGTATGTGTGGTCATAGAAATCAGTAAATAGAATTATTTTTAAATTCAAAACTTTCTTTACAATGTAATATACAATTTGGGGTTATAAGTACTATGAAATGTTTCCAATAGCAAATGCTCAGCTCTAGATCTATTTCTCAAGATTCCCAATAATTTTACGCGCATTAATCATATTAATATTAGTCAGTTGTTAAAATAACTAAAATTTTACTGGAAACAAACATTTAAAATATAAATTGTCATAATAAAAAGATGGTAAAAGTAAAAAAAATAAAAGAAAGTATTGAAAGAAATAAGACACAATTAGGAATAATTCAAACACCCAGAAATAATTATATGATTGCCAATAATCTCTTCAAATATTAATGGGTCTGCTTGCATAAGTGTCAAATAGAATAGTAAAGATGTAATTTCCTTGACCTCACATGAGATTTATCTTTGACTTATATTTGACATTTATTAGTTAAAATTCACCATGTATATTGAGAAGTGGGAAAAAGTAAATACTCTCACTTTTTCCAAACAGGGTAACTGAAGTTTTAATACACTACAGCTAATTTTACTTCTAAATAACTTACTGATTACTTAACTGTGGGTTGAAAAATAAAGTTACCCAACATTCCATCATTAAGATTTTTGATTATTTATAGTGGTAAATAATTTTGCAAAGGTTATTGCAAAATTCTACTTCTAAACTCATATGTAAACTCAATGCTCACGTTATCTCCCTATAAAATATTCTTACAATGAGGTTGTGACATTTTTCAACATAAATTATGCCTTGCATTAAAGAGTGAAATCTTCTGGGTGAGTGGATGATCTTCTGACTTGGGGTAAGTTGTTTTTTTTTTTTCATAAATAGTAATGGGAGTTTCATGCAAGATACGTAAAAAAAATGTAATGAATGAGCCATTTGTAATTTATATTTGGCTAGTAATAACATAGCTTTCTTTGCAATGGTAGCATAACTCATCCTTTTTTATCTAAGAGCTTAAAAAGGGGGGAAGGGATGTTTAAAGAAAAACTTGATTTCAGGTTTAGCTATAGCACATACCATACTGTCTGTGGCATATGTAAAAATCATTGGAAATTATTATGCAGCATGTTTTTCCTTTTTTTTTTCTATTGTTAAATCATAAATATTTATTAGCTTCTAAATATTTATAGGTTATGTTTTATACTCCTTACATATTTCTTTTCAGGAAGTCTTATTCTTTCATTTTATTAAAATATTGTGCAGAATGAAAGACTACATGCAGCTGTTAATAATACAACAAACAACTATGTACTCAACACCCAGTTGAAAGAATAAAATTGTGACATTAGAGCTGACACTTTCTGTGAGTACCACTCCTCAGTCACATTCTCTACCTTTGGTGCCTACTCCCTAGTGAGAATTAAATCTTGTATTTTTTTTTAACAATACACAAGCATTTCCTTTACTTTTACATTTGTATATATCTTCGAGAACAAGATATTGCTTACATATTTTCCATCTTTAATTTCTTTTATAAATCATGATATATAAACATTTTCACATATATTCTCATATAGATATGACAGAGTTCCTTTTGGGCATTTGCTTAGGGGTGAAAATCACTGTCTTATGACATACAGACTTTCATGAGCAGATATTACCAAATTGTTCCTTAAACTAGCTGTGCCAGTTTACATTTCCTTGAAAGTGCAAGAAGAGTTTTCATTGTTTAGCACTGTCATTATCACTTCAAACGTTGCCAGGATGTTAAAAATCTTCTAACCTGATGAGTAAAAAATGTTATCCCTTTGGTTTTAATTTGCATGTATGTTATTGCTAGTAAATGTAGTTGTTTGTAATAAATTCAATACCAAACATTTTTTTCAATTTCAGGCTTCTTGTTGTCATTCCTGATAATCTTTAACTTATTGGTTATTTCATCAACCTCATCACATGAATTTTAATAAGTACTAAATTAATATTTCATTATTCTTTCATTCTTCAAGATATGTTCCATCTATCTCCATTGCCATTGATTATTTAATCCAGGTTATGTAAACATCCATGTGGTGTTTAAGTATGTTCATTTAATGTGTGCCAGTCTCCTTAATAAGAGCGAATATCCAATGGATGTACATTCAATGCTAAACATTATTCCTTTTGGCAGTATCACATTTTATATATTGTATTGTGTAATACATCACCTCCGTAAGACAAATGTTATTCATATATTCATTTTAAAGTTAAACAAACTGCATTAGAAAAAAATTAAGCAACATG
Organism: Cheirogaleus medius; assembly: GCA_008086735.1. Classification (NCBI taxonomy): domain Eukaryota; kingdom Metazoa; phylum Chordata; class Mammalia; order Primates; family Cheirogaleidae; genus Cheirogaleus; species Cheirogaleus medius. The sequence goes on along the minus strand of VBSM01000605.1, from coordinate 24,930,695 downwards.
TCCTGGCTGATGTGTAAGTGAATTCATAATTTAATCCTAAACCTGATTTCAAAATTCACCCATTAGGAAACTTCATGGTACACTATCACTCATAATGAATTTGTCCAATTAGTCATAAAGTTGTTTATGACAAATTACATAGTCAAATAAAATGTATACATATGGGGCCATAACCAAGCCAGAAAAATAAGAAACATGTAAAAATTTGTATATTCAACAGACTCACTTCTTTGGGTGCCTGATTTTATAACACTGCTCAACTTTCAACCCACACCTCAAGCAATAGTAAGTTCTCAATAAGCAATTGATCAAACATACAAATTTAGATTTTTTTTATGGAAGAAATTAAAAACATGATATTGAAAATTGAAGACATAATAAAGTGGCAAAACTTGTGAGTGGACCATTGCTGTAGCACAGGCACACTCAGAGATCACTTCAAAGGAGTGTTCAGGAGGGAAATTCACAACTTAACAGTTTGAGCTATAGGCTTTAGTCCTATTTCAAGGAAATAAAATGTCTCAAGGTCATAATCACAATTTATTTTCAATTAGGAACGAAATGACTGGATGTTTTATAAATTAGAAAAATAAGTCTGGATGATAGGTGAATTCAAAGATCAGGATGTGTTTTGGGTTAACTTTCTCAAAATATGCTCAGAGTCAAAATGTTGACCATTTCAGCCTAAAGACTGTTACTGGATGACTTTCTCTGTTTATCTGCTATTGGACATAGGAATATATACTTTTGCCAACTTAACCATTATCTGCTTTTCTTGATCAAATCTGACCTGTGCAATACCACCTGAGTATCTATTTACACTGCAGTAATAACCCATCTTAACACATCATTATTGCACACATTCTAGGAAATCTAGACTGCATCCGTGTGACAAAAACATTTATGGATTTGGATTGAGTTTTGTTGTTCTTCCTCTGCTGAGATTAAACAATATGTATGATCTTACACATTGACATGGTGCCTACACAAAGTTGCTTTTGACATATCATGAATCTGTTACCCAGAAGGCTCTATCCTTATAAAATATTAAAACATCTACTCCAAAATCAAACTGGTTGCCACCTGGAGATAATCTTCTTAATGTTGGATTGCTTTTCTGTTGGATGTACTATTTCATACCAGAGCACATGACCAAAGGAATCAGAGTTCAAAAGGAGCAAGTGCTCTTATAAATATATCCAATAATTTATTTCAAATTTTTACTTCTCCTTCCTAAAATCATGAGTTCTGCTTCATTGGAGATTTTAGTCTTTGTGCCAGTTCCCTTTCTTCAGTAAGCAGATACTGAGATAGAATTATGGCAGCAAGATGTCTTCAGAAAGTAATGCATGTAAAAGAAAAGAGGGAAAGAAGCAGAATTGAACAGGATGAGCTCACATACAACATATATTTGGCACAGTCTTGGCCAACTCCATGGGTTCTCTAGAGTATAGATGACTCACTTAGAAGACTCCCATTATGGACAGAAATGACCATGCCGTAGTACCTTTATAGTAATCAGTCTTTGGCTGTGACATACCTGTTGAAAGAATGGCCTATACTCAGACATTATGTACAGATCTCCAGCAGGGGTTGGGAAGGAGGCTATCAGCTAACTGCACTTTTTGCAGTTGAGTGACAAGTTCTTTATTAAAAGAGATATAAGCATAGAACCTCCATGGCTGCCACTAACACAAGAATGAAGTAACTATTGACTTTAATACATAATTGTGATTTCCATTTATCCTATTGGGCTCATTCCACTTACAAAAAGCCATAAATAGGTTTAGAAAATAGTTATTATGACATTTATGATAAAGTATACATAGAGAATTGCTTTAAAAATAAGGACAGCTTTTGTCAAGTGCTTTTTCTGCCTCTACTGAGAGAATCATGTGGTCTTTGTTCTTGCTTTTCTTTATGTGGTGAATTGGATTTATAGATTTACATATGTTGAACCAGCCTCACAACTCTGAGATAAAGCCCACCTGGTCATGATTAATTATTATTATTTTTTATATGCAGTTGGTCTGTTTGCTAAGACCAACTGTTTGTTAAGACCTTGTTTTGTTGAGGATTTTTGCATATATATTCATGAGGGATATTGGTCTGTAGTTTCCTTTTTGTGTTGTGCCCTTTTCTGGCTATGGTATCAAAGTGATATTGGCCTTGTAGAATGAGTTGAGGAGGAAACCATCTACTCAATGTTGTGGAATAATTTTTGCAGCATAGGTATGGGTTTTTATTTGTAAGTTTGGTAAAATTCAGGTGTGATCCTATCTGGTCCGGGACTTATACTTGTTGGAAGATTTTTAATTGCTGCTTCAATTTCTGTGCTTGATATTGGTCTGTTCAGGAATTCTATTTCTGGGAATTAAGGTTGTCCAAATGGGGGAAGAAGAGGTCAATCTCTCACTCTTTGCTGAGGACATGATATTACATCTGGAAAATCACAAAGATTCAACCAAGGGACTCCTGGAATTGATAAATGAAGTCAGTAAATTCTCAGGATACAAAACTAATGCACACAAATCGGTGGCATTCATATACACCAACAATAGTCAAGCTGGAAATCAAATCAAAGATGCAACACCTTTCACAATAACATCAAAAAATTAATTATTTAGGAATATATTTAACAAAGGAAGTGAGAGACATATATGGAGAGAACTACAAAACACTGAGAAAAGAAATTGTAGAAGATGTAAACAGATGGAAAACCCTACTAAGTTCATGGATTGCCAGAATCAATATTGTTAAAATGTCCATACTACCTAAAGTGATCTACAGAATTAATGCAATCCCTATCAAAATTCCACCATCATTCTTTACAGATCTAGAAAACATAATCCTACGCTTCATATGGAACCAGAGAAGACCTCGTATAGCAAAAGCAATTTTAAGCAAAAAGAACAAATTGGGAGGCATCAGTCCACCAGACTTCAAGGTTTACTATAAGGCTATAATAACCAAAACAGCATAGGACTGGCACAAGAACAGAGATATAGACCTGTGGAACAGGATGGAGAACCCAGATATAAAATCATCCTCATACTGTCACCTCATCTTCGACAAAGCAGACAAAAATATACACTAAGGTGTAGAAGTGATTGGAAAGATCCATGATCCGGGACTCATTGCTGCCCTGGACACTGTCTGCTGGACCTCACTGAGGATGGAGTACTCGGCCTGGATCTGCCTCTTGCTCAGCTTCCCCAAGGGCATCTTCTGGATCTTTCCAATCGCTTCTACACCCTGATCCCCCACGACTTCGGGATGAAGAAACCTCCGCTCCTGAACAATGCAGACATCGTACAGGCTAAGGTGGAAATGCTGGACAACCTGCTGGACATCAAGGTGGCCTACAGTCTGCTTCGGGGTGGGTCTGATGACAGCAGCAAGGACCCCATTGATGTCAATGACGAGAAGCTCAAAACTGCCATTAAGGTGGTTGACAAAGATTCTGAAGAAGCTGAGATCATCAGGAAGTATGTTAAGAACACTCATGCCACCACGCACAATGCGTATGACTTGGAAGTTGTCGATATATTTAAGATAGAGCGTGAAGGGGAGAACCAGCGCTACAAAACCTTCAAGCAGCTTCATAACCGAAGGTTGCTGTGGCACGGGTCCAGGACCACCAATTTTGCTGGGATCCTGTCCCAGGGTCTTCGGATAGCCCCGCCTGAAGCACCTGTGATGGGATACATGTTTGGTAAAGGGATCTATTTTGCCGACATGGTCTCCAAGAGTGCCAACTACTGCCATACGTCTCAGGGAGACCCAATCGGTTTGATCTTGTTAGGAGAAGTTGCCTTTGGAAACATGTATGAACTGAAGCCTGCTTCGCATATCAGCAAGTTACCCAAGGGCAAGCACAGTGTGAAAGGTTTGGGCAAAACTACCGCTGTAGTATTATAGTTAGAAGATACAAACACTAAGTAATAACATTTGAGTGGAATTTAGGGATCAAGTTCATTTATTCAATTTATTTATATTCACAGGTTTTCCAGCCAGATATTCAAGTAATTTGAGTCCTTCCCATCCAAGTTACTTTATTTTCAGTAATGAAGAGAGAATATTTTGAAGAAAAAAACCTTTTATTATTTTGGATAAGCCTTTAGGTTGCTTTAACTTTTTAATGTCACTTATTTCTTAAGTATCCTACTTGCATCAATTTTCAATATGTCTTAAAATCCAACAAACATGCACTCTCTAGAAGATTTCAAAGAAAAGCAGCAGCAGTAGATAAAGAAAATCTAAGCAAATGCATCTTTCCTCAGGAAACCTAAAGAAAATTTATGTAGATTACAATTTTTAGTCTTCATGATTAAATTTTTAAAAAGTGTTACTATTATGTGCCAAATTGGAGAACACTGAATCAATTTTTAAAGTTAAAACTTAGACAAAGTCCTTCAGGAAATAAAATTATTAATATATAGTAAATTTTTTATAGCAAAAAATACGGTTACATAACATTCATCTTTAGGATAGGTACCATTATCATCCCAGCTTATATATGAGGAAACTCAAGCAAGAAAGATAAAATATTCGCCAAAGAAGTATATTAGCAAAGGAAGGAAAAATAATTTGAACCCTTATATTATAGTTCCAGATCTAATAATCAATCAAGTTGACTCTCATATGTTTTATAATAGTATATTTATGACATTATCCAAATTTAAGGAAAAAAATGTTTATTAAAGGCCTTTGTAGATATAGACAGGTATATATATATGTGTAAAAAATTAAGATAAAATTCACCATCCAAGACGCAAAACAATTTGTTGAAGTAGTTGTCTCTTTTTAAAATAAGTTTGAATATTCTTTTCTGAAATAAAAATGTAGATATTGCAATTGATTCAGTGACAGCATGAGGGCATCCTAAGATCATGGATATATAGTCCTTTAATCATTATACTGAACTTTAAATATGTCTTGTAGACATATTTCTTTTATTAAAACAAAATCACTTTTAAATACATTTATTATCAATTTTTATTTTATTTATCCTTTTCAAATTATGCTTTAATATTTATTTGGTCAAAATGCTAAGTTTTCTAGACTAGGGTATTTTGGGGAGACTGCTCATTTCCTTTAGGTGTTACTATTTTTCATCTCTCCTCATTGCTTTACTAATTTAAAATAAAGTCTAAAAGCTGAAGGTTATGAAGGGACATCATTCACAGCATTCAATAATAATGTCTTCTCAATTAATTCAATGTACCAATATTAATGCACTCATTACACATATGTGTTTATATATAGCTATATATAAACATATGTATGTATTAGTATGAACTCTACAAGTTCAGGATACATATATTTCTATAGCAGCAAACACTAGATATTTAAAACTCTCCAAAAATATATGAAATCTCCACACAATACACAAAATAGCAACAGTAACCAGAATTTATACTCCAGCAAACCAGCAACAAAAATATCAAGCAATCCTATTTAAAAGTGGGCAAAGACATGAATAGAAGCTTTTCAAAAGAAAATGAACTAATGGCCAATAAACATCTGAAAAAATACTCAACATCACTAATCATTGGAGAAATGCAAATCTAAATCACAATAAGATTTCATCTAACTCCACTAAGAATGGCTTTTATCAAAAAGTCCCAAAACAATAGATGCTGGCTGGTATAGATGTGGAGAGAAAGAAACAGTTACACAATCTTGGTAGGACTGCAAACTAGTACAACCTCTATGGAAAATAGTATAGAGATTCCACAAAGAACTAAAAGTAGACCTACCATTTGATTCAGCAATCCCACTATTGTATATTTACCCAAAGGAAAATAAGACTTTTCATTAAAGTCTGCATTTGAATGTTTATTGCAGCACAATTCACAATTGCAAAGATGTAGAAACAACCCAAGTGCCCATCAATTCATGAGTGGATTAAGAACACGTGTTATATGTATGCTATGGATTACTACTTTGCCATAAAAAAGACAAATTAATACCATTTATAACAATCTGGATGGAACTGAAGACCATTCTCCTAAGTGAAGTATCACAAGAATGGAAAAACAAATACCACATATACTCACTATTAAATTGGAACTAACCAATCAGCACTCATGTGCACAGATAGAAGTAAACTCAAAGGAAATCATGGAGGAGGGAGGGGGGAGTAGAGGATTAATGAAATCACACTTAACAGGTCTGATGTACACTATCTGGGTGATGGGCACATTTATAACTTTCACTCAAGCAGTACAAAATCAATCCATGTAACCAAAACATTTGAACAGCCATATATTCTGAAATAAAAAAAAACTGCAATAAAAAATTAAAAAAATGAAAACACTAAATTTTCTAAAAAATGAGTAAAAGATCTCTATTTTCTTGGATCTTATTCTAGATGAAAAGATGAGGAAAAATTACTTTGATAAATTAAAATAAAGAATTGATCTCTAGGAAATTATTTTTATTTTTCTTTACAAAATAATAATTGTGAAAGTTAAAATATCTCATTATCTTAAACCTATTGATGTATGCCATTTGTAACTAATATTTTTACTACTCATTTTATGAATTATTAGGATATTAATTGTTGTTATTTTGTATATTCTGTGGTAGTTCCAAAATCACTTTTAAAACAATATGTTATCTTGCTGAGGAATAACAATTGAAACTTTTACAACAAAATATCTATTTGTTAAATTTTGTAGAATAATTTTGTTCATAACATTTTTCTCCTTTATTTTCATAATTTTCCTATATTGGATTAATATTAATGTAATAGACACTACTAGAATATCTGTTCAGCCTTTCTCTGAGCACGCCTGATCAAAGTAAAGCGATACTTGGCCTGGCATCTGTTTTCTCTCTGTCTCCTCTTTTCCCAGCTGATAAAAGTAGAAGGACACTTGATTCATACTTGGGAGTCAGAATCTCTGCATTGATAATTTCATCTGAAAGGCACAGAGACTGGAAATTCGCAGATTTGGTTGCATTAAAGATTCCTCCTAAGTTCAACATCACTGAAATTGAATTAGTTCTTGTAATCAGTTTAATATCCTAGAGATTTTCCAATAAAGTTACCTTTCTTTTTTTAAACTTATGTTGTATTTTTATTAAAATAAAATAAATACTGATTTAGTGGAGTGAAAATCATATTTAAAGAGTTAATTGATAATTATTTAATGAATAAAACATTTACACAATTACTTATTGACAAATAACAATATTTAACATTTACTGAAATCATTTTTTTTTTTTTTTGGAAAATCAATACATACAGAAAAGCAGTACAGCATACATTTTGGTGTCAGACAAAACTGCCCTTGAAAAATCATGTGATCTCTTTTTAATGTACTGATTTTTAAAGTAAGGCAGTAAAAGCTTATTTATGGTGTTGTAGCAAAGAATTAAAATATGAAAATTATACACTTTGCTACCTCAAACATAAAACGTTATCAACAAATATTAGCTTTTATAATTAATAGTATTTCCAACATATTTTCTATTTTTATAAGAAATTTATCATCCTCATCCTACATTCTTACCTATGAAAGCAATATTACAGTATTTTAACAACACAGTTTAGCCTTTAATTTCTAAACAATTCCCAGAGCTATATTTCAAACTTTTATGTTTGCTTGAAGTATGAAGCTGATTTGTTGTAAAATCTGAGGCAAAATAAAAATACAAGGCTAGTGTGAAATCTTACATCCTTGAAATTCAGATATCTGACAACTAGAAAATGATGAAATGTGTAAAACACAAGCAGGCAAACATTCTAATTTGCTGTAATAGAAATCAGAAAGAAATAATGATAGGACACAACTGCTCAGTAATCTGCTCTGTTTGTGTATGTGTACATGCATGTGTCTGTGTGATCAGAGAGAAGGGGGGGGGACTCCATTTGAAGTAGTAGTCACCATGGTAATACCTTGTCCCAAATTGACATATATATATTTGATATTTGTTGCTCAATTTTCTATTTTTCACAGCATCACTAGCTAGGCATATAGTAAGAATCTATTATAATTGCTTACACTTTCTCCTTGCAACAGTACACCCAGGCTAAGGTTCTGGTATATGAAAACATATTAAAAATGAATTTGTACAGGGTAATTACATGCTGACATCTACATATTTACACTATAATAAGCTTTTTCACAACTCATTTAATATTGTTATAAAGCATGTATATTATTATATCATTGGAATGATATGTTGAGAAATAATTCTCTGTGAGTCTGTGAGTCTCTCATGTCTCTGAGCCTTGGTTTCTGCACTACTTCCAAGTCTTCTTTCCAAACCATCTTTTAAAGAAAATTTTATAACAAACAACCTTGGAAAATTGATACAGTGTCCCCTTGTGCCACAAAAGGTAAGCAAGCACATACTGTCTAGTATAAGAAAAATGCTCCCACCCGAACAAAGGTTTGGCATGTTCACTGCCATTATAAAATTTTCAGGTTTACTGATGTGAGAGCCGCTCTCCTGTAAAACAATCCCCTGACTATGCAAGCGTACATCTGGATCCATCCATGTCAGTCTCATGGGACGACAGGAATGGTGGTTAAGAAAAACTGATATAAATATAATATAATGATGCATATCAGTAATAAATTCCTTTGTCTCTGACCTAGGAGTTGTAGGCCTTCTAACTGTATTCATTAAACCGTGGCAGGCTAACTTGCTAGGTTGCAAGCAGGTAAAATTGTAGATCCTTCATATTTCTTGATGGTTTTGAAACAGGGATGACATGCTTAAAGGTCAAGGTTTTCTGAAAGAAAGGATGAAAGTCTCGTGAGGCAATTAATGCGAAGTCCATGGGAATGGGTAGTGGATATACTGAGAAATCATATGGTGTACAGGGCAATAAATGGTACTTCATCTTGTATACTTTAACGAGAAAACACTGGGAGGTGGTTACAAGCCAATTGTTAGGAACTGTACATAATGACAGCTGCCTAAAAAGTGCCTTGTTTCCTGCTCCTTATTTTTTTGGTGTTATGGATTTTCCCACCAATCTGGAGGTCAGCATTGAGATCTCCCCATTCTAACTTCTATTACTAATACCCCATCCATTGTCAGATACCAGTTACATAGATGTGCACGTACACTGAATGTGAAAGAGAGGAATTTCCACTCTAGGAAACATGAATAAACTTGCAACTTACGCTTGATTGTTTGGGAGATGAGGGGTAATGGCACATAGTCTTTATAAAGGAAAAACAGCAATAGCAAGGCCATTTTATGAGTCCAATTATTCTATAGCCCTACATTCCAAATTTGGATCCACTTGGAGATGAAAATAAAAGCTCTGAGAATTTTTTTTTTAATGAGTACTTCCTCTATAAGTGAGGTTTGGCATTCTCAGAGAAAATTTTCAGTGACAGAAAAACCTTTGTGTATGAAACCATAGATAAAGCAATCAGTCTATATGCCTATCAAAAATAAATAAACCAAAAAAGATGACCCATGGGAGAATGAGAAATTGACCCATGGAATCTAAATAATTCCTACTGTTAACCCACTACTATGATATATTCCTCTAACTCATATATTAAAACTAGATGAAAATTTAAGAGATACCATTGGGACAGTGTAGCAGCAAATGCCCCAGAATAAGGTAGAGCCTACAAAGAAATTTACTGTTGTGTGAGCCAAGCCCAAGTCAACCAAGAGGCACAAACCCCACAGCCTAAGCCAAAAAGTAGTAAGTTATGGCTCTTGAGTCAAGGAATTCCCAAAATGGAAGCAATCACGTCAGTAGTGATTACCTTGCTATCTCATATAAAGTTTTGAGTAGACAGAAATCATGAGAAGTTGATTTGGTTGAGAAGTGAGCAGCCCATAGCATTACATGAAAAAATAACTATTCATTTGTTGAATATGTTACACTACATGAAGCAAAGCTATTGAATCAAAGGAGTCCTTGATTCTTAAAAATTTTCTAAATGTCTGGGTCTGATGCTCTGTGAGTTTAGCTAAACTAAAATCTGATTGTGTCCACTATGCTGCTATGGATATTCAACCTTCAAAGCCAGTTCTGTTGAATGAAAAATGTATATGATCAGTCTCCTCAGTGGGTAAAACTCATGGCCATTTTCAGAATTCTGTACATAACCCCCTTGATAAAACCTGTATTATTTTTATTGACTTTTGAACTGTAGATAACAATTCTCAGCTATTTGTTCTGCCACTTAGAAAACTGCAGACTGTCTGGCAGATTCAAGTCACTTCTCTTTGGGACCACAATTTTGTAAACAAATTGTGGCTTCTAATTTAACCATCTGTGTCACTCATATGCATTCCCAAAATAAGAGCCCCTCCTCTGATGAGTCTGCCTGAAATTCAATTACAGATTGAACCCAGAATACTCAGATGGCTACTATTACTGTCTTGAATCTAAGACATAGAAGCAAACACACCATTATAGACTGGGAAGAAACAAAAGACTCTGTGTTTCTGATGAAGTACCTACCAGTACATTCAAGAATTTTATCTCCTGCCAAAAGTTACTTATTCAAAGACTCCACTTTATTCTGAGGCATTTACTGCCACATTTTCACGGTAACTGCTTTTCAGTTTTCATCTGGTTTATATATATGAAGTAGGGACTCTTCCCAGAGTGGCATGCTGAATGTTAGAATTATTGAAGTTTGATTGGATCAGTTTTTTATTCTCTTGAGGGTCACTATTTTTTACAAGTATAGACAAGTTCAGGAGGCCACATTGCATAGCTTGTCATACTTGTCTACTCCTGAGAGATAAACTTTATCAGAACTTTAACCTCTTCTGAGAGCATACGCTATAGACCAAATTTCAGATTATAGCATTACTGTTCCAGTCTCATTGGCCAACTCCAGCCACACCATGATAGTCTTTGAAAGTAATCAGTCATGTTTTCAGCAATCAGTGTCATTTTCAGTCTGATAATTGTATGCCTTTCATTGCAAAAGTCACCCAACCATGGGCTGATAGGTTTCTTGAGAAAATTTTCATTCTCATTATAATCCAAAGTCAACCAAAAAATATATCTGATTTGAACTTTTTGAGGTCTTTCTCATCCATATATCTAAGGAAAGCAATTATGTCATTAATTCAGCTGCTGCATAAAGAAATAATTTCCTCTAGACCTATTTCTAGGTAATGATAGAACAAAAGTGATAATAAGTTATCTAAATCAATTTTGAAAAATTGGGATCCTACCATGTGTTGAAACACAGGAGCTGATGCGTCTTTGTTTTCCTAAACAGCAATCACAAAATGGCCTGATTACATAGTTTTGGTGGCAGCCTGGCCAAAAAAAAGGATAGGGTTTCAAACTTAATTCTGGTTATATCCATTGATTCTCTTGGTAAATTGACATGGTCTTAGTTAACAAAGATAACTTCTTGTTTTAGTACATTGCTCACCAAGTCTCACTACGGTGGTCATAATGTATCTTTGTAATTTTCATAAAAATACTCTTCCAAAAAATTGCAACTGACCTTTCCACACCAAAGGCTGGGGATGGGGTCCAATAGGGTCTAGTTCCAATAGGGGATGACTGGAAAAAGGCTAAAATTTTAGCTATCCAAATAAGACAAAACAATTTTATGATTATGAAGTGAGAACAACCACCTTATCAAGTAGAGAGAAAATACCTCAGACCCTGAGAGGTACAGGGGAGGGAGAGGCATTAATAATCTTTGTCTTTCAGAATTACACTTTCCTCATTAAGGAATATACCCTGGTTCTATTCTTCCAATATGTTTCACACACCTGAAATTTAGTTGACCCTAAGTTTTTCGTTTTCTGCCATATAGTTCTGATTATGATTTGATCATCAGTCCCCTAAACCTTCCCAAGAAGTCTTTCAGAGACGGGAAGTGGTGGCCCTAGTTCCTGAACCTGTACCTAACATACCTGTCAAACCCTCTGGATGTCATTCCCTGGGGCAAAAGAATATTAACTGGCTGAATATGTGCACAAATGAGACAGGTTGTATAATACCTCTAAAATGAAGATATAAACTCCATTAATAAAACTGAATCTGGAACCTTTGGGCTTACTTTCCTGGAGGCTACATTGAAGATACTGTCAATCTATGCCTTCTACAGAAGAGGTCTCACTTTGTGAGTTCTCAAAATTTTGAACAACTCTCTCATTCCAGGGGTAAACTTAATACTTCTGGGTCTATATATCATAAACGGCAACCAGGCATTAACTTTCCTCCCTCACAAAAACATGGTGACTTATACCTTAGGGCAGTTGTAAAAGACCTGAAGTGTTTAATGTAACATCTCAGTAGACCCTTTGATGAGTGTGGTAATCTCCCCAAAATGTTGTTACTCTTAGTTAATCTATGAAGCTTCCTGGAGGGATAAGTGACTCATTTTTTATGTGCACCCTGCAAGCAGTTATTCCTACCATGGGAATCATTCCTCTTAAAAAATGTGATAAGAAATCTGTTCCTTTCTTTCACTGAAGCGATAAATGATCTCATGTTGGCCATGACAATTACTAGGTTAATCTCAATTCACTGTTCATGGTTGGTATGAATGATAGAATTTCCCTAGATTTCTTTGTGGGTCAAGGAAAAGTCTACATGTTGCTAATATATTCTTCTGTACCTGGATTCAAGCCTTAGGCTAAAAGAAAGACCAATACAAAAACTTAAGAAGAAAGCTACTTGGATTTCTAAGGTTGACTCAGATGGCATATGATCTGTTAAACTAGTTTGGTTCAGAGACCCTGGGAATAAGCTTGCCAAATAAAATACAGGGTATCCATATAAATTTGAATATCAGATAAACAATGAAAACGTTTCATCATAGGTATGCCCCATGCAATCTTAGGGACAAACATATTAAAAAACTGTTTACCTGACATTCAAATTAGGTGGATATTCTGTATTTTTATTTCCTAAATCTAACAACTATATGTAAGAAGTATTGTCAGTATTGCAGGATGGTCTCATCATTTTTCTTGAAGTCCTGCTGACATTGCCTTAATTAAGTGCTTCATGAACAAATGGAATGGATTTGATCTCTCCGTTGGACAGATTAATCAAGGTAGCATGCTCATGGATATTTCACCCAAAGCTAAGACATTGTAAGAAAACGGGGTGGATATTTTTGAGAGACAATTTTCCATTGTCACTTGCATGAAAGCACATTTTTAATACATTTATTCCAAAAAGTATATTTTGTATACATCTATGTGTGTCTATTTAATATCTTTTACCCTTTACACATACATTCCATAGGAGTTGAAAAAAAATTCTTTTTTTCCCCAGCTTGTAAAGAGTGCTTCTAATATTGTATCTGGCTAATAAATATTTTGGGATTAGGTATATGAATGAAATATTAATATATGAATGAAAAAATAAATGAATAAATTACCATGCAAGAATATAACTGTTATCACATACATAGGATTTATATATTTTCCATCAAGACAATTTATTCACAACTATATATTCTGCATATAAATAAGTTTACTTCTTTTCATCTAAATATTTGATATATGACATTGATGGTTTATTTAATGATGATGGACTAGAGATAAAATTCAATATAATCTAGATTAATGTATTGCCATATCTATGTAGGGTCAGCTAGAAATCTCAGGAAGTAACTTTGAATGAATTGTTATAATTGACTTTTATTGGGTTAACACAGGAGAGTAATAAGGAGAGTAGACATTAGAGAGTATCTGTTCCAATTTTCTCTGAGAATTACTGATCAAAACAAGGCTAGATTCCTGGAAACTATGCTTTTATCATATGCTTATATAGCAGTTGTTAAACTATATTGTATTTCTGTCTATGCAGGTTTTTCTCATATGGCTGAGGAGCTGTTAAAGGTGGAGTGAGTGCCTTATTCTTAAATGATCCTTGTTGACAAACTCTATCCTTGAATAATCATATTTCCCTTCAAACTAGGTTATTATTGACTACTATACTCGATTAAAAATGCTTGATTTCATAAATTATTGGTAAATCAATTTTCTGTTGCCATCTATATTGACTTCAAAAGCTCTTCCCAAAAACATTAGTCAAAATTCCAAGTAAAATAATTTTGATCTGTTCGTATGGCACTTTTACTGATCCTTAGCAATACAATAAATGCATCACTGCAAAGCATAGTGCATTTTCACAATGAATGAATGTATTTGCTCATCATCAACAGTTAGAATTATAGCAAACTTTCATCTAATGAGTGTAATCCACCCAAGCTATTGTGTTTAAATCTGACCTTTGTCACTGGGTTCAAGTCTTAATATACACACAGAACAATTGCTACTCTGCCCATTTCATATCCTTCTGAGTTCAATTCTAAACTGGTGCCATGACTGCTCCCCACACTTGCCTTTGTTACTCTGACTTTATGACTTAATTTGTACATGTTATTCTGAAATCCCATCTCAGTTGTGATCCTGCAATATACAAGAGAAAACCATCAATTGTAGCCTAGAGATACTTCAAACTTCCTTTAATCTGGCAATAAGTTATTAAAGCAAGTGGAACTGGTGCTGCTCTGTGTGAACATAAGTAGGAACACAATGTATAAGAAATGGGTTTTGTATTTTCACATTTTTTGGTGTGTTTAATCAATTGATAAGAGACTATGTATAGTAGCTTTCCTTAAACAAAAGAGAATTTAATTCCCATTACTTTCTTTCGAAATAGAGAGATTTCTTTCTAGTAATTGTCATTTTTTATAGAGTTCAAAAATAAACTTTATATCTAATTAAATAGGATCAAAACCTCAAACTTATAGGGGAATAGGAAAGGACAGCATACTGACCCAGAAGTATAAATCAACCTATAAAACTTGCATAGAATATTTAAAACTAAGAAGCAAAAGTTGGTAAGAAAATTAGAACAATAATTGTCCTTTGGATTTATACCATGCTCTGTCCCTCTTAATCTATCATGTTACTTCAACAATTTGGACATATATAATATTCAAATAATATAAAAATTCTAAATTATTAGGAAGTTCCTTTTTTGAGAAGTACAAAAGTGACATTCTCTCTGCAGGTTTGTTTTCAAACATTCAATTCATAATGGGGAGTTCCCTCAACACTGAATGAAAATGACTGACAGAAAGCATTGTTTCATACTCTCTTTGATGCAGTTGGCATAAGACTTGGAGTCTAAAAGAGGCCTTTGTAAGTAAAAGGTTGAATAGTATGAAAGGCAGTATATACAGCCTCTAAGAATTCCTAAGGGAGTTTTTTTCTGCTTTTTAAAACCTGCCCTTTTGCGAAACTAAAATGATTTTAAAAGAAAATGATTACTAACATGGTACATTTCACTATGGATGAACAGTGAGTTATACATTGAGATAAAGGTCAAATGTGGTTATTGGTTAAATCTGCAGGAGCCAGCAAATCAAAAATCTGCCACTGCTAATGGAAAGAAATATGAAATGTGTGTCTCACCAATCCTTCACAGCTCTCTAGTAGAAGAGAACCTGAAACTATAAGACTGAATGGAAATTATTAATACTATTCTATTAGTTGTCATTATATTGAAATAAAGGAAAAGTTAGAGTGACATCATTCTTTGACAATCGGGAATTCTTTAGTAGTCTACCCCAAAGAGACTTAGTGTGTCATAGTGAGTTTCAGAAGTAATTCCGAACTAAAGCCTTAAAGATGTCTTGTTATATAGGCCTGGCTTTTGGAATTTTTGTTTAAGGAGATTCTTATCTCCAAAACTGGGTAAATATATCACCAACTCATTCCAGTACTTTGAAATAGGTATAGTTGCCATTTTTTTCAATATTTCTTTGATTTTGTAATGTCTTCAGTTCTTCATGGGGATAATATTTTTGTATTCCTAGAGTAGGGTTTGGCTCTCAATTATATGTATATACATATTAATTCAGCAATGAAAATACTCACTGTTACAAAAGGTTTAGAAAGTAGACACATTCTTATAGTTAGAAGATACATTCTTACTGTTGGAAGTTGAATTAAATAAATCATTTTTTGGAAAATGCTTTTAGAGATATATATGAAGATTCTTAAGAAATTGGCCAGGGGGCAGGGGAAAAATTAAAAAAAAAAAGAAATTTTCCCATTGCCATGTCTAGTGAGAAATTGATGAAAGGAAACAAGCAAAAATTCGATTCATCTATAGTACAGATTCTGAAAACAGAACTTTGAACAAATCCAATGATGAAATAATGGTTAAATAAAATTTAGGAAACCCTGAAACAATCATCTCAATATCATTTCCTCAGAAAGTTTTTCCCTTTAGACCCTTTCTAAGATTTCTTTCCACCCTTTCCCTATGTTGTCTGCTCTTGTTACCTTAGGTGGGCCTGTGCCTCATTCCTTCGATTTCAGTCTTGTCCTTCTCCTGTTCTGCACTATTTCTCAGGTTGAATAGTCCCCTCCCATGTCAAACCCAGATGACTTCTGCTTGAATTTGGTCAATGAAAGGCCAATGTGTGAATTTGAAAGGTATAAAAAGAGAGGAGGCCAAGGATTTCCCCTCTGTCTTTGCCTTAGATTACATCTCTAGAAGTAGCTGGGTAAGTTCAATGGTTGTAGTTCCTTATTTGTACGTCTGTCATGATTGCAGCTTCTGCAAGTGACCCTGGGTTCTGGGCTCCTGCAATCTATATCTACCATCTCTCCCTCAGTCTGAGAGTGGAAGAAGCATCCTACTACTGGAATCTGAATTGCTTTATAGACACTGGTTCAGGTTCTTAAACTACCACATCAATAACCAATCCTTTGCATTAAATTTCCTCCATTTTAAATACTCAGAGAGGTTTCTTTCCTGACTGACTCTATCTGATAAATTAGTATTGATCCATTTAAAATTATTTCTCTAATGCCCTTTTATAATTTATTATATAGCACATTACAATTATTTAATGAGAGCACTATCATTAGATCTTAGGGGTGTTGTGAAATCCACTACTAATGCTCAGAGAGTTTTTTTGAAGTTTCTACTTTTTCCTAATTCAAGATCCTTCACTAATATTAACTAAATTTAGTTACAAAAATGAGATGGTAACACATAGAGTATTTTAAGTACTTAGAGAAACTGCATTAAGTACCCCAAGAGAAAATATTGTCTCAGTAAAACTGCCTCTTTTTATAGGAAAATATCAGTGAATTTTATTTTAATTATATCTTTTTTAATAGATAGAATTCAGATAAATCTCAAATTATCTGCCTTTTTAAAAAGCTTGAATGGCAAGAATTTTATTTTCACTTTTTCAATATGCAAGTGGGACGTAGATATTACTCATTATGAATCAAGCTTACCAAACAGCACAAAAAGCAATTCACTTGTGCTCATAAAATTTTAACTGTTTTTCTCTCTATTTTGGCTTTATACTTAGCCTTCTACATTTTTTCTGAATTATATTCTTATTTTTCTTTTTATATTACATCTTATTTTGAAATAATTTTCTTTTAAAATGTGTTCAGTTTATCTTTGGAATGTAGCCCCAAGTTTTCTTAGATCTGCAAACAAAATTTAATTAGCTTTGCATTAATTTAGCATGTTTGGTTATGATGGCAGAAATAAATGAAAATCAACATCTTATTCCAATTAGACCTTGCAGTTTTTTTGCTTTTTGTTTGTCAGCAACTTCACCAAATTATTTTTATCATATTTATCATATCATATTTATTTTATTAATTTATCATTTTTATCATATTTTATAATGTGCATACTCATTATTTCCCTATAATTAAAATTTCTATCTAATGTAAAATTATCAGCAGTCAGAGAGATAATGTAGTTGGAATTATAATTTATTTAAATAAAATTAACAGGCTGACCTGATATTAGTCTAAAATATTTCTCTCAAAGATTTTTGTAATCACATAATTATCTAATAATTTATGAATATTGAAATAATCATATCAAAATAACTTGACATTATTCAAAATCTAATTTTTTCCTTTGTCTCTTTTTTATTTCAGAATATTATGGAAGTACAAATGTTTTGGTTGAATGTATTGCTTTTCTCTGCTTGAGTCAAAGTTATAAGTGTGCCCATCACCCAGATAGTGTACATTTTACCTATTCGGTATGATTTCACCCATTCCCTTGTTCCCCGTCTGACCTTCTTGATTTCCACTGTGTTTTATTTCCATCTGTGCACATGAGTGCTAACTGATAAGTTTCAGTTTAATAGTGACCAAATGTGGTGCTTGTTTTTCCATTCTAGTGATACTTTACTTAGGAGAATAGTCTACAGTTCCATTCATGGTGTTACAAAATGTAATTTTTAAATTTATTTATTTTTTATTTCAGCATCTTATGGGGGTCCAAACACGTAGGTTACATATATTGACTTTGCCTTACCAGAGCCAAAGCTTCAAGTGTGTCCATCCCCCAGACAGTGCCCACAGCACCCATTAGGTGTGAATATACTCATCCCCTCCTACCCCTCCCACCTGACCAACACCCAGTGAATGTTATTACTATATGTGCACATAAGTGTTGATCAGTTAATACCAATTTGATGGTGAGTACATGTGGTGCTTGTTTTTCCATTCTTGTGCTATTTCACTTAGTAGAAGGGGCTCTAGCTGGATAGCCAGGATTATAAAAGAGGCGCTAGATCACCATTATTTTTTGTGGCTGAGTAGAATCCATGGTATATGCATACCACATTTTATTAATCTACTCATGAATTGATGGGCTTATAACTAGAACCAGACAAGATTGACTTCTATCACCACTTCTATTCAACATAGTGTTGGGAATCCTAGCCAGATCAATCAAACAAGAGAAGGAAATCAAGGGCATACAAACGGGGGCAGAAGAGGTAAAACTATCACACTTTGCTGATGATATGATCTTATATCTAGAAAACCCCAAAGATTTTTCC
This sequence comes from Cheirogaleus medius, assembly GCA_008086735.1. NCBI lineage: Eukaryota > Metazoa > Chordata > Mammalia > Primates > Cheirogaleidae > Cheirogaleus > Cheirogaleus medius. The sequence goes on along the minus strand of VBSM01000605.1, from coordinate 24,911,862 downwards.
ATGAGACTATTGGAATTAATAAACAAATTCAGCAAAGTCTCAGGTTACAAAATCAATGTACATAAATCAGTAAAATTCCTAAAGGCCAACAAAAATCAAATTGAGAACCAAAGTAAAGCCTCAATAATCTTCAGAATAGCAACAAAGAAAATAAAATACCTAGGAATATATTTAACTAAGGAGATGAAAGATCTCCACAGGAAGAACTATGAAACACTGAGGAGGGAAATCGCAGAGGATATAAACAGGTGGAAAACCATAACATGCTCATCGGTTGAAAGAATCAACATTGTAGAAATGTCTATAACACCCAAAGTGATCTACAGATTCAATGCAATCCCTATTAAAATATGAACATCATTTTTTGCAGATCTAGAAAAAATAATTCTAGCTTTGAATGGAAACAGAGAAGACCCCATATAGCAAAAGAAATCTTAAGCAAAAAGAACAAATTGGGAGACATAAATTTATCAGACTTCAAGTTATACTATAAGGCTATAGTAACTAAAACAGAATAGGACAGGCATAAGAACAGAGACATAGACCAATGAAACAGAACTGAGAATCCAGATATGAAACCATCCTCGTATACTCATCTAATCTTTGACAATGCAGACAAAATCATACACTGGGGAAAAGAATCCTTATTCAATAAATGGTGCTGGGAAAATTGGATAGCCACAAGTAGAAGACTGAAACAGGATCCTCACCTCTCACCTCTCACAAAAATCAACTCACAATGGATAAAAGATTAAACCTAAGGCATGAAACTATAAGTCTCATTTATTAATCTTTGTTGTTGCTGTGAATGCCATTGGGATCTTCTTCATAAATTCTTTTCCTAGACCAATATCTATAAGAGGTTTTTCAACATTTTCTTCTAGATTTCTTATGGTTTCATGTCTTAGTTTTAACTCTGTTATCCATCTAGAATTCATTTTTGTGAGTGGTGAGAGATTTGAATTTTGTTTTAATCTTCTACATTAATCTAACCACATTCATAAAGAAAGCATACTAGATCTAAACAAAGTGATAAACAGCAGCATCATAATAGCCCAGGACTTTAAGACCACACTGACAAAACTGGACAGATCCTCTAAGCATAAAATGAACAAAGAAATACTAAACTTAAATGGGACTCTAGAACAAATGGGCCTAACACACATATACAGAACATTCTGCTCCAAAATATTGAGTATACATTCTTCTCATCAGCACACGGAACATTCTCTAAGATTGATCACACCTTAGGCCACAAAACATATCTCAAAAAATTCCCAAAATAGAAATTATACCATTATCTTATCAGACTCAGTGAAATAAAATTAGAAATCAACTCTAACAAAAACACTCATTTATATATACAGTCATGGAAATTAAACAGCATACTGCTGAATGATTATCAGGTCAAATAGGAAATTAAAATGGAAATCAACAGATTCCTCAAACTAAATGACAAAAGGGACACAAGTTGTCAAAATCTATGGGATTCAGCCAAAGCAGTCCTACAGTAAAAATTCATAGCCTTAACTGCCTATATTAAAAAGACAGAAAGGTCACTAATCAACAATCTAATGAATTGTCACAAGGAAATAGAAAAAGAAGAACAAACCAAATTCAAAGCAAGCAGAAGAAAAGAAATAACTAAAGTTAAAGCAGAACTAAATGAAATAAAAAATATAGAAGGTAAATGAAACAACAAGTTACAGCTTTGAAAAGATTAACAAAATTGATAGAGCTCTTGCTAGATTACCCAGAAATGGAAACAAAAGGGCCCAATAAGCTTAATCAAAAATGAAAAGGGAGATATTACAACTGGTACTGCTGAAATACAGAATATCATCTGTGAATACTATAAAAATCTCTATGCACATAAACTCAAAAACATTGAGAAAATGGGAAAATTCCTGGAAACACACAACCTCCCAAGATTCAATCAGGAAGAAACAAAATTTCTGAACAGAACAATAGTGAGCAACAAAATTGTAGCAGCAATAAAAAATCTTCCAACAAAAAACATCCTGGACCAGATGGCTTCATAGCCAAATTTTATCACACCTACAAAGAAAAATTGGTACCCATACTGTGAAAATTTCATAACATCAAGAAGAAAGGAATCTTCCTCAAGTCATTCTACAAAGCCAGCATTATCTTGATACCAAAGTTAGGAAAGAATACAACAAAAAAAGAAAACTAAAGGCAAATATCCCTCAGGAATATAGATGCAAGTATTCTAAAAATAAAATTGGCAAATTGAATTCAGCTCTTCACACAAAAAATAATCCTCCACGATCAAGTGGGCTTCATCCCAGGGATACAAGGATAGTTCAACATATGTGAATCCATAAATGTGATTCACCACATAAACAGAAGCAAAAACAATGATCATATGATCACCTCAATATATGCAGAAAAAAACATTTGACAAAATTCAGCACCCTTTTATGATAAAAAGTCTTAACAATATAGGCATAGATGCAAAATATTTCAAAAGTGTAAAAGCCACATACAACTAAACCACAGCCAACATCATACTGAATGGAGAAAAGTTAAAAGCATTTCTACTTAAAACTTGAACAAGACAAGGTTGCCCACTGTCACCACTTCTATTCAACATAGTGCTGGAAATCCTAGCCAGAGCAATCAAGCAAGAAAAGGAAATTATGGGTAACCAAACAGGGAAAGAGGAGATCAAACTATTGCTCTTTAATGATGATATGCTCTTATACCTAGAAACACCCAAAGATTCCACCAACAAACTCCTGGAATTGATAAATAAATTCAGCGAAGTCTCAGATTACACAATCTATGTACCCAAATCAGTAGCATTCCTGTACACCAACTACAGTCAAGTGGAGAATCAAATCAAAGACTCAATATCTTTCACAATAGCTACAAAGAAAATAAAATAGGATGTATTTAAGTATTTAACCAAAGAGGTGAAAAATCTCTACAAAGAGAACTAAAAATCAGCAAGGAAGGAAATTGCAGATGATGTAAACAAATGAAAAATATATCATGTTCATAGATTGGCAAAACAACATTGTTAAAATGTCCATACTACCCAAAGTGATTTACAGATTCAATGCAATCTGCATAAAAATATCAAATTCATTTTTTTACAGGTATAGAAAAAATAATTTTACTCTTTGTTCAGAACCAGAAAAGAGCCCGAATGGCTAAAGCAACCTTATGCGAAAGGAAGAAATCTGGAGGAATCACTTTACCAGACTTTAAGCTATATAATAAGACTATAGTTACCAAAAGAGCATGGTACAGGCACAAAAATAGAGACATAGACCCAGGGAAAGGAACAGAGATCCCGGACATAAAACCATCCACATATTGCCATCGCCTTTTGGCAAAGCAGACTACAATATACAGTGGGGAAAAGAAGACCTATTCAATAAATGGTGCTGGGAAAATTGGATAGCCACATGTAGAAGATTGAAACAAAATTTTGTCCATTTCAAATTAACTAATTTTGTGAAGATGAAATTAATGCATTTTTAACTTTATAAAGAAGAACTCAACAAAATAGCATCCATGTAGTTCTGTATTTTGATCCACAGACCAAATTTAGATAATTTTCTGATAAAATGTCATAAATTTTCCACAATTCATGTGATAAATGACAACAATAATAAAGTTAAATTAATAATGTTATTTAGATATGCAGTGATTTGTTTAGGAACATATAGTAAGGAGTAACTGATTAATGCAATTTGCTAAATAATTATTTTAATTCCATACAAAAATAAACCAAAGTAATTTAAAATATATAATGTTAACCTTTATTTAGAATAGTTTATATTTACTCAGAAATTTTTGAAAAAGTTGGTATCTTCTATAACATGAAGGTATTCTCACATGTTAAAAACATGATGGTGAAGTTGTATTTTGCTTTAAACACACATCATTTTGTTTCGCTTAAAAAAAAATTGTAGGTTATTTTTAGAAGTAGTCAATTCATGTTGGAAGCATCCAGAAACAATGGTTCCACAAATCAAGCTTAAGCAGTGTTGGCTCAGAGTTCTCCAGCCCATTTCAAGCAATGAATACCACCTGTGGCACTCCTAATTCACAGCAGCAGGCAATAATTTCCCTTGGATACCCATTACCAGTAATTATTCCCGAGATAGACTATTAGATATGGCTTGTGAACATCTCAGCTGTAAACTTGAAAAAAATTAATTCTAATATTTCCTTTGAGATTCATTTGTATCCTGGTGATAACATAAATTATGGAATTCTCTTTTTCTTAAAAAAAGAACAAGCATGGACATATTTTTGAACAGTTACACAATTATTTTAAATAATATTATTACAGGTTTTGCAGGGTTCTTGTGTGAGTCTCATAAATACAGAGACAGTTAGAAACAGTTATAAATCCTTCTTATAAGATAACATGAAACAGTTGATATTTAACTGTTGATTTCTTTTCCCTCATGCTGAAGCCATTTCCAAAACTTTGTCTTACTGTACATAACAATTATTAATATATGTTATTAGCATAAACATCAATGATTGAGAAGAAAAATTTTTGAAAAAAGCATTGAGAGTGGAAAAAAGCTCAAACTGTTTTTACTTTGTTCTCACAACACAACAGTCAACATAAAAGACTTCTAGGACCAAATATGTGGGGATTTCTCCTCATCAACAAGCAAACAATCAATTCTGCAGCAGACACCAGTTGGGTGTCCTCCAATCCAATTAAATTCTGAAGGTATCTAACAGGGGATGTTTTATCAGATCCCACAGGTTGAGGGCTCAGTTCCACAAGACTGCCCCTACTTTAGACACTAGTCACAAGTTCAGACCTCTGGAACTTCTGACTGACCGGCTTCAAGTTGGGGTTCCCATTACCCCATCCTTAGGCTTGGTCAATTAGCTAGAGCAGTTCACAAAACTTAGGGAAATTCATATTTACATTTACTGGTCTATTATAAAGGATATTTTAAAGGATACAAATAAACACTCCAATGAAGACAAAGACGAAAAAGGTCTGGATATGTTCCAAGCACAGAAGCTGCCATTCCCATGGGGCTGACGTACACCATCCTCTTGGAACATGTAGGAATTCTTGTTCTGCTTCCTGTAAGCCTTCATGATTTCAGCTGTTAGAAGCATTCTGGGTCTTCCATGGAGACTTCAGTAGCTAGACATGATTGAAGCATGAATAACTGTATAGAAATGTGATTGGATAAAAAGGGTATGATGTAATACATATATATATACACATGCATACTTATATTTTATAATATCATAAGCATTAAACACATGTTGCATGCAAATTACCTTTGGAACCATACATAAACTAAATTTCATGAGATTTTAAAGTGGTTGCTTTGAATATTCTTTCATAAAATTATAAATTCATTTGTAAACATGCATGTAAGCACCATCTACTTGTAAACTTTGTGATATTAAAAAAAGTTATATACTTTTTACCTCTAATTTTTATACAGTATGTATATTTGGATCATTTAATGTCCTTTTTCATTTTTGTTACTTAGAGGAGTTGTAGTAACTGCATATGCATATTCATAAGCTCTGCTAGTCTGCCACAAAGTGATGGTGTATGACAATTCACAATTATCCATCTCTTAGTTTCCTCTGTGAAATAGAAGGCTTGTTGTCTTAAAGTCATAGCTAATATATGTGAATAGGAGTATTAGTGGCAACAGAAGCAAGGTGTATTTTTGTTAAGGAAAATATAGTAGTTTTGCCATAAAGTAAAATGACTGTTCCAGAATCAGAGAGATGTATAGGTCAAAACCTGAATTTATATAGACAGTTGTAGGAGATTTTACAATTGGAGAATTCCACAAGTGGAAACAGATGGAGAGGAAATTTTATTTTCCTTGGTCAAAGCTGGCTAAGATTTAATAAATTTATTTATAAGATTTTCAAGAAAAAAACTTTAGTGTCAAATATATACTAACACAAAATTAGAATTTGATTTTCTTCCTGATAAAATAAAAAAGACTTCTTGGATTTTTGGTCTTCTATAAATGAGAATTTGTAAAGGTTTTTCTCACCTTCTAAGTAATCTAAATAAAAGACAAATATTCTATCTTATTAGTATAATTTTCTATTTATATAGAATTTAACATGTTCTTGATTGTTTAATAAAGCAAAGGCTTCTCACTTCTGAAAGAGAAAGTTCCTTTATAATCATGTTACCTCTTATATTATTTACTTTTAATATCTTTTGTTTCATTTTAGTTAAATAGGTAATCAAGTATTATTTATTAATAAGCTAGGTCTTATTTAATCAAGTGTTCAAAGCTTTTCACGAATTTTAATATTTTGCATTTTCAAAATCACATTCTAATTGATATCTTTCAAACCAAAACCTGTTTTTAAGATTTTACAGAGGGTTTTTCGAAAATCACAAAGGATTCTTTTGTTTTACTTTTTAAAAAGAGAGTGGCAAAAAATAATTAGGTTTTTTATGTTATTACTAATAGCATCTTGGTAAGCATCTTCAATTCAGATGTGTTGGTTAGCCTTTCCTAGGTTAAATGTGTATGGGTAAAATGTTATTAATATAAATATTTCAATAATTCTATGCTGTATAGAAAATTACTAGAGATACATCAATGTCCTCATTGTCAAGTCTATGTTTCTATTTATTAGAGTCCTGGTGCTACTTAATTTTATTATATTATCTATTTATATTATTAGATAATAATATTATAGTGTTAATAATTATAAATTAAGTTCTTGTTTAAAATAATATTAACTTAATTACAGCTCTACTCCTTAATTCAAACTCAGTATATTTTAGGGCCAGATATTTTTAATTGTTTATTCATATCACTTATTTTTAAAACTTATCAATATATTATTTTTTAAAAAAAATATAATTGACAAGTAAAATGTATATATATTTATGATGTGCAACATGATGTTTTGATCTATGTATATATTATGTCATGGCTAAATTTGAAATTTGATTGCCATCATGGTAGTACTGGAGGTGGGACCTAACGTGAACTGTTTGAATCATGGGGAAAGAGCCTTCATGAATAGATGATGCCACTCGGGAGGGAGTTTTTGCTCTTGTAGGACTGGATTAGTTACCATGAAAGCAAGCTGTTTTAAAACAAAATTTCTCCTTATGTTTGCCTCTTTGCACATGCTGTTTTCATGGCAGCCTCCACCTGGATTTCAAAGGATGTTGCAAAAATTCTGGGTGCCCAGGCAGAAACCTACTTAAGGGGTGGACTTACCACAGAGAGTCCCAACCATGGCAATTCCTAGCGTACTTCTGGGAGTAGGACCACCGTCCTCAAGATCCTGGAATTGTAGAGCAATGCCTACCTAAGAAAGCTACATGCAGTGGATTCCAACTTTTGAAAGCAGCCATGTGGGCTGCAGCCAGCAAAGCTGTGGGGGATGAAGCTGCCTGAACCTCTGGGAGTCCAGTCCGCCCCAGCCCCAGCACACAGAGTGCTCAGAGGATGCTGGACATGGATTTAAGGGAGATTATTCTTAGCTTTAAGATGCAATGTCTGTGCTCTTAGCTTTTCAGTTGGTTAGGGGCCAATTACTTCTTTGACCTATTTCTCCCTTCTGGAATGGGAATTTCTACCCTATGCCTGTCCCACCATTGTATTTTGGAAATAAATAATTTATTTTTGATTTTACAGGCTTATACCTGGAAGGAGCTTGCATTGAGTTTCAGATGACACTTTGGACTTTCGAGTTGGTGCTGGAATAACTTAACACTTTTAGGACGATTGGGATGAAATGACAGCATTTCACATTGTAAGAATGACTTGAATTTCAGTCTTCTACAGCTGGAATACTATGGGTTGAATACGTATTTTTCCCTCTGAAACTCATGTTAAAATTTTATTGTCGTTTTGGTGGTGTTGGGAGAGTGGAGCCTAAAAGGAGGTGTTTGGGTCGTAGAAGAGGATCTTTCATGAATAGCTTAATGACATCTCATGGGAGTAAGTTTTAGCCTCAGGAATGGATTAGTTACTGGGAGAGCAGGTTGTTATTAATATAAATCTATAAAGCAAGCTTTCCTCTTCATGTTTGCCTCTTTGCATATACAACTTGCCTTTCTGTTTCTCTTCCACGTTGTGACACAGCATGTGGCTGTCACCAGAGGCCTAGGATATGCTAGTGCCATGCTCTTGGTGTTTTCAGCCACTGGAATTGTGAGCTAAATATGTCTCTTTTCTTTTTAAATTTCCCAGCCTCAGGTATTCTGTTACAGCAAGACAAAATGGACTAAGGCAGGAATAGAGGCTGGTTTCTCCTACTCCATCATCGTGGTGATGTCCCTCCTGCCATATGCATATGTTAAGACCACTTTTGGAAAACTAGGCTTAATGAATCTCCTTAACTGATAATGTTAATATATTCTTGGTATCTTCTAAGGTATGTCTATAGTATATTACATCTCAGGATTATTAGATTTTGCATCCAAGTTTGTTTACTCTGTCTTTAAGGATTATGTTTATTCATTTTCATATATTTGATGCAATATCCACTCTTCTTTGACTATATTGCTAATAATTATATTTATAGATATTTATCTGAAACTTTTGGATTGACTTTTTTATATGCCACAGAAATAACCAAATATTTTTGGTAAGTTGTATTAGTTTTGTAAGGAGCTCTCATCATATCTTTCACCTTTTAAAATTATCAGTTACAATTTAACCACAGTCATTTATTGTCTACCTACAGGTATTTTTTTGTTTTGTTTTGTTTTGTTTTTAGTTAATGCTTCCCTGAATGTGGTTGTAAATCAGCTACAGACCAGAGTCTTTCATTTTCAACAAAGAACTATCCCTGAGCCCTGAAGAAAAAGACTATCCCCAGTAATTTTTTATATAGCTTCTTATGTCATTGCTTAAATAATTTTGAGGATGTACCAGTTAGCATTTCCAGAATTTTAATTGAGGAATAGATGAGACTTATGAAATTAATAACTTAAGATTGAATGAAAAGTATTAATTCCAAAGGAACGAATGAACGGATGGAGGAATGATTGTGGCTTTTTAAAGAATATGTTAATATGTTGTTTTCTAGATATAAAGGGCTCTCTTTTTCTTTTCTCTTGAAGTAGTTATTAGGATTTATATTAGGAATAGGTATTAGGCTTTTCTTTCCACTTGGAATATGGCAATAAGAGCTGTCTCACTCTCATTCCCCCTTTCTATCCATAAGCTATTTCAATTGTCAAATAGCTAAAATCTGAGAAAAGGTAAAATAGTCTGAGCCCCAGAAACTCCTGTAGTTGGTTTTATATTAATCATTTTAGCACAGGGTTAGAAAAAAATACATTCTTTAGATTTTGTCCTAATGAAGATATATGGGTTCTGCACAGATAAGAGATAGTCTAAAAGGGGCTCTTAATAAACACTCTTTCAGTGTAATTCCCCTGTGAAGGGGAATTCCTGAATTATGAGATTCTTGCACTATAAGGGCATATGTCAAGAAGTGGAACAAAAGGTACTCATTTCCACTCTCTATTGGTTTCTTTTGCACACATACATAATACAATTTTTCTCTTCTTTGTAAAATCCCAGTATGTTACAAAGCCTTAAATTCCATTGCTCAATGAAGCTGAGTTAGAGAAATTTTAAATTGGCTGTAGATAAATGAAGTTACTTAGCAAGTGCTTCTGAAGCCCATTGTATAAGACAGTAGTAATGATTCATTTCCCTTCTACATTGTAAGAAGGAGATATTTGAAGTACATGTATGCTTTATCTACATTGAATAAAAGCAGAATTAAGGTTTGTTAATTTCCAGTGCTTTATTTTCCTAAAAGACATCAAAAAAATAACACTTAATCTCTTTTTATGATAAATCACAAATTCTGTAGTGACATGAAAGCATTAAGAATGAATTATCAAAATTATCCATTCATAAAATACATACAATGTTTCTCACTATTCACTAAAAGTGATTAAATTACCATATAAATAAAATATAATTTCCTGTGGGTCCTCAGTATTTGTAGGTTTATAATGTATTAATATTTTCAAATATTCGCAATGTGCCCTACCAATCTACTCTTGATTCCTAGGTTGGTGATGGCACTTGTTAATATGATCTTTTACTTTTATAGTTAGTGGGTTAAATGTCACAGCCACAGATGTGTTGTCACTCTCTCTAAATGAAATTAAGCAGCAAAAGCAGCAGTTATTTCCAAAAGACATAGACCAAGTGCCACAAAATCATGAAAGAGGAGTAGCAAAGGAAGTAGCAAGAAAAGCAGGATAATAATAACAAGAATTAATAAGAGTGTTATGTGACACCTATCTCATGATTTTTGACAAATAGATCTCTGCCCACAAAAAAATTCCTTTTTTTAAAAATCTTTTTAATCTTTCCATTTCCCTTTCAATATCTATTAAAGTGTTTTCTGTATATTTTTCCTCTCTCTTTTTTTTTACTAATATGAAATGTCTTCAAAGCTTTAAGCCCTATCTTTTAAACATCTTAGTACTGTTTACAAAGCACTGTCCTAACACTTAGGCCCAATTTTATACTTGATGTTTATGCTCACAGAGAATTCACTAGGTACTCTTGCTGAAACTTACACTTTCCATATTTGAAACCCCCTTCCACTTGTTGGTAAAAGCTCTCAAACACTTTTCCCACTATACCCCTCTTTCTAGAACTTTGGTTTTCCCCAACTTTCTGAAACTTCTTCATCATTATATTCCTACTCTCAGAGTTTTTCTCTGTGGAATCTCTAAATAATTGTCCCTCTTTTAAAAGAAAGCATCCTTCTTTAAAGTCATCTTTGTTTTTCAAAACTTGGAATGAAAACTAGAATAAATAAAGTGTTCATATCAGAGATTTTATTATTTTTTAATTTTATATTTTAAATTATTATGGGTACATAATTGTATATATTTTAGGATACATGTAATGTATTGATATAGGCATACAATGTTTATTAATCAAATAAGAGTAATTAGGATATCCATCACCTCAGACATTTATTATTTCTATGTGTTAGGAATATTCCATTTCCAATATTTTAGTTATTATAAGTTATACCTAACTTATCATTGATTATAGTAACTTTGTTGTAATACCAAATATTGTTTGTTCTATCTAACTATATTTTTCACCCCTTAAATGTCCCCACATCATCACCCCACTCCTCGCTACCCTGCCCAGCCTCTGGTAACCATCATTCTACTCTGTCCAAGAGCTCCAGAGTCCAAGAGCTGAGAGCTTTTTACAGCCACATAAAGCTGTGAAACCAAACATGGTTTTTGGGCTACCACAAAATAGCTGTACAATAAATATTAAAGGTGATAAACTTAGCAGAAAGTTCATTTAGTCAGGGAAATATCTGCAATTTTTAGATCAAGTAATTTAATCACAAAATATAAATCTAACACATATATATTAAAAACACAAAGAGAAAATCTGCAAAAATAAAATATACTAGGTTATTTAAGTGCCAAATTATCTTAATATCAAGATGTGTCATCCATTTTAAAATCAGTATTTTGATAAAATTATATCATTTTTCTCTAAATTGTCACATTGGAGAAAACATGTGAGCTAAAAGATATAGTTGTGGCCGTCTTTGGAAAACATAATGCGCCACATAGAATAAAGCAGCATTGTAATCAGCAATATTTTGTGAGAAATATCTCTTGGAAACTAGTGAAAATTAAAACTTAACATGAGTTACGAGATGGCAATTTATTGAACCGGAACTTAGTGAGAAAAATATTTTCTTAGCGATCATACTATAAAATCAAGTTTGTCAACAGAACATTATCAAGTAGGATTGGTGTATTTAGAATCAGAGTTTGAGTAATTCTCAAATGCAGGAGTCATTTGCATTAATAGGGGGCATACACTCTGCTGTATTAAGTTTTATGTATTAACTAATCTAGGCTATATTACCTACACTTTATTTAATTACACACCAAGCTAGGTTTTACCCTGAAGGCATTTTGTGGAGGTAGTTAACATCAACAATCAATTGACTTTAAGTAAGATTATCTTCAATAATATGAGTAAGCCTCATCCAGTTAGTTGAAAGGTCTATGAGCCCAAAGTGAAGTTTCTGGAGAGGAAATTTATTTTAAAGAAGTGGCTCATGCAATTGTGAAGGCTGGCAAGTTGGAAATTCCTAGGGCAGGCCAGAAAGCTGAGAATTGAGATATGAATTAACTATGCATTCTTGTTTTTTTTATCTTTTCTGTGAAGTATTTATTAAATTATGCAATGTAACTATGCATTCTTGAGGCATAGCTGCTCCTGAAACCTCACTTATTGCTCAAAAGGCCTTTCAACTGATTAGATTGCATGTTTCTCTGGAGAACTCTGATTGATACATACTTTCAATGTCTCAACTTTTGAAATAGTAGCATTAATATTATACAGTAGGAAGGAAATAAACAGCCAATTATCCCCTCCCTTTACTGGGAGATCTCATCTGGAATAAAAAGAAGGTACCTTAGCAAATCTTTAGCTTAGCAAATCTTTACACATAACAATGACAGAATTCCTGGCAAACAAATGATTAGTATTTCCTAAATGAGGGTCCTAATCTATTTAATAAATATTCTCAGCAGATTGAAGCTCACTTGCCTAGTATTATTTATGCCAAACAAACATAGAACCTAGTAATTAATGGGGCATGGCTCCATGGAAAATCTTATTGAAGCAATGAAACGATCTCAGTAAAAAAAAATGGAGATATTTAATAACAGAAATGTGACTTTTTATACCAACTTTTAACCTCATATCTTAATCTAGGTCAGAGTGCATCCTAATACAAGAATAGCATTGGGGAGCTGAAATTGGCAGTCTTATTTCTTTCTGTTTTCACCTGTGGCTTACAGTTATTTGTACTCTTCAATAATTATTAGTAAAGTTTAAGACTGTTCATGTCTCTGATTCATGTAAGCCTTTTTGACAATCCAAATGTAATAGAAAATGTAAAATAGAAAAATACAAATGTAAAAATTCAATTCTTTAGATTAATTTAGCAATTGTGAAACGTAAAGAGCGGTATATATAAGAAAACTAAAATTCTTTGCAATCCTATTTTTATTACAGAACTTTGTATTATAATTATTGTGACCTCATTTCTCTTGTTCTTTCAAATATTGTAACTAAGAGCATTATGTAACAGTCATCATTATGATAATCATACATAATTATTCGAAACTTAATATGAGACAGGTTAGTAAATGCCTTCTTAATTTCAGCTTATTTAAGTGTCAAAATAATTTATAATTTATGATAATTCATCCATTCAAGGCCAATATTTTGATGAAATTATACAATAGTCTCTCTCATCTTCTCACACTTGTTCCATATCCTTAAAAAAATGTACTTTAACATTTAGCTCTGTTCTCCACCGAAAATGCTTTAATATATTTTGAATTAATCTAGATATCAGGTAAAACTCATTACTGCTATAAATTATTTTAAAATTAAATGAGTAGAGTGGATAATTTAAAATGATTATTTAATTATACAATTTCTCTGCACTTACAACTTCTCTCTTTTATGTCATTTTGAGAAACCCTGCTGATTTTTATTTATTTTTTCTTTTTAAATAAGAAGAAACAGATTAGAATGGTTAAATTTATTTCTCAAACTTAAACTCATATGAGTACTTAAATGTTTCTCTAAAAATATTTGTTATTGTTATATAATAGATATTTAATTGTATTTAATAAAATGGGAATCCATGCCAAATGAATATATATTAATACTTAGTAAGAAGCAGAGTTGGGAAACAAACTATCGCTTGTTGAATATTTTTTTCATTGTAGTGGAAACTATAAAAAAACCCCAAATTTTATCATTGTCAATAAGGGATATTAGCTGCCTAATTTACTTGCTTATGGTTTTCCCAGCACTTACTTATAGTTTATTTAACCAAATATAGATAAAATTGTCAAAAAATTATATAAGCAATAAGAACCAGAGTTGAAAAACAATACCATTTCTTGCTGAATAGCATTTCCTTGAATTCTATGGGGTGACTATAACACTAATTTTTATTGCTGTTCATAAATAAAGTAACTATATAAATTATTTGATATTGTTTTTGCAGACACCATGATAAAAGCAATGTAGTTTCCAATTCTAAAACATTTGTTCCTTATTCTTACTTTTCTTCTGGAAAGATTTTCATTTAGAAGATCGGACTTATATACATGTTATATGTAATATATCAGTTTTATTTAAAAAATCTAGGGCACTTATAGCATTGTGAAATACATCCTTTGGCTTAGTGAATATTTTAGTATGTCTTGGTATTATTTAATTTACAAAGCAGAATTTTTTTTTATAAAATTATGGGCAGGATAAGTTTCTAAGACAAGATAGGGCAGGGATATTGATATTAGTGGTAATTGATCCACTTTGTAGCTTACAGATGAGGTTAAATCAGTCTAAGAGTCAGAATAATCTCAAAATAATGCATAATTCTTAGAATACATATCCAGGTAATTTTTTTAAAATTTGTTTTTGATTTCAGCATATGACGGGGATACAAATGTTTAGCTTATGTATATTGCCCTTGCCCCACCCGATTCAGAGCTTCAAGAGTGTCCATTCCCCAGGTGGTATGCACCGCACCCATTAGGTGCATATATATATATCCATCCCCCCATCACCCTCCCATCTGCCTGATACCCAATGAATGTTATTACTATATGTATACTTAAGTGTTGATCAGTTAAAACCAATTTGATGGTGAGTATATGTGGTGCTTGTTTTTCCATTCTTGGGATACTTCACTTAGTAGAATGGGTTCCAGCTCTACTGGAAGCCAGGTAATTTTTTAATCCCAAGGTCAGTGAATCATTTTGGAAACAACAACAATAAAAATGTATAGTACTTTTTCTTCAAATCTTGAATTGAGGCAGATCCTTTTACATTTGGCTCTGCAATTATAATGGTATAATCTACCTATAACTATAATTATTTCTATTTGAAAAGCAGTGATTGCACACTGCATAAAACACAGGATATGTTCATGACTTTTGCCCATATTTTAAGAGGTTCTTTGGTTTTTTTCATGCAGTTCTGCTTGGGTTCTTTGTAGATTCTGGTATTAGCCCTTTACTGGATGGATACCTTGTGAATGTTTTCTTCTATTCTGTAGGTTGTCTATTTGCTCTGTTGATTATTTCCTTAGCTGTGCAGGAGATTTTTAATTTAATCAAGTCACACTTATTTTTGTTGTTGCTTTGATTGATATTGGAGTCTTCATAAATTCTTTACCTAGGCTGATACCTAGAAGAGTTTTTGCAACATTTCCTTCTTGCATTCTTATGGTTTCATGCCTTATATTTAAGTCTTTTGCCCATTTTGAATTATTTTTTTCTAGTGGTGAGAGTTATAGATTGTATTTCATTCTTTTATATGTGGCTTTCCAATCCACTCAGCACTATTTATTGAATAGAGCTTCTTTTCCCCAGTGTATATTGTTGTCTGCTTTGTCAAAGATCAGTTGGATGTATGTGGATGGTTTTATATCTGGACTTTCTGTTTTGCTCCGTTGGTCTATGTCTCCAGTTTTGTACCAGCATCATGATATTTTGCTTACTGTGGCCTTGTAGTATACTTTGAAATCAGATAATGTGATAGTTCCAGATTTGTTCCTTTTGCTTAAGATTGCATTGGCTATCCAAGGCTCTTTTCTGATTCCAAATAAGGCATAGAATTATTTTTTTCTATATTTGTGAATTAAGAAGTTGATATTTTGATGGGGATTACATTGGATCTATAAATCACTTTGGGTAGTATGGACATTTTCAATGTTGATTCTACCAATCCATGAACATGATATGTCTTTTCCATTTGTGTCATCTGTGATTTCTTTCCTCAGTGTGTCATAGTTCTCATTGTAGAGATCTTTTATCTCCTTGATTAAGTATATTCCTAGGTATTTTGTTTTCTTTACAGCAATTGAGAATGGTATTGAGTCTTTGAATCTCAGCTTGATTTTTATTCGTATATAGGAATGCTACTTATTTGTGTACATTGATTTTGTAAGCTAAGTCTTGGCTGAATTTATTTATCAATTCAAAGAGTCTTTTGGTGGAGTCTTTGGGGTTTTCTAGATATAAGATGATATATCTTATATCTTAAAAAGTGATAGTTTGATCTCCTTTTTTCTGATTTGGATTTGCTTTATTTCTTCCTCTTATCTGATTGCTCTGCCAGCACTATGTTGAATAGAATTGTTGACAATGGGCAACTTTGTCTTGTTTCAGTTCTTAGTGAGAATGCTTTCAACATTTCCCTCTCCAGCATGATGTTGGCTGTGGGTTTGTCATATATGGCTTTTATATTCCTTCTATGCCTAGATTGTTGAGGGTTTTTATCATGACAGAGTGCTGAATTTTGTTGAATGGTTTTTCTGCAGCTATTGAGATGATCATGTGATCTTTGTTTTTGCTCTGTTTATATAGTGACTCATGTTTATTTATTTCCATATGTGGAACCATCCTTGCATCCCAGGGATGAAGCCCACTTGACCATCGTGGATTAATTTTTGGATCTGATATTGAATTCAGTTTGGTAGTATTTTGTTGAGGTTTTTTTTATCTATATTCATAAGGGCTATAGATCTGTAGTTTTTGTTTTTGTTATTGTTGTGTTCTTTTGTGCCTTTGGTACCAAGGTGATACTGGCTTCATAGAAAGAGTTGGAGAGGATTCCCTCCTTCTCAATGTTATGGAATCATTTCTGCAACATCAGTACCAGATCTTCCTTGTAGGTCTGGTAAAATTTGGCTGTGAATCCAGTCTGGGCTTTTATTTTTTTCTTGGAAGCTTTTATATAACTGCTTCAATATTTTTGGTCATTATTGGTCTATTCAGGAGTTCTATTTCTTCCTGATTGAGTCTTGGGAGGTTGTTTCCAACAATTTGTCCATTTCCTATACATTTTCAAGTTTATGTGTATAGAGATTTTCATAGT
>VBSM01000605.1:24835759-24886305 GCA_008086735.1 Cheirogaleus medius | reverse complement strand
ATCAAATGGTAGTTCTACTTGTATCTCTTTGAGATATCTCCATATTACTTTCCAGAGAAGTTGTACTAGTTTACAGTCCCACCAGCAGTATATGAGTGTTGCTATCTCTCTGCATCCATGCCAACATTTATTGTTTTGGGACTTTTTGATAAAAGACATTTTATAATCAATAATTAAGTCAGTCTAAACTGTTTTTGAAGAAATATTTTGATTTTTTTTTCAGTTCATATGAAGTCATTACCACCATGGATTAGTTTGCCCATTCTTAATGCAAATATTTTGGAAGATTTTCCATTTGCCTATGTACTTAAGAAAAATAAGAAACATTCAGATCAACTTTTTGAGTTTCATGAAATTATAAATTCCCTAATGGAAATTACATACACTTTTGCATATACTTTACAAACTGATAATTTGGAAGTGAAATTTGGCTTACCGATTAGTAAGCCAGTTGATTATGCTTTGTCCTATCATACCACCAGGAACAAACAGCTTGATTAATAAGTATGAAAAAATGTGAATGATAGAAAGGGAAAGTAATAAGAAAAAACAGATATCATATATAGATAGTTTTAGTTCTCTGTTTATTAAAAGAAATATAATGTTACTCAGAGGACCAAATACATGAAAACTATTGGCTTCCCACGTCAGCTAGAAGTCAATCAGACTCATTATGGCCAGAACTATGCTAAATACCTTTCTCACATTACACACATAATACTTAAAACACAGAATAAGATACTCTAATTACCAAGTTAGAAATGGGATGATCTGATTCTGTGAAATTTAACTAAATTTAAATTACTCAATTTTCCAAATTTAAAAATGGCAGCATTTAAATGTGAACCTAGATCTGTCTGATCCCAAAGCTCAGGCACTTAACTACTGTACAATATCAGCAATCGTGTTTGGTGGGAAAGAATATTAAAGGAGAACTCATAACTCTGTTAGATTTTATGAGTATAGAATTCAGGAAAAAGAAAATGAGTTTTAAATGGTGTGAGTTAATGTACCAGTGAAGGGTAGTCAACGTTACAGGAGAATAAAAAGCACATTATAATTGTGATCAATAAACTAGCAGGGCATTGCATTTACAGGAGCAATTATATTAAACCAGAAATAATATAAAAGTTATTTTAGGAAATTTCAGCCTCTTTTCCAGGACAGAATTAACTGTTAAAGAAAATCATATATTCTCATTATATTCTCAAGAAATGAATACAGAAGAGTAATCAATAATCACTTTTAATTTACTCAGTTTACCTATATATGATTAAAACATTCATGAAAAATATAAATTGTTTATAGAATCTCATAAGTATCTTAAGAAGGTAAAAACAAAATTAAAGTTACTGAATATGTGATTTTCACAGTGAACTAAATACAAATGTTTAGTCCAAGAAGGTTCTGTTTGCCTGAGACAGAATTCAACTTAAATCACTGAATTGAAGAAAATTATTGAACTGAATGTTCTCAGCAAATATTTTCTTCAGGTTTCAGCGTGCTGGTTCTAATTTGATATTTCAAATAATTACAATTTTCTTTTTTCTTTCCATTAGATGTTAAATCATGCAGAAATTTTATTGCAACTTTTTGACACATTGTGCTGCTTCTGCAGACACAGTAGATTGTTTTCTTTGTCAAAACTTGCCTAGCATATGAAAAAAATTGTTAAAGTAGCTAGAGATGTTAAAGCTTATTTTGTTGTTTTTGATATTTTGTTTTTAGTAATATGACAGAAAATGTTGATATGATTAAAAATAACAATAGTGGATTTGGGCATAATGAAAGACATCTAATTTAAAAAATAACAAGAAGGGGGACTTAAATAGTACACACTGACCAGATGGAAGGAAAAAGTATCAAAAATGTAATTATTATGCATAAAATTGCATAATATCCCAGAATAATATCAAATATACATAAATTTATTTGATGCTTTTATTAAAATGTATTAAAATCTAAGAGAGCATAGAAGAAAGAAATTGGGTATTTGAGACTTAACTCATTGTGTGTTGCAATGTATCTGCCAGTGTCAATTTGCTATCAACCAGAGGTAGAAGTCATGCTTCTAGATTTCTTGTGGAATCTTATCATTAACTGACCTCTATGTTATTCTATTACTGCTCTCTTGAGGGGTATACTAGAGCTATAATTGACCAGATTTATCAGCATATGCACTCAAAATATGTGCATACTCATTTGCTTTGAAGATTATAGTACATAATACGAATTAGCTATTTCTAGGTCTCATGAGAAAGACTGTCTTTTTTTGTATTAAGATACATTATGAACACAGGTAATCGTCATTCAGTTGAACAATGGGGGTTTTCCTTAAAGACTGGTGAGCTTTTCAACCTTAGTTTTTCTACCCTGTATTAGAGCTGAGTCAGGCAAATTTAAAGAAAGGAAACTTCCATCTTTATAGATTAAATATATAAAGGATATGTGTTCTGGGTCCCCCAAAATACCACTTGTACCTTAATCTCCAAAATCTTCAATTAAATACCAGCTCATGGCATGATCTCCGCATTTACTATATGAGTTAATTTATTTGCTGAAGAATTCTTGAGAATAATATTATTAAAATATTTTATAGCCTAAAAATGTATTTCCTGTATCAAAATAGGAACAAATACAGAACAATAATAATATGAATGAGTGACATGCACCATGAGGATCTACCTGGACTACACCTACTAACTTTGCTTCTTAATTAAAAGCAATATTGACCTGGTGACATTCATGTCTTTGATTGCATTGATAGATTTTCTGGTGTCAAACCATTGTTCTGTTTCTAGGATAAAGCCTATTTAGTAATGTTGCTTTATGTTGTGAATAAACAGGTGTTTATAATTAGTTAATATTTCTCCTAAGGATTCACTTATTTTCACGAACTTCCATAAATGACATTGACTTTTACTATTAAACACTTCAATAGTCATTATTCAGTTTGGCAACAAATGTCCATTAAAGTGATTATTTTTCCTATTTTATTTACTAGAACATAAATATTTATCAAGTTTTAACAAGAAGAATATATGGGTTGAACACATTTTATGTGGTTGGGGAGGGGATATATTAGTGGACTGTGTTTGCAATTTGAAACTTTGCTGTTTATTTATATTTAAGTTTTGTGTATCTTCTTGACCCAGTTTTATACTTTATATGTGGTTTCCTGACAATAATCTACTGCATCAAAATTTTCAAATGATTGACATAAAGTTGTACATGATGCATTTTTATGATTTTTTAATCCTGCTTACAGAGGTAATATTCAGCTAATAAACATCGTTATACTTATTATTTATTAAAATATTGGATAACTCTGTTCCTATTAATAAATAACTTCTGCCCAAATACTCGAAGAATTCCTCCACCATGACCCATATCAAGCATGCCTTTTTAAATTTACTGGACACTACCACTGACCTCCCATTTACATGCAGAAGAGAAAGTCCATACTCATCAGACTCTCTTGTCAACATTGGGTTGAATTGGGGCATATGAGCATATAAGAACATTCTTGGAATGAATCTCCCATGGATAAGGGGACACTAGTGTAATAAGATTACTTTAGGAGCATTTATAGGCTCACTGATTACAATTTTTTTTTTTTTTTTTGAGACAAGGCCTTGGTCTGTCACCCAGACTGAAGTGCAGTAGCATAGTTCTATCTCACCGTAACCTCAAATTCCTGGGTTCAAGCAATCCTCTTGGTTCTGACTCCCTGATTAGCTGGCACTACAAGTGCACACTACCTCACCAGCTAATTTTTTTTTTCTTTATTTTTTTTGTAGCGATATGTTCTGACTCTGTTGCCCAGGCTGGTCTTGATTTCCGGGCCTCAAAGTGATCCTCCTGCCTTGGCCTTCCAAAGTGTTGGGATTACAGGCATAATCCACTGCACCCAGCCTGATTATAAAATTTAAAGAAAATAAATATATCCCTGTTAAAACACAACTTGCTAAAACTTACAAAGAACAAAATAGAATCTACAAATATTGAAGAAATACTATATGTAGTTAGACACATTCCCACAGCATGGGGGAGAAAACCAGGACAAATAAACAAACAAACAAAAAGCTCAAGCCAAATGGCTACCCTAGTACTTTCTCATTAACCTTTAAAAAAAATTTACACAAATAATTCTAGATATCAGAATAAAGGGGAAAATGTCCCACCTGTTTCATAAAGCCTAACGTAACCTTGCATTTGGCAAAGATATTATAAAAATGAAAACTACCAGTTAATCTCATTCATGAAATAAATACATAATTTATTTTAAAATCTGGCAAAATAATTTCAGAAAAAAGTCACGAGGAAAATGCAGGAAAAGTCAGTTTAGTCGTTCTAGAAATTAACATTTGATTTATCACTTAAAATTTCAGTGTAATTTACCACATTTTTGTATTTCAAAGTATTATGGAGATACATATGTTTTTGGTTACATGGATAGCTTTTGTAACACTTGAGTCACGGTTATAAGTGTGTCTGTTACCCAGATAGTGTTCACTGTACCTGTTAGGTAGGTTTTTACCCATCCCTTCCTCCCCACCTCCTATGTTTGATTTCCATTGACTTATACTTCCCTCTATACACATGTGTGCTCATCAGTTAGTTCCAATTTAATAGTAAGTACATGTGGTATTTATTTTTCCATTCTTTAGGTACTTCACTTATGATAATGTCTCCAGTTCCATCCATATTGTTGCAAAAGGCATTAAGTCATCTTTCTTTATGGCTGAGTAGTATTCCATGGTATACATATACCATATGTTGTTAATCCACTCATGAATTGATGGGCATTTGGGTTGATTCCACATCTTTGCAATTGTGATTTCTGCTGCAATAAGCATTCGAGTGCACACATTTTTTAAATGGATGAAATTATAATAATTATCCTAATGACTGCA
This sequence comes from Cheirogaleus medius, assembly GCA_008086735.1. Lineage (NCBI taxonomy): Eukaryota > Metazoa > Chordata > Mammalia > Primates > Cheirogaleidae > Cheirogaleus > Cheirogaleus medius. The sequence continues at coordinate 24,881,389 of VBSM01000605.1, read as the reverse complement.
GAAAATTATTTGATAAAATTTAGTACAAAAGTTGAGTAATTTGCAAAAAGAAGGGAACTTATTTCTTCTGATGATTATCTTCAGAAAAAGAAAATATTCTAGAACAAACATTATACCTAATGGTGAAATGTGAAACTTCCACTCTGGGCTGAGGAAAGAATTTCTGTGATCAACTTCTCTTCAAAATTATACCAAAAATTCAGTTAAATGCCAGTATCAAGGAAAATGAATAAATAAAGAATAAATGCTATCAATATTTACAGACAACAGGATGATATGTGTGGAAAATAGTCCAGAGAAAACCCTTAAAAGTAGGTGCAATATCTTAACACAGAAAATTATAAGATATTCCTGAGAGAAATTAAGAGAGATCATGTAAAAGTGAGAAAATACTATGTATTTAAAACAGAAAATTTAATAACATAAAGATGTTAGTTATTTTTTGTATAGATTCAAAGTAATTTTAACAATAACCCAACAGGTAGTGTGGTATGCATGTGATTGTGTGTGTGTCTGTGTGTTACATCAAGCTGCTTATTAAACAATCAAAACACATGGAAAACCAATGGCAACTAACAGTGAAGAGATATTTGATAACCAAGATCAGAGGTGAAGGAAATACTCTGTCAAATATTATATTTGTAATAAAGCAACAGAAATAAGTTAGCAAAGTACTGACCAGAGATACACAGATAGGACAATGCATTATAATAACATGAGGACCAGAATCACATGCAAGTATATAAAGGCATTTCATTGTGCCATGGAGGTTATAATGTAGACTGTGGAAAGATCAACAGTTTCAATAACTGGTGTATAATCAGGTAAATATTCATAAAATAGAAAAACATAATTCTTTACCTTTATCTCTAACCACTCCCAAAATTTAATTCAAGTAGATTATAGACAAATGAGATAGAATGAAATAATGTCTTGACAGGAATGTGAGTGTTCATTTGTAATAGTCAACTGTGCAAAGTATTCAAATGTTTCTCAGCAAGGGAACACACAAACAAATTGTGGTATATCCATACAAAACATACTATTGAATAATACAAATATGTAACTGATTTATACAACATTGATGTTTTTCAAAATAATTATGCAGAGTAAAAGGAGCTCTGCAGAAATAAAATATACTGATTCAATTTGTATATAATTTTGCAACAGTCAAACTAATCCATAGTGAAACTACTAGATCAGTGGTTGTTGGTAGTGTGGGGACAGAGAAGAGAATGAGGATGGTCTGCAGACAGGAATCACATAAAGGCATGAGAAAACTTTTAGGTACAGTAGGCAAGTTTATTTTCTTGATATTATAAATCAATAGAGCTCTTTAATGAATAAGAAAGAGGAAAAAAATTGGCTTTCTCATATCTCGCCCAAAAGACCAAAGAATGTCACTTTTATATTCCATTTGCAATGTTGATTCATGTTCAGCATAAATATAACCCCTATTAATATAGTTAATATTAACTTAGAAATATTTTTAAAAGGAAACTCTCCATATGTTTATTTGCTAATATAACATCGTATTAGGATTAATTGAAGATAATGTTATATCAATCACATCAAGATTTTCTTCCACAGATTTCACTCAATCAACAGAAAATTATTAACACATTATTAAGTAGAGCAATCAACATATTTAAAATTATTTTCATACTATTTTTATCTGATAATCTCCTTTAAATGTTCTGTTGCCTCTATTTTTGTGATCTTTATGTGTTAATAGCTCATTTTAAAAGATCAATAAAACAGAGTCTCCAAATGCCTAATGAATTTAATAAATTTCATTTCAAACAAAAATTATTTTAAAGAAATGTACTTACTCATATTGACAGCCATTTGATAGCTTATTGATTTTGGAAATAAAGTAACTTCATATTTGGTTCAAAATTTATTCCTTCTTCCTTTTCTCTCTCTCTCTATTTCTTTCTTTAACATTGTATTAGAAACAGAGTAAATAGAAAAAATGTTTATTAGAAATATAGAAACAGATAATTCCCATTGTATGTGAATATTGCCATATGTTATACATTATTATTTAAAAGACTCAGTGTAATAAAAAAAATTGTCCACAAAATCTAACATTTTCCATGGCTAATATGATAACTGCAGACTACTTGGATAAATGATTACTAAATAGAAAAAATTATGCTCACCATTAGGTGCAAATTTATATTTAATTAATGCAATTGCCCTAAAAAATTAGCTAATTAACTACTAAAGATTTTTTGTAAAATTGAAAGTACACTAGTACAGGTACCATGGTAGTAATGGTTCAGTGAACCAGTATAGCAGAATTTAAGAGTAATATTATCTTGCATTCTACCGTTGCTAGTTCCTCAAAAAAGTAAAAAGAAATTTGGACTAAAATCAACTTCTAAATACTCTTAAGTTAGCTAGTATGTACAACTATTATGTGTCAATTAAAAATAATTTTTATAATCATAGTATACCTTATAACTATATATAATATATGCAATTATTATTTGCCAGTTAGAAATTATAAAAAAACCAAAAATCTAAAAATAAAGAGGATACATATCTATAATTCTTTGATACAATTTCTTGGCTTCAGAGTAGTTTACGGCATTAGAAGAATTAATTTATGCTACATTCCTATAAAGTAAAACCAGTAGAAGTACAGCAATGATTTGAAAGACATTGGAAATAACTACATTTTAATTCTAAGACTTTGTTTTACATTCTCTCATTTATACTAGTGGCTTTTCTTTTTTAAATAAAATGATGAAGAAGATGTAGAAGAAAAAACTAATTAAAGAAAATAAAGAGTTATAGAAGTTTAGGGATGAGATGGGTTTGTCTAATCCAAGTGCACTTTTAGACAACAATTAATTAACATAAACTTTGCCCATGGGTATTCGATAAGCTAACAGAGAAGAAAATCTAAAGGTAGCCAGAATGTCCTTAGTTTCATCCTAATCAATATGTATTCATATGCTTCAGCTATCATGATAACGGTGTTAACTCTGAGAAGGCAGCAGCTATGTTCAGTATTTATTTATTCATGTTTTCTACTTTCTGAAAGTGAAAGACAATGCTTTCTTAGAAAAAGAAATGGTGATTTGCGTACATGTTTTGGATATTGTTATATTATTTTAAGTCTCGCTTCAATTCTTTACTTCTTAAAGACTTTTTCAAAAATTTATTAATTTTTTGCACATTAAAATCAGGTAGAAAATGATTTAGCAGCGAACACTTTCATATAGTCTTTGATTTCTGTCCCTTCTTTCTGAGTTTATTTTGTTTTTTACTTTTTTGATTGCCTGTCTCTTTTCCCTTACATGTTTTTTCTTACTGCTACACACTTTTGTTTCTGTTTTTACAATTCGTCTTTTTCTTTTTTTTTTTTTCATACAATGAGGCAGAAGGGGAAAGGTAAAACTAAGTTTTACAAATATAAGGCACAGAAGGGGAAATAAGGGAAAAATGTTCAGCAGCTCTTTATGTAATCTGATTGAATGGAATACATACCTCCTCAAGATTGCTCATTTCTTTTACTGAAAAATATTTAGTTTTTGTATAGGTTTCTTTTGAGAAAGGTGATTTACAACCCTATAAGATACTTCATTTATATAAAGACTATTGTTCCTCAGTATAGTAAAGTGTTCCCAATCAATATACATTCTTTAGTGTGCAAAAATTGATGAAAAACACTGAAGGAGTGTAGAACACGGTTAAATATTGACCTTACCTCTTGAATGAGTAGAGATTATCTCGTTTCTGGAAATGAGCCACAATCACAAGAAGTATTAACACTCTTCAAGTGTAAGCAGATTTTTTTTTTTTTTTAATTCTGGCCTCACATCTCCTTTCACTGCTCCCTGTATCTCACTCATATTCTTGTCTTTTATTCATGTGCTAATAAAAACAAGCTTTCTTAGTCTTGACCTCTCACTATGGGCTATTCAATATGTTTACTAATTAGTCTGACAAAGTAGACACTGTTGAAACACAGATGAGAATAGGAAAAAGGTTTTCTTTCATTTTGGAAACATGCATTTGAGTTCTAAATTTTGAGGCCTTTTATCAGTAAGATTTAACAATCAGGACAGAAAGGGAGGGAAGATAGCTATAAACTTGTTTATCAATTTATTTTTGACTCACTGCATTAACATTTAATGAACTGCAGTTTGAGCCAGGTTCTGTGGCTTATCATACCCTATAGGATATAAGAATCTATTTGTGGAGAAGAAATAGAAGGAAGAATTGCAAAATGATATAAATATAGAAAATTCTGAAAGCTTATAGAGATTTTGATCATTGTTGTGCAAATTATAGGAGTTAAAAGTTTACCACAGGATCTAAAGTGAAAGCTGTTAACTGAGGGAAATTTTCCAGCATTTAGGTAAAATAATGAGTTACATATATTGCAGGAAGAAGGGCAAGTATGTGGAGTAGGAGACAGTTGATATTATGGTACATGGGGATTAACCAGAGAATAGTGTGAAGTATAAAATGGAAAAAAAGCAAAAGAGGCATTAGGGTTATAAAATTTTTCAATGCCACCTTGAGTAGGTTAAAATTTACTTTGAGAATGGGCAACATTATTGAAATGTTCAAGCATACAAGTATTGTTAAAATATTTCTTTCGAAGTATATCTTCAGTTGCAATGCCATAGGATTTGAGAATGCCAGCAACATGGGAAATTAAGATAAGTAATTAAAGTTGATGAATGTAATGGATAAGATCAAGAGATAAAAAGCAAACAGGATAGATTAAGTCAAATGATTGATCACAGAAGGGGATGAGAAAAATGGAATGAAATGAGGCTCTCCACAGACTTCTGGTTGATAAAAATGTAATGTCTATTCTGTTCTTTTACTAAAAGAAGGAAAACAGAAGGAGGAACTAATATCACAAGGGAGAAATCTGGGGGGCAGTTTGAATGTTTTCAAAGTTACCATATAGAGGACAACCTGCCTGTTTAATCATGTTTCAGGGGAAAAAAACGAATTAAGAAATGTCATCACTGTTGTTTTAGTTCTTTAACCCAGCCTGATTTACATCCAAGTTTATATATGTGCTATTTTATAAAGTGCCAAAATGTGTAAAAGAACAGATCAAATATCAAATATATGTATTCATAAGGATTAACAAAAGCTCATGAGATCTGCAGAACACAAAAGGAGAGCTTTATATTCTATAAGCAATCTGAAGATTGGGGAGACACAGCCTTCAGTGAAAACTGAAAAAAAAGTGATCCAAATAACAAAGGGGAACCTGGCTTAAAAAGGGGGACTTTCTCGCCTTAGTTCTAAACCAGGTCTGTTCAAAATGAAGGCTTCAAACTTGTTCTGTCCTGATTGGTTGAAAGTCACTAAGTCTTGTCTGGGTAGTTTTCAAGCCCAAAGAGAAGCCTCTGCTGGGTGTTTTTCTCAGAGGCCGAGTGGGAGAAGTTTTCTGGTCATGGTGCCATAGCTTCAGTTACAGAAATCACCTTAGTTTAGAGGTGCAAACAAGATGTTTGGAGTCTCTCTCTCTCTCTCTCTCTGTCTCTCTCTCTCTTTCTCTCTCTCTCCTCTCTGAATAAAAAGAGTATGACTGTCCTTCTCTCACTGGCCATAGTCAGTCAGTGCTTGTTATTTTGATTTGGGTGTCTTTATTAGCCACAGAAAGTCCATCTCATCTGGAAAGCCCGGGATCTTATTTTGTACTTTAATTTCACATAAGAAATTATTTGATAACCAAATCTTTATAATTAAGTAGATTTTTTCCATTTTTAATATTTGTCATTGAGTTTACATCCATGAGAAACAACATTGATTTAATTTTAGTAAAACATTAATTCTATTAATAAATGTGAACTTGCAGTGATAAAATTTAAAGTTATAGATTTAAATTTTTACTTCATATTTTATATTGAGATTGCAAAGAAAGAACCAAGTTCAAATAACAAACGCTTCTAATGTCATAGTTGAAGTTACAATGCACATGACCATCCCTTTATACCATATATAATGTTCAATTGTCTTATTAAAATCATCATTATAGGCCAGGCGCGGTGGCTCACGTCTGTAATCCTAGCACTCTGGGAGGCCGAGGTGGGCGGATCGTTTGAGCTCAGGAGTTCGAGACCAGCCTGAGCAAGAGCGAGACCCCATCTCTACTAAAAAATAGAAAGAAATTAATTGGCCAACTAAAATATAGAAAAAAATTAGCCGGGCATGGTGGCGCATGTCTGTAGTCCCAGCTACTTGGGAGGCTGAGGCAGAAGGATTGCCTGAGCCCAGGAGTTTGAGGTTGCTGTGAGCTAGGCTGACGCCACGGCACTCTAGCCAGGGCAACAGAGTGAGACTCTGTCTCAAAAAAAAAAAAAAAAAAAAAAAAAAAAAAAAAATCATCATTATAGTTTCATGAGGGATTTCAAAGGAATTTTAGGAGTAATTAAAAAAGATAGACATAAAATTATAATAATAAAAAAACCAAACTGCCTTCACTTCAATGTCCAAAAATAACCAATGATTATTTTAAACTTAAAACCCTATTATATATTTATATGTATACACATACATATATACATATATATGCATTACAAATAAGTATATTCATAAGGGTACTTTTATAAATGAGCACTGAGGAAATCAAGATAACCCATTAAAGGTCTGTAACCACAGGAGCATAATAACTTTGCACAAAATGGCCTTGAATGTGCAGAGCATGGTTAACAGAAAAAAATATTTTTTAAATATGTATGAAGCTGTAAGCAGACAATTTTCTATAATTTATCTCTCTACTGCATGCTATCATTACATCTTCTGAATAAAGAGATCAGAATGAATTATGTAAATGCTTGATTGTGTTATCAAGCACTCTTGTACCTTGGTAATCATTGCTTCATTCTTTGCAATTTGAAAATAATGACCTCCAGAATGCTTACAACCTATTCATAATCTGCTCAAGGAAGAAATACAAAGATTGCCTTATATGATTAAAGAGTATCCTCCAATTAAAACCATGACAACAAAGTTGAGAAGCAGAATAATTGTGTTTTGGAAAAATTTATTTTTGAAAGAATGGACGTTATTTGAGACAAATTTGAACATAAATTGCCTAATATAATCTAAATTATCCATAGTATATTTATTGACCTTGGTAAGGCTCATGAATTCTTTAATATTTCTTACATAATATGAAATCATAGAACTTACATTCCCATTTTCTATTGACTAAAACTCAGTCTTTATAGAACATATTACATCAGAACACTACAGGTAAAACAACTTTATAAATTATATAAACTCCCTGAAAGCATACTCTTTATTGTGACTATGTTTACATTTTTCTGTTACAATCAGACTTTGACATTCATGTTTTTTAAAATATATTTTTGTATTAAATGCATCACAAAATACATTAATATGCCGTACACATATTCTTAGAGATTACAGTTCTGAGAACCTGTAAAGCTTCTTCTATTAAATGCTATCCCCATGTAGCACTTATATTAATTAACGATTTTGGTATACATCCACTTTAAAATAACAAATCAAGACGTAAGTGAAACAAGTTCTTTATTGTCTCATAAACTTCAAAAGTATCATCTGTCATTTGAAACTAATATATTAACGTGCTGTGCAATAAAAATTATTGAACTTGAACATTTCAAGACAGTTTTTGTATGTGAGCAAATATATCCAAATGCAATATTGCAAAACTTATACAAAGCACATCAACGTTGATTTTTAAAGTAGGTTGGAAAAAATTTAAAAATAAGATAATAATAAGATGTTAGGAATTTTTAATTTAAAAGTCATTTGAACTATGTAAGAAAAGGTAAAGAAAAAACTTTCACAGTTGAAACTTCTTAGAACATTTGTAAGAAAGACTCAACAATTTGAATTACTAATCCAGTTCCACTTGGTCTTTGTTAACTGAACTTCTCTTTTATTTTTAAAAGTCAGTAAATAAGGTATATTAACAAGATCAATATGAAGAATATATTTTTAAAAACCAGAAAAATCAGAGAGAGGTGGAGAAAGTGGGAGAAGGAGGGAGAGAGGAGAAGTTGACTAAGCTGAAGAAGACATAGATGTTGGGAAAAAGAGGTGAAGTGATAGCTAACCATAATATAGCAAAAATGATCTAGTTTGTAAAGAAGAAAACATTGTATAATTTAAAAAGTTAATTAGGTGTCTTATTCCATTTGTGTTGCTATAAAAGAATACCAGAGGCTGGGTAATTTATAAAGAAAAATGGTTTATTTGGCTCACAGTTCCACAGGCTGTACAAGAAGCATGGTGCCACCATCTGCTTCTGGTGAGGGCTTCAAGCTGCTTCTGTTATTGGTGGAAAGCTGGTGGGAAGGTGGCATGTGCAGAAATCACATGATGAGAGAAGAAACAAGAGAGAGATTGCAGAGGAGGTGCCAGGCTCTTTAAAAAATCAGTTCTTTCTAGAACTAAGAGAACTCATTCACTGCCTAGATAAAAGTACCAAGCCATTCATAAAGGATCTGACCCCATGATCCAAACACCTCCCACCAGGCTCCACGTCCAACACTGGTGATTCCATTGCAACATGATACTTGGTGGGGCTAAACAAACCATATAAAACCACAGCACTAGGTATGACCTGAATAACAAACATTCAAAAATATTTCCATCACATTGTTACACTGGTAAGTTTCTAGAAGCTTTTATATAGATTCAGTACAATTTTCTACCTAGAGAACCTAGAAAATAAAAACAATTTTAATTTTCTATGGATGGTTTATTTCTCCCCCTGCCCCTTTGGTCTTATCACACTGGCTGGAACCCCCATAAAAATAGTAAGAGTCAACATTCTTGGCTTGTTCCTTATCTTAAGGGAAAAGTGAAAAGTATTCAGTCTTTCACCATTAAGTATGATGCTAACCATAGGTGTTTACATAGATTTCTTTTTATGAGATAGAGGAATTTCTCTTTTATTAATAAATTGCTAAGAGCTTTAATCAATAACAAACCTTTAAAGGTTGTTAAATGCTTTTTCTGCATTAATACAACCATTTTTTATTTATATTACTATGAACTATTTTTATCACTGTTCAAATGTTAAAACTTTGCATTTCTAGAATAAACTCTCCTGGTCATTATAAATGTTATTGGATTTGATTTGCATCATTTAAAAGTCAATAAATTATTATTATAGAATAATTTTAGATTTCCAGAAAAGGTTCAAGGGGTACAAAGAGTATCAATATACCCATTACCTAGTTTTCCCTTTGCTACTTCAGCTAAATACTCCAGTTAACAGGAAGTTACATACATCCTTTTTGCTAACAATTCTCAGGCCAGAGCTAATCACATAGCTCTACCTCACCAAGAGGCAAGTAAGAGAATCTTGTCATCCACTGGAATGCAGAAAGCCAGATACTATATCAGATGTACAAATAGGAGTCATAAGTGGGTGATTTTTATCCAAAAATTGTTTCTTTCAATAACACCATGTTATAAAACTTTTGGAAGACAGTGCAAGGTTTGTAATTTTGCATATGCTAAAATTATCTTCATTAGCTATTTTGCCTTACAACAGTTCTGATATACAACAGCTTGTTGTTCTTTCTGAGAGGAAAAACTTAACTTCAGGCTTTTCAGCTGTCATATCAAAGTCTCATTAGAAGTAGGACTGAGAATGAGAAAAATAATAAACAGGAGGATGATAATTTTCTCATATTTGTATATGTTTTATGTTTTTAAAATATCATATGCATATTGGCCTTTTTCATACTACGCAGATATTGAATACCTGATTGAGAAAGCAGAGTAATGAATTTCCTTCATCAATTATATTAATCAGTATAATTTCATAAATTCTGAAAGTCTATTATCTAATTATGTCTCAATACCTTCATTTTTAACCTATCAAGTTATTTATTTGTGTCTATCTGGTTTCCAAATTACATTGGTAAGTGGAAATCCTTTCATAGCTCATTGCTTTATAATAAGAAATACATTTGATTTTAAGAGGCATCATTAATATGTTCTGTATTAAGTTGAAGCCGTATTTTAGGAGAAAATATTTACTTTCATTTTTTAAACAATTTTAAGTTTTTGCATTTTACTTTTATCTTTGTGTTCCATATATATGCGTGTGTGCGTATAGATAGATAGATAGATAGATATTTCCCTAGAATGTGGTGAAATGATATATTTGCTTATTTATAAAAGAGAAAAAATAATTTTATATACACACATACATAGAGACAGAGTTATGTGTTAATGTTGTGGATAAGTTCTGAGAAATGTATTATTAGTTGAGTCTGTCACTGTGTGAATATCATAGATTATACTTACACAAACTTAAATGGGATAGCCTCCTACTCACCTAGGATATGTGGAATAGCCTCTTGCTCCTAGGCTATAAACCTATATAGCATGTTATTATACTGAATACTATAGACAACTGTAACACAGTGGTAAGTATTTGAGTATCTAAACATACCTAGACATAAAAAAAATACAGTGAAATTCATATGGAGAATATAAATGGTTTAAAAATTTAAAGTGAATTAAATTAAATTTCAATTCTTCAATCAATATATCTACAGGGCATATACTCAGTTATTGAATGTGACTAGTGACTTTCATACTGAATATTCCATAACATGGTGGAACTTTTGTAGCATTGTTGAATGTTTATTAGACAGCACTGTTTGAGAGGTTATTTTTAAATGTTCATGTTGAAACTCCAAAAAGCCTGCAATGACATGTTGTCTGTCCATCTATTAGCTGTGTGAGCTTGAATAATGATTAATTTCTCAACTTCAGTTTTCTCCTCTATACAATAACCCTGCTAATGATACTTATAGAGCTTACCTGAGGGGTGAAGGTATAGTGCAAATAAGGTGCTCAGAAAAGTTCTAGATGTGTTTTGTGTGATATATTATTGCTGTAGTGACTATAAAACATAAATTACCATTATTTTAATGAAGGACATGGCATATTTCAATTGTTTCTTTATTGTCACAGCTTCAAAATCTCCCTTATCTCCCTGTTATATTTCTATCCCCAATGAGAATTCCTTCCTTTACACTGCCTCCTAACCAATCTACCATGCTGACCATTTTCACTTCCTTAGACACACACGCACACACACACACACACACACACACAGCGAGCAAGACCAGTGACCAACTTTTATCAATTCATTGACCTTCCAACTTACTCCACACCATCATCCAAGGCACTAGGTCCACATGAACCACTAGAAGCTTCATAGCTGTGTTGATCCTATAATTTAACTTCCAAACGGAGATACTTGCAAGAGTTAAAGTGGGCAAAATTAGCAATTGTTTTACAATATGATATTGAAATGGAGAACATCCTAGGCAATGTGGTCAATTAAGGTCATTCTATGAATAGCCTTTCTAACCCCAAAGGGGCAAAATCAAAGCCCACTGCAGTAGTATCAATGGAGAACCTGAAATCAATGACCTACAGAATCCATTATCTTGCCCTATGTAAAATTCTTGATTATTTAATTAATTATTTGGCACTACATCTGTGGATACTGACACTTCTCCTTTTTCACTAGGCTGTGGCAATTACCAAAAAGTAGTGTAAGGACAGAGGTAGGATTAGTGAGGTGAAGTTGTTAATCATCTTCTCTAGAGCTTTTATTTCTCTTCAATTGTTTTTCTTCTCCCACTGAAAATTTTCTCTGTATTGTAGTGAATGAAAAATGTATAGCCATTGACACTTTAATCATTATCAAAATATGCGGAAGGATTAAGTGCCTTATTCTAGATTATCCTCTAATTCACTGTTCATTCAATGATCCTCAACAGCCCAGAAAAGGGCTCTAAAGTCTGCCCAGAGAAGTAACTCCTTGATTCACCTTGATTTAAGAAAAATGACTTGATGTTTGCTGCCTGAAGCAGGTATGAAACAGCATCTCACACACTAGTTATCCTACTGCTGGTTTCATACTTGTCAAGATGTCTACACATTATACGGTACATATTCCCCCTCTTGCAGAATATTCTACCACACTATATCCTCTAGGTATTTGAACATTTCAGCATTTCTTTGCACAGGTCAGTTACCTACCAATAACATTTTCTGTGGCTTTCCCATTGACGTAGCTGTGTGCCACGTTTTAAAACTGCATGCTCATTTCTCATTGCTTGTTTTGATTAACCATGTGTATTTGTTAATGTACATACATGTAGCAATATGTCCTGAAATGAAAATTAGAGTATTTAATCTTGTCCTGATTTCTTTTTCAATTGGAGACTATTATTAATGCCAGATTACTTACAAACCTATTAACGTGATGTGATTGGACATTAATCTTTATTAAAATAATATTTTTATAACTGTTTCTAAAATAACTGAGTCATTAAGTGTTATACATGCACAGATTTTTTTCACATGGAAGTAAAATAGATTTTGGATTATATCGTAACCACTATTTTTCTCCTCCAGTACAAAAATATTCCCATATTAAAACTGGATTCACACTATGCAATTTTATAAAATCATCATTTTATTAATTTTTTATTTTGTCTTCATCCAAATTATAATGCATCAGTAATGTGACAATCTAGGAAACTAGGAATCTAGAACTAGATTGGAATCTAGGAATCCAGGAAACTAGATTGCAATTCAAATATTACCTCTACCATAATGACAACCGGACACAGTACACAAAAATATATGAGATCACTATTTTAATTTTGATAGTGTGTAAATGTCTTTCACAAGATAATTACTGAATGCCTACTATGTATTCAACACTGTGATGTGTTTTAAAAAACACCACATTTATCATATGTACTGAAATTAATCAATATTCATAATTGTAATTGTGATGGGCAGATAACTAATCTTTACTCTTAGAACATTTTACTTTCAAAAACATAAATACATTCTGGTAGGTCACATTATAACTCCTGATTGGTAATATTCAAACTGTGTTAAACTTATGTTCAAGTTTTATTTGAGATAAATATGTAACTCAAGAATTTCATTCAGGGATTTTGATTAAATGAAAAGGGTTCTGCAGATATATTGTTGTCCTAAGGTTTATTATTTCAATGTTTGATGGGTTGCAGCATGTATCTGATAGTGTGTGAGATTATGTATGTATATGTGTATAATGAAAACAAATGAAGTACAACTATTTTAATGACAATTAGGTCCTCCCTTAAATTAGCTTCAGCAAGGATTGTGGGAGAGGGCACTCAGACCTCCCATGTGGGATTAATTTAAGAATAGATATTATTGCTACATGCTAAAAATAAGATTGATTTGTTTTTCCTTCACTGCCTTCTACAACATTTTTTTCCTATTCCAATATATCAGCTGGAGCAGTTTCTTCTGTTTTTTTTTTGATGAGTGTGGAGAAAGCAGAATTTATAACCTAATTTGATTTTCTATACACTCATTTGGCATCCTGCCACTTTCACACATTTTCAAGTTACTTAGATTTTAGAAAATCTTGCGTGCAAAGCCCATATGCTTTTCAAATATTATGTGTAATCTCTTATCAAATAAAGGGCATTTTAGAAATGCAATCTTACATTACATGAAAATGATGGTGTCCTGTGGCTTCTAGCATAGACTTCACTATTTGACCTATTGTCTATTTTCTGGGAATATGCTGAAATTTGGGCCTATATTCCAGGGGATTATAAAAACAAACAGTTGGGCATGGGCTGGAGTTTATGCTCAAGGCAACAACATTTGGCTTTAGTGAGCTGGATGAAATAATTATTGTTTGTTTTTTGTAGGTTTGATAATTTCTACACAAATTTCCGAAGTCTCTCAACTTTTGCCACTCAAAAACACCATAGTAGCTCTTCTGTGGAATAGTTTATAAAAACAAGAACACCATCACACACTAAACAATCTGTCCTAATTTAGCTGTGATATTAAACATTTGGGGGGGGGTTGAATTTTAGCAACTACAAACAGTTTTCAATAATTTGATTTTTTTCACCTTGATTTTATTTACTTATTTACTCTTAATTTTTTAAATATTTAGTTAGTATAGGTATATAATAGTTATATATATTTATAGAGTACATATGATGTTTTGATACAGACATACAATGTGAATACTCAAATCTAGTATAATTGGGGTATCCATCACCTCAAGAATTTATCATTTTCTTTCATTAGGAAAATTCCTATTACACTCTTTTCATCATTAATATTTTAATGTATACCCTAACTTATTGTTGATGATAGTCATTTTGTTGCTCTATCAAATATTTTTCATTCTATCTAACTATACCCATTAACTATCTCCATTTTATCTCTCCCTCTCTGCTAGCCTTCTCAGCCTCTGGTAACCATCCTTCTACTCTCTGTCTACATAAAATCAATTATTTTAATAGTTAGCTATCATATATGAGTAAGAACATATAAGATTTGTCTTTCTTGAGTAATACTCCAAAAGCACAGGCAACCAAAGCAAAATTGGACAAATATGATCACATCAAGCTAAGAAGCTTCTTCACAGCAAACAGTGTATAAAGTGAAGAGACAACCCACAGAATGGGAGAAAATATTTGAAAATTACTCATCTGACAAGAGACTAATAACTAGAATATATAAGGAGCTAGCTCCAACAACTCAATAAGAAAAAAAAATCAAGTAATATAATTAAACAATGGGCAAAATATCTGAATAGACATTTTTCAAAGGAAGACATACAAATGACCGACTGATATAAGAAAAAACATCATTAGTTATCAGAGAAATGCAAATCAAAAATACAATGAGATGTTATCTCACCCCAGTTAAAATAGATTCTATCAAAAAGACAGGCAATAACAAATGCCACTGAGGATGTGGAGAAAGGAGAACCCATGTACACTGTGGTGGGAATGTAAATTAGTGCAACCACTAGAGAGAACACCACGGAGGTTCCTCAAAAAACTAAAAATAGAACTATCATATGACCTGGCCATCCCCACTGCTAGGTATATATCTGAAAGAAAGAAAATCAGTATGTCAAAAAGATATTTTCACTACCATGTTTATTGCAGCATTATTCACAATAGAAAAGATTTGGAATCAACCTTTGAGTCCATCAATGGAAGAATGGATAAATAAAATGTAGTGCATATATACAATTGATTATTCATCAATAAAAACAAATGAAATCTTGTCATTTGCAGCAGCATGGATGAAACTGGAGAACATTATGTTAGGTGATTTTTTTTTTATTCTGAGACTATAATGAGAGAGAGAGAAATAGAGAGATGAATATTATTTAACTCGTTAATGGGAGCACTAGCATGACATTAAGGCTGATTGAGTGAACAAGGAAGACTGTGAAGTATTTATAGTGATTAAAAGGAAGAATGCTTGAATACAATTACTTAGCTACAAAAATGTTCAGTAGGACAATAAAACTTTAAATTTTTGGATTTTCTTAAGAACAGAATGTAATTGCAACTCTATCTTATATAGTCCATTTGCATCTCCATTGGTTTTTTACAAGCTAACAGGCATAATTACAGAAATGTAAAGTACCCTAATTAATAGAAAAGAGTAAAAAAAAAATGTTCACACATACCCCTGGACCAGAGAATCTTGAGCAGGAATAGAGAGTGTGGGTTGCTACATAATTTCTTACCATAACACTGAAAAGGCACACAGTATTCCTTTGTCCTCCTTCATATTTATGGGATATTTTTAAAACATATATAAAGCCCTTATTCTGACCATTCCTTATTATATTTTACAGAATTATGGGAAGGTCATTTTGTTTTATATAATTCCGTGTTTTTAGATATCAAAAAAAAAAGATTTTCATACCTTCTCAAACACTGATCTAATTTTATGCTGGTGGAATGTGGGGTGTCAGAGGGCTTCATTTTCATCCTGGAAAAAAGGCAAACCCTCTGCTTCTTGGTCATTTATCTATCTTAAAAGGCTTCCATGGAACCATGCATTATCCACTGTCTTACTTGTCCTTCCTTGGTCATATGTGCTTTTTTGGTGTTTACAGCTTTCCTTTCATAATAAGTTTACTCTGTACCTCTGTACGTAAACATAGCAGGCATGTCACCTGTTCTACCCTCTGACTGCCACATCTCACATTCTTTATGTGTGGAACTTACCCCACATTGCTCTGGACCCACAAACATAAACACAACAAGCCACTCTCGCTACTCTAAGGCTGGGCACCCTGCTGTTAAATGTCAGATTGCTCTGTGAGGTTTGTTGTCACTCTGCATTTCCACCCCAAATCAAGGTGCAACCCGATCTGTCCTGGAGTTCCCAGATTTTATGCTCCTAAAAATTTTTTTCACCAGAAAAATGTATATCATTATCAGCTGTGGTATATTTATCTTTCTAGTATATTTTTATGATATAATCTTGCATATACTTTCTGAGAATAGCATTTTCCACTGCAAAAATAGTTCTTACTTGTCAAAAGTGTTAGATTAAAAGCTTTACTTTAGAATACAGAGTTAGCAGTTTTAACTTTTGTTCTTTTTCTAACTTTAAAAAATATATGTATTGTCCCACTGCTAATAAATGATTCTGAAACATTGATTGTAGTGTACTGACTCAATGTGGTAGAGAAAATATGGAGGGGAGAGATTGAAAAATAGCAAACATTTGGAGTGAGAGTTAAATTATATATTAATAGTAAAATCACATTTTCCCTTTTATTCTCTATAATTGTCTATTTTTTAGATACATTGCTAATTTACAGTCACTTATATATATTCGACTGTTTAATATTACTCACAAAAGAACCCAATAGAATCAATAAATACATTAAGAAAAAAATACAACCCCACTTTACAAACCTTGTCCTGCTCAAAGTGAATGTTTTAAGTGTCATCATCAAATGAACTGTTTCTAGAGGTCATTTTTTTCTTTTTTACAAAAATCATAAATTTTTTTCCATTTTCATATTGTGAAAGTTTCGTTGTGAAGCCTTTTTCTTAACTTTTCCCTCTTAAAAATCCTAATTAACTTACATGTGTCTTATAGCCAGTAGAAATTGAGATTTCCATTTATCACTAATTTTTGCTAAATTATTATATCAATATTTTACAAATAGAGCCATCTTTCTCCTTAATAACTTTAACAGGGTCAAATGTTTTCTGGATTTGTTCTGAAGTTATTTTTGACAGCCCCCTACATTAGATTTTTTATGTTTTCTTTTATCTGAGTCCCTTGTGATAGATTTGTGACACTCAAATCATGTGTATTATAAATTCTGAGTCCTTGCATATTTGGAAATTTTCATACTATTTACTTAAATTGGAGAGTGGTTTTGCTAGTTATGGCATTGTAGGTTTGAATTCTTTTAATTAAATATTTACTCATTTTTCATATTTGTATTTTTTCTGTGAGCATTTTAGAACATTTTTTTCTTTTTTTAATTTTTAATTTTCTCTAGTATTTATCACTATATATGTCACAATTAATTTGTATTATTTGGCAGTTTGCTTGCATTTCTCCATGTGAAAATATGTAACTTTTCAAATTTGACTTTAATAACTTTTCTTAAAAAAGAAGAAAAATCTCAAATAAATAGCCTAACATTACTCCTCAAAAAACTAGAAAAAGAACAATCTAAACTTTAGATTAGCAAAAAAAGAAATAATAAAAATCAGAAAAATAAATCATAATAGAAAAATCGAAGAAAAAATCAATAGATCTGAGTTTTTTTAATAAAGAAAATCTACAAACCCTTAGCCAGAGAAACTAAGAAAAAAAGAGAGAAGACTCAAATATATAATATCAGAAATGAAAGTGGAGACATTACAACAGATGCCTCAGAAATAAAAAAGGATCATAATAGACTATTATAAACAACTATATACCAAGGAATTGGATAACCCTAGAGGAAATGATAGATTCATAGAAAAATATAACCTATCAAGGTTGAATCAGAAATAAATAGAAAGCCTGAAATACCAATAATAAAGACATTAAAATAGTAATTAAAAACCTGCTAACAAAGAAAAGCCCAGGACCAGATGGCTTTGCAGTTGAATTCTACTAAACTTTCAAAGCTGAACACCAATACTTCTTAAATTTTTCTGAGAAACAGAGCTGGAGGGAATACTTTCTAAAACATTTTACAAAGCCAGGATCACCTTGCTCCCTAAGCTGGAAAAGGACTCACAGGAAAACTACAGGCTGATATCTCTGATGAACATTGCTACAAAAATCCTCAACAAAATATTAGCAAATAAAATTCAACAACATGTCATAAAGATTATACAACATGATCATGTGGAATTTATCCCTGGCACACAAAGTAGTTTTAAGTTACATAAATCAATGGATGTGATACATCACCTTGACAGACTGAAAGACAAAAATCATATGATCATCTCAATAGACACTGAAAAAACATTCAACAAAGTTCAACATCCTTTTTCGATAAAAACAGTCAATAGTTTAGATATAGAAGTAACATTCTCAACACAATAAAAGCCATTTATAAAAACCCACAGCTAACATCATAATCAATGGAAAGAAACTGAAAACATTTCTTCTAAGATCTGCTTTAAGACAAGGATGACCATTTCCACCACTTCTATTCAACATAGTACTGGAAGTACAGCAAGAGCAATAAGAAAAGAAAAAGGCATTCACATTGAAAAAGAAGAAGTAAAATTATCTCTATTTGCAGATGAAATGATTCTAACATTTTCTTTCTCATTTATTCCAACTCTCACTTCATTCTTTTTCCCTGTTTTTTTCTTAGAAATGAAGATAAATGTAGGACATACAGTTTCTCACATTTTTATACTTATATTTTTCATCATGTATAAAAAATTTATTCTTTTTATTTTTTCTGGTTTTTAGAAATCCTTAAATAGAGAATACAACTTTTTAAAAAATAGTTGGTAAGACATCATTTCTTTACTTTTCTTCATAGAAGTGACGTTTCTGTTTGGCCATGCAAAATCACTCTGAAAACTTTTGGAGGCTCACAATTTTTAAAGTTCTCTTTTGTGCCTCAAATTATATTTATTTCTTCGCACGGTTATACTTTTTTCCTGGTTTTCAATTTATTTTTATTTACCACAGTTGATAAAATTATAAATTATATTATAGAAAGGAAGAAAATTCTAAAGATTTAATAAAGATTGGTCAACAGGTAAAACAGTTCTTACAAGCATGACCATATTCTCCAATATCTTCAGGAGACATCAATAAAATTAGTGTGTTAGTAAGTACTTTTATATATTACATAATTGAATATTCATAAACACATGCAATCATTATTTTTCTCTATATTAAATAACATTAACAGGATAAATGGTAAGAGGAAGAGGTAACTAATAAAATTCATAATAATTAGGAACCTAAGTGGATAAATAATAAATCTTTGCCCTGGATTTGCTTGGCCCAACTGTTAGAATATAGTTTGATTTCTAAACAAGTAACTGATACATTATATCTGTAATAAAGTCTAGTCATGCACTGTTGCAACATCGACCCTGTTCTAAAAAGCTTCACTAAGGCATTTAATTGCGCCAGCAAACATTATTGCTAATAGTTAAACTGCCCAAAGTTTCCATTACCTCATTTATCTATTCCAATCTGCTTTTCCTTAAGCACCAGTTATTTTGATTGCAATGTTTTCCAAAATCCAACACGCCAATTTGCTAGAGAAAGAAAATTATTTGAAAATTAGGTAATATTTTAGTCAAAGTTCTGCTATTGCTTCAAACAATCATTTTGCTTTTGCATACTATTACATTTTCCATCTTTATATAGATAAATAAAGGCCTGAAGGCAGGCCCAGCCATAACACTTGCAAGAAGGGTGGGTACAAATGGCAGCCCACATACCATATGTCTAAAGACTTAAAAGTTAACAGATTGTGAAATAAAGTATATTCTTTCTTTCTACTTTGACAAATATACCTTCGTGAAGCCCTGGAAAGCCAGGTTTGAATTTGAAAATATTGAACTCCCTTTATTGTGAAGCTTAAATATAGGACCATAAACAGTGCCAGCCCTGGCCTTCACTTTCCTCCCTCGCTCCCTCCTACACTTTGAGGGACGTTGAGCACATGCAGATGGACACAGTTGTCCATATGACCAAGTTTTGTTCATCTATTTTGAAAACAAGTCATTTGGGCCACTGTTTATGAAAATAAAACTAGGGTAAGGGCCCATGCAACACTGGTATCAGTTTTAGAATCATTCGGATTCAGAATTTCAATCTCAGGCACCCACTGCATAATATACAAATTGGAGGCATGAGCTCCTAGTGGGAACATTCTCTTGGCTTGTGGAGAGACATATACATTTAAATGGGATCCAATAAAGGTCTAAAAAAGTGGGCCAATGCATTTTGCCTTTTTGCCAGGGTTTAAGGGCAGCAGTACTTTGTCCTATAAGGCATTACCTTGATGAAGTGGTAGCCTCTCAATACAATACCAGGTGAACTGTCCAAGACGTCATGCAACAGAAATACTCACAGACCAACTTAAGGTGTGTCTGGAGGATGGACACGCTTAAAGCTCTGACTCAGGTGGGGCAAAGGCAATATATGTGACCTAAATATTTGTACCCTCATAATATGCTAAAATAAAAAAATAAAAACACACACACAGATTACCAAAGTAATTTGAAATGCACCAAGAGAAGCAAGGAGAAAGATGCTAGGTAGGTAAGTACACCTATGATAAGTTACACAGTGGTAGAAGGATCACTGTCTGAATCCTGAGTTATTCAACATTCATATGTGATCTATCTACCTATTATCTACTTGCCTCTCCCACTATACTCCCACTGCCACATTCTCCACAGATGGTTTGGTTATAAGGACCAGAGTTGAGGTTTGAGCACAGGGACCTCAACAGATGGAAGATGCCTGGGCCAATGACACACACACATCTTATATTGAAATGATACATAAAAATAGGTGAAAATATGTCTTGCCAATAGCTGCAGCTTGCCAATTATCCTGCTGAACAGTTATGAGTTTTATCTGTATTTTTTGGGCTGAGCACATATGGGCGGAATGAGACCATACTGAGTGTCACCAATGGCTAGCCAATTTAGGGGAGATGTAGCTGTCAGCCCAGAAGTACTATAACCAGGACTTGTTTTTTTCTCAGTTATTTATATCTAAAAGTGATACTCTTGTTTATTTCATCAAATTATCTATCTATTGCTATTAGCTTTGTTGTTTCTTACATTTAACTTATTATACATTTAACTCATCTGATAGAATCTAAGTCTTTTATTCCATTTACTCACCCTTTATGTATACTTAGTATATCTTATTAATGCTTTATATTTCATAAGCTAATAGGTTGCCTGTTATCTGTGTTTAATTATTCTTGTTAGTTTTACTCTTCCCATTCTTTTCTTGTTTATAATAAAATTAGTATTCCCAAATAGTACAGAATATTCACATTATGTCTTAAAGCTTCTATCTCATTTAACAGTAATAACTGTTTTTGAAATGGTCTAAATGATAAAATCCTTCATTTTTCCATATAAGTAAATTAAAACGTGATTGTCTTTTGAAAACACCCCATAGCATACATCACAAGTTCGTATCAAACAGAATACAAAAATTTTATGAAAATAAAGATTAATATTTTTTTCCTTAGTCTCCTTCTGCCAATTCTTTGATTTTTTCCCCATTTATTCTGGCATGTTACATTGGGAAAGTATAAATTTTAAAAGAGAAGGAGAAGGAAAAGAGAAGGATGGAGAAGAGGAAGAGGAGAAGGAGAGGGATTAGAAGGAAAAGGAAAAAGAAGAAGAATAAGAGGAGTAGGAGAAGGAAGAAGAATAAGAAAAATAATAGGAGGAGGAAGAAGAAAAATACCAAGCTTAGATCTGTCACTACATATTAGCAAAGGTCAAATTTCAGCAGATGAGAAATGTTTCAAATCAATGAGTCAAGGTAGATTTTATATGAAATGTGTTTACTGTTCCTTTTGTCAATCAATAGGGATAAAGAGAATTTTATATTCAATCTATCAGTGATAAGCATTTCCACGGTTGTAATGTAATTCATGACATGCTTTTATTCTAAATACTTGTCAGAGTCTATTAAACATCATTCCTTTCAACTTTACCTTTCAACTAGATGTGAACAAATATCTATTGAATATTTAGCAGTTTCTGTTTTCTAAAAGATCCTCATTATTCCATATTAAGCTAAAGCTGTTCACACAATGAATGTCTGTTATTCCGAGCTAGACACTCAGCAACAGAATGCTGCTTTAACATCCTCTGTTTTTTACTGCAAGAAATTAATTTTAAGAGGAGTTTTGAAATTCTTCTTATATAGTCTTATGCAATTAATTGGTCACCATAATTTACATGCGGGTGACTCGTCATTGGATTGTTATTTGCATTAATGTACACCCATATATGTTCATATGCAAATAAGCTATTATATAATTATCTGTGTGGTAGAAAATGACAATATCAAGTTTCATTAGTATAATTAGAATCAATTCAATAGCAGATGTTAGTACATTCTTTCTTTATTTAGTTTACTTCATTTCTGTGATATTCTTAGGGTAGAGAATGAAACTAATTCTACTTCACATTTTGTAGCATATAATCATCTTTGGGCCTTAAATGCCTAATCTTTTATTTTTTTGGAAGAGTATATGTTATGAGTCCTGAGAATACAGCAGTCCACAAAACCACCATATTCCTTACAGGGATTCTAGTAGTGGAAACAGGAGAATTACATACACACATTTTAAACTATACCACTCTGTAATATATGCTACAGGGAAAAATGAACAAGGTGCAGGGATAGGAAAGGCTGGGGCAGGGTAAAGGGAACTGTGGTCAGTATGCTAAGATATGTAAAAAGAGAGTGAAAAAATATTAGGATATAGGGAAAGGGTGAATATTATAATAATAATAATGATAGCTTTAAAGTAGAGAAACTGATTGGTACCTAGTGAGGAAACTATAGTGGTTGATATATCAATTATCATGATAGAGTGTTAGTAAATGAAACCATAAAAGTCAGGGTGGGAAAGTCATGTGGAAACCTTAACCCATCCAAGTACTTTGGATTTTATTTCCACTGAAAAAGGAAAATATTGTAGGAATTCAGAGAAAAGACATGATCTGACTTCAGTTTTTCAGCAGATCATTTTGGCTGCATTATGAAGACAAGCTCACAGGAGAGGAAGGACATCAGCAAGTATGCAAGATGGGCATTTTTCCAAAAATGTAGGAGAGGGGTTGTAGTATCTGGACTGAGATTACGGCAGTAGAGGAGCAGTTGGGACTTATCACGTATATGGGATATGGCCTCAGATGGATACATAGATATTTATAAATATTGATATCAATTGCATAACAGGAAAAGAACTCCCTTAAAATAGAAAACTGATCTATCCATGTAGAAGAAATACAGGATTAAAAAGAAAATCTCCATTTGTTAACTCTTATACAAATTATTCAGGCTAGAATCATCAATAAATTCTAAAACTGTACACATTGTTTATGGTTTTTCATTTTTCATATGTCAGGTTAAAATATGTGCATATATAGAGTATATTTATATACTATATACATTTATATAGTATATATGTACATTTATATGTACATATACTAAATATGTGTCTAATCTATCCTTTCTTATAAAACTTTTTGTTCATGAACCACAGACATTTTTATTTCTGCTTTGATTATCTTAATGATCATAAGAGTGATTCCTTTTTATCATCCCATTTCTTTCTCCTATGGCTCTCTCATTCTCTCTCTTTTTCAAACTTCCTTTTATCATCCCATTTCTTTCTCCTTATGGCTCTCTCATTCTCTCTCTTTTTCAAACTATGTTCAAACTTTCTGATTTTTTGCACATAAGTATCATGTTAAATTTTTAAGAACTTATTTGCTTATGATATTTTCTTATATTATATTCACATATGCACAATATTTGAAGATATTAGTTATAGATTGATTAAAATTTTTAAAGTTTTCAACTCATCTCTGAATACACTTTGTTTTCTTCTTTCATTTTTTTGAGTATATTTTTCCTAACTTTCTTATGTTAAATAATTTTTAATTTTGATGATTCCTGGTTTCTTATAGTATGAATAAAGAATAATAGTATTTTTTACAGTAGTTTCCTACTCTTGGATTAACTTCCTAGTGCAATTCTAATACATTTGCATTATTAGATATTCATAAAGATATTCATATTGTGACTTTTGGTACTAAATATTCTAGGTGCCCTAGGTACCTATGACTAGATGACTGAAGGAGGAAAATGTAGTTAATATATACTGTGGAGAAACTATGTAACAATCACAAACAAGTTAGATGTAATTAGATGTACAGAGACTGTTCTTATAAACAAATGGCTGGCTAGAAAAGATAAGATATATAACACAATATCATTTACATAAAATATAATCATAGATCTATGAAAACTTCAAATTTTATCCAAAGTCTGTATGTGGGAAGGGCAATAAGAATTGAAAAAGAGAATAGAGCTTGTAAGAAGAAAAAAGCATGAGGTCCTCACATTGCTTTTTTCTGATAATCCTTATTGAGCTGAAGATTATGATTAGATTAACATTATACACTTGATGCATATTTAATACATATCTACCAAACAAACTAGCATCAATAATATTGTATTTTTATCAAGATAATTATTGCACAGTTTTCTTCTGATTGTTAAAAATAGGATCACATTTGATATTTGTATATACTTGATAGTGTCTAATGGTACTTGTTGCCTAGCGATTGAAAATTGGAGAAGTTTTAATGAGAGTATGTTGTTTTTTACCAAAAAAAAAAATACTCTTTGAAAGCATTAGGGACATAAGACAGAATTTTGGTAAGAAAAATACTTCCTAGCACCTGTATATTTTAAACTTTATTTTTTGTTTCAAAATAAATGATAGTAAGTGATGCTTTCAATGCCCGAATTATATTTTCTAGTGTCTAAAAATAAAGGCACCCTGTGTAGAATTTTGATAACTTTAATTGGATTGAATTATCTGTCTTAGAGTACTAAAATTGCTTGGAAAGTATGAACAAAATTTCAAGTTTTACTCTTATCTACCAATTAGGTTTATGTAAAGCAGAATTTTCCAAAATGTGAGCCTACGGAAGAGAGATGCTCTTGAAAATAAGTAACTCATATTCAAATACTTGATGGAAAAATAAATAGTATATCAATTTTTAAATAGTATAAAATAATATGTGAACTAGTATATAAATTAACTTATTTACACTATTGTAATGCATCATTTTCCAGATGCATTTGAGGAGTATTGCACGTATATTTATTCAAGCCTATTAAGATTTTGTATTATCTCAGTATTTTCTGTATTACATACATAAAAATTTTGAAATGTAAAAAAAAAATCCTAGAATTTTAAATATTAATGACAGTAGCCAATAGATAAATTGTGTGGAAAAAAATCACAGCTACCTCAGAATACAGAAAAAGAAACTAGAAAATTTAAAACACAACTATCTTTTTCTGCAGAGAAAAATAATCGGGTGCTTTAATTCAAGGTACATCAGGAATGTCATCTTCATATACAAGGGTCAGTATATTTTATTTGTAGTTGCCTGCCCCTAATGTAATTTTGACTTCCTGGCTCCACAGAAGAATTCATATGTGCTGTAAATCAGAGTTTTAGTAAATGACTAAATTTCACCTGCAAATTTATGAGATGAAAAGGTAACCGTTAGTCACACATCCTCAAGATATAGATTCTTTCATCTGGGTATGTCAACTAACTTACCTTAAAAGTTTAAATCACTTTGAAATATTTGCCATATTTCTTTAAAAAGAAACTTTATCTCAAAACAGTAAGAATTATATCATACTTTAACTGATCCAAAATTTGAACACACTGCAGAGTACTTACTGTATATTGCAACTCTATTAAGGGCAATATATTTAATAATTGATTTAAAATACAGTCAAGAGAAATTTTTAAGACAGTTTTGTAACTTACAAAAATGCTTTGATTACAAATGTAGTCATGAAAAAGCTTTATACTTTTACCACCCAAATACACTGTTTTTAAAAATTTTCTGATGATTGGGTTACTCCATTTAAGCCAAATCATGTACTTCAACATTGCGATCATTTAAATTATTAAAATTAGTATCTAAAGCCTTCCATTGCAGTTTATAACCTTAAGTTAATAAATTAGTAGTTATGTGACATCTCATGTAATTAATTTCTTTAAACTATGAAATAATTAAGCTACTGAAAAATCAAAGACAAGTGTAAAATACATCAAGTTTTTCATATTATTTTCTTTTTATTAAAAAAAATTCAGTAAACATATTGAAGTTTATTTATAAATTATATATTTTTGAAATGGACAACAAAAAGTATCCCTGATCATATACAAAAGTAGGAATTTTAGCTGACAGTATTAGTTATATTATTCTTCTCTTTCCATGTTAGGAATCTTACAAAAAGAAATATTTTTTAATTTACTGTGAGTTTAGGAATAGCATTTTCTTAGGTGCTGAGTATATTTTGCCCAGGTGGTTTTACTGTGCTTTCTCTTTCTGCACACAGCTGGTAATCCTTACCTATGGCTATCATCTTAACCCCTAGTATCAATCAGACAGTGATAGCCACTTCCTACTTATCCACATAGGGCTCACCTGCAACAGTAGCAGCCATTATACAATGTTTATTTTGTCAAAAATTAAAATAAATCATAGGTAAATAGGCAGATACACATGTGGACAAATAGATAAAATTTTTTAAAATGATATGAAGCTTCTGATTTGGGTGAGTAAAATAAGACAAAATATAGAGACATAAGAAAAAATTTAAAAATGAACATTAGAATATTTACCAGTTCTTTAAAACAGATTTTGAGAATAGGAATTTATATTTTAAAAGAATTTTTTTAAATTGTTATTCTACTTCAAGAAGACCGAAAATTTCATGTTATGTGAATTGAGGATTTGTCATATCACCTATTGGCATAGTCAGCCATTGGCCGTTTTGCTTTCAGATAAATAACTTTGTCTTCTTCTGGTCTTCTTTGAATCTTGGGGCAGCATCATTTCTCAAGCTATCTTGTCCAGTGGCTTCTGGCCAAATTCTGGTAATTAAGCTCTTAGAGGGAGATTGGAGAACTAGGAAAAGGGAAAGCCTAGGATGTATCTTTCAGAATTTAGTTGCTCTCAGATAGCTCTGCCCTCCATGATCTCAAGTCCTATAGGGTAGTCCCCATCACATTTCTAGCTCCTGTTGGACACCCCGTGTAATTTGTTTCCTGGGAAGCAGACTTAGGATGGAGTTTACCTGGCAGATTGTTATTGTTTATTGTGTAAAGTATTCTTGCTAACAATGCCTGTGGAAGGGAGAGAAAGGAAGCAGAAATAGACAAGAGAAGCTGAACTGCAATATAGCCCCAGTAGTAGTCTTACCAGACATCATGGGGAGACCTGGAGCTGTAATAACGCTTCAGTACTAGTGTGAGTGGACCAAGGTAGCTATCTTTATATTCTGACTTCATTTATTGGATGTTGGTTTGTGAGGGAGAGGTGTGTCTTTGGGAGATAAAGTACAGAAGGGCTGACAGCTGAAGACTGTCTCCTTGGAGCATGTCCAGCAGTTGGGACGAGTCCATCATCAAAGAGCAGTGCAACCGTGTTCAGCACAGCTCAAACTTGGGCCAACTTCTCCAGTATTCTCATAAATTTCTCTTTCTGGAAAAAGATGTTGGAAATGAATGATATGGGGTTGAACTCATAACCCAAATGCTACATCTGGTCTCAGGGCCACACAGCTGATACTCATCATTCCTCCATCATCAGTAAAAAAAATCAGCAGATGCCAATGGATTACCTAGAAATGTAACCAAAACCTCATCTCTGAGAGAATTGAGCCCCACGCACCATGCCCTTCTTAAGATGCAGTCAGTATGTTTTTGCATTTGTCTATCTAATGTAGGCAAGTGAAAACCCAGAAGTGCCCCAGAGAATCACCTGGGTGCCAGATAGCCTCCCTCCTTCTACTGAAGAACTGCAGTCTTGCTTCCTTTCAAGCATCCTCAAACTACGGCCCGGGGCCACATGAGGCCTGCCCAGGATATTTATCTGGCCCGCCAGGTGTTTTTGCTGCCGCTGCCTGTTCTGCTTAACAGCTGACTCGTCCTGGGCCCACAGTGCGCACTCTCCAATGGTCTGAGGGACAGTGAACTGGCCCCCTGTTTAAAAAGTTTGAGGACCCCTGATTAGGATCAATTCCCCAGCTTGGATGATGACTCCTCTTCTTAACTGCTCTCTTGGCATAAGGAATGGGAAGTGCCCAGGTGGCAATCACAGCATATGATTTACTAGCTCTCTTTCTGTATCCCCTGGAAATAGTGTTCCCCCTATGGGAGCCAAGACTTTTAAATTTAAGAAGCTCAGAGTTGTGGTGAGTGAGAGACAGCATATTGAAAGTGTTGATAAGTTGAGCTACTCTTGTTTCCAACTCCTTGATTCTTGGACTCAATGGTTCCTACTGGAAAAATAACACTATAAAGAGGTGTGTGTGTGTGTGTGTGTGTGTGCATATATGCATCTGCATATGTATATGTATAATTATATCTATAATACTGTACAGTCTGTCCTGAAGGATACTACAGTAGGCCAATGACTTTTATATAGTGTTATGGATCCCAAAGTCATGGGGACACTCTCACATATCTTTGCTGTAAAGTGAGAACCTTGGACAAATATGATGGCAAGTATCACCACATGTTAGTGGATCAAACATTCAATAGTCTTTAGATAGTTGTCCTGGCTGAGGCCTTGCGTGCAGGAAGGGAAAACCCATGTCCATACTCCGTGTCTACCCCTGTCATAATGAATCACTAGCTCACTTTGCTAAATAGTCTAATATAATAAGTTATGATTTCTTCAAAGGATAATTCTGTATCAGGGACCCACTATTGGTCCCCATTCTTGGCTAGTTAGACATGCAGCAGCAGTTGTAGCTAGAACAGCCTTGGAGCCTCCATCTCTGCCATCATGGCTACATCGCTCATGTGCCCATCATACCAGCACTGGACTGACTGATGACCAGGCTGACCGATGTCAACCAGCTGAGTCATTTTGCATATTTCTTTTTGTTTAGATCCTCTTCATTGTTGTACTATATGAATATTAATATTTGATAGTAAGCATCATCCTTTATTAAACAATCTGTATATCTCTAACATATAATTTCTTGTCCTAAATCCTCCAATCTTTTTCCTTCCAGACCCCTGACTCATCCAAGACATCTGTCACTGACCATGTGTCATCTTATTTTCTAACAATGGACCACTTCTCTTTCCAGAAATCATAGGTGGCCATTTGCACAAGCAAACACAGTAGGTTAAAAGGATTTTGCCTCACTATTCTCTGTCAAAGCCACTCTAAATCAATCTCAGGATTTTCCCCATCATCAATTAGCTGCTTGTAAACATTCCCCATACAACCATTGGTATGATGTTATTGTGAGGCACGGGTACAGCAGTGGTAGATGATGACATGAACTTCTGGAATCACTTCTCATGAAGTTTGCTTATGCCCTCTGCTCTCACTTCTACTATATCCTGGATATACCACTGCCATATTCCACGGGGCTTTTGTTGGGTCTACATGGTCATACGACATGGTGGCTCTTAAAAAACCCAACTCATGGTTAACGATTATGACAAGATCATCTCTAGGTTCATCACGGACAGGTAATTACAATCAGGACTAAGTAGCTCACTAGCAGTTTTTTTTATTTGTTGTTTTTTTGTTGTATTTGTTTATTTTGTTTTTTGTTTTTTTTTTTTTTTTGGTTTTTGGTGGTGTTGTTTGTTTTTCTCTCAAAAATATGTAAAGCTCCATGGCAGATACTATGGCCTTGCTCCAGAATATCACAGTGCTGTATTATAACTCTCTCATTGGAACTGTCTATAAATTCTACAAGTCATCATGTACTGTCTTTCTGCTCTAGCAATGATATCACAGGTGGAAAAATAATTGCAAGTGTGGATACTAGTTTGTTTAATTTTCAGTAGTCTACTAAGATTTTCAAGGATCCATCTAATTTTTGCAAGGTCCACACTGGTGAATTAATGGAGCTATTTCAGGGAACACTAGCTGTGAGTCCTTTGCTTTTAAGAGTGACATTAATTTCTGCTAAAGTCCCTATAAATGATGTGATACTGTTTTTGATATTCTGTCTCAGCTAAAGTAGGGGGACAGATTTAGCGGTATCCACTTGGCCATACACACTAGGATAGCTCTTACCACATAAGTCCATTGGGAAAGGCCTTATTGCTAACAACAAGGTATTTTTATTTATTCAATGACCAGTAAAAATAACCAGAGTAGATCTTCAGATGTGGAGGAACCTCTGTGAGGTGGACTTTGTTCAGGTCTCTATTTATTACCTGACATCTCTGAGCCCTAAGTTTGCACAAGACCTTGTTAATGCTTTGGAGTCCTTGGGGAAACAAAGTAGACTTGGGACTTTTGTTCAATTGTTCCTGGAATGTTTAAATCTATTTCCCTAGGTCAAAGGTCCCTAAAAAATAGCTATAGGTCCCTTTGAAGAACAACCATGGGAATTAATACATTAACATTTACTATCATGTTACAAGATTCTTCCTCCTGGGGATCTGGAGTTTTCTTCAGTCAGTATTTTCTGAGTCCAAAAACCAGCTCAGGTCCAAAATCTTGATAAGGGGTTATGACATATTACTGAGTTGACTACACTTACCCTCCAGATCATTCACCTTTGATTTATTTTGACAAATAGAACCTTTGTTGACTGCCCATATATACTGCACCTGAAGATACCATGTTCTTTAATCTTTATTATTTTTCTATTTATTGTCTCTGTTTCTCATTTCTTTGTTTCTCTCTCTTTCTCTCTCTCTCTTTTTTTTTTTTTTTTTTTTTTTTTTGCCTTTCTGTGGGTTGCTTGAACATTATTTTAGATTTATTTTTGATTTGTTTGTAGTTTTTAAAGTTATTTCCTTGTATACTTTTCTTAATGGTTGCTTTAAATATTGCAGTATCCATAACTAACTTAACATGATCTACTGATACTGCTGTTTTTTCCAAGTAGAGTAAATATAAAAACCTCATTTCTGTTTAGGTCCCTTTACCTTTCCCAATTATTTTAAGAATTTCCTTGGCATACATTGTACACAACATCTGATATTCTTGTGAATTTTATTTCAACCATCTAATTTAATAAACTCATGAGAACATTATGCCATATTTATCCTTATTTTTCCTGATTCTAAAGTTCTTCCTTTTCTGAAGTTCTAAGCCTTCTTCTATTATCATTTTCTTTATGTTTATAGAACTTCATTTAGCTATTTTTTAAGCCTAGTGACAAATTTTGTTAGTTTTCCTGCATCTGAAAATGTTTTATTTTGTCTTTATTTCTGAACCATAGTTTTACTAGATACAGAAATCACAGTTGAAGAATCTTTTCTTTCAGCACTTGAAGTATACTATGCTATTATCTTTTGAAGTACATAGTTTCAGAGGAATCACACTGTTTGAAAATATTTTTTACCTATAAGTAATTTGACATTTCTCTCTGCTTCCAAGATTATTATTTACTATTATTTTTTAGGGCTAATTATTATGTCTTGCCATGTTTCTTCTTTAAGGTTTATCTCACTTAGTATTCAGATTCTTAAATATGTAGATATAAGTCTTTCACTAAATTTGGGGATTTTTCAACCACTATTTCTTTAAATATTTTTTCAACCCCACATTCTTTCTCCCAGACATTGTACATTTTTTTTAATTCTATTTTCTCTGTATTGTTCAGATTGGGCAAATTCAATTGACCTGACCTCAAGTTCACTGAGTTCATAGAGTCTGTTCTCTGGCATCTCCACTCTACTATTGAGCCCATCCAAATTTTTTGACTGTTGTTGTCATTGTAGTTTTCAGCTCAAAAATTTGCATATGGTCCTTTTCCTATAACATTTATATATTTTTTCCAAGATTTTTCATTTCTTTAATTCATTTGATTCAAGTGCATTCATAATTCTTACTAACATAGTTTTGTGATGATAGCTTTAAAATCCTAGACAGATAATTCTAACATCTAACCCATTTATAGGGTGTGGGAGGAGTGAGGTGGATATACAGCTCCCCACTCATCCTTGTTGAAACTAAGGGGGAAGGAGGAGGATAGTTTAATTCTCATTGCTTGGCTAGAGTATTGCAGGTATTATCAAAAAGATTTTCTGTTGTGTTAGGCCACCCATTTCCCAATCATTTGGCTATGGAGTCAGAGTTTTTATTTGTCATTGACTATTGGAGTTTCTGGATTCAAGGCTCCAACAATGCCTTATCTGAGATATATGGGAGCCAGTAAGGAAATCAAGGACCAATTGTAGAGTCATTCCTCAAAGCACAAGGTCTCTTGGTAGTCTACTAACTTTTTCCAACTTTTAGACTTTTCCTATGCTTGTTTGTTGTCTTGGTCCAGGATATTTTAGTAGTAAAAGGAAATAACTAAGAGGAATGGGGCTATCCATCTTGACCAGCTCTGTATTGTCTTTATAAATCTCTGAGGATCAGGCCCCCACCTGATGGTCTGACCTTGCCAGCTGCCACTTATTAAAGTAATTGCATACACCTGGAATCTATTGCTTTGGAGTCTTGCCATCCACATTGATTATTTTAATGGAGTCCAGCAGGGGGCCCTTACACTTCTGCATATATTGTTGAAATTGTCAAGATTGCAAAACTGTAACTACTCATTCATTCTGGCCATTTCTCAGGATTGTTTATGAAGCTAGTATTTCTGAGAAGTGAGGTCATATTTCCCTCCAGACAAAGAGCCAACTTGCTTCTGCTTAACAACAGCTTTAATGTTACTCTGACTACTACTTCTTTTGTTATAAGTATGAATTTGTCTCTGATCCAGGAGAATCTTGCCCTCTGCTAGCATCCATGAAACTGTGGCAGACTAATGTATTAGTCTGTAATAAGGGTAAAATCAATATCCTCACAGCTATCATTGAGCATAGTTCCTATAACAACTTCCTGTATCATCATTCTTTGTCTACAAAAGAAAGCTGCCATGCATTCTTACCAATGAATTCTTTTTTTGTCTTAATCATGTATTCTCTGTTTCTTCTAATGGAACATAATCATTTATTGTATTTTCCAGCTTTATATAATATCTAATCTAGTATGTCCATTTATCTGGCATTTTAAATACTCATTCCACTGTCTGTCACAACAATTCTGATGTATCAACAATATTTAGTATTGGTTATCACTTTTTCAATACATCTAGGAGCAATCTTGGTAGCAAGTTTGCACAGTGTCATGCGGTCCTTTACAGGATTTTAAATCATGTGTTCTAGAAATGTGCTCCTAATTCGATAAATGATCCATTATGTTACCCAGACCCACTTATCAAACTCAAATGTATTCTCCTGGCTCCTGCTGATACATGCCAGCTAGACCCTACAGCTTCCTTGGGGATTTACTCCTTTACCTTATTAGACCCAGCACATCGCTGGCTTGGTTATACTGTTGGTTAATCTTAATCACAGATATCCTTCCAAGATGAAGGCATAAGAACAGAATCTGAGGTGGGGTAGGGGGTGGGGATCATTATATCTGTTTAGGAGAGAAGAAACCTGTGCATCAGCAGAGAGAGATAAAGAGAGAGAGAGAGAGAGAGAGAGAGAGAGAGAGAGAGAGAAAACACTAAGTCTTAAAAATTAGAGTCAGTCCACTTCTGCAGGCTCAGTGATTTCAGGAAAATGTGGTGCTTAACAGTTTAGGGATCATTAGCCTAGATGTCTGTCTCACATTATGTGTCAATATTTTATACTTTTGTAATCAGGTCCTGAATTTGGTAGAATAGACCTTCCCTGGTTGGGAGTTTAATACTTTTTGGAGCTTGGCTACTCTGTTGATTAATTTCTGGGTCTGGTCCTTGGGTATTTTTCTCCTTTTATTGCAGGAAATGAAAGCAATGTGAACCACTCAGAAAGAATCTGGTTGCACACTTAGCATTCAATTAGCAGTTCATCTGACTTAGACTTCCATTATATTT
Organism: Cheirogaleus medius; assembly: GCA_008086735.1. Taxonomy (NCBI): domain Eukaryota; kingdom Metazoa; phylum Chordata; class Mammalia; order Primates; family Cheirogaleidae; genus Cheirogaleus; species Cheirogaleus medius. Next base: position 24,847,372 of record VBSM01000605.1, on the reverse strand, counting down.
AATATTCTTCTAGGGCTCAGTTAATCTTAGCAACAGCCATTAAGTACATTATTTTTATGTTTTTTCTGTCCTCCATAGTTCTCAAATTTATCCACATAAGTTAATGAATTATTTCTCTCAGTATATATCATTATGCATACAAACAGCAGTGTAAGTGTTACTAGTCAGTTGTATTGCCCCTTGTGTAAGATGTACTACTGTGGATGGGGCCCTCATTGTTAGCCAGACTGTGAAGGACCCCACAGTATAGCCTTCTTTTTAAAATTGTTCCCAGTAACAACTGTCACAGATTGCTTTATCTAGGAAGCCAATTCCTAGGTGAATTTTTGCGTGCAATTTGCTATTCTTTATTGTGTAGAATTTTCTTGGGATAAACATTTGTGGAAGAAAAGGGGGAAAAAATAGGAGAGAAGGAGGAAGAAAGTAGCCTGCATTGCAGGCCCAGCAACAGCCTCAGCCTTCCTCAGAGATAGTTCTAGAGATAGAATCTCTTCAGAAGTGCCCTGACAGGGCTAACGTGGACAGCTCTTTTTATACTCCAACACTGGTGATCAGATATGGGCTACCCAGGAAGAAATGCGACCTTAGGCGATCTGACTCTCTTTAGCAGAGGGACAGATAATCGATAGGGCAAATAGTGGTGTCTACCAACAGTATTTTCAAATGGAGTAATGAATTAAATTAATTGAAGAAGAAGTTGGGCTCACATCACAGTGTCTACCACACCCGGGCTTCTACGATCAAATAACAATCCCACATTCTATGTCCTTCCATCTCTAGGGGTAGTAGTAGTTTCTTGCCCTGGCTAATATTTATATGCATCATCATGCTGATGCTATTTTCATCTCTGATTATTTGTGTGTGTGCATGTATGTAATCACATCTATGAATGAAATTACTTCTGATTGAAATATGTGGAGTTATTTCTTTCCTGGCTGGATACTGATTGATATGTCATCAATTTTGTTTTCATCAGATTGATTCGCTTTAAATTGCTTAAAATTCTTTGTGACAATAGCAGTCTGTTTTTTAGTAATTTTGTAGAGCTATATTAAATATTGATATTAGTTAACCAAACTGTATTATTGTTTTTAATATAATGTCACTTTAGCTCCAGAATGCAGTAATTTATGTTACCATGGAAGAATAATTATCTCATAGACAATTTTGTTATTCTTAACTTTCTATTCAAGTAGGTTACAGATATGTATCATATATGCTCATTTTCATTTCTTACTATGGAAGTTTAAATCATTGAATGATATATCTACTAATATTTTACTAATAAATTATTGATAACAATGTATTAAATAACAAAAAACCAAAGCCATTTTCTGCATATATTCTGCAGTAAACCAGTACTAACATATGCTATCTGAATGAAGTCTACAAAAATTATAGAGTTGTATGAAACATTTTTAGAAACTTCCAAATGCTATTTGACTCAACACCTATTTGTCTGGTTATTTGAGCATTCTAGTAATTTCAATGTTTCTACCAGTTATCTATATTGCCAGGTAACATTTTATGGATGTAAGGATATAGGCCTATCTGAGTTCAGGAACCAAGACTATCATAGATAAACTATTTAACTTCTCCAAATTTTAGATTCTTTTGAAAATAGTGGATATAATAACTAGATGTTATTAATTTTTTTGATATGATAGTTAATATAGTGTTATGCATATAATTATCACAAATTAAATGAAATTGTAAGTCTGTCTGACATAATTTCATATTTAATGAATGAAGTACCAATTCATTGTCTTTTATTGAGGAGAAAACTGAGACATTGAGTATTTAATATGACATATTGTGATCAATGTTTAGAAAAAATCATTCTAACTATGAGAAATGTGTCTCTTATCTATAATATATTATTATTTTACTGAATTTTAGAATAGATACAGTAATTTGTGTAGTTATGCTAATCCATAACCCTGAAAAAATGAATGTACAGAGTATTACATTTGTCTGCAATTCTTTTTATCTTCAGCCTTACAAAATATAGAAAAATGCTGTGTTCCAAACCTCCTAAGTTTGGTTCTTTTCCTCTCCACTTTTCAAAGTCATTGTTAGTTATGTGTGATGTTGTTAGGTTTGTAACTCTTTGTATTCCAATTTGACTTATTTTTGACTATGTGAAACATTGCTTTTGTTCTAAGCAGCAGAATTAATAAAATATTATACTCACAGTTGGGTCACTAGCTGCTCATTCCTTCTACCTTGTTCCATTCTCACATTCATTTCTCCTTTTTCCCACCCCCTTCCTAGAACTGCTTAATATCATTATTTTCTGGTTTCACTTACTGTATTTCTTTCCACACAAATAAAAAAATAGGTGTATATGTTCTTATATCTCCTACATTCTTACATAGGTAATAGCATACTATATATACTTTTTAATACTTGGCTTGTTTTTTTTGGTAATTAACAATGTATCTTACAATATATCTTGGAAACCAATCCATGTTAGTTCATAGAACTTTTTTTCTTTCTTTGTCCTCTTATGTGGATAAAACATAGTATATTTATAACCACATTGTTTTAAACAAACATTTAGATTATTTCCAACATTTTTCTACTGGGTTCTCTAATATTTTTCCAAGTTTATCAGTTTATCATTTTACAATAATATCTTTAAAATTTATATACTAATGTTTATAATTTTTTTGTTTTTTCTGTGAATTTTGATTCAATTGTAAAGAATTTCTATACATGAAGCTCAAAGAGAAATTCCCATGTAAATTTCCCTTTAGGAGGGGTACAGCTTCATTTTTACAATGAATATACGAAGTTTATCATATTATTCTTAATTGAAGTAAGAATAATTGTTATCTTTTTTTTTTACAATGTCTATCCAGTTGTCCCTGTGTCAGTTATTCAAAAGACCATTTTTGTCCCGGTGATATGAGATAACATGTTCCTAATACACTAGGTTTCCATGTATAATGGGGTCAAATCCAGGCTTTATATTTAATTTCACTGGACTACTCATCTACCCATGCAGCAGTATGACACCATTGTAATTACATAGGATTCACTGCATTTTTCAGGCATGGCAAGCCAGCTCTCTTCACATCCCTCTCGTCTGCTCAAGTGTTTATCTAGTTATCTGTGCATGTTTATTTTTCCATATTATCTTTAATAGTAACTTATTGAACTATTTTTCAAAAATCTTGTCAGTATTTTTATTGGGATTACTTTAAATATATAAATTAGAAACAACTGACATATTTATTATGTTGTGTAACCTTATCCGAGTAAACAATGTCTTTATATTTTTTTAAGTCTCCTCTTGGATCACTAAGAAGCATACAATGTTAAAGTTTAAACATGTTTTAAAGATGATTTTACTGTGGAAATTTGGTCAAAAAGAAATATATAAAGCGGTAAATCCACACAGTTTCTTCTTTGTAGAAATTCCCTCCTCCTCCTTAGCAAACACTCTGAGATATACAGGTAAATACTAATAAAGAAATATTTAAAGTATTTTGTAGGACATTTTAAAATAAATTTTATCCTAATATTTAAATGATCTCTATTTCCTAGGTAATTATAAACAAATAGTACAAGTATTTCAAGTATAGGACATAACTATTTACAAATTAGTAGTAGTATACAAAATGCCAAGAAATAGAATAAATTTCCAAAAACTCTAAATTAAGCTATTATTTTTACTTTTATCTCCTTGCCCACTACAAATTTATAATCCATCTATAATGTCCATTTATATTTTAAATGTTTATGAAAATAAATGAGAAACAAAAAACTATCAAATACAAAGTTGTCCTAGGGGGATTAAGAATATGTAAGAATATATTTACCAGATTCAATACCTTGAAGAATTTTAAACTATGTAAGAAAAAAATAAATACATGTTGAATTGATTACACAGTAAGTCATTATATAAGTTTGAGAAGAGACTAGTGAAAGTCTTAGATATCTGCTATATTATTCAGGGTTCTCTACAGCAGCAGTCCCCAACCATTTTGGCACCAGGGACAGGTTTAATGGAAGACAATTTTTCCACAGACCAGGAGGGAGGGTGGTTTTGGGATGATTCATGCACATTGCATTTATTGTACAATTTATTTCTATTATTATTACGTTGCAATATATAATAAAATAATTATACAATTCACCATAACGCAGAATTAGTGGGAGCCATGAGCTTGTTTTCCTGCAACTAGATGGTCCCATTTGGGAGTGATGGGAGACAGTGACACCCAAAGCATGTTGCATATGTCAAGTCTACTCTTTAATCTCATTTTGGTTGCTGTCACTGCAGAAAACCCTGCTTCATAAAGATAGGATGTTGAAAATGGAAGCGGGGGCTTTTCAGTGCTTTGGGGGAAATCTGAAGATATTTTGCCTTGACTTTAATCCTGAATGTATGGAGATTTGAGGTTGTCTCAAACATACTTTTAAGGCCACCATCATTTTCGATCTCAAGCAGTTGATCTTCTAGCACTAACAAAGTCAATTCACCTGGCTTACTCACAAAATGGATTGCGGATCCCTCAGTGATTGCTTCCATTTTTCGTGTTCATGTTTCTTTTTTTTTCTTTTAAAAATCTCAAAGGCTTGTCTTTCAATGCAGGGTACTTGGTCTCCATGTGATAAAGCCATTTTGAAGGTTTTATAGCTTCGTTGGATAGCTGGTCGCTGCACATTATACAAAACAGGCTTGGAGAATGTGAATCTCCTGTTGCAATGAACCTGTAACTTAAGTAGGACTCTTGATATTTTCTTTAAAATGCAGCTCTCATTTTGTTGTCAGTCTTAGAGTCTTCTGCTATCTCATCATTGGGTCTTTTCCCCTTTTCAAAGAAGCTCCACAGCGACATTTGATTTTTCTTCATTTTTGCTAGTTAGCTTGTGGGCTTACCAAAACTATGACTGAGACAAGAGCACAGTGTGGGAAAGAGGTGCAGGTATAAGTGGTATCTAAAATAATGGGTGGTCTAAAATAAATGTTGTGTTCTTACTTAAAGACTGCCATCATATGCAGCTGTACAATTGAAGTACATCAACTCACTTGCCACTCTAAAGCCTGCCACCAGATGCAGCTTAATTGTCACTGGCCACTCACTCATAGGGTTTTTGTATGAGTCTGAAGCAATTGATTTATTATGGTCTCTGTGCAGTCAAATCTCCCTGCTAATGATAATCTGTATTAGAAGCTACTTCCCAGTGCTAACATCCCTACCTCAGCTCCACCTCAGATCATCAGGCATTCGATTCTCACAAGAAGTGCAACCTAGATCCCTCCCATGTGCAGTTTACAAGAGGGGTCACTCTCCTATGAGAATCTAATGCAGACGTTTATGTGACAGGAGGTGGGAGTTCAGGGGGTGATGGGAGCGATGAGGAGTGACTGTAAATACAGATGAAGCTTGTTTGTTGGCTTGCTCGTAGCTCACCTCCTGCTGTGTGGCCAGGGGCTGTGGACTGCAGCTCTATAGAAACAGAATAAATTATTGGATATCAGAGAGAAAGAGAGGGAGAGAGAGGATGAGATAGAGACACATAAATTTATAATGAGAATTAGTTCACACAATATTATGGAGACTAAGAAGTCCCATAATCTGTCATCTGCAAGCTGGAGAACCAGGAAAGCCACTGGTATAATTCATTCCATGTCTGACATCCTGAGAATGGGAGGTCATAAATTTGCCTCTGGTGTAAGACCTGGTGTCTGAAGACTGGAGAATCAGGAGCTCTAATGTCTGAAGACAAAAGAAGATGGATGCCATGGCTCAAGAAGAAAAAAAGATAATTTGTCTGTCTTCTACCTTTTTGTTCTATTCAAGCCCTCAAAGAATTGGATGATTCCCACTCACACTGGTGAAGGTGGATCTTCTTTCTTCAGTCTACTGATTAAACTGCTAATAGTTTCCAAAAACAATGTCACAGACATACCCCAAAATAATGTTTTACCAACTGTCTGGGCATCTTTTAGCTCAGTGAAGTTGACACATAAAATTACACATCACGATTTCACCCCTTGTTAACTTGGCACCCACATATTAATACATTTCCTTATACTGTATTTAGTTTCCAAATAAAGACAATAATAAAGTCTTAAATTTGTCTAACATGATAAAACTATCTTGCCTACATGATAAAACTATCTTGAAATGCACTAATACTTTCCCCCAGAAGAGAAGGTACATTATTCTTGAGTGATGTTTATTCATCTAATAACCCATGACTGAAATATTATGATGTAAAATTAATACTTAGATACTGATATAAAGTCAATGCATCTTATAGTACATTGTAAAGGGAGAAAGACAAGAAAAGAAAGCTACTTGATTAATATATGTATATATACACACAAATATACTTATGATAAAATAAGGAGGAACTACTCATGATAATGACAGTCCTTGTTTTTATAAATGGTCATATAGTTGCACCTGGTATTTATAACTATCTTCTTCCACCACACATTCTGCATTTTCTTTGTCTTCAGCAAGCACCTCGGCTGGTCATTGTTCCTTCCCTGGTAGGGTTAGCCAAACTTTTATTCCTGATGTATCTGGGCCATTAGAAGCTCCTGCCTGGATTGGGTTGTTTTGGTTTTCCATTTACCTTAACCACAGGGCATGGTCATACTAAAAGGTATCCTAAAGGATCTCTTATATTGCAGATGTACTCTTCCCCTCCTCCATTGTGAAGTACTCAGAGTCCAATCCCCCTTGGTAGACAGGATTATTTGTCTCAACCAACACTATAATTCCCTTTTCTGCCCTTGAATCAGAGATATGAGGAGGCCAAAGTGTCTGGGTGGTGATCTCAACTTCTAAATCAATGGAATCATTATTGTTTCTACTGGTGGAAGCTTTCTTATCTCTGCAACTAAGTCCTCTAGGGTAGCAGAACATAGAGTCATGGGAACAGAAAGCAAAATATTTGCTAGTGTGTCACTGGGCATAATAGTGAGTAGTGCCACTCCCATTTTCATTCTGTGATTTCTGGACCCATGAATATTGGCTATGGGAGAAACAGTACCATATATTGGATGCTGGTTCAGAACACATAAGCCTTCTGAAGAACCTTACCTTAACCCTGCAAGGTATGCCATCTAACTGTAAATGAACACTATACCTGAGTCTTCAAAAGGCCATCCCACTCTTTTGTGAAGCCAGCTGCTTCAGGATGGTGGGCAACATGTTAATAGCAATTATTGAATGAGCATGGGCCCATTGCCACACTTCTTTGGCTGTGAAAGGAGTTCCTTGTTCAAAAGTAATGCTCTGTGGAATGCCATGATCAGAGGATAAGGCATTCTGTAAGTTCACAGATGGTAATTCTGGCAGAAGCATTGCAAGCATGAAAGGCAAATCTGTACCCAGAGTAAATATCTATTCCAGTAAGTACAAGATGCTACTCCCTCCAGGATGAAAACTGTCCAATGTAATCAACCCTCCAAGAGGTAATTGGCTGATCACCCTGGGGAGTACTGCCATATCAGGGGCTCATTACTGCTGGCAGATTGGCACTCAGCACTGGACATATAGCCAGGTCAGCCTTGGTGAATGGAAGTCCATGTTGCTGAGTCCCTGCATAACTTCCATCCCTGCCATTATGCGCGGTTAGATAATGAGTCCATTGTGTGATGACAGGTGTGGCTGGTGAAAAGGCTAACTGATATCCACAGAATGCATCATCCTACCCAGTTGATTATTAAAATCTTCTGCTGAGGTCACCCATTGGTGAACATGCACATGAAACACAAATATCTTTGCTTTTTCCCCCATCCACAGAGGTCTATACAAATATCTCTTCACCAAAATTCCTTATAACCAATTTCCCAATCATATCCCTTCTAAATCTTTGAACATCTGACCAAACTGTTGGCCACAGCCCATGACTGGATGTGTTATCACATGGCTGGCCATTTCTTCTCCCAAGCACAGAGCACAACCAGATGAATTACCTGAAATTCTGCCTACTGGTAGGATTTTCCTTTACCACTATCTTTCAGGGATATCCAAGAATGAAGCTATATATCCAAGAACAGGAGCTAAAAGCTTCTGCACACTTTTGAGTGACACCTGCATATTTTGCAGTAGCATTTATAAACCAGGCCAAGTTTTCTCTGCCTCTGTCAACTGATCATAGCGAACTCCTCATGAGGCCACAGGGATAAGCTGGGAGAGGGAAAGCAATGTAATAGGAATGGGGCCGTGGGTATTTTGGCCACTTCATTACATAACTTACTTGCACCTGCAGAACCTCCTCTGGCCTGATCACATACATACCACTTATACCTGATGATAGAATATTGCTATACATGCCCAACTTCATGGCTTGGTAGGTCAGGTAACAGCAACTTTATGACAGGTGGCTCATGTCATATAATAAATTGTTGATTTTTGTTCAAGCATTCAGATTCTCCTAAGGCTTAGTATTAGGCCAAGAGCTGTTTCTCAAGAGGAGAAGAATTATCTACAGATGATTGCAGTGACTTGCTCTATAATGAGATTCGCCTATAAGGGAATGACATCAATAGAGGATTCTTGTACACTACTAAGACTTTATATTGTTATTCCTTCTTCCAGCCCTCCCCACAAGGAAGTATAGCCTTTTACCAGGATAAGAGTGAATTGGGGCAAAGGAAATAATCAGATTACTGGATACTGGCACTGAATTGATACCGACTCCAAGGTATTCCAGCACCACTGTGGCTCTCCAGTCAGAGTAGGGGTCTGTGGGGGGGGGGGTAGGTCAGGTGACTAGGGAAGTTTTAGCTCAGGTGTGTCTCACAGTGGGTCCACTGGGTCCCAAAACCTATCTTGTATTTATTCTCCCAGTTCCAGAATGCATAATTGGAATAGATACATTTAGCAGCTTATAGAATTACCATTGGTTTCCCCATCTGTGGAGTGAGATCTATTATGGTAGCCAAGTAAAAGCCATCAGGGCTGCCTCTACTTAGGCAAATAGCAAATCCAAAAACAATACTGCATACTTAGAGGGATGGCAGAGATTAGTGTCATCATGAAGGACTTTAAAGATGCAGCTATGTTGATTCCCACCACATCTTCATTCAACTTACCTATTCAGCCTGTGCAGGAGACAGATGAGTCTTGGATAATGTCTTAGATAATGAAAATAGATTATCATAATTATCATAAACTTAACCAGGTGGTGATTCCAAACACAGCTACTGTACTAGATGTGGTTTCATCACTTACACCAAGTAACACATCTCTTGGTACCTGCTATCCAGCTATGGATCAGGCAAATGTATTTTCTCCATCCCTGTCCATAAGGAACTCCAGAGCCAGTTTTCTTTCAGCTGGTGACACTAGCAATACATCTTTACCTGTCTTACCTCAGAGGCAAATAAACTTTCCAGCCCTATGTCATATTAATGATTTAGTTTGCAGAGATCTTGATGGCTTTTCTCGTCCACCAATGGATCACATTGGTCCCTTACATTGATGAAATTATGCTGATGGGACCTAGTGAACTAGGTCCAGACCAGTCACTGCTCTGGACTTATTGGTAAGACATTTGTTTATCAGAAGGTAAAAAATAAATCCAGCAAAAATTCAGGGGTCATCTACCCGAGTGAAATTTCTAGGAGTTCAATGGTATGGGGCATGTCAAGATATCCCTATTAAGGTGAAGGATAAGGTGCTACATCTGGCCCCTACTACAACTGAAAAAGAGGCACAATGCCTAATGAGCCAATTTGGATTTTGGAGGCAACATATTCCCCATTTGGCTGTGTTACTCTGACCCATTTACTGAGTGACCCAAAACAGCCAGTGTTGTGGGGAGCCCAGAACAAAAGAAGGCTCTGCAATACAGCCAAGCTGCTGTGCAAGCTGCTCTGTCATTTAAGCCATATGAACCAGTAGACCTGCTTAAAGATTAGATTACAACATATTGGTTAAGATTAAAACAGTTTCAAAAATATGATATTTGGAACAAATACAAAAATGTGAGATTAATGTTGACATGCAGAAAAAAAATTTCCAGACATAGAAAATCAAGAAAAAATTAAGTCAAGGAAATTTTGATGTGTTTTGATAGGTGTAGTAGATATATTTGAGAAAATATACACTAATGGATTAAGTAATTCGAAGCAATCATAAAAAAGAGAGTTTGAGGGTAAGATATGTTAGCCCTTGAATGAATAATAAAGCATCCTATTTTTATATAGTAAGCAATTATATAATCATTTGTTTTCTACTTTAATTTTAGAGAGTTATATTTATTAATCTTGAATTTTAATACATTAAGTGGTATTGGGATTATTTTAAGAAGAGGTGAAAAGGGAAAGTTTTAAATATGTCTCTCTTTATTTTGTATTTTGTTTACTTTTGTTCTTCCTTTTTCCTTTGAATCTCTACATCTGTTCTTCAAAAAATTGTGATTGGACAACTATAGGCAGTCTTATATGCAGTCAAATAAAAAGAGGAATGAATAGATACACAATGATGGGTCATGTAAAAGTAGACTCTATAATAGATCTCAGATTCCAGTCTGGAGTGGAAGAGTACCATTCATTATTACCAAAAAAGTATACATTTTATGTTGTAAAAATGGCTGAGAAGGTAAACCACATGGATTTATGAAAATATGATAACAAAACCAGACCTATTTGAGAGGGTTTTAGAAAAAAATGCCATGAGATCTATGTGATGATTCAAAGACAACTAGGCAGATGGAGGTGTACTATAGAGGACAAAAAGACATTAAAGAAGCTCTAAGAAGGACAATAATATAGAATAGTTATTAAAGCTAGAATAGAGTGAATTTATATAATGAGTGGATACATGTGTAGGTTTGCATGAGTTTGCATTGGTGAGAAAAATTGATCATACTTCTGTGTTGAAAATAAATATCTTTGGAAGCTGTTTAGACAAAAAAGATTATACAAGTTACACATTTTTAGTACAAATCAAAGTGAAAGATTGTGGATGTCTTGAATAAAATGGAGGATATGGAAATTGAATAGATAGTAAAAATACTATAGTGATTTTAAATCTGATTTTCAGTTACAAAATCAGAACATATCTTTATGTGAAGATGTCTGAGAATTCTATGGAATTATGAGAGTCTATGCAATTCAACATTTAAAAATTCATAGCATAAAATTCTATAGGTTGGGTGGATTTGCACTAGCTTACAGTGGGTGAAGAATCAGTAACACATGAAGGAAAAATAAGCAACTAAAACTGTATGTGTCTTTTAAGCTGAGATACAAAATAAATAGAAGAAAGCACAAAAAGATGTATTGTAAATATATGATATCTACAATTGAGGGGTAAGGATACTGTAGTGTCGGAAGCTGTCCCAAACATGGGAGAGTTGGGGTATGGCTGCTGCCCAGAACACTGGGGTCCTCGTGACATAGCACTGGCCCTAGCTCGTAGCTCTGACATTCTTACCCTTCCACTTAATTAGAGGGTGCTGGAGACAGTGCAGCTACGGTCATGGAAAGGTCACTGAAGTAGCCACCTGCACATAACTCTCCTTGACCCCCTTTAGGCCTGGGCATTATCTACTCCAGGCTGCAGAGTTATTCATTCTTTATCTTTAGCTCTACTCCCCCTAGGAATTTTGCCCCCGAGGAAACTGGTTGTA
>VBSM01000605.1:24810329-24830445 GCA_008086735.1 Cheirogaleus medius | reverse complement strand
TTTTAAGTGTTGTAGTGTGTTTGAGGAGGAGAGTGCTATGAGATGATGTTGAAAAGGTGGGAAATGGACATATAATTTAGATCCATTTAGGCCGAGGAGTGAGAATTTTATTCCAATTGTGGTGGAACACATTGGTAGTGAAGTTGTTTTAATTTTGTATTAGATAGATCCATGTGATTCCCAGGCCCAAACTAGACCTAATTAAGGGCAAATGTGGTGGCAAGTTGCACAAGTTGATGTCAGCTGCACTACAATTAGCAAATAGTATCTAAATCTAGGATAGTAGAAAGTGAAGTGAGAATTGGTTAGATAGGAGAACTAGTCTGATATATAAAGAACTGAATTTACAGTTGGATGAAATTTATGTGTGTTTTGGGATAGCAGGAGAGAGAAAGCAATAGATGAAATAGAGGATACCACTTAGAATAAATGTGAATAAATGTTGTAGCTGGATAAATGCTGTAAATGGTTAATTGAGATTAGGAAACTTTGAGAGTAAGGAACAGATGGTGATAATAACTAATTCTTATTTGGGCATTATCATTTTGCTATGCCCATAGGTTATTCGAGTAGAGTGATAGCATAGTCAGAGTCTGGAGTCTAGGGTAGAGGTTGAGACAGAAAATAAATATTGGTATCGTCAGCATTTGGACAATATACAAACCATGAAACTTGAGAAGTTTCTTTTTGAGGAAGAGAGTGTAGATAGAGAAGAGAAGTAGGCTATAGAATAAAGGTGAGTGATGCTAATCTCACTTAGAATTCTAAAAAGAATAATACAGGAAAAAATACTTTAAAAGTTTCGTATCCCTTCAATAATATCTTCACTCTCATAGCAACCCAGAAAATGATGTATATTATCACTTGTGAAAGTATTGACATAATAACAATAATGATAAAAATAACGAAGCTAATTCAGTGCTTAATTAATACCAGACTATGTCTATGACATAAATTACTCATTCAAAACACTCCCATTTCACAGTTGAAGACCAAGAATAATTCATAAACATTCCTGATGTATGAAAGGGGAGCTTGGCTATGATTCAAGTTTTGACCTTCTCCAGTGCCATACTATCTAAATCTACTGGTGCTTAACAAACCAGGAATTATTTTTCACTGAGTTGCTACATCTACATTGATGTCTGAATGTCTTGATCTATGTGATCTATGTTTTACTGCTATTTGCTGTTTATTTTCAGGGATTCCAAATTTAAACGGCTTGTTTGAGACCCCACAATGGGAAGGACACATGCAGACTAATTTTTTTTGCCATATTAACCTATTTCTGAGATGGGTACCTAAAGAGTCAGGAAACAGCAGCTCAGCAGTAAAAAAAAAACCAAACAATAAACTGTGAATTTAGCTTTCTTCAATGAGTTGTCCTGACACATATTTAATTTTTCTTATTAGACTTACATTTATGATGATAAAATATGACTTTTGAATACATTATTTTTCTCAGTAAGGTAAAATGCAAAGATATATTAATTGTAGCAAAATATCTTTATTCTTTTCTAGGACTTTTGCTGTTTATTTTTAGAAAATCATTAAAAATATTAAAACTTTTCTAGTAATTGCATTCTATATACGTGGAATTTCAAAATCCAAAAAATTAAAGGTATCTATTTGTTAAGCAATAATTTATTTCTGCATGTAAAGTTTTAATGAAATACAAATTGCATTTAAGAAAGATGTTTTAAATATTTTGCAGACATTGATCATGTAATGTGGGAAGTGATCCTTTTACTGTAACTGTAATTGGATTCTCTACACAATTTCACCAAAGCTTGCTTGTTAAGTCTCCATTTAAGGTTCTCTATGTGTATTTACATGTTTCTTTTTTTCTTTCCTTACAGTTAAGCTAGTCTTGTGTTTCCGTAGTCATTGGTCTCTCAGAGTGTTTGGAGTCTCTTCAATTAAATCTAGTTATTCCACAGCATGCCCAATCTTGCCAATGCCAATAAACATGGCCCACCAAAAAGTACATAAGCAATATTGTCTGTCTAAGAGGAAGAAAAGTGGTAGGTCTGCCATACATTTTATTCTGACCATAATGTTTCTACTAATTTAGACTAAGATTGTGAATAACTTTGGAACTCACATCAAAATATTAAGTTATTGATACTGTGTCAACTGAAGTCTCTAAAAATTTTTGTTTTAATATAATCTGCTGTTATGGCAATTTAGTTCTTTCAAATTAATTTCATGGTTTTCTTTTGCAGTTATTAGAGGTCACTTGTCAGATGTGGTCTATTGTTCTAGTCTGTCAAAACCATTTTTGTATCACAACTTTGCTCTCTAATGCTTCATGTTAACAAAAAAGATGACCAGTATGCAATATATTATCAATTTGCTAACATGAAATATGAAAAATACATTCAATAAGCTAAGGTTAAGTTTAAAATACAATTATTTTTCTTCTGCTCCTATCATTTGCAAATTATATTCACAGTGTCTTTTAATATTACTACAGAGTAGACACCATGATGAATTAGATAGCATATCCTTGATTTTTCAATAAAATTAAATACTCTTATTCAGAAAAAAGTCATATATCTTATAGGCATAGTTTTTGTTCAATTATTACATATGTAGATAAATTTCAGTATTGCTCAAATAAGTTAGCAAAACATTTTTGTCATAAAATGTTTCATTAATACAATAATTAAGAATGTATCATATGTTAACATTGGCATATGAATAAATCATTACTACAGTTACTTGAAAACCTCATGAAGGCAAGTAAAGAGACAGAAAATTTCTTCCTAATTGAAAAAAAATCTAAAAAATAAAAGAATGTGAATATTGGGAAAGAAAATGAGATGACCTATGTAAAGAAGTTGATGCTGAAGATAGGTCTATCAGATCAGAAAACAGAATATGTGTCAACTGAAACTTGACACCCCTTCTACTTTTTATAGAATGTATTAATTTGCTGATGTTGAAAGAATAACCTTTTAGAATTAGTAGAATGAATACAAAATATATAAAACCAGTTGATTCTCTCATTTTAAATTAGATCTATTAAAATCATCAATTTTTATTTAAAATAATAAAGTTAGTAGATCTATTCAGCATAAGTACATGTTACAATTGTTTTAAATCATATTTAATCAAAGTGATTTAACGTACTGAAGGACATGGCACTAAATGAAGACCAACTTAAATAGCGTGAAGATTAAGGCCTGGTGTAAATGATAACATTACATGATAAATCAACAAAAATTGAAAAAGATTTTTAAAAATTATGAAAATGTAAAATCCAAATATGTTATATATTGTTATTTGTGGAAAAATCAATATAATAAAGCAGTAGTTTTAATATTAGTAAAAATAAAAAGATAAATCAAGAAAGGAGATTTAAGTGGAATAATGAGGTTTTATGAATTTGAAAGGATAGGTCAAGATACAATAAACATATATAAACTCTAGGAATAAACAATTGAAACAACACACTCTAAGTCTTTACTAGATCAGCTTAATAACAAGACATGATAAAATTTAAATAATATAGTTTAAAACATTGGTTTTATGTATGCTCAGTTACATATTTATACATGAACTCTCTATATGTGTATATATATGGCATTGGCATTTCAAAAATGTTTCATATTTGGTTAAACAAGTCGAAATATTATGACCACATTATCTGTTTGCATTGAAATATAATTGTTTAATTATAAAATTTTAATATCATCTCCTTAAAAATGCAACCATATAAAAACAAAGGCTGTTTCAAAAATAACTCTTGCATCCATTAAGAGCTTATTCAAAAAGCATACAGAAAGCTAACAGAGCAGTAATTACTATTTAAGAGTAATAAGATATTATTAATAAATATAAGTTCAAATAAAATAAGCATTGAATTACTGAAGTTAAAACACAATAAAATAAATGTTAGTTCTATATCAAGGAAATAACACAAATAAAAAGGACAAATTAACTAAAAATCAGAAAGAACAATAGATTTTAAAATTTTAAAAATAATTATTTTAAAATATTTTAATGGGAAAAACTTCCAATAAGAATGAACAAAGAAAACTAGAGAAATGACAAATTTATCAATTTTAGAAATGAAAAATCAATACAGTTGCAAATATAGAGTATTTTCAAACATTTACAAAATACTGTCAGCGCCAGTACACTAATACGTCTAGCACCTTTATACTTAGAAATATTTTATAAAAGTAGAGATATAGATATCTACCTCACAAGGATATAACTAAATTTGTTCAAGACAGTTTCAAACAACTCAGACATCTCAAAATATCACCTTTTTTGTTATTAGTTTCTTTCAATACCAACTCTATATTTGAGAGTTAATATTGCTATGAAAATTTTTATTTGCCTAAGTTTTCTTAGTCTTTCTGTCATTTAATATCATAATCTATATAAATATGAAGCTTTTCCATTTTATTATCAGTCATCTTAGAATTATGGATATCCTTTCTAAATACTTTATCATCTATTCAATGCATTTCACCTATTATTTTTTTTATAATGTCTCAACTTAGTATACATACTTAAAGCATTTTATGTTACCTACATTTTGAAATCTCCTACAATATTCATTAGCTTTACCCGGATACCTTATAAATTTTTATCGTCCTGTTTACTTTTTTTTTCAGTAAATTTAAACATTGTTAAGTATTAAATTAAGTACACATTACACTGATGCAGATCGAAGAGAGACATAATGGATAAGAATAGAAAGCCTGATGATAGGTACAAATAAATATATTTAACAATTTAAATTTGTTAAATATAACACATTGTAATTCTATGAATAACAATCATCATATTCATCCCCTGAGAATATCATATAAACTACATAATTCTCTGAGATATAAAACAGATATGTTTCATAACTTAAATGCTCTCGACAGAGTGAGAGGTAACAACCCACAAATGCCCACTTAAAGAACTCATCTGTTATTCTGCTCCAGAGAGCAGGTCTTTGATGTGAAGAGAAAGCAACTGAGGAGTCATGCAGCATGTCCCAGACCTGGGGATATTTTATTCATGTGTGTATTTTTTATTTTGTCAGTAAAGTTTGACTCTGAAAAATTAAAAAAAAATACTATTCAAAATTAGTGACTGCCTATAAGCTTTTTGAGAGGGAAAGAATGTTATCACTAACTCATATTTTATAGAAAAATAAATTCCTCACATCTTCAAGGTTGAATTTAAACTATAAATTGAGGAAATAAACACCAAGCTATACATGATTTTGTTTATATCCTTGTGGTAGGAAAACTTATACTTATTAAAATTATCTTATCTTTTTATTTAGAAAATGTTTTAAGACAGTTTGGTGATATGTTACATAAAATTGGAGAAGATTTAGTTTGCAAGACCTAAATATAGTTAAATGCATATATTTAAGTACTTACAATTCTATCTAGGATTTTGAACATGTTTGACTGATGTGAATTGTAAAGTATGACCTCATCTGAAGTCAGTCATCCAATTGAGACATTTTTCATGAAATATACACATACTATTTTATGGTCATTACATAAGCAGGCTGTTTTATCTTCTATTGCAGCTTCACTTTGCCCTAGGGAACCCAGCTGCCAAAAAATGTGTTATCATTACATGCATGTCAAAAAAGATAGTACACACTTCACTAAAATGCACTCATTCAACACATTCATTTGGCAACCTCCAGCTGCTACATATTTAACACAACCTTGAAATTATCTGCTGTACTGGGAATTGAGAGCAAGATTTACTTCAGTGAAAATATAAAACTAATTGGATAATATAATTTGCAGTTTATTCCCTTAAATTTTTATATAAGAAACTAATTTAGATAGATTTTTTCCTTTAAGAAATGAATTCACTACAGTCAATCAGACTACTGTGTTGCAACCATAGTGATTTGAAGGCATGAATAATTGCATTAGAAAAAAAATGAGAAAAACATTGATTTTTTTCAGTAATACTGTATGCATGACTTTAGGGAATTTTTTAAACAAGTATAACAAATTTCCTTTGTATTCATTGTGGTCATTTTGACCAAATGCTTGTTTATGAGTCAGCGCTAGAAAGGTTTTTCTTTTGTCAAGATGCATTCAGATAATTCCAGAAATCATTCTCTAATTCTAGTATATCAATAACAAAATACATCTATTCATTTCAAAGCTCTTCTTCTTGATGGTCTAGCTTCAAAATTACAATATACAATAGCTAAAATATTGCCTGAATGTCTACTTTGTTGTAAAGAGGTCTTTTTGCAAACAGAAGTGCTTTTATATAATCAAAACTTTTACAAATATATATAAATATAAAATATGAAAATGCACATGTATACATATATTAATCATTTTTATTTTTAAAGCTTTTAAACATTATACACAGTTGTTATAACTACTTTCCCTGAAAAGAAAATTTTTATTATTGTTTGACTTATAAATCAGATAGTATAAATCAGAACCCTATGGAATTAAACTCTACAAATATTGCTACACCTTAAAATATACAAGAAATTTTTAATCATTCAGATTTTAACCTTCACATGTAGTAGTTAGACTAAGAAACCAAACAAAAACTTACAAACATAGAAAGAGAGACATAGAAAGAGAGAGAGACCCTGGTTTCTTCCAAAAGCATAACTTCCTGAAAATTAAGTGACATATAAGCTGGATGTTTTTTTATATACAATCAATGTTTATAAAATACTCCAAATTGCAAATTACTTAATTTTTAGGTATTGGGACCACGTGAGTTACCTTTTGTAATCAGTCTTTATATTAAGAATAAATCATGGTATAAGTTATATAATCGGTATGAACAAATGAGGTTCTATAATATATATTCATAGGAATTACATATTTTAACTATGGCTGTTATGAATTTAAAAATGTTAAACCTTATCCTTTGTTGTGTATCAATATTTATTTATGGTACCTCTAAAATTAGTAACTGGAGATAAACATAGTTTAAATATTTCTAGGTCAATGCTATGTATGTTTCTTGGCAATGGTATTGCCTAGCCTAAGTAATGAAAATCTGTAGGGAATAGCTAATCCTGAAATACTGTATGGTTATCAGATACTGAGATGGCAGAAGCAAACCTGCATTGTGGAAGAACATAAAAGGGAAATAATTTGGAAGGCCTTTTCTATAGGACAGGGAGATTCTATAGCGAATGTGTTATCTGCTACCCATGTGAAGGATCTCTCCAGCATGCTGATGTTTTGTGAAATGTCATAATTGACATCACATTCTCCCAGGCCATCATTATCCAGCTGTATGTAAAAGCAAGGAGAAGCTTCACTTGTCAAAAAAGATGTATGTGGAGCACATGTATATTTTGATGTGAAAAGAAGAAATTTTGAGAATGCAATTATATTAATTAGGTGTGTGTGTCTCCTCAATAATAGAAACTATCAGAAAATGTATATTCTTTTTGTTCATGAAATGCTTCCTTACCATGTATCTCTCTCCTTTTTTTATCTGCTATTCTTCATAGGTTTCTGACTTAACATTGAAAAATAATAATCTTGAGATGATGTCAAGTCCTATCATTTCACAGATGCTGTAACTGAGGTATTTCCTTGTTAGAAGGGCTGAGGAGCTTCTAGGAAACCTTTTGGGAAAGCTTCTTTCCTGAATTACAACAAAAGTCCTTCAATCATGTCTCTACTTTCACTTTTCCTCACTCACAGCAAATTCTTTTCAAAACAGCTAAATCAAACCCTTTAAAACTCGAGTCCTCAAACCCCAGACCAGTACTCGTCCATGACCTCTTAGGATTCGGGCTGCACAGCAAGAAGTGAGCTGCTGGTGAGCAAGCAAGGGAAGCTTTGTCTGTATTTACTGCTGCTCCCCATGGCTTGCATCACTGCATAAACTCTGCCTCCTGTCAGATCAGCGGTGGCATTAGATTCTCATAGGAGCATGAACCCTACTGTAAACTGCCCACGCGAGGGATCTAGGTTGTGTACTCCTTATGAGAATCTAATGCCTGATGATCTGAGGTGGAGGTGAGGAGGCGATGCTAGCCCTGGGGAGTGGCTGCAAATACAAATTATCGATAGCTGAGAGGTTTGACTACACAATAAATGTAATGCGCTTGGATCATCCTGGAAACTTCCCCATCCTCCCACCCCCAGTCAGTGGAAAAATTGTCTTCTATGAAACTGGTCCCCAGTGCCAAAAAGGTTGGGGAGCAATGCTTTGAAAAATATCAGTCATATTCCTGTACTGCTTAAATACTAAAACACTTAACCACTGCACCTGAAATAAATTTCCAAATCTTACCAAGCCTTTTCATCAGCTGCTGGCTGTTCTATCATCTGCTCCAGTTATCCTGTTCCCCATGCTCTTTCTGTGCACTTTGTTTCCTCCGCCTAGAGTCATTGTCCAGTGCGTAGGTGTGTAGCATACTCCCCCAATGTACTCAGGTCTGTGCTAAAATACACTAGAAATTATAAATTAGCCAGAAATTCACCAACCCTACTTTTTCTTCCCTTGTCTAAGAACTAAACTAAATTTTCCAGCCTACATTAATGTGTGGCCATATAACTGAATTCCCACCAATGGAATGTGAGTGATGTGCACTTACTATTAAGAGAATAAGTTTGTAAGAATGGCTTACCCTTAAAAGTAACTTTTATGTAGTATAAAGAAGAAATGTTGAGACATGATTGACAAGCATTCTATTTGGCTGTTTTGAGATGTAGAGAGACATTCTAATTGAACTTCAAGTATATTTGTGAGTCTTTGTTTAGCTACACAAGTGCAAGCATGTCTTTGCAGAGATCCTAAAAGATTTAAAAAAAAAGTTCAATCACAGGACTGAATGATTGTCCGTGTCCACATATTTCATGAATAAACAAGGTATGATAGCTATTTTGTCATAACGCTGTCATGCTGGCCCTTATTGGAGGAGGGTAGAAGTTGCTGTTATAAGAAGCTTTTCATATATTATACCAAAAAGTAATAATAATGATAGTACTACACTAATGTGAAACACATTTAAGGATATTGTCCAGGATGTATAAATCAAACACAAATAAAGAAAAATGGAAAGATAAAAAAAATCAATAATCAAGTGGACCCAATATCCAAATAAAAAGCCATTCTGAGGGGAAAAATAGAGAAAACGGAGCACAGGTAATTATCGAAGAATTAATGAAAGAAAATTTCCTACACCAAGGAACATGAGACTTGATATTTTTTTTAAAAAATCAAATTGATTATTCCAGAAAGAATAATACATTTTGAAAATAAAGGAGTTTTAAAATTTTTCTGGAGAGGAAGAAGAAAAGAATTAAAGATGTGCAATGAAGTCAGAATGGCATCACACTTCTGTACAGCAACACAGACTACTTAAAACAGTGAACCATGTTTTAAAACTTCTAAGGTGAAATTTTTCCTGCCTACAATTTCATGCCCAGAAAAACTGCGACATATAATGACAAAATAAAGGATTATGTAGACAGGTCATGTACCTTAAAAGCTGCTTAAGGTTGTTCTTCAACAAATGATAGAATCAATTAATGAAGAATAAAGCCCTGAGATCTCAGAAACAATGTGTTTATCAGAAGAAAGTGATGTTGAGAAATGATAGGGACGAGACCTCAGTTTCAGGGTGAAGAAGAAACTTCACAGTTTATAAAGGTATGGTGGACTAGCAAGGACATCTCTAGGACAATATAAAACAAGGCACCAATTTTACCAGGATATGGAGCTTATTATTAATAAATCTGTGACAGGATATCAAGATGTTTATTGTAAAGTACATGACAATTATTGTGCTTGTCATTTGTTGCTCTATGATCTAATCCCATTTTTTCTCTGCTTAGCACTGTGTCTCAAGGGGCTGCCTTGAGCAGACCACATTTCCAGGCTTTCTTGGGAAATAGGGTTCAGTTAGGCTCATCACTGGAAAGCAATGGCAGGAGATAGAGGACCCAAAATGGAGAGAAGCCACTGTGTATATACACTACCTCCACTGCTAAGATTGGCTTTTCCATCTTTGGCTGCATTTCTTTCATGTTTCTAATTCTTACCAGCTATCTCCATTTTTATGTGTCATAGTTTCTGATGGTCAGGACTTACTGTAGTTTTAGTGTCCTCAAAGTGACCCTGATTTCTAGGTTCTGGTAACCTTCTCCTGAAGCATTAGATAGGTCAGTATCTTCCATGTCTTTCTAATCTCAATCTCTCTCTCTCTCTCTCCCTCTCTGTGACTCTGTATGAGTTTTCCTATCTCCTGTCTGCTATTTGCCACTTCAACTCCTTTCTAATTCTCTTATTAAATGTCCTCATTTTAACTACATGGTGTAGGTTCTGGAATTTAATTTTATAAAAGGAGGAATGAAAAAGTGGGATGTAGCTTACTACTTGAGCACTAGCTTCATAAACAATACAATATAGACACTATTGGTCATACTAAAATATAGGGATAATGGAGAAGGAGGAGGGTGAAATGGGGTGTCTTTGAGGGAGCTAACTCATATACTATGAAAAGAATGCAATAGTAATGTATAAAATCAAAAGCAATCAAGAAAAGTTTTTATTAAATTATTTATGTATTTATTATGAAAGATATTACTTAAGTAAACATTTAATTTCACAAATAAGCGCCATTGGAGTTGTGGAATTATAAGATGAGTAATTTTCCTTTTTATTACAACCTTTTAGTACCTTTTGATTTTCAAAACTATGTTTAGACAGTATTTTGATATCAATAAAATAATTATTTTATTTTAAATTGAAATACATTGCTATAAAGTATTGTAGTGTAAATCAAGCCATACTTTCTTTTACCTAATAAGTAATCACAATACTTAAATATCTTGTTACTACTAAAATAGTATGGTTACTTATACCTCAGTGCAATTTGAAATGATGACTATCATATGCTGATGTCCTGTCAAGTCACAAATATATCCAACTCATTACACACTAGTAGTAGATGAAATTGGACATTACTAGGTAAAAAATAAGTTTAAAAACATCCTTGTCAAACCTCATTGCTCCATAAAAGAGGTTATATAGTGTTGATTTTTTCTGGTTTTTTGTTTTCAATTATCAAATAGAATTTAGATACACAAGTAAAAGTGATCCCCTATTGAGAACACTGTGAATAAAATAAATATTATGTTGTCAGTTTATTTAGTCTATAATGAATCCTTAATTAACTTCAAACAAGATTCAAAATCAAATTTGGAAAAAAGTTTATTATTTTAATTAGATATACTGCTTACATTGATGTGCATTCCTGAGCTATTAAAATATAGGAAATTCAAATTTTAGAAGGTGGGATATAAATAAACGGAAGCAGAATGTAAGCAATATAAAATACTCATGCAATTGTCATAATATAATTTAGCTTTGGTATAGTTTGACATTATTATTTCAACTTTGCAAATGGTTGAAAATATTGATTTATTTCTTTAATAATAATGGAATTATTAATGAGGCATATATTACTGCGAATAACATTTATTGAAAGTACATTCTGCAAAAATCCTTGAATAAAGATTTAGGGAGACTATGACAGCCTTTCTGATCTAAAAGGTTTATAATACATGTACAGGAACAACTGCAAAATATTATCATTGCCAAAATAAAATATTTAATGAATTATAACATGAATCCTAACAGAAATGTCATTCCATGGAGAGATACCTTTGAAGATATTAGTAGAAGCAGGATCTTTATCAGGGCCATGAAAAATGGATTACATAGAAAATGACATTATGTTATTGCTTTGATGGGATTTAAAAGTCAGTATGGCTCAAAAGTTCATTTTTTCCTTGACATTATTCTTTAACATGTCCACCATGTTCCTCCTGGCTATTCATTTGAATATCTCCAATGACAGGCAACTTCATAGCTCTCATAGCAGCCAGTATTGAAAGAATGCTTTCAAAATAATCTATCTTCCTGAACATTGTTTATATCATTAAAAATTCTAACCATATAATACATACAGAAGTTTTTTAAATGAACTATTAAATCCTCCAAACATATATTAATATAGTCACACATATACACAAACTCACGAATTTAAGAACATATGCAATGTGTATGTGTTGAAATCATATACACTCTCCACTCCACTGTGCTTGAGATCAAAACTTTTTGGGAACTATGTTGCCCACATATTTACAGATCTCATAAATCCAATTCTCTTAAATTTATTATGAGAATATAAATATAAAATAATATATTTTATTCTGAATGTGGTCAGAAAATATGAAAATTTTAACATATCATAAGTCAAGGGGGAAACTGTATATGAGAGTATTCCTTCATTATTATTATTTATGATAATTTTGATATCTATATACTCAACATTTAAATAGATTTATTGCTTATACTTAGTCTCTGGATATTTTAAGCCAAGAAATATTTGATATTTTAATACAATTCTATCACTAACAGTACCTTTGATGTTTTGAAACCCAAGTCAATGATCTACTGGAGAGCTTTAAGTTGCTCTGATTTTATTAAACAATCATATTTCTTGAGAAATTTCTTTTAATAGATAAAACTGATAATATAATTACACTATTTACTTATTTAAAAAAACAAGAGTTTTCATGTGAAAATTTACATAGGAGAATATTACATTTCAAATTTATTTTCTCTGAATTTTAATTCAATATTTGGAAGTCAGACAAGTAAATTCATTTTTAATAACAACGCATACAATATGTCCTCACTTAACATTGAGAACTGAAATAAAAGTCCAAAACCCCTCCGATAAACTAACAGACCCTCCTTTGGCTAAAAACCCCAAATTGTAAAGTCCTGGGCCCTGGCAGGATGGGAGGATGGTCACATCCCATTTGCTTTCACCCACTCCCCCTTACTAATCATTACTAGATTTTAATCAAAGGCTGAGTTGAGAGAGCCAAAGACTGGGAAAACCCTGGCTCACTTCATATAACCTTCCCTCAACCCTTCCATGCCTCCATCCTATTTTTATAGCTTAGACATGACATGCCAGGTACTTCAGACCACAAAGAGTTTCTTCTTAATAAAGGACTGCTGGCGATGGACTGGCCCTGGCCAGTCTCCTGAGGATGTGCAGTTCATGGACTGGTGTCCTACATTTTACCTTTCTACGTATAGGAGGATGTCGTGAGTGGTACAAGGTCAAAGATAGCCAGGTCCATGCATGTTGGTGTCATTCCACAATGTCAGACTTTTATTGATACTACTTTAATCCTAAAATGCACGAGCTACATGGAGTTCACAAGAAGACAAGTTTTACTTACTACACCCTTTAGAGCCGTAGACATACAGGCTCAAGCCACTCCAAAGTTAGTTGACACTGCAAAACATACATAGTAGTATACTTAATCAATATATAAATGTTACAGATTAAAATTTCCACATCAAACAGATTCACATTTTACATCAAGAGGAAATGAGGATAAAAAAGGGGCTTAACAAACCAGTCCAAGGAAAGTGATGTGATAAGGAACATGCCCTGGCGTGATCTGGTCAGTCTTTAACGGAACTGCCGGCGTTTTGCAAGGAATAGTTCTTGATTTTTGCAGAGCCTTCGGCAGCAGAGGACTGTTGCTGGACTGTCAGTATAGAAATGGCACAGCTGACCAGAAATGTCTTGCTCTTTTTATGGCCCTGAGTCCCTCTGGTGGGGACTGACAGTAAAGGGTTATGCCCTTATGTGGTTGCTGCAGTGTGTAAACATCTGGTCCCTGTTAACAGGCATGATGTCTTTTAAAATGGAATCTTTTTCCAAAATGGAGTAACATATGTCAAGGATGCTCTCTGTATAGGACCTAATTACAATGCATTTAAATGTTAAATCTCCACCCCAAAGTGATCACAGAAGGTATGATACGTACAGGTAAACTTAATACATTATGAAAAGGATCTTGAAAACTGTGACTTAAAGTACATATAACAAAACCAATTTTACCTTAGGACAGTTAATATAGATAAGAGTTAAGTTCTTATGGCATATTTCTGGTCACAAAAACATCACTAAACTTCTAAATAAAGACCCAAAAAACTTCTAATATTAAATATTGATATAAATGTGAGCAGTACACATACATTTAAGAAAGATTAAACAATGCAAGTAAGATAATTATTTACCCAATTATTCCATTTCAGGGTCATGGGTGGCCAGAGCCTATCTGAACAACTCAGAAAGCAAGGCAGGAACCCACCCTGGACAAGACGCCATCCCATGGCAGGGCACAGTTACAAACACACACACACACACACACACACACACACACACACATTCACTCAGACTGGGACAATGTAGACACATCAGTGAATTTAATATGCACAGCTTTGAGATGTGGGAGGAAACAGGACTGTCTGGAGAAAACCCACACAGACATGGCGAGAATATGAAAACTCCATATAGACAGTGGCCTTGGGCAGGAGGAATCTTTTTTTTCCCCCCCATCAACCTTATAACAAAATGCATTGAACAAAATGACATTATTTGAGGACTTGCTGTATTTATTAATCATCTACTCAATAAATGGCATTGTGCTAAGTGAAATGAGCTATAAAAATGATTAAACCACAATCTCTGTCTTTCAAGAGTTAAATGTAAGCAGTATTCTGGTGGTCGGCATATATTACAGACTCTATAAATACCTTTGTAGAATTGAAAGAGCTAAATTTAATATGTGAAAGTTAATCATTCAAACTAGGTCATTCATATCATACTAAACTAAAACATAGTCAAGTAGCCAGGGGGAATATGCACTCAGGGTGCAAAATATTGCTCCAAAAATGTAATTCTCTGCAAGCCTGACTGCTGATGCTGCTTGTTGTAACCTAAAACCAGTTTTATCTATAGCTTCTGAGATAATTTGCTACAACTCTAAGACTAATTTTACCCACCTCCATTACTCACCAATCAGTGCTTGTTAACTCCCCAAACCCTCAGCAATGCCAAAGAACTTTCTCCAAGAGCAATAGGTAACATTTTTCCGTTTCATAAAACCTCCAACCTTCTCTTCTTCTTTGGAGAGAACACTATTGGTTCACACCAGAGACTATCTCACCCCGATTTGAATACTGATATTGCCAATAAAAGTCTCTTTTCTTCTATCTAGCCATCTTGGTGGTACTGGATGATAAATATAAACTTGGTTTTACAAAATTATCTTAGGAAATTGTACTCACTCTTGGCTAAAATGATAAGAGAGACAATTTCCTTGAAGAATGTCACAATTCAATTCCTTGTTGAAATTCCACAGATTTTCAACAGTTAGAGATGAAGACTATTTTTAAATCCCTATTCTTCTCTTAACTTATATTTAAGAAACATGAGGACAATAAGCATTTGGCAAAGTCCTCTGCTGAAGGTAGGAGTTAAATAATCAATTGCTGTATGAATAAATGAATGCATTGACTTTAAAATATTTGGACCTCTTCTTCTATAAGTAAACATTCAAAAAATTCCATTGAGAAGAATGTAGTTGTAAATTTTACTATCTCTGAGAAAATATTGCATACGTTTCTAAATGAAAGACTTTAAATCAATTAATTTAGCACTACCAACACTGGCTCTTTCCTAATAGCTACAGGGTTTTTTTATTTTAACAATTTTATGTGAGATTTCTTATTGTCTTTCAGTAAGTCACATCCATCAAAAGTATATGACTATTGAGGAAACAATGAGATACTATTCCTTTCACCAAATGATAGCGATATAATATTCATACAGAAAAAACTTAAAGGAAGCAAATATACTTTTGAATTTTGCCCTAAAAAACTAAACCAAAGAATGAAAACTTAGGTTAGATCTTCATTTAATGCTTAAAACAATTAGAGCTTCCAAAGTAAACATTATTTTTACCTAAGTATTATTTAAGTATCTGTTTCTTTTTCATAGACAAACAACAACAGAATAAGATATTTTTAAAAATTGGAAAATTTATTGGGAAAGAATAATGAGTGATAACTCCTTGATGTTATTAAATAATATTCTCAGATGAAAAGTTAAATATGCTTTGCAATTTAGCTGCGCTTTACAGGTTTATGTTGGTTATGCCATGCAAAATATTAAATAAATATTGAGAAGCAGGTTAAAGTGATACTTAAATGCAGGAGACCGAGTTCAGGGACACCTGAGCACAGACTTATATGTAAAGGATGTCACCATGCTTAAATGCCTAATCAACAAGAAAATACCCATTTTTTCAGCAGTCCTATAAAAGGGAATATGTAAATTTTTGGTAGAAGTTTATCCAGATTGATGATGTAAGTATGAGATAAAGAAAAATGTTAGTGCAAACATAGATGCCTCAATTTACTGAAGAACTTGATACAGTGATTACCTGGTCACTCTATTTGTAATTCCTACCTTATATGATAATACTTCATTCTGAATTGACTGTTGTCCAGACGCCCAGACCTCCTAGAAGACAATCAAACACTCTGCTCTTTCCCACTTTAGAACTTTGCACAAGCAGTGCCCTCTTCTATGAACATTCTTCCTTTCACTTTTGACTTGGCTTGTTCAGATTATAGGCTTTATTTTAAATGTCTTATACTCAAGGAGTTCCTGCCTGAAAATCCTGTTTAAATAAATCATCACATTATTCTATTTCTACACCTGATTAATATATATTAAATTCTAACATATGCTACATTATTCAGTAAATTCTTGTGGTGATAGTTATGTTCTATAAAGTAATCATAACCACAGAATTAGTCAGCTAATACAACCATGCATGTGTCCATGTCTTCTAGATTTCCAGGAATTTTGAGAGTTTCTCAAAATCAACTATCAATCCTAGTTTTCCCTTTTCATTTTTATTTGGTCAGCTCTTTGTTATCCTCAATAGTGTTGCCTCAGGCAGCTAGCTGTATTGTTAAACAACTGGCAATGTTTTTTTCCCCCCACAAAATCCCTAGGAATAGAGTTTTTCCACACAAAAGCTGAGTTCTGAGGGAGTTCAAATATTAATAAAGACAAGCCCTAAGAATGGAGGTTTTATGGAGCTTCTAAATAAGTACAATGGAGAAAATTCTGCAGAACAGAAGCTTGTGGTGGGGAGGCCTTCAAACTTATTCTTTTCACTCAGGTGGTTTTGAAGCTGCTTGGTTTCACAGGTACTATAATTGTGAGGCTGCTGGTTTCCAAGAATATTTTGGATTTAATGAGAAGGAGATGGTAATCAGACAAGTACAAATGGCAAAAGTTCACTGTTCTCACAGAGATTCAGCTTTTTTCCTTGAATAAACACTCCTCAGATTATTGCAAGCCTTTGCTAATTTCCAGAAATGTGAAAATGTTCATTCTGATAACTTTAGCAAGTATTTTTGTTGCTTTCAAAATGGTAAAGATTGTTATGATTTCTTGTGCTGCCATCCCTGAAGTGTTTCTTGCTTTCTAAATACATATATTTATATATATGTATAATGAACACTTTGAACTATTTTGATTTTTTAATTAAGAATGAAAACATAAATTCAATGCCTAGGCTGATAATAGAAGAGTTTTTCCAACATTTTCTTCTAGAATTCTTATGGTTCTATGTCTTACATTTAATTTGTCTAGAATTCTTATGGTTCCATGTCTTACATTTAAGTCCTTTGTCTTGAATTAATTTATGTGAGTGGTGAGAAATATGGATCCTGTTTCATTCGTCTACATGTGGCTATCCAATTTTCCCAACATCATTTTTTGAATAGGGCTTCCTTTCCCTTATGTATATTGTTTTCTGCTTTGTCAAAGATTAGTTGGATGGTTTTATATCTGGGTTTTCTGTTCTGTCCCATTGATCTATGTCTCTATTTTTGTGCCAATATCATGCTTTTGGTTACTATAGCCTTGTAATATAGCTTGAAGTCTGGTAAATTAATGTCTCCTAATTTGTTCTTTTTGCTTAAGGTTGCTTTGGCTATATAGGGTCTTTTCTGGTTTCATACGAAGTTTAAAATTATTTTTTCTAGACCTGTGAAAAATAATGTGAGGATTTTAATAAGGATCACATTGAATTTGTAAATCACATTGGGTAGTATGGACATTTTAACAATGTTAATTCTACCAAACCATGAACATGATATGTTTTTCCATTTGTTTGTATCATCTGCAATTTCTTTCCTCAGTGTTTTGTACTTCTCTTTGTAGAGATCTTTCACCCCCTTAGTTAAGTATAGTCCTAGGTATTTCATCTTCTTTGTAGCAATTGTGAATGGTATTGAGTCTTTGATTTGACTCTCATTGGGGAATAGGAATTCTACTGATTTATTTTCATTCATTTTGTAACCTGAGACTCTCCTCAACTTATTTATCAATTCCAGGAATCTCTTGGCTGAATCTTTGGGGTTTAGAAGAGGTCACATTATTGCTCTTTGCTGTGTTTCCAATTTTGAAGTCTACCATATAAAAGTGAACTTTATGATCTTAAAGAGCTTATCTTAAGTGAAATGTAAAAAATTTAATGTTTGTAAGAATTTATTAAATCCAATTTTAAACTCTAATTTTTAGCATAATGTACTACCTAGAATATAATCATTTTTGTTTTAAAAATATCTTCAAATTGTAAAAGGTTTTACACTAAAACTTAAAATACATAATTAAGATTACATGAAAATACTTTAAAATGAATTAGTAACAATTGACACACTCAAGTATGTCAATTATTTTTTCACAAAAAGGTTAATTTTGCTCTTCTCTCTCCATGCAGATCTAGCTGCATCCTCATGTAGGTACTTTCCTGTAAACTAATTAGTTGCCCCAAGGTCTCTACTAAACTTTTGACTATATCTCTAGAGCTGTCAGATGCATTAACAACTAGGATTGCATTTTACATATAAAGGAATGTGACCTACTTTTCAAAACATACTCATTCTGGTATTAGTGCTGATGGGCCACTTTTTAAATAACTTGTATCAGTGTCAATGACTGAAAAAACCTTTAGCGATCTACTATTGAAAAGTTTAAACAAGCACACGAATATAGATTTTGTTGTCATAAAGAGAGTGTATTTGTTGAATCTGTACAATTTTTTTCTGTTTAGTCTTTTTTAAGACATCTGAGATTAAATATTACATTTTAAATTATTTGGAGAATTAGCAGATATAGACATTTTGAAGAATCAGTTTCCTGGAACACTACTATGAAGCAGTATACTCTGCTGGATGGAATCAATATCATGTGGATCTCTTCCCTATTCCAGGATGAAATTAATCCAAACTCTGAAAAATACTCCAGATATTATCTGTAACATTACATGATCCTGAGAGTGGCATTTTAATGTACCCTCAGCATCTGTTTATAATACTTACAACAAAATATGGTTGTGAAACTTTAAACAAAACTGATGCTTCAGGATGTTCTTATAGTTTTAAAAAAACACATTAAATAATTTGGTAAGCAGAAATTGGTTCAGAGGAGAAGCTTAGTAGATCTTGGCAAAAAGAATATAGTGAAGATAAAATTACTATGGTACTTCCCCCTCTTCAAGGGGTTAGGGGTGTACAATATCTATGTAAAATATTGATTGGATTACAAAGAGTAGTGTATGAAAGGGGGAATGAATAATCTCTACAGCAGAGAAAACTAGCAGATTCTACCTTGGCCAGGTAATCAAGGTTAATAGTTGTATCCTAAACTATTAATACTAGAAAAGCACTTAAATTCTGCAGTATTATTTTCAAAATCCCATACCTCTTTCTAATCATGAAGAAAGTGTCAGCTAAACTCAAATAGAGAGACATCCTACAAAATATCTGACAATTACTCACCGAAACATTCAAAATCATGAAAGAAAATGTAAAACCGTCACAGGTCACAGCACACTAAGGAGGCATGATGACAAAATGCAATGGTGTGTGCTAGAGTAGATCTCGGAACAAAAAACGAGAATCATTGGGAAACCTGATGAAATCTGAATAAAGTTTGGAATTTAGTTAATAGTAGTTTACCTTTATTAAATCACAACAAGAAGTTTTTTAAAGGCCTTTGCAACCATATACGTGGATATTAATAAAAGCTATAAGGTAGGATGCAGGAAAGAAAGGAATTAAAGAGACAAAGCCAAATGATGAAGTTTGAACTTGATACATACGTAAAAAAGATTACGTTTATTTTTGTTGCTGATGTGATTGCCTTTGGGGTCTTCTTCATAAATTCTTT
>VBSM01000605.1:24782012-24810229 GCA_008086735.1 Cheirogaleus medius | reverse complement strand
ATGAGTGAGATGTGCAACGTATGGGGGATGGTCATGCTTGAGGCTCTGCCTCACATAACCGTAATATTTGTACCCCCATAATATGCTGAAATAAAATAATAAGAATAAATAAATAAATAAATACATAAAAAGATTACGTTTAAAACAAACAAAAAAACTTCCAAAGTTAAAATCTAGAAAACCTGGAGAAATACTATAATTTCAATAGCACAAATCTGAAAAGCTTGTAATATATAACAGAGAGGTTAAAAGGTAGGTTCATAATAGGAGTGGGTGACAGGAAGAACATTTGAGACAATGAGTATAGGGTAGTATGGGAAAGTAAGAAACATTTGGGTTTTTTTTTTAAGATATAATAAATAACATAGTTTTTAAGATATAAAAATATTTGTATCATATGAAGTGCTAATCTCTAATGTAGAGGAATAATAAATGGAGGGAAAATAGCATTTTTGATAAACTGAAAATAATGTAGTAATTATAACTGGTAACAATTTAATATTCAGGTTATTAGTATTAAAATATTTAAAAGTTCAAGAAAGTACTTCTTTGTCAAGCTAAGAAGTTTCTATATTGTGCTGAAGCCAATCAAGAATATTATAATGCCACATCTTTTGTTCAATAATTAGAATTGTGTTTTAGATTGTAAAGACTAAGACAGGAAAATGTGTTCAAAACGGTTAAGATGCAGGATAGATTTATGGATCTGAACTAATAGGATATTTGAAAGGCAGAAGAGCATATCTATTCAAAAGCTATAAGTAGAATCAAACCAACATTTTTTTTAAATTATATGTTGCGATAAAGAAAAGAGAGAAGTCAAGGTTTTCTTTCAGGCTTTGTAAGCCAAGGAAATAAATGAATTAATCTTAGAAGGTGGGAAGGGGTCTAGTTTTTGGGGGGAAAAAAACCAAAATCCTATGTGTAGGTCCTTGGGTAGACGGACACTGTAAAGGCTCAGTATAAATGGATGATACACCTAGTCAACATTAATTCCCAATCTGCTTCTGCTCAGCCAGTGATATGCAGGTTGAATTCACAAATGAGGGGGGAAATCTTCACCCAGAAAACAAGTGTGTTTCTTCTCCCTTCTCCATGTGGGCTACTGAGATGGCTGCCACTGGCTCTGACATTTTATAAAGGTAAGATAGAAAGCATGGAGAAAATTAAAAGACACCTGGTCAGACTACACAACCAATGCAGCACCCTAGCTCCAAAATTATTGTCATATTTAAGTAAGTTTGTTGACATTTCTTTCTTTTGCTTATAGTCAAAATTCATTCTGTTTTAGAAGAAGTGTCCACCACAAAAGAGAGGAAATGACCATCAAACACCTGAAAGTAGGTAGAGATCTAGAAAAATCCATAAACTGGGAAAAATTTACAAGGAAAAAGTACTTTATGGTAGCAAAGGAAGAACTCTCACACAATTGTGTTATTTTTGCGTCAGTGCCACTTCATGATTAGGAATATTATACTGACTATAAGTATTGTTTACAGGGAAACTGGCTATGTCATACATGATAAAAGATTCCTACTTTTTATGATTGGATAAAAGAATATCCGTGCACGTGAGCACTTGAAGAATATCAATGTTAACTGCCTCCTGCTCCACATTTTCTGTTCCTTCAAGTCAGGCAACAAGAAAATATTTAAAGTTTTCATATGTCATGCACCCATTACCTGCTTGTTAATTACTTGCATTTATAAAAATGACGAGAACATTTGTATAGAGGGATGGGAACTTTAATCCCCTTTCTCCTCAAGGGACCAGGTCTGACTACCCTTGGCTAGTGTTAAACCCCAAGTAAAGAGTGGATGTTTATGTGATCGATCAAAAGTATTAAATAATTGGCCCACAGTGAATACTAGGCATTGCTTCATTTGCCTTAACAGGAGTGAAGTAGCAAGTACCTTTGTAAAAAGTTCTAAACCCAATTTATACTGGATCTATGTATTTTTTAATAACACCCTATTCTTTTCTTAGCACTTAACATTAGTCTACAAGCATTTTGAAAGCTCTCAGAAAAATAATTTGACATAAATGCAATACACTGTAGGATATTTACTGTAAGAAAATAATTTCCAATACATATGCTATTATTTTACCATTATATGAATATAGTTGTAATCATAAATACCTTTTTCTATGTAGAAATCACGTATTTCTTACAAATGTCATTAATATTTATAATTCATGTAATTATGTCTTTATGTCTGCATATTCTAGAGAGAATTTATAGTGATTTTGAGGTGGATATTTAAAGTTGTACTATCAAAATAGAGAGTAGTGGAGAATGGTAATACAATTAGTTTAGGCCTTTGTGGTTAAATATTTAAGCACTTCACCCTATTCTAAGATTCCTGAAAGCCAAGGACAAAACAAAAATATGATACAGTGAATGCATCTCATTTTCCGAAAAATATAACAACATTGTTTTACCAAGTGCTAGCACTATTCAACTGAGAAATACACCTGTGTGTGTGTGTGCGTGTGTTTCATGCATTCCAACAAAAATTAAATTAAACTAAACAGACTGGGTCTTCAAAAGGGATATTACAGAATATGAAAAAAACATTCAACTTGAG
The DNA here is from genome assembly GCA_008086735.1 of Cheirogaleus medius. Taxonomy (NCBI): domain Eukaryota; kingdom Metazoa; phylum Chordata; class Mammalia; order Primates; family Cheirogaleidae; genus Cheirogaleus; species Cheirogaleus medius. The sequence goes on along the minus strand of VBSM01000605.1, from coordinate 24,807,641 downwards.
AGTATTTCTTAGACCCTCAAAAAATAGGCAAAACAGGTTGTGTAAAAAGATAGTCATTACTCTGTAGGCATCTCTACTGATATTGGTGAATATTATATTTATATAGTAATTGTAAAAGAAATTAGAGATTAATATTTTGTGGCATGGCTATGTCTAGGGTTATTTATAAGATTTGATTTTAAACACTACACATTTATTTTTATGATGACAGCATTAAATGTGGCAGCAGAATGTTTGAGCCTACTTTTCATTCCACTTGAACATTGATCTGTGAAAAAGCTGTAGCAGCAATGTTAATCAATGCATAAAGCTAGCACTACCATTCCATAATTCACCCAGATAGAGACAAGAAATGGTGGACCTAGTGTTAATATGTGGCTGCACTCATCTGGATTGCAGTCAGTTTAATTTAAACAGAAGCTGAGTAGATCATTTATCAAGATAGAATGTATTACTGTAATTCATTGCAGTGATTGTAGGGAAACAGCAGTAGTATAGATGTGTGGCTGTAACTCATAATGACACAACCTGGCTGGTTGCTCTCGATAGTGCTATTTTCAGCTAGAGCAGCCTTTCTCTCAGAAATTTTAGTACACCGTTGACTTATTAAAAAAATAAGTTCAGATAAACAAAGCATCGTTTTCCAAAACTTATTAAGAAAGATTGAGAGTCTGTCAATTTATTTCAAAATAAAAGAGGCGCTTATAAATGAAATACTTTATACTGATTACTGATCCTCCCACTTCTTCCAAAACCATTATATTTTCCATTCTAGAATGAAAAAATTCTGGTCTCATACACTTCTTGATATTTTTATAGCTTCAATTCTATAGCTTTATAGAATTCAAACATTTCCACCCAGGTATACCCATGCAATTCAGTATTTAAATCCTGAACCCTGGTAGTTAAATTTCTTTTCCTATATTACACTTAGTCTTTCCTATCAGTTAAAGTGGAAGTGATTCAGTTATAAGGTATATTTCTCCTCCTAATCTTATTTGCTTAAAATGTAATTAAAACAATATGATTACGAATTGTGTAAACCAATTGCAAAACCTAGTAGGTGTTCCTAAGCGTCCCTTCAAGGGCATTAATTCTTTGATCACCTTGGTAAATCAAATAAATAAATAAGTAAACAAACAAAAAATAAATAAATAAACAAATATAGATACTTTGCTAGATTTAACTTAATATCTGTTTTTTAAATAATTTTTCCTATTCTGACTCAGATATTTACAAAAAGGCTTATTGGGAAATTACCTTATGCAAATGTAGGTTTCTTTTAAAAATTGTGGTAAAATAGGCATAACATAAATGTATCATCTTAACCATTTTTAATTGTACAATTCAATTTTATCAAGGGACACTTACACTTTTGTGCAAGCGCATTTGAAATACTATTCAATTTACAATTCATTCATCTTTTTCTGATATTTTAACTATTATCTATCTTCCTTAGGAATCTGTACCCTTCTCTCCATCTCACTGTTCTAGGTACATTCACTCTCAAGAATCTAACACTTAAGTCCAAATTTCAAGGGGCTATATATGACTTTTATTCTTCACTCCTCTCCCATTCAAATTTCACTTTTCATCCACATTGATCTACTTGAGCTATTATTGTATGTTATTGTTTTAGTACTCCCTGAATTTGCACAGGCTGTTAATTCTGCTGGAAGAACAATCTATACTCTTTAAAACTCTACTCATCCTTAAATGCTTCACTTGTCACCTTTGTTGTGAGAAAGAAAACCCTTTCTCTGAAGAAAACCCTTTCTCTGAAGAAAACCCTCTTCCTTTCAAGTAAAATTTTAGATTATACATACACATACCAATGTATCTGTCATGCTATATATTTGAAATGATGTTTTTCCATGTCTATCACAGTCATGAAATTCCATTTATTTAATTTACTTAGCTATGTATTCTCTCATAATTCCTTTATTTTTTGGCATCATTTTTTATTAAATTTTAAGAATGATGTTATAGGAAAAAAAGATGGAATATTTTCTTTTCTTTCAAGGAAATTCAAATTTATCATTGCACATATTTATGTCTAACACACAGGATAAATTTAATTCTTAAGTAAATATAAATTGAATGACTACATGAAAGAATAATTTTCTGTTTTCTACATATCAGCTGTTAATGATATCACAAATTGTTAATTTTCTCTTAAGCATCAAATAATTACACGTAATATATACATTTCCTTATTCTTTATTCTTTATATAAAATATTTTTTCTAGTAGACTAATAATTTAGCATAATTAGGGGACCTAGACTTGGAGATTTCATCTATATATGTTGACAAATATACAATTTATAAATTCAGACATTATATAGAAATCATAATGATTTTTATGAATATAATAATTTTATAATCAAAATCAAATAAAGATTTTGGGGCAGTGATAGATTTTTAGAAGATATATGGGGTCTGTCCACAAAGTATCCAGCCATGTAACAGGAAAAATAGAGACATTTATTGAAGAAGATACAAGGTACAAGAAACTTTGTACATAGGACAATCACACCTCAGTCCCCTTCAAAGTAAGCACCTTGGGACTTCACACAGTTCTCCCAGCGTCTCTTAACCTAACCTGTACACGTTCACCATTCTCAGGTGTTCTGCTTGGTGCAGGCCTTTCAGAATGTGGATCACTTTCAACAGATTCTGAACCATCTTTGAAGCATTTGTGCCACAATTCTGTTTGCGCTGCACTCATTGCATCATCCCAGAAAACCTTCTGAATTATCCAAATTGTTTCCACAGAGGAAATGTTAAGCTTAATACAACATTTGATACAGATTCGTTCGTCTACTTGCTCAGTCATTTTGAATGTGAGGGCCACACAGTACACATGCTCACTCAATGGCGTCTAGTGTCTCACTGAGTAGAATAGTGATGACGCCGTTGTTCACGTATGTGCATTCCAGTCCATTCTCCTCCTCTGCCAGGTTCCATGGATGTTTCACAAATTATTGTCATTAAAGTTACAATGGCTGGATACTTTCTGGACAGACTTCATATAGTATGTATTTTCATTTTATTTATGAATATAGCAAAAAGTGTAACTAATTTCACAAGTTAAATTTTTGATAAACTGCATATTAAAACAGGGATGAAATAAGAAAAAATGTTGTTACTAAAATATATAGTTCTAGAAATGTCTCATTGGATTAAACAATTATTTGCTTTTTGTGTTTTATTTTATTTTTTTGCATTGTTCACTGTTTATATTTCTGCATCGATAGCATGGCTTGGAAGAATTTGAAGAATAATTGTTACATTGACTTAAGAACAAGTGAGCTGGGCGTGGTGGCTCCCAGCTGTAATCCTAGCTCTTTGGGAGGCCAAGGCAGGAGGATCTCTTGAGGCCAGGAGTTCAAGACCAGACTGTGCAATAGCAATGCCCCGCGTCTACAAATAATGATAATGATAATAATAATTTTTTAAAAATTATTGGGCATGGTAGCACACACCTGTTCTTCCAGCTACTCAGGAGGTGAGGCAGGAAGATCATGTGAACCCAGGAGTTTGAGGTAGCAGTAAGCTCTGATGACGCCACTGCACTCTAGCCCAGGCAACAGCATGAGACTCTGTCTCGAAAAGAAAAAATAAAGAGCAAGCGAGCAGAACAAGAATTAAAGAATTTTATATGAATGTGTACTTTGCGTAAAGTATGCTATTAAACTTTATTTTTATTTTCTTAGATTTAAAAATGCATTTATTATATAATTCTTTATGTATTCAAAATGTTTTTTTGACAGTGCTATAGTTGCTCAAAGACATTTTTTAAAAATACAATGAAAATTCTCAGAGAAGGTAAATATATTAGAGAGTGAAGGAATATTAATGAAAGTTACACGTTAACTATGTTAATAATTGCCTTACTCTACTTCATATCCCATCAAATTGCTTTTTAGCTTTCATTCAATTTTGAAAATATTAAATTATCATAATGTCTCTGTAAAATAACCATAGGCAATAATACCATCAACAACAGGTGATGGTATTAAATGCCATGGTATTAAATGGTATTAAATACCCAATACAAATCCACCTCTGACTAGTCCACATCTATATATGTGGAGATAAGTATGGGTGTGTGCATGTATTGTTTTTCTCTTTTATTTAATCCTTACGAGCATAAAAATTGTCTCAATTCATAAGTAAGAAAAGCATGTCTCATAAGGGTTATAATATTTACTGAAGTACATACCAAGAGAGGACATAATACAGGAAAGTTTCATTACTATATTTATATGAATGTATGAATACATGAATGTTCATCTCAATTTCTATTTTAAATTCTCTAGCTCTATTTCTTCCTTCTAAGTTACCTTTCCTTTTTCATCAAAGGTAGTATGCATTTTCAGCTGAGTAGTTTTTATCAGACTCCTTCATGCCAGTAAAATTTGGGGTTCCAACAACCCCCTTCTATTTTGTATTCTCACTCTTCTTTTGACTCCAGGCTAGCAGTGTTTCTGCTGATGTAATTTTCTCAAGAAACTTGTAGCTCTTTCCTGGATTTCATGAGTATTCACTCCAATGGTTTCTTGAATAATTTGTTCAAGGCAATGTAGGTTTTTATTATCATACTCTTCAAAATTCTTATCAAATTTTTTTAGCCTCTGCTACTGCCCCATTCCAAAACAAAAGCACCCCACCTCCCGGTACCAGAATCTGTATTTATTTCTAATGCTGTGCAACATATTTATGGTAAATATGTCACATGAAAACAGCACCACTGAATCACAATTTCTATGAGTGAGCATTCCAGCATACCATGGCCAGGTTCTCTGCTCTACATCACATAAGGCTGAAATCAAGGTGTTAGCTAGATTACATTCTTGTCTGGAGGCTCTGGTGAAAAATCTAATTCTGAGCTCATGCAGATGGTAGGCCAAATTCAGTTACTTGCAGTTGTAGGACTGAGGTCCCAGTTTCTTTTTCGGCTGTCTACTGTCAGCTCCTAGATGTCACCAGCATTCTTTTTCTTGCCACTTCCTCCACTGTCAAAGACAAAAGGAAATTTTTTCTCCTAATGAATTTTTTTCCCACTTTAAGATTCTGACACTGTTTCTCCGATCTCTAGAACCAATTTAAAGATCCAAAGTTGTTTGTTCAGGTCCATTCAGGTAATTTCCTATTTTCATATCAATTTGATACTTTAATTACATCTACAAAATCCCTTCAAAACTGTGCCAAGATTAGCTTTGGAAAATTAAGAAAAGGTATGCATATATCAGGGCCCAGGAATCTTGAGGAGCCATCTTCAAATCTCACCTCCTACAACTACTATCAATATTGTAAGCCTTGATTTTGCAACATAGTAAATTGAAATCCTTTTTAAAGTCTCTTCTAATAATATTTTAGGCAGTAATTAATAATTTATGTGTGTCAAGAAATTTTAGAAATCCTAAATAAAGATGTATTTTTCAAATGACAGATTTAATTGTTCTGACACAGTATACTACTTAGTATGTTCTGTAAAATATACTTACTAGAAAATCATTTATTATTAATATATGCGTCCTACATAATGTATTAATTTCAATATTTAGATAAAAGCACCACTCTGTTTTTGTATTATTCTGAATTGCTAAGTTGGTGCATAAAACATTACTATGTTGATATTTTTCTTGAAAAACAGTGTTGAAATTTTTATATCAGAATATTTGAGATTATATTCCTCAGAAAGAAATTCAAACCAAGTATTAATATATCAATTTTCAATCTCATGTAAACAACATTGGTATAGTAGCATTCTCTAGTAAATGAAAAATATAATAACTGCCAGTGTGTTGTTATTATGAAGACCGTCTTTTATTTGTTTAGGCTTTTCTGTTGAGAAACCTTTATTTCTATATAACATGGCTAGCTCCCATCCACCAACAGGACACATGAGTAACACTACTTTTATAATGTCAGCATAGGCAATGTGATACATGTATTTTCTAGTTTAATTTATACTGAGATTTCATCAATTGCCATACTCTAGAATCTAGACCCCACAAAGTGGTTAAATTGCATTCTAATCAAAAAACCAATCCTCAAATATGCATACTACAAATCTTTTATTTTGCTTTTGAATGTTAGAATTGTCAAAATAAAGTTGTTGTTAGAATTAATGGCTATGGATTAGAATCATGGATTGTAGAGATGGTTTCTCATTGAAAATGTTAGTGGTTATTTAGGGAGATTATTAAGGATCTATTTTAGAGACATTTTCTGCCCTTGATAAAACAAGGTAAAAAAAATCCACTGAACTTTATTTCCTTAAAACTGATTCCTTACACTGAAATATTAAAAGCTCCAATAGCTATTCATACGAAATATGATAGGGCAGAGATACCTCCATCATCGGGCTTAAAACAATGTTTTCATGACTTTATGTTTGTATTATAATTACTTTTAGCAGACTTTCTATCTGAAATCATTATATCATTTTGAACTTTGGTGAAGTTGAGAAAGAATTGTTATAATCAACTTTTCTCTAATCATTAGCAATTACTATGATTTGTCAAATACTTCATGACTAAATCAGCATGTCATTTACCAACACTCATACTTTTTCATTAAGTAAGTTGTTTATTATTTTATGGCTACTTTTTCTAAGATAAACATTTACTTTCTATAATAGAATTAATAATTACATAGATTAGAGTCAATGTGAAGAATATGTTTAATTACAGTTTACTTCATGGAGTAAAATCTATATGATATTAATTGTATAGAAAGAGTAGTTCTGAGGTTAGAATGCAAAAATAAATAAATAAATCTGATGCTAATGGGTGATTTTAGGTGAATAATTATTTCTTTCATTCATTTATTGGAAAGACACTTGTTCATTATCAGGCACTGAAGATATAAAAGTGCTCACGTCATAATCAGGCCGTCCTAATCAGACAGAGCATTATTGAATAAACAATGCTGATGCATTGTTCTAATCACTCTAATAGAGCTAAGAAGAGTTCTGAAGGAGTATTGTGGAGAGAGTTATTAGGTTTGTTTGTGAGATCACAGACAATTTCATAGGAGTAAGGAAATATACAAGGTAGGTACAGAAAGAGAAGGAGTCGTGTGATGGAGAAAAAGGGTAAAAGGAGAAAATGTGAGTAAATTTATAGAAGTATAATTACACTGGCATATTTGGGCATGCTTAGAAATTCATATAATGCCAGGGAATTGGTGTTCTACCAGGTAATATGAATTTTGCCATTGTTATTCCAACCCAGAGAAAGCTAAGGGTGCCAGGGTCATGTGACAGCCCAGGCTTCTTGTTTCATTGAAACATAAGTACTATCTCAAAACTTTAGTAGGCTTCTTGTGTTCGATTTGATTGCTGTCAACTCCATATGACAATAATCACAGCCATATTTTGTCTTGAGACATTTTTGAGGTCTGCTATATTGTTGCTTCTTTGCCCTTTTACAAGTAAAAGAGTAGATATTTTGGGACTGAAATGCTTTGTTGGGAGAGCTTCACCTTTTATCTGTTATTTGCTATGTGTCCCTTTGATCAATTGAGAAGTGTTAACAATAGTTGTGAAAGACACACACTTTTAATCTGATTGTTGTTGCAGACTGAGTCGAAATTGAACTTTGCACTTTCAGATTTTTACAACTTTAAAAGCTGTCAGCTTTTCCAATATAACAAAAATGTGAATTTCTGGAACTTTTCTATTATTCTTCTCTTCTCTTTCCAAGCCAGTCAGTTCTTTTTTGAGTTCATGTCTTTTTAGTAATACTTGTGAAGCAGAGTCAATAACAACCAACACACCCTATGCAATATTCTGTATTTGAATTCCTTCCTTTGGGCCACAAGTTAAGTGTGTGATCAATCTAAAATAGCAGCTAAGTTATAATATAGATTAAAATGTAGCTTCAATTGATTTCAAATTATGACTAATATAAAAGATTGTTTATTTACAGAAATGCATTTTAAAGGTCACAGTTTTCAGCTTTAGGAATTCATCTATTGGTCTTTCCCGCATGGATATATTTTCTGCTGGCTTCCATGGCAGAACTGTAACAAAATTCCTAGCTACCGAGACAGAAATTCTTAAACTTAAAAAGTCTATGATGAAATGTTTAATCAAGGGCTTAGGTGTTAATATTTATATGTATTTAGTGATTCAGGGTATGAGACTATAACATTAAAATGTCTAACAACATTATACAGGGCACGAATCTGTGCATGAGACTTTAGACCCTAGGTGGATTTGGGAAAGGTCAATCAATCAAAAAGCTTTTCTAGGGACATAAGGCTGTGAGACAGGAAGGCAATGCAAGGTGGCCTGAAAGGGATCTCAGAGGCTTTGGCAGGAGAGCTTTCTCTTCTTCTAAAGTGGATAGAATGAGAGTATAGACACATTTCAACCAAGATTTTCTTTGTAATAAAAATTTTAAGAAATATATGACATGACAGTTTCAAAATTAAGCTGCTCAGCAGATGCATGGAGGGATCATCAAAAATAATTACATGAACTGCGTGATGGCTAATTTTATGTGTTGACTTGGCGAACTATGATACTCAGTTGTTTGGTCAAACAGCAGTCTAGATATTGCTGTGAAGATATTTTTTAAATGCAATTAATATTTAAATCAGTAGACTTTACATAAAGCAGATTACTTTTTATAATGTGAGTGGGCCTCAATTGTTACTGGCCTCTGAATGGTTTTCTTAGGTTCTTGGCAATCTTCATGATCATCAGAAGAAAAGAATTTCAGGAAGCATCCCATGTAGACCCAAAGCAAGCAGTTTTCATTGAAAGTGAAAGTGAAAGTATGCTCTCGAGGAGCAGGCAAGCTCTAAAAGAGCAGCTGTCTTGAAAGGAAGGGGTCTTTGGCTTTTTGAGGTCTCACTAATTGAGAGACAGAATATTCAGGGTAAGGGGTTGGTGTTTACTAAGAATTTGGGTAAATATTCTTAGAATAGAGTTTTCTCCTATTTTTTCATACTTTATGTAGTTGTTTTGGAACTATCATGGCAATTTTAAGGACAGAAAACTTTTAAAACCACAATGCAAATAATATTGTAATTAGCCATAGTTCATGTAAGCTGCAAGCCAGTTGATTCCAGTTCTTGTCTGGTTATCAGACCCCTTAGTTAGACTTTAACACCTGCACTCTCTCTGCCAGCACCTGCATCTGGCTCCTACCCTGGTAGCCTAACTAGCTTTCGCCTGAGGGTTGTTTATTTTAACACCTACACCAGCTCTGCAAGCCCCTGCATCAATCCTCAGCTGTCTCCTAGTCCTCTACTCTAACCCAACCAATTAACTGAAGTCCGTGATAGCTAAAGAGTGAGGTTTCCTGCAGAAGAAGGACTTTGGAGTCAACATAGAATCATAAAAACTGTGCTTGAATTCCTATCTGGTCTGCCCTGCATATGGATTATGGATTCAAGACCGTGACATCAATTCTTAACGCGAATTTCCAGCCTGCCAATTTCCCCTACAGATTTTGAACTTGCCAGCCCTCATAATCTTGTGAGCCATTACCTTAAAATCAATCTTCTTCTCCTCTCCTTCCCTCCTCTACTCTTCCTTTCCCAGTCTTTCTTTCTCTCTCTCTCTATTATATTGCTATATATATATATAGTGTTGTATTGCTATATATATATATATATATTGTATTGTATTGATATATGTATATCTTATTGATCCTGTTACTCTGGATCAATTAGTCAAGATAACTCTGACTAATACAGAGTAGTTATACAAAATATATTAATTGAATTGCAATCTTCACAAGAACTACATCTTCTATAGAAAACATACCATTTTCAAAGTGTGCACCCTTAAACACCCACTGGAAGAAATTTAATGGCCATTCCTGTTTACATTCAAAATCTGTAACAATTATATTAACTGAAATTGCCAAGAGTGATCCAATATATAGATCCTAGTCTGTCTGCCTTTCACATAATAAATAATATTAAAATTTCAGTTAATGCAGTGTAATTGTATAAATATGAATGTATAGTGACTTCAGAAGGAGAAGAATTAAAAAGTGACTTTTAATGAGAAGGGAAAAGAAATAAGCCAAGTATAACAGAAAGTAAAAGATATAAATCAATGTTAAATTGAGATGTAAAGAAATATTAGTCCTGAAATGTACTTACAGTAATGAAGTGAACTAACTGTGTAGGTTTAAGGAAGTGACTTCCCACTAATTCTTCCATCAGAAATTAATTTTGGATGATTAGCAGGGATAGTTAGAATTTATGTTTATGGAAAAATGAACTATAAAAAATAAAACCTATTTTGTATATTATGAAAAGGTATAACAAATGACAAAGAAAAAAAAGTGACATCAATTCAGTGCCTACTATGAACCTAAAGTGTATTTTCTGAAAGCAAATACTGTGTGTACTTGTGTGAATCTAGAAAATAAATTTCTACCTTAAAGAAACTTCTGAACATTTCCATAAAAATTATTTATATTAAGCCCCCTAGATGAAATCATGCATGGAACAAGAATGAAAGATTCTCTAAATCTGCCACTTTTTGATTTATCGCTCTCAAATCTGATCATGTACAAATTAATGCTTTTAATTGCTTCCATACCCAGTTGAATTTGAAATATGCTTTAACAGCTATATTAATCTTCTGAGACTAACTACAGCTATTTATTGCCTTTACTTCTTAGACAAATTTATCTCTTTGATGTGAAATTAACAAATACCTTACTGCAAAAATGGGAGTTTTACACCAAAATAGTTATGATATAAATTCATAATGATGAATCATCACACACCAGTTATTTTTTTAAAACCTAAAGCTAAATTGTTAGTGAGTGGAGCAGAACTGATAAACTTGAGGGAAGACAGGCCCTTAATTTTAGCCTTGCCTAGCAGGTAGGTTTGGGCAGCAGTCACAGTAGTTTATGTATGTATGTATGTATGCATGTATGTATTTAGAGACAGAGTCTCCTTTTGTTGCCCTGACTAGAGAGTTCAGTGGTATCATCCTAGCTCACTGCAACCTCAAACTTCCAGGCTCAAGCGATCCTCCTGCCTCAGCTTCCCTAGTAGCTAGGACTATAGATGAGGGCCACCATACCTGGCTAATATTTTTAAATTTTTTTTTAGAGATGAGGTATTGCTTTTGCTCAGGCTGGTCTTATAATCCTGGCCTCAAGCGATCCTCCTGCATTGGCCTCCCAAAGTGCTAGGATTGTAGGTGTGAGCCATCGCCCCTGGTTGATGCAGTACTTTTAAATCACAAGGAATACAGCTGCTAGAAAGAAGGAATCCAAATGGCTATTATTTTTCTTTAGTGGGGTCAAAAAATACAAAAAACCCTCAAATATTCTAAATAAAAATGTCTAGAAATATATCCAGTAAGAGCACTCTAAAGGGAAATGGAAGATTAAAAATCTAGTTATCCATAAGCTAAAATTCTTGATAAATGTCATTGTTCAAATTGTTCAAAATTTTACATAGCTGATGCAACAATCTGGAACCAAATTTTGAAATAAGAAGATATGCACTTAAGACTTTTAGAGTAAAAATAATATGTAAAGTTGGCATAGCAAAAAGAAATCTTCTTTCCTCAGAGGCATAATTCATGCTTTTCCAATATTACAAATCTAGTTGCAATATTAATATTTCTAGTCTATGGTAAAGAAATTTTCTGTACTTAAAGCAATAACGTGCCAGATCTATCATATTCGGCAGCCTTTTTGTTTCATTATAAGTTATCAAGTGGCACTTCTCCTTTGGAGTTAAAACTGTTCTCAGGCTTAAGGCCAGCCTAATACTTGTTGAGCTTATTGAGAGGTGACCATTTAATAGCAGCCACATATTTGTCCCTTGTCAGCCAATAAGAGATAGATAAACTAAGAAATAGATATCTGACTACCATGGAGTAAGGTGCTCAGTGGCCACATCGGATACTTGTAAGTTTAAATTTATGAAAGGATGAGGGCTTTTTGAACCATCCAGTTTCTGCATTTCACTTAGAAACCAGTGGAATTTCATTAGGGAAATTTGAGAAATATCATCAGCTCAGAAATGTTAATGCAGCTGGGATGTGGAGAAAGGACAACCTAGGGATTGTAGCCTGTTTTCTTACTTGGTGACATGCTATGGATTCAAAAATAGATGTCTTGGAATGTAGTAAGGATAAGTCCCCTCCATTATGGGGTACTCCATTATTAAGTCCCCTCCATAGGACGTCTCCTTGCTTAGCCAAGGTAGAGAGTACTTATGTCAGGAGGTGATTGGACCTGGGCAAGGTAGAACAGGAGCATGTTACAGAAATGAGCAACGTGATGGTGCAACAGAGTGTTAACATTTATGCTCTATTCATCCCGCAGAGAGGCAGCGTTTGGGTTTCTCATGACTCAGGTCATTGCAGTACTTCATCATTAGTCAGAGATATAATCTCAACTAACAAACAATAGACTGAAATCTCTTACAGTTATGCAAGGAGACATGTGTTTTCCCATCTCTTAACCCTACCATTTTAAGAAAGACCAGATTTTCTGAGAGCCAGACCATAGCTACACTTTTCTCTTAGACCCCTATTTATACCTCTGGTCTTTGCTAAGGCAGGGAAGAAAAAGAGTTCTGAATTTTATATAAATTTAAAAATTAAAAAAAAGCAAATAAGTATATACAAATGGCACAAAGTAGCTGAAAAAATATGCAATCTTGATAAGAGGTGGTTAATACAGTCTCTGTCCACTGGTAAAGTAAATATGTGGGGTGTACTAGGCTTAATCTTTCATTCTTACCTAAAGAGAATGTAAACAAAACATAACCACAGAATTATACAACATTATTTTTGTGGCAACCACAAAGTTTTATTCTTAAATCCTCTAATTACTCAGGTGAATAATACAAATCAATGAACCTTTTACTAATACAAAGCATAAAGATGACATAGCTGGAGTGGGAGGATTTACTTTTCATCCAGTGTTTTATTCTTGTGAAATTCAATGTAACTGCTTCTCACAACTTTATAATTTGAATTAGCTGCCAAATGTTTCTGTATTTCCCTTGTAATTGAATGATTCAGAAAATTCCCAGGGATATTAGTGTGATTCATTACTCCACTTTTAACCTTCCTGGATTTAAATAAGGAACTTAAGATAGTCATTCTATTTTCTTTCTATATGTATTACCATAATTATCAGTGAATAGGCAATTACATGCTTTACCATCCATTCTCCACAAATAGCAGTTTTTGTAATTTACAAAAAGATGAAAATGGTATCCTCCATAATTTATTTATACTTAAATACCTTATTTGACAAAAGAGAACAGTCAAAATTAACCATAAGCTGATATCTTCCTTAATTTTTTTCAGTACTTTTGATTGTACAGCCTTTGGAGAGGTTTATAAGGGAGATTTTAGCCCTATTTTTAAGTGAGAAATTATGAAAGCTAAAACCAAGTTATTTCTAAAATAACAAAGGTTATTGAAATGGAGTGTTTTGATTTCATTTCTCTTTTGAAATATTAATATTAAACGCACCGTGGGTTTACATTGGAGAGTATAATGCCAAAGTATTTTAATTTGCCCTTCCCAGATAATTTGTCATTTTCCTTTATATCAGAGAATAAAAGCAAGGATCTTGAAATGCTGCTAACAATATTCTTTAAAATTTGTCATTGTTCTCAAGAGCAATTATAAAAAATCACATACATTGTTCACGGTTAGATTAGAAACACTTTTATAATATTGGAGCACTTACTATTATTTGTGTTTATCACTAGGAAATTGTAAGAGTTCCATGTGAATATAAAAAATGAAGGTTGGATAGATATAGCTCAACCTAGCATGATTGCATATTTGTAAGTTCATTTTTATAATTCCTATCAACGATTGAATTCATATGAAAACAGTGAATATTGGTGAGCCAAATTCATCTCCTCACTTGGGCAGGTTTTATTTTATTTGAATGATTGCTGAGTAAACACATTATCCTCACTGCTTTCAGGCTATGGAACAGAAGACATAGTTAGGCACCATTCGTTAATGCAAATGTATTACCCATAGATTAGACATGTAAAACCATATATTAATAGTTTTATTCTTTTTGGTCTCCCTTGTGACACAATCACTATCTGTAGACATCAGTGACAATCAGAAAGCATATAATTTAAATCCAAGATCTGAACTACAGTGACATCTGCTAGATAGTTCTTCCAACAGCAGTATGTCCTAACTATATTCAGAAACAGATTGAACATAACTATTCTCAAGATAGGCATATGACTAATTAAGTGAAAATATATAATGCTATCTCTCTCCTTTGAAAACCTACATTAACTAAGAAAAAAATGCAAGATATTTAAGGGAGAGCTAAAAATTCATTCAGAACAAAGAAAAAACAGCTCTTTTAGTATCAAAAATTAAAATTTATTACACAATTTTATTGACTTAAAATCAATAATTATAATGTCGGTTTCTCTCCAAAACTGAGGCATATTCTTAGGAAAAACACTTAATAAATGAGATAGAAAATGAAGTCCAAATGAAAACATATTTTTCAATGATGCAAAATATAAAGTTATAATGTTTTACATTAGAAATTATTTGTTTGGAGTAGATTAAAATATGTTAATATGCACTTTCCAACCCAGCAAATCAAATTAGTTCATGTTTGTAAATATATGTATTTATTTAAATTTCTCCTTTCCTGATGGGTGCTTGTTTTTATGGTTCAAATGTTTATATTTTAGCAATTTTGTCAATGTTGTTCATGGTAAATTAATCAAAACTCTATAATTATAGTTATTTGTAATCATTATTATAAATACATAATATTTAATACATTTCTAAATTATGAAATAAAATTTAAAAGCTGAACAGGAATGCAGATGAAGAGGAAAAAGCTTAAGTCTAGACACAGGATTATTGGAAAAGGGAGAAGAGTCATGGAGGTCAGTAAGAATAGGTAGTAAATCCCAGCAGACAGAGTTAAGGAGCTTTCATCAATCACGATGAGTAAAGTAAATGGCAAATGATTTGTTAGCATAATAAAGACTATAGGATGTCAGAGGAAGATTTATTATAGTCACAAAAACTTCACAGAGAAAATAGGATCTGAGTGCCGTACGGAAACCCAGTGAATGGGTTTCTAGGGTAAAAAATAATGTCTGTATCATGATTATACCTTGGTATCTAATAAATTATTTGTAATTTCCACTAATTACCACATTTTAGGAGGTGAAAATAAAAGGCTTCTACATCACAACATATGACCCTAAATTCTGAAATTTTCCATATCTTTCCGAATTTTCTGGCTATTACTTTCTCAAATTAACTTATATCATTTCTTTTACATGAATATTTCTTAATTTGTACCATATATTGGTCTATTTTTACCATGAAGAATTATTTTTTGAAATTTTTTAAGTTGTACTTTTGACGATTTTCAGTTATTAATTGATTTGTATGCTTATAATTCCATTTTGTAGATTGAGATAACTAATTTGTAACCACATAAGGGGATTGAAGAAGTATGATGATAATGAACTTGTCCAGCATTACTATTAATAGCTAGTTACAGCAAAAGAAAGTACTAAAATCCTAGATCCTTTAAAATTAGTGATAACATCTCTAGGATGAAAATGATCTTATATGGAATAAAAATATTTTTTTAAAAAAAGTTATAGCCTTACTACTTATTATAAGTAAACCTGAGCTCCAAAGACCTTAGTCCAAGATCTGGATAGTCCTGTAATATTAACAGTTTTATAAGCATAAATTAGTTATTTATTTTCTCAGAGGCCCAGTTTTTTCATTTATGTAAAGTCAATAGTAATATGTGACCTCTCAATATCTTTTAAATAAGGAATACAATTTCCAAGGAAATAAAAAATGCATATCTACCAGCCAAACATGGTTTTTCTGGGGGAAAATAATTGAATAAACTATGTTATGATCATATGCTTTCTTGGTAAGCAAAATATAAGAAAAAGATTGGTTATAGAATGCTTTCCAGTCTAATATATTTTTCTACAATAAATGGATAGATTTAACATTTTGACCCGAAAGTTCATTTCCTGGCCTATGACAGATAATTGCTACAAGATCCTTTGGTTGGATAGACCTAACTATATATTTTTATATATATTTTTCCATTTCTAAAATTACTTAAAAATTTACAGGGTATATTGAAAAATACTTGACACATTTATATAAAAAATATTTTTATATAATAAACACTTAATCAAATAAGTGGAGAGCCATAAAAATTACCAGAATATCTGAAAAACAAGTCCAATCATGAAGTGTTAAACTAGGTAACAGTAAGGGGTTATCAAAAATGAGATGCTTCAATATAATATTCTAAACAGAAGAGCACATTCTGTAACCAGATTCAGAGTTCAGCTAGTATGCAGATTCTAATAACATGGCATGGGTCGTAACTTCTAAAGACAGAACTGAGTAATGCCTTCTCATCAAAGAAGTACAAGGAATTGTTTAGAAAATAGTCTTCAGTTGTAAATAAAACAACAAAATGTATGCATAGTTATAGGACTAGCCATCAGACAGGTTTAAAATCTGGGTTTTCTGAAAAAATGATCCTGCCATATGATCTTTGCCTTATTCAGCTAGTATTGCGGGAAACATTCACCAAATGTTGATTAAGTTGTTTGTACTTGGTGAGCACACTGATACGTAGCTAGTATATTCAAAACTGTCAGAAAGCAGGTGTTCCAAGAGAGGATAAAAACCTTTCCATGAAAACTGAAAGAAGCTCACACTTGGCAAAATTGTTATTCTGACAGATTTCTCTGAGGAATTTGAGCAAACCAAGAAAGCCCTATCTCTGTATGTGAAGTTGTCATTATTCTCTTTTGCCTTGTCCTAAGAAATTTAACTTCTTCCAATTGCATCCGTTGGCATCTTTTGGTCAAATCCTACTGTGAAACCATGACAATTAAAGAATCATAAGTGAAATACATTTTATAAACTTTCATGATCTATTAGATTTGGGGAGATATATAAAATTTAGGAGAAATAATAGTACCAGACTATGAGAAGACAGACCAAACTTTTTTGTTGTGCTTCAAAATTTTGTGCCTACTAACAGAAGAATTTTTTACTGGAATTCTTTTCACTGGGATATAGTAACTGGTTGATTCTGGGCATCATAACATGCCCCAAATTAGGAGCATGTTAAGAGAAGGCATCAATCCAGTCACTATGCACATAAAATATAATATTTCACTTCCAACAGATACTACAAAGAAGAAACCTATGATGCTCTGAGAGAGAAAATATAGCAGTTAACATTATAGGATTTGGATGACTGCATTTGAATTCTCATAGTTAGTGAAACAATTTGCAGCCAAGCACAGCATTCATTGCAGAAATTTATCAGGAGGAGACCAGGCAGTAAGTTAAATTGAGATCAAACTTTCTTCCATTAATAATCTAAACATTTCAGGTTTCTCAGTACCAAATATTGTATGTAACATAGTGGAAGGTTACAATTATTCTGCAATCTGGAATATTTTATTTAATTAAATATCAAATGGTAACTAATTACCTGACTAGTAAATTGTCTGAAAATTTTGTCTTCAACTAATTGTTGATACTAATTTGGTTCGAAATTTGATGAAAATATCACATGTGTGAATGTATACATATATGTGCATACATATTTTAACATAAATACAAAAAAGAGGCCAATTGTAGTAACTTTCAAATATCTTACAACTGCCTGAGATTTTGTTATTGATTTTAATGTTCTTCTTCTTAATCTGTAAGACTGAAACAACAGATTTAATTGATCAAAGCATGTATTTCTTTGAGTGTAGCTAGAGCAGCACATGTCAATTAAGTGTGGTCAATTAAGGCTTTCTATTTCATCTGAAAGGAGGTCTCTATGCTAATTGCAGAGGGATTTGCAAATTGCTCAAAAAACATTCTGATGAAATGGAAAGCTTTCTTCAATTCACTTGTTCCAATCATTTGTCAGGGTTTTCATGATCATATAAAAGCTCAAGTTTCCATTGTCTTTAATCAGTAAGTACCTTTTATTTGAGAAAAGTCTTCCATAGAGCACTTACTGTGTGTGGAGTCATGCTGGTGACTCCTATGATATATCCTACACTGCTGATTCTTCTGCAATTCCAGCCAAGAGCTTTACCACAGAGCCAGGTCAACCCCTGGTCCCAGAGCCAGTTATTATAATTATTATAAGGATGTAAAAGTGAATCTGGGATTGTAGTAGTTATGCATATTAAATGACATTTCGCTAGGTATATGCTGACTGAAATTGATTTCCCTGAAACTGTGCAATTATCATTGCTGTAGTTACTGCACTGAAAGCATTTCAGAAATAGAAGTGCCATTGTTAGACATGAGAAAATTCTTACTTTGATAAGCCAATTTATAAGATGAGGAATTTAGAAGAGTTTTGTCCCAACCAAAATGCCTTGGTCAAATATATCAATTCACCTAAGGTTAAATACAATGGGTTGCCTTTCCACAAAGCTAAAGTAATGTGCACAATTGTTCCATGCCCAGTGTGGGATTTTAAACATAGTATTAACTTTCTACTTGTCATTGGTGACATTGTTCTTTTTAGGTGCAAGTTGTTTATTCTAAAATAAAATTCAAAGATTAAGTAAAATAATTAGGTGGTGTTAAACGTAATTAATTTAGAGCAGCAGATTCTCTTTCAAATTTGAAAAAGTCCTCACTCTCATAGGCTTTCTAAATTTCCACTTAATAACATTTGGAACATCTCATCAAAATGAAAAAGAATAAAGCAGAATGAGGCTAAATCTTGAGGCTTAATGAGTTCTGAAAATCTAATGTATACATGTGTACAAGGCAATATTTGTAAATTTTCATGAAGCAAGCTTATCTTTGACAAATCAGAGATCTCATACACTATGTAGGAAAGAAAAGTGTTTGAAATCAAGACAATAGCATTTGTGTAGGAAATTCTACATTGAGAAAGAACACTGACTAGCAAGAACTAGGAAGAAGAAAATATAGACATATGTGCAAATAATAAATATATATGTACATATATAAGTATATATGTATACTTTACATAGAGCTATGCATATATATTATATATACATTCATGTATTTATGTATGTATTTGTATAAATATGTATATGTATGTGTGTGTGTATGTATATATATATATATAAAATTCAGGTGTTTAGCATTTCATCTAACAAAAACAATCATTTCATTCTGGAGTTACCAGTATCTATAAGACATTCTTAAATATAAAATAATTATAAAATTATAATGTAGCTGTTTATTTTATTTATTCTAATCTATTTATTTTTTGTTCATCCTTCCTATAATTATTGAAAAGGTGTTAAGTTAAGGCTTGGTTTGCATCTCTATATAATTTATTGTGTATTTTATTCATTTTAATATGCAATTGAAAAACATTTAGTCACTTACAGATATCGAAGATCATCTTCAAGTCAACCCTAAAATGGCTGGATCCTAAAAAAAAATCACCTTACTTTGTGATGACTTTAAATAGTGATTTTGTGTAAAGTATTCAAACTCACACAGTTTCTTTGACCATGTTTATAAGTTTGCCTTATGACCAGACAAAATAGACTAGTCTCCTGAATTATTGGTTGGTTCAGAAAACTTTATGTATTATTATGTATTTTCTGAGTCTAAGGTCTTGGGATTCCACTGTGGTGTAGATGATCAAGAGAACTTCGTAGAATCCTTACAACATCAATCAAGAAAAATGTCTTGATCTGGAGAACAGTCCCTCTAGTTGTACTGTAATCTGAACAAAGTTACTAGGAAAAGCTGATGACAAAGGTTGTTGTTTGTGTCTGAGAATGGTTTATTATAAGAGCTTCGTAAGAGCTTAACTGAGAAAGGATAACTCAAATTCCCTTATTGCTAGTGTTGCTTTGCAATAGTAGCAAACATTGCCATAAGTGATATGCATTGCTAATTAGTTGACTTGATAAATTGCATAAGAGTAATCTCTTGCTGCTTCCCATCACAAATTTGTATGCATGCTAATATGTTTTGATTATTAATTTATGAATTTGTTGGTTTGTTTATTTCTATTTGGGGTCATTACAGAATGAATAGGCTATCAGAATCTTTAGAGCCACTTAAGGTTTACTATGATACACATTTCTGTTGATATGTTTTTAGAACTCATTTCATTCTAGTACTCTATATTTATAGATTTTTTAGTAAAATAAGTGAAACTATGATTTGGTAGAAGGAAGGCTATTCACATTTTTAAGAATCATGAGCTATTCTTTCAAGGTAGAGGGGAATCTTACATAGATATACTTGGTATCAAATGATGGTAAAGGCCAAATCAAAAATAACATAGCACAGTTCAGAACAAGGTTTTGCTATTTAGTAAGGTTTGTCTTCTTCATTAGCTTCTTACAGTTACTTTGTGGTGAGCAGAGGAGGATAAACCTGTGACTATAATCAGTGCTGTAATCAAAAGAAGAGAAATCATGGTATTTCGAGGATGATGCAAGATATTCCTTCCTTTGCTACATTATAGATGCCATAAGGCACTGGAAAGCTCAAGTTTTCTTTCAACATTTAGCTTGAAAATGTTATTTCTGTTTTTGTAAACCTACAAAGTATCTAATCATTAAATTTAAAAGGTCTTATAAGAGTATTTGGTCTCCTTTAAGTACTGATTTAATTAAATATCTTAAAACACTGAAAAGTACATTTATTAATTCAATTCCTTTTTAAGTACTTTAGGTTCATAACCTAATAAACAAAGCTTTCTGAGTACTAAACACTGCTTATCAATCTAATACAATCACCTTATGAATACAGTAAACATTACGACTCCTCCTATACTTCAATATTAAGCATAAACATTGTAAGATTTCAACTTACAATAAGGCTATATCAATTATTCTATTATAAATATGAATGTTACTCAAATATTTTCATTCCAAATAGATCAATTTAATGTACATATTATAAGTACACCAAATATAAAATATGAACAGGTACATTTTCAATGAAAAATATTAAAATTCCTATATCTTTAAACCTTTCACATATTTTGTTATTGGATATTTTACTACCAAACTTTTCATAAATTGAATTGCTTGCTTAAATTCATTTTCAGATTGTTAATTGTGTATGGAAATATAATTGATTTTGGTATTTTGATTTTGTACCCTGAAAATTCATTGAACTCTTATTTTTCCTAATATTTTTTTTGATTCCCTAGAATTTTTTGTTCAAAAGGTTATGCCATCTGTGAATGGAGAGTTTTACTTTGTTGCTGTCCAATTCAGTTTCCTTGCCTAATTGCCCAGCTATGTACTCCACTAGAATGTTGAATAGGGTGGTCAAGAACAGACATTATTGTCTTGCTCCTGATTATTAAGAATTCCTCTTTGTGAATTCTTTACTCTTGCTCTTTATCAGGTTGAGGAAGTTCCTGTCTATTCATAATTTGTTGACTTTTTTTTTAATTACAAAAGGATGCTGTATTTTACCTTTTTTAATGTCTAGAGAGATATTAATGTTTTTTTAGTCCTTTATTCTATTAGTATGATGTGTTAAATTGATTATTTTCGTATGCTGAACTGATCTTGCATTACTGGGATAAATTCTACTTAGTCATAATGTATGACTATTTTTATATTTTGGTAGATTATTTTGTTATTATTTTATTAAGATTTTGTATCTATATTCATAAGGGATATTTTCATTGATATTTCATATTTCTTTCTCTTTTTTAAATTTTGGTATAACTTATGCATCAGGGTAATACTGTCCTCATAGAACAAGTTGGATGGGACGTGTTCCTCACTCTTCTATTATTTGGAAAATTTTGTAAAGAATGGGTGTTAATTTTCTTTAATATTTGATAGAATTCACTAGTGACTCTAATTGGGCTTGTTTTTCTTTTTCTTTTCCTTTTTAGAATGTTTTTTTAATTACTAGTTCAATCTTTTATTATAGGTCTGCTCATATTTTCTATTTTTACTTGAGTCAGTTGTGGTACTTTGTATATTTTTCTTTGTGCATTTCTTTGTGTATTTCTAGGGATTTGTCCATAGAAATATACAAATGCATATCTATTTTATTTATTATATGCAATTTTTTGACATCTGATTGTTCATGATATTCCCTTTAATTCTTTTATTTATAAGCTAAGAAAAATGTTCCCTCTTTCATTATTGATTTTGGTTATTTAAGTCTTGCTCCTTTGTTCTTGATCAATCAAGGGGAAATATTGACATTTTGTTGGTCACAAAGGACTCTGCTTGATTTGTATTTAGTTTTCTCTTCTTTTTCTAGTTTCCTAAAGTAGAAAACATGGGCACTGATTTAAGATCTTTCTTCTTTTTTAATATAGACTTTTATATCTATAAATTTCCCTCTGATTTTGCTACATTTCATAAGTTTTGGTATGCTGTGTTTTTGTTTTCATTCAACGTAAGTTATTTTCTAACTTCCCACAGAATTTCCTATTAATAAATTTAAGTATAAGTTAAATCTTTGATTTATATTGTTACAGTTATAGAAATGCTCATTTACAGTTTTATGTGTACAATTACACTCTTAACATTAGTTGTTAATAATTTTATTTTATGTTTTCTCTCCTTCTCTACTAATAGATATCATGCTCACAGAACAAAATGATGAAATTCAAATTTAAACATGTTTTTCTAAATTTTATTACACTTATTGGTTTCTTTATACACAATAGGTCTTTTACTTCAACCTTTAATAGTTCTTTGTCTAGTTCATCAAGATGGATATAATCATTACAATCAAACTAAAGACCTAAAGGAATATTTTACAATAATGAGAGTTATGTAATTTTTCACCATGGATTTTTCTGATTATGAAAAAGTCTTAACTTAAAATTTCTTAGAAAATTTTTTCAATTTGCATTTATTAACCTATCAAAATAATTAAATAGCATATTTCACTGAACTTATACATTTTTCTATATTTGTGAAAAGTTTCAAAACAAATAACTTCCAATTTTAATATTCAGATGGATCTTCTGTTTATACATTATAATAAGAAAAGTCCTTCCAGAAAATGCCTCCAGAGAAAATCTAAAGAATTTTAACCATGATTATAGACTATAGCGTATTATTTAAATCTTGATTCAATTATATTCTCAATATAATTTTAGATGGGTGATTAAATTACATTCAATTATTCTATATTTAATAAAGTTTTATATATTTATATCTATTTGCCTTTTTCCCCTACATTATATGAATAATCCCATAGATAGCAGGACCTAACTAATCAGGATCTTTAGGGAATAATAGGAGCATTTCACTCAAATTCTGATTATTTAAAAACTAATTCAAAATTTGACAACACACTCTAGCACCCTGTGGCCCGACCTGAATACACTGGTGGTGCCCATGGGCCCCAAAAGACACAGTGCACAAAGAGCAGACAGAGACTGAAGGGGAAGAATCGCATGGGACTGGCCCCAAGAGCAGGGCTGTTGGTGCCCTGTGTATGCCCACTCGACCTCTGCTGGGAGACCTGGCTTTCCTATGCTCCATGTCCCCAGCATGGGCCATGTCGGGAGCCCTGTGCACCCATGTGTCTCAGCCAGCCTATGCTGACACCCTTATCTGTTATTCATGGAGCTAACACTATGTTCTCACCGAACACATACTTATTCAACTTCTCATTGTATAATTGGAAAACTGAGGCACATAAATAGAAAGGGACTGGTGAAGAGCATGGGGGTGGGCAGAGTCCAGAGTATTTGGAAGCACTTGGCTTCCTAGGCCTTGGCCCACTGTCTCCCATTAGGTTTTCTTTGTAAATGAAAGCCTCTAAGAATGGAGGATCCCTGCTCACTCCCTCTCCACCTGGTGCCACTTTCCTTTCCACATCCCCACGTGAGCACAGACAACCACTCACATTCACAGTGACTTCTTAGGTGGGGACCATGGATGCGGGGTCACAAAAGGAGTAGACACCAAAAAAAATAAAAATAAAAACTAATTAGAAATTCCTTTTTGTTTCCATGCTCTGGGGAAAAAAATGTCTAATACAGAGAACATTATATGACTAAGGAATATATAATTTATAAATTATTTATGATAATTGATTAAATTATATTTTCTTTCTGTGATCATTCTGAACATTTATAGAATAAAGGAGTTTAAAATTTGCATGTACTAATGCATATGTGTTTATTAATAATTAACAAGTGCTGTTTGATTCTAACAGCAGAGAATCTTAAAAGAATTTTTGAATAAACAACCCAGTTAATGAATATTTTTAATTAGATAAATATTTAATTGAAATTTTTACATTTTAAATAATTGTTTTAATGCCTATTATAATTCCAGGTAAATAATTGACACTCAATGAAAAGTAAGCCTACAAATTTTAATTTTGAAGGATCTATGGATCTTTTGACATCATTTTAAATGCAGGTGTCAAAAACATCTATCTCATTACTATCTGTGAATTATATTAAAAGGGACTATAGGACATCCTATGTGAAGAAAAGTTAGTGATAAAATGTTTGATTTCTCTTAAAATTATCCAATCCTCATTTATCACATGGTTTTTAAATTCTTTATTTTTATTTGATATGTAACTTTCGTTTGGAATATAAAATCTAAACTGCATATATCATATTAAATATTAATCCTTTTTAGTCTGTTTGCATTCCCGTAACAAAATATCATAGACTGAATGGCTTAAACAAGAGAAATTTATTTCTCACACTTCTAGAGGCTGGGAAGTCCAAGACCAAGGTGCTAACTGGGTTGGTTTCTAGTGAGGCCACTCTCCCTGCGTTGTAGATGGTCTTGTTTTCCCTGTGTCTTCACATGATGGTGAGAGCAAGTTCCAGTGGCTCTGTTCATTCTTATAAGGTGGCAAGCCTTATTGAATGAGGTTTTCACCCTTCTGACCTTTATCATCTTTTCACAGGTCTTATCTCCAAATATAGTCACATTGGCAGTTAGAGCATCAACATATGAATGGGGCAGGGGAGGGAGGGACAATTCAGTCCAGCAAGTAGAAAATTGATAAGGCTCTAGATAAATAACAATGAATTTATCCTTGGTTATTCTTCATTATCCAGTTTGTATTTTGTCTTTTTGTGATTCAAAATGTATAATCAACCTAAGTGTTGTTTAAAAGGGTTACAATTAATTCAGAATATGCACAAAAATGCAAGATTTTACAAAACCAAGATCACTCTTTATGTAATATAATAAACTTAAAATCTATTATATCTTTCTTAAATAATGGCAAATAAAAATGGTCCCTATTCTCCTCCAAAAATAAAACTAGAGGTATTTTAGTTTTACTTCCAATATTCTTTATAATTTTGCCAGTTATTTTAAATTATTTGACATTAGAAAATTGCTCTCATGATGATGCTAATCATAAGAAAATAATTAAAATAATAAGTAATATGTAGCATGAATTTTATGTAAAAGTTACATGCAAAATATTCTACATGAATTGACTAATCCAATCGGTACAAAATTCTGTAACTTATGTTTATTTTTATATCAACTTTATAGATTTGAAAAGGTTAATAAAGTACTCCAAATTCACATAGCAATAAAAATAAGAAAGTTTCTTTGGAAGAATATTTCTACCAAAGATTCTATTCTTTTTTTTGTTTTTTTTTTTT
>VBSM01000605.1:24766822-24781912 GCA_008086735.1 Cheirogaleus medius | reverse complement strand
GCCACCATGCCTGGCCTGATTCTGTTGTTAAGCACTTGTTATACTGCCTACCCAATAGGTTTTCTGTGCTAAAATTGATACCTTGAATTACATTATGTCTGTGAATACTGTATATGTTTGCTACAGTAGTGTTTGATGATAAATGCATATTTGAAGATAAATGCACAATGGATAAGTTTGCTATGACAATTTATAGGTTTAATTTAAATAAAATGTACAAGCATTATATTTGGAAGATAAACCCAAGCTAATTCTATAAATCATTTAAAGAAGGTATATAATCTTTGAAAATCCCAGAAAATTGAACCGGTATATTAAAATTCAAATCAAGAAGAGAATTATCTTTCCACCAAGAATGTAGAAAGCTAGAAACACCATTTGGGTCTTCCTTTACAGCAAGAGAAAGTCAGATAAAATTTTTGAAACCACCATAGAATTAGAATCACACCACAACCAAGCAGACTGTATTCTATGGGAAACCATGTGGCCCCAAGTAGACATGGAACTGGAGCACTGGATTGCCTATGTCACATCATGGGAGGAAGGGATGCAAGATGCCATGAAAGCAGGTAAGAAGAATGCAGCTAAATTTTTAACAAATTGCTGGTGGTAGAATGTGAGCTAGGACAGAAAACCCTGGGGGCCACAGACACAAGGGAAGTTTGAACTCACTAGCAGTCTACTGAGGCATGGACTGCCCTAGGTACTCAAGAAAAATTGGGAACAAGGAGTCAAAAATAGAGAAATCCTTCCTTGGTGGTGCAGGCTTACGGGAGGAGCGTGGCTCCATTGCAATGAACACTGAGTTCCCCATAACCCACATGCCCAGACTTTTCTTCCCTACACAATAAAAGCTAGGGAAGTACGTAGGTGGGAGAAGTGGTTGTCTACATAGCAGCAAGAGTGAATTTTAAAGAAAGACAAAACTGTTCTATCTTGATACTAATTATCTTGATATTGGTGATGGTTACATAATTATTATATGAATTTTTCAAAATTAATAGAACTTGACACTAGGAAGGGTCAGTTCACTCTACATAAACAGTACCTAAATTAGCCTGTACTTGCCCCTAAAATTCAAACCAAGATGTTATTTCAGTCAATATGGATTTGTGATTAAAGATGTATAAAATGTCATGTTGTATACTATAAATATACACTATATATATATATATATATATTTAAAAAGCAGATGGGCCAATATACCAAGCAAAGAAAGAAAAATATGTCATTATCTACTTATATGTGAATTTTCAAAGATAGTACATTTTAAGTACTCTTACCACACATATACACAAAAGATAACTCTATATGAAATGATGGGTATGTTGCCTGTGATTTGAGGTCATATTAAAAAAATCATTGCCCAGACCATTCTCATGGAACATTTTTCTTATTTTTTTTGTAATATTCATACAATTTCAGGTCTTATATTTAAGTATTCTATGATATTTTGTTGTGGCAACCAGAGCTGACTGAGGAAGATATATATCTAGATAGATGTATATATACATGTATGTATATATATGATATATATGTATATATACATATATATATCAAATTTGGGGATCATGTTAAGGCTGGAACTATGGTTGCATGTCTAAGTTCTGATCTCTAAGTTAGAATATGTGTAAATTTCCCCAAATGTAGCCATAGGTTTCAATATAATACATACATAAGAACACATACATATGAACATACATATATACATAACACAAACATAAATCTATTCATATAAAGTGAGTGACACTAGAATATGCTTTATGCTCATACTAACCATCCAACACAAAGATGCAAACTGAGAATTCCAAAAAAAATCTGAATTATTTTTATTTATCTTAGCCTATCAATTGCCAGTGCCATTTACCTGATAATTTCATTCAGAAATAAAAACAAAAAATTTGTAGAATATTGGAAAATTTAAAACACTAACAAAAGCAATACATTTATATCCTTAAGTATACTTTTGTAATAAGCAACAGAGCACAAGCAGTTATATAATAAGTTAGAAAAATCTTAGTGAAATGCTAAACCAATATCAAAATTTCTCAAATTGTGACAGCAAACAAACATTTTGCTGGTAGCTCAACAGGAGTAATGGTGGTGGTACCATTTACACTTTCATCCCTTGATAGTACAGAAAGTGTACAAGATCAATTTTCTCTGCATTATTTATTTACCGATTTTTAAATATGGAAATATAATAAATTATCAGATTATTAGAAACAAACTACAGGGCTCACTCTGGCTGGTTTCATAAAAAGCATCTATTTAAGCCTATTGGCTTAAATATAGTTTTAAATATAGTAAAAACTATATTTAAATATATAGTAAATACTACAGTATTTACTATAGTTTTAAATATAGTAAAAACTATATTTAAAACTAATATTTACTATATTTAAAACTATTTACTATATTTAAAACTATTACTTAAATATAGTTTTTACATAGCATTATTGGAAATATCAAAGGCAGATACCACCACCAGCACCAAAGTGACTTCCTCATCAGAGTATCAGTATTACACCCATTGGTAATTTGCTCCTGTTTCCTCCAAAACAATTGAAAACTAGACTTTTAAAGCACCACCTGAAGTAGTAAAATGGCACCTATGTGCTGAATCCTTATCTTAGTATTTTCATTTCTAGATCAAATTTGGGGATCATGTTAAGGCTGGAACTATGGTTGCATGTCTAAGTTCTGATCTCTAAGTTAGGATATGTGTAAATTTCCCCAAATGTAGCCATAGGTTTCAATATAATTCAGATAGCCACAAATATGACAAATTCCCACTTAGGCCCACACAATGGGTGCCCAACATGAATATACACCACAGTTTTGTATTTAATCACCCAATTCAATAATATTCTATTATACCATCAGATAATAATCTTTCACAGGAAAAAAAATCTACTTTTAGTTTAGATTAATACTAAGGATTAAATCCAAACAGTTTCAGTTATCATATCCATCTATAAGTTTATATTTGCTTGATGTTATCTATTTTTTCTTGAGGTCTGTCATAATTCTATTTGACATTCTCTCACATTACACTGTAATATTTTTAACAACCAACAACACACTAAACAAGGTTCTGGTGATGGTCATTGATCTGAAAAATACTGAAATATGGAAAGATGTGAAGGACAAAAGAACTGAACTGAGAAAATTTTAAAGAAGCTGGCAGCATTGCAAATGTTTGATGAGGAAGAGAGACATGTTTTTTTCTGAGAGTTACATGGACATCAGTGTAGGTCATTGAGTTTTCTATGGTCTTGCCTGAGGCTTAATAGTCATTTCTGTAGTCACTAAGAGGAATGTCAAAGGCAATGAAAATGGCCATCCATGTCAGTAAGAAGGTGAGCCCTTGCATCTCCTACACTAGCACCTGTGCATAGAGATCTCCTTCAGGGTCCTCCAGAAATTAATGCATCCTTAGGAGAGAGCCAGATTTTGTAAGCCTGTCCTACAGAGAAAATAAATCTTCAACCAACATTGTGTGTATATATATATATATATATATCACTTGATATATATATATGATGTGATATATATATATAAATGATATATATATATATCTATCATTTGCTTTGTGCTGTTATGACAGCACATTTGATATATATATCATTTGCTTTGTGCTGCTATGACAAAATTTCTGGGACTGGGTAATTTATAAAGAACAGAAATTTATTTCTCATAGTTCTAGAGGCTGGGAAGTACAGGATCAAAACACTTGAAGGTTCTGCTGCATCCTCCAGAAGAGAGGAAAACTGTGTCCTTGTAACAGTGGAAAGGAGGCTTAAAATAACTAGCTCCATTTTGCTTCTTACCCTCTGCAGTAATATCCTTTAGTTTAAAAGCTTCTGCTTAGCTCCATACATAGACCAGCTAATTATAGGAAGAATTTCGTTTGTAAGTTCAACTGTAGAAGAAAGATGATAACCATCCCTTTCCCAATACTAACTCCTAGGGAGATAAGGAAAATACACACACGTAATAATGCTATTTAATATGTTAAAGATTTATAGAAACATTGTGACCTGATTTTCATCCTCCAAAGTCAACTGACCAAGAACAAAGAAGTTTTACAACTTCCTCAATCCCTCACTGAAGAACAGATACCTGTGGTCCCCAGCTATCTCTTGCCACTCCCCTCCTCTTTTCCTTCCCCTTAACATAAAAAGGAGCCTAAAGTTAATATTAATTTAAGATGGTTCTTAAGGACATTAGTTCACTATATACTTCGTTTGCTGGCTCTCCAAATAAAAATTGCTCTCCTTGCCCCGCCACATTTTCTCTCAACTTATCTGGTGGTCTGCCTTGGACTTGGTTACATCCTTACATGGGAAGGTGGAAGGGCAAGAGAAGAAAATGCTGGGTGAAGCCATTTTTATAAGAGCCTTAATCCCATTCATGAGGTAAGGAGCTCTCATGACTTAATCACCTCTAAAAGGCCATACCTCCTAATACTATCATATTGGCAAGACCTAACTTTTGGCAAACAATACCAAGGTAAAAGCAACAAAGTCACAGATGACTATGGATTGTTACATTAAGAAAACAAGCAATAAAAAACACACATTTTTTACTTTTCAGAACAATTAAGAAACTGGAAGATAGAAGGGGTGATGACAAAGCATAATATGTTTCCTCTACTACTTGGAGCTTTCGAGACCATAAATCTGGCCTTTAGGGGAAGAGTGAGAAAGATTAAGATATTGTGTTTACATTTTAAATAGTCAGCATTAAGTCTTATTACCATAAACTAAAATCTCTTAATAATCAAAACCATATAAATAATTATTAGAATCAAACTAAGATATCAATAAATGACAAAATTATCAAAAAAAAACAAAAGTAGTTTAACAGAGCATAGTTGATAACTGTTACTGTAAAAATCAAACCAAATCATATTTATATCTCAACATGTTAAGATTTTAGAAGAAACTTATTTTTGGACATATTAGCTTTATGGACATACATGTACATAGCTGTATGTGTGTGAAAGTTAACCCTGTTTTTCACCTGTCTGCTCTATAAATGTTTTCTATAGCTATTAGGATATACACAACAAAAATTCTAATTGATGTAATATATTAAATTTTAGCACATATAACATTGTATTAAATTATAAAAATTATAAACTTAATATTTCATATTAAATATGAATCTGATATTTTATTTTAAAATTAATTATGTGAAAATTTATTTAAAATTTATGTGAAAAATAGTCACACATATTGGCCATTATTCTGCTACTATTTCATTGTAACTAAATGAGAATAGCCATGGCATCACTTTGCAATAAAGGACATGTTTAATCTTCAGTTTCTATCACACACAGATTTGCCATAGGGACAACTGACAAGACCAAGAGTACAAGACTCTAAAAGTTTTAAGTCCCCATAGATTTTGCCAGTTTTCTCATCATTGCCAAGGTCATCCTTATTCAGAAAATTAAGAAATATATTACCTAAGGAATTGATAGAGATCATATAGTCTAGTCACTTTAATACTAAAAGGTTTAACTTCTTATGAAATTAGAAATTCTCACAAAGACTAAAACCAACAAAAGAGATGTATTCAAGCTAAGTTAATAAAAATGCCCTACAGCTATGATCTGTAAGAAAGAGTCTGATGGGAATGAAATATGTCATTTTCCACTCTATTGCAGTACTCATATCGTTTGAATTTTTAAATTTAAAAGGAAACCTAGCCTAAAACTTTGCATTTGAATGTCAGTAGAAGACATTTTAAACTTTTATAAACAATGCATAATTTCAGATTTCTGTATAAAGAGAGCCAAAGGTTTTAAATAAAATAATTTTCAGTTAGTTTATTATTAAAATATTATTTTCATCAGCATTATCAGGCAGGAAAGACAAACCACTATGGTTTACATTAAATTATCATTACTTAAAACCAATACCTCTCCATCGAGAACTTTCCCAGTAATGATCGTGTAGGGAGGCAAAAAACCTTTTAAATTACGTATTTGCATTATCAAGCCTCTCTACAGGGTCATTACTGTGTGACAATGCAAATACATAATTTAAAAGGTTTTTGTTTTCACTTTTAAGTTTAAATATCCAATCCACAAATATTTTCTGATTACTTACTACATCCAGACACCACTCCAAGTGCTGTGAATATGTCATTAGAGGAAATAAATATATTTTGTTGAGACATTAAAACAGCTAGGGAAAATTAATAATAAAATATATATAAATTATATTTATTTGTCATTAAATAGTATAAATATGATGAAAGTAAGTTAGAAGGGTAGAAAATGAAAGGGCTGAAGTGAGGATAAGACCATAGCCAGCTTCATAGATGTTCGATATGTGCAGACACACAAGGCTCCACATTCAGAGGCTTCCATCTTTGGCTTAATCTCACTGTCTTTTAATCCTCTGGAGTTGCTTTAACAAAATTATATAAACTAAGTGACTTATATACAACATAAATTTATTTTTCATGGTTCTGGAGTCTAGGAAGTCCAAGATCCAGGTACTGGCAGATTTGATGTCTAGTGAGGGCCAGCTATCTGGTTCATAGCTGGTGTCTTCCAGCTGTTTCCTGACATGTTTTAAAGGTTTGACCAAGCTCCTCTAGGTCTCTTTTATAAGACCACTAATTACACCCATGAAGGCTCTGCCCTCATGATCTAATCCCTCTCAAAGGTTCATCTCCTAATAATATCACGTTGATGATTAGGTTTGAATTTGGTGGAGACATAAACATTTAGTCCATTGCACACTGTCTTAAATTTTTTTTTATTTCAGCATATTATGGGGGTACAAATATTATGGTTACGTACATTGCCCATGCCCCCAACTGTCTTAAAATTATTAGGAGTTTTAAACAAGGGGCTATACATTTTCATTTTGTGCTGGACTCCCTAAATTATACAGATAGTGCTAGGTGAGACTATTTTAGATACTGTGACCCAGGGAAAGCATGAAACAGTATTTTTCCCAATATCCACAGGAAGAACATTGCAGGGGGCATAACAAGTGAAATATCTGTAAAAGTTAAAGGAACAATAGGACAATTAGTATGTATGAAGGAGAGAGAGAGAGAGAGAGCAATGTGGTGGTGCCTTAGAAGCAGGGAGTAAGGGCTGGTCATGCATATGTTTTTCTGGTTCAATGTAAGGACTGAAGTGTTTTACTTTGAGTGAGATGGAAGCCTTTGGAGGAATTTCAGAAGAGTAACATGATCTGACTTTTTTAGGAGTATCGGTTTAGATGTATATTGAGATTATTACACTAATCTAGATAAACGGTGACATGTAGAGACTAAAATTCAATGGGATAAATGTGGAAACAGAAAGATAAGTGACTGCAGGTGTCTAAGGAAGATTTAAAAAGTTAGGATAGGGAACAAATTAAAGCTCAGTTTCTGAATTTGTGCTATGGGTAATTCTAGAAATGCCCAGGATTTATCTAGTGGGAGTAAACTTGTGAATGTTTTTACTGTATTGGGGGTAGAGTGGAATGGAAGGCGCACAGCAGGAGGCGAGCTGCAGGGCAGCAAGCGGAGCTTCATCTGTATTTACAGCCGCTCTCCATTGCTTACATCACTGCCTGAGCTCTGCCTACCCCCTCTCCACCCCATGCGTGGAAAAATTATCTTCCATGAAACCAGTTCCTGGCGCCAAAAAATGTTGGGGACTGCCACTCTAAAACACCAGCAGATTGAGAATTTACATGCCATTTTCCTGCCACCACTGCCCAGTATTACTCACCAAGGTCATTGCTTTAACTAAGCATCAGTTTATAGACTCATAAATAAGTGTTTCTTATGAGTATCCACAGAGAAGTAAAACAAATCCTGACTTGGTGGCCTTAACTTGGGCCTATGTCTCCAGAATCTTTGGGATCAAGACTGCAGAAATTCATATATTTATACAGAATATTTCCTGTGCTGCTTTTCCTCATGGAATTACTTAAAAGATGTTTTGAAATTCAAGGGACTATATAAGTGCGGGCCTGCTTTTGGATGCTCTAGTCTGTTCCTTTTATGTATATATCTATCCTTATGCCAATACCAAACTGCCTTGGTAGTATAGCTTTATAATAATTATTGAAAACAGTATAAATCTAAGTCCTTCAACTTTGATCTTCATTTTCAAAATTGTTTAGCTCTTCAAGATCATTTACACTTTCATGTACATCTTAAAATAAGCTTTTCAATTTATTATTTTTAAAAAGCCTTTTAGGATATTGATGGTAGTGCACTATATCTATAAGAAAGTTTGGAGAGGACTGTGATCATGGTAATATTGAATTCTCCAGTCCATGTTCACAGTATATTTTTTATTTTTTTAGGACTTCTTAAATATAATTTATAATATTATATAGTTTTCATTATACATATTTTTACATCTTACCTTAAATTTATTCCTATTTTATTATAACGACACTATGAGTGGAGCTTTTAAAAATATATTCTAATTGTTCAATTCTAGAATAGAATTGTTGAATTTATATGGAACTTTTGTCCTGCTATCTTGCTAAATTCATTTATTATATCTAATGGATTTTTTTGTGGAATCTTTAGTGTTTTCTATATGCATGACCATAAGATATAAGGAGTATTTTGCTTCTTCCCATACCATTTGTATGCTTTTTATTTCTTTATCTTACCTTATTATACTGGCCAGTATCTTCAATAGACTTTATAAACAAGTGGTGGGAGCAGACATCTTTTTCTTGATGTTACATAGAAAGCAGTGAGTCATTCACCAATGAGTATGACACTAATAAAAGATGTGGTAATCAGTCTCTGAGATTCTCTTTGTATTTAAGACTACAAAAAATAAAATTCTGTGTAACTGAAACCAATTATTAGTATAATGATGAGTACATTTTAAAATGATTTAATCCAATAAAGAGATGTTGGATTTGAGGTTGAGTTTGATATTCTTTTTATCTTTTAGTAAATCTGACATAGATGTGTTCATATCTCTTTAAAACTGCAATATCTGTTGTTTATTTTCCTCATGAGACTATAAATTCTAAGAAAAGAGTGAAAGTCTCTCAGAACAAGGTATATGTTTGATTAGAGGAAATATTGAAGAAACAACACTACAGTGTTAATTTATATTATAAGTATATTCTCACAGTGGTAACTCATAGAAAAAAAGAAAAGAAAGTAAAGACAGACTCAAAATTATTTTTGAGACAAAAATGCAGGAGACTGAAGTTGTAGATAATTCAAATAAAAATGTTATTAACAATTGCTTCTCAGTAGCATGAAATATTATTATAACAGAAAAGCAAAGGCTTTGGACTTGGCTAGATACTTTATACAAATTAGAATTTGGTTGCCTAGCATGAAAGGGAGAAAAGCAAATAAAAAGAATATTGGATATTTCAGAAACAGAATACAAATACTAAATGTGATCACTTAAGTGGAAATTTTGCTCTATAGAAGCTAGAAAGTAGAGGTAACATCATTAACCATTTTCAATTCTGGCTAGCAGATTAAATGGTTTGAAATCTTTATATATGCTACATGGTATTCTCTAATGGTGGTGGTATATTAAATATATTTCTTTCTGAATGGAAATATGAAACACTTGATAGCTTTCCTAAGATATTGTATTTCTCAAAACCTTTTTATGTTGATAGAGTATACTGAACCACTTGACTTGGCTTCTTAATCTTTTTAAAAATAATTTATTCTGCTTTTACTCCTAAATGATTATTAGAATTACTTCTCTTTTAAACAAAGAGTTGTGGGAGTGGAATGCTACTCACATTATGGAAGTTTCATATTTATACACAACACATACATGAATAGTAATATATAATAAATACTTTAACATTTATATATTATGATATATAAATACATATTATGGCTAAACATTTTTGTTATATAAATAATAGTAACCTCTTATTTATCAATCAAAATAAATTGTTGTGTGCTATTAAATTACATTTACTAGAAAGAATCAGTTGTGCCTATTAAGAGGTTAGTTGCTGTTGAGGTAAGTGATTAAAGAGACTTAAGCTCCAGTTTATAAAGATGCAACTTTGGAGAGATAATTTAGTGACTACTGAAAAACATGGAGCATCATTTTTAATAAAAGGAGAGAAAAGAAACAACAAAACACTGAAAAAGGACTGAACACCTATTTTATGTTCTGACTGCCATGTTTATTCACAGGATGAACTTATACTTCACTACTTAAAGTTATTCAATACAAGCATGTTTTTTTTCAATTACCCAGAAAGAGCTCAGCAATAGCTCTAAAGTAGTGAATACCACTGTATCTATGGCTCGTAACATACAATATCACAACTTGAATATCCTCATTTGATATCCTGCCTTGTATATGAGAACTTAGTTGGGCTGTTCATTATATCTCTTTGTCCACTGAACCCCAGGATGTATCCTTCTGAAAAAGAGTTATAAGGATTCCAATTTTGGTCTGTCAATTTGGTTGCATAAGAAAGAATTGTGAAGATTTTCTTTTTCCTCAGAAAATTACTTATCACAAGAAGTCACATCGAGTATGTCTAAGCTATGATGTTTTTAATCCAACCGACATAAAGGTACCATTTTGCAACCCTAGAACAGTGAGGTAGAAATCTTCAGGCTTAAGATCTGATATTGGACTGTGTTTCAATATTGAGTAGGAGGGATAGATATACTTCTGGATTTTCCTGTATAGTTAACGTCTTTCTAACTTTACAATCTCTGAAATTTTATCAATATTTCATTACCACCTTCTTTCTGAACTTCAGCTGAACCACATAGGTCTGTAGGGAACCTTGCAATTAACTGACCAAAGGAGAGCCACAGTTCCAAAAACTCACAGTTTTGTGGAGGCATTTATGCTTTCCTGAGGTGAAAAGGGATTTGGAACAGAGAGTGCTAAGAAGAGATTTTAATCCTGCTGGGAGAAGCTGTGAACAGATGTTCATATTTTAGTCTGGAAAAAAGCACAGAATTATTTACCATTATTTGTGTGCTGTGCTTATGTTCTGATAATTTGATATTATTTCCATCAGTTCATTCAATGCTGAAAGTATATTTTGTGTCAGGAGTGATACTAGAAAGTTCATAAAATTTACTTTACTTTTATGTACTGCATGGGGAAAGAAAAAGCTATTTAAGTATTTGCATTCTGAAAGTCCTTTACATGTTAGTAAGACTGAAGTGTAGTGTGTATTGAAAAAAAATTATATAGTTGTGAAAATTCAATGGGGTAACTTTCAAATCACTGAAATAATTATTCTGACTTCAATGACTTTTCATTATTTTGTCCAGATAGTTAATTGTCACTTTTGTAAGTTTGTAAAATGTCTAAAAAATTATTTGTCTCAGTTATTATTCAAATTTATATGTGTTGCTAGCAATAATTATTCATAATAAATTTCCCTGAAAGCTATTTTACATAAATAACATATAGGCTTTTCTTATTTATAAACTGAAACAAATAAGCTCACTATATTGTAATCAATTTAGTTAATTTAGTTAGTATTTTTAATAGTGGAATACTTAAAAAAATAAAGAAAAAATCTAATAGGTATTTTATTCATAGCAAGAAGGACCAACAAAAGGCACTTAATCATATGATGCAAAAGATTCAAGCTCTGTCTGTTATTATTACATTAGTATCTTATAAAATATTTATTGAGAAAGCATATATGCCCCGACAGAAAAAGAAGGTCTTAATGATCCCCTCAGCTTGACTAAACTTCCTTCCATCTCTAGTTCTTTTACCACACTCTTACCCCCATCCTTACAAAACCCAAATGGCCTAAAGGTAGAAGTCTTTACAGTCCCTTTTCTTAGAGCATTTACATTAGAAAACATATAATTGCCAATTATTTCTTAGCCCCTGAGATATAAATCTTTTTAAAGCCTCTTACCAATTTTACTACCCAGGGCTCTCTTCTCAAGGATCTGAGAGTTATCCCTTTGAAATGTGATTATTAAGAAAGATAGTAGCCCAACCTTGCAGTCTCTGTGAGAGGGCAGTAGTCTAATTTAGGTAGGTACCTTGCTCCAGGTTCTAAAACTACTTCCTATTATGAAGATGAGAGAGAGTTTACTTTTCCTTTTTATAAGGCCTATTCAGAGACACAGGTAGCTGATGAACTCCCTACTTTAGCTCTTAAAAACTCTCAAACGTTATGAAGTCTCACAAATAAGGTGACTATATAATTTGTTATTCAATCCCAGACAATTTTGAGAGTAAATAAGGCTACTATTAAGAATTATTCTGTGTCAATAGGAATAAGCCAGAATGGTCTTTGATAACCTGAGATGTATGGCCACTATGTTTATAAGTGGAATAAAGTTATATTAAATTTAAAGATATATTTCTGAGGAGTGGGGGAAGGGAGGTATCTCATTTCTCATCTTTGTGTTTACTAGTTGGTGATTTCACATGGGGAGAGACTTGCTTGGGGAAATACAGTTTTCACAAAGTAACTAATGATTTCCCAATGTAGAATTGAATTGGTATAGAAGTAAAGTGGAATATGGATTTGGAGATTTTACGGTATTGAAGAAAGATTCAAATATCACCAGCCTTCACAACAAGGCTCTTCTGATTGGAGCCTTTTTCTTCTGTAGTGAGCTTTTTAATACTGAAGACGATGTGTCAAACTAGTTTTCTTTACCAGTGGCCTCTTTACCATGCCTGGGAACACTAAGGAGTCTGCAAGGGAGGACAAGAGAAGCAAGCCATTTTTTCACTGTTTCTTTCTTTTTCTGTAACTTTTACCCTGAACAATGGCCCTTAACCAGGCAGCAGCACTTCTTCCCATCCTCCAGAACCTTCAAGCCCTCCAAGAAGCAGTGTCATTGTGCCCTGCGGGCAGGTAGTAGCACCAGGGAAAAAGTGTCTCTTTCTCAGAGATCTGAATTTTCTGTATATTGGAATATTTCACTAAGCCCATTAAGTGACAAAACCAGGTATGTGGCACACCTTTCTGAGAGTTCTGAGTCTTATGTATATAAAGAATCTTTCCCTGAGCTCCTTTAGGTACTAGCAACAGCCAGATAGTCCCCTTTTGCAGAAATCCGAGTGCCATATCTGTGAAGATAGCTGAGCACATAATTGGCTGTTTCCTCTAGTTATTGTATCTTTTTTTAATTTCAGAATATTATGGGGTACATACATTTTGTGACTTTGCCTCACCCAAGCGGGGATTAGAGGCATACCCTTCCCCTCTACAACACTCACCGTGTCCATTAGTTGTGAATTTAGCCACCCAACCTCCTATTTCCTGGAGAATATTACTACTGTGTGAGCACCATAGTGTTGATCAGTCAGTACCAATTTGATGGAGAATAGATGTGGAACCTATTCTTCCATTCTTGTGATACCTCACTTCGGAGGATGGGCTCAAGCTCTATCCAGAAATATATATATAAAATATAAGAGGTGCTAGATCACCATCGTTTCTTATAATTCAGTGATATTCCATTGTATACATATTCCAAATTTTAATAATCCACTCATGAATTGATTAGCACTTTGGTTGTTTCCACATCCTTGCAATAGTGCATTGTGCTGCCATAAACATTACCATTCGATCCAGCTATAGCACTACTGGGCATCTACCCAAAAGAGCAAAAGGCAATCTTATTACCTCAGTATTTACCTTTTACTTCTTTAGACCTCAAATGTCTATTTAAATATGTCCTTATTTTGATTATCTTTGTTGAAGTACCTAGCATAGCTGCTTACTTTCCAAACTGCGCTGTGTTTAATAAAGTCTGGGTCAGTCATTTGTGATGACTGGAGAATTTTTAGATAGTAAAAATATATTTATTTACTGAATCTCTAAGTGTGGTAAATTAGATAATGCACAATACTGTTAAAGACATCCTAATAGTATAACAGAAATGACAATGAAGAATTTTAAGGCTTTCTTATGTCCCAGGCTTTAAGGTATTTGCTTTGCATAAAGTAATATAAACAATCATAGCAATACTAAATGTGGGTAATACTTTCCCTTGGAAGAGAAGCTTAAGAAAAAATATATAATCTTCCAATGATTATGTGGTCATTATTGCTTAACTGTAACTAATAATGTATTAGAATTTTCATTATACTTAAGAGAGTTCCAAAATAACAATGGAAAACCAAGATAGAACTTTAGTTCTCTTTCTGGTATATATTGAGATGGAGGCTGCCATGATTTGAAAGAATGGCCTCTCCAAAAATTATGTGGAAATTTAATTGCCATTGTGATGGTATTAAGAGATGAACCTTTAAGAGGTGATTAGGTCATGAGTTCTGCTCTCATGAGTGGATTAATACCATTATAGTGAACATAGGTTGTCATGGGAATGGGATCCTGATAAAAAGATGAAGTTCAGCCTCTTTACCTCTCTGTTATGCTACTTGCTTGCCCTTTTGCCTTCTGGCATGGGATGACATAGCACACAACCCCTTAACAGCTGCCACCATGACCTTGGACTTTCCAGATTCCAGAATAGTGAGTCAAACAAACTTCTATTTTTTATAAATTACCCACTTTATGGTTTCCTATTACAGCAACATAAAATTGACTAAGACATAAAATCAGTACAGAGAAGTGGGGCTGTTCTGTACCTGAAAATGTAGAAGAAGATTTTGAACGGGGTAATGGTTAGAGGCTGTAAGAATTTGGAAGGG
Source organism: Cheirogaleus medius (assembly GCA_008086735.1). Taxonomy (NCBI): domain Eukaryota; kingdom Metazoa; phylum Chordata; class Mammalia; order Primates; family Cheirogaleidae; genus Cheirogaleus; species Cheirogaleus medius. The sequence goes on along the minus strand of VBSM01000605.1, from coordinate 24,767,259 downwards.
CAGGATAGAAAAACCTTAGATTGCTATAAGAGGAGTTAAATGTTATTCTACACTTCTGAGGGCTCAAAAGAAGAGAAGAAAATGTAGGAAAATCTAGAATTTGTTAGAGATTATATAAGAGGTTGTGATCAGATTGTTGATACAAATACTAAAGATAAAGGCCATTCTGATGAAATCTTACAGAAATGAGGAATAGGTATATATAGGAAATTGTAGTAATGACAATCTTTGTTATAAAATCACATTGTGTCCATGCCTCAGATATTTATGAATTGCAGTACTTAAGAGCAATGAACTAGGCCGGGCATGGTGGCTCACGCCTGTAATCCTAGCACTCTGGGAGGCCAAGGTGGATGGATCATTTGAGCTCAGGAGTTCAAAATCAGCCTGAGCAAGAGCGAGACCCCATCTCTACTAAAACTAGAAAGAAATTAATT
>VBSM01000605.1:24729564-24760544 GCA_008086735.1 Cheirogaleus medius | reverse complement strand
CTCTACAGGGAGAACTATGAAACACTGAAGAACGAAATAGCAGAGGATGTAAACGGGTGGAAACATGCTCATGGGTCGACAGAATCAACATTGTTAAAATGTCTATACTACCCAAACTTATCTACAGAGTCAATGCAATCCCTATTGAAATACCATCATCATTTTTCACAGACATAGAAAAAATAATTTTACACTTCATGTGGAACCAGAGAAGACCCCGTATAGCAAAATCAATCCTAGGCAATAAAAACAAAATAGGAGGCATCAATTTACCAGACTTCAAACTATACTACAAGGCTATAGTAATTAAAACAGCTTTTTATTGGCACAAAAACAGGGACATTGACCAGTGGAACAGAACAGAGAACCCAGACATAAAACTATCCTCATATAGCCAACTAATCTTCGACAAAGCAGACAAAAATATACACTGGGGGAAAGAATCCTTATCCCCAGTGATTTTTATACTCAAGTAACATCCAACTTATTTTGATCAAATTACTCTGCTGCTTTAAAATTTTTTAAACCAGTAAGTAGTATGGAAAATAAAGTAAATCTACCAAAATTACCTTCCTGGGGTGCCCATTTATTATTCATATGTCTTAGAGAAAAACAAGCTTGGCAGTATATTTATCTCTCAAGGTTGTCTTGAAAGATCAAATGGGTAATAACAGTTATCCTTAAATTCTCCTTATCTTTCATTTACCATGTTCAATTCATTGCCCGGTTGGCCATCCTTCTTCTTGAATGTCTTTTGGATCTTTTTTTTTCCTTCTCTACTCTGTGCCACACACTAATTAAGGGCCTCATGATTTTGCCAAATTATTCTAACAGCCTCAGACAAGTCTACATAAATTAATCATTCACAGTGTTAAAATATCCAGTATTCAAATCTGAATATGAATCTCCTATTTAAAATCTTCTAGGACATCTCATTGACTACACATAATATTTCTTGTGTGGCATATGAAATATGAAACCTCTCATCATTTGCTCACTAAATATTCAACTTCAACCCTGCCCATGCATTATGGATTCTACATCATCCAAACATTTAAAACCACTGCTTATCCTTTAGGTCACCTCTGTGAACATTCCCACTTTCAACACTCGTGTTTCTCATTAGCTGCCAATGAACAGTCCTACCTGTGAAGACATACCTCATGTCTTTTGAAGTTTCACCTTATAAAGCTCTCCTAAATTTTCTACAGTATAATATCATTCCTAAAATGTCTTATTTATATCTCAGTGTTATCTTTTTTATATTGAATCCCTTTACATATTGAATTTATATTAGTAACAATTTTTAAATTGTTTTCAGCTTTCACTTATAATAGCCATCTCTTTCTGTGTGAGAACTTGGCATTATTCATCTTTGAATCCTCAGAAGAGAACAACATCCTTTGACAAGTGTCTGTTGAAACTGTAAATTTTACATTTTAGGAGACAGTGAAAGAAGGAGGGAAGAAATTAATTCTTGCAGATACGCCTGGCAATTTTTTTTAAAAAATGATCACATTGATCTGTTTAGCAGTATAAGTTTGCTCATATACAGATATGTGCATGTGTGTATATATGTATGCCAATATGCTTTTAGCTTTTAACATACATTTCAAGATGACTTTCTCTAGATTTTTATGAGTTTTTAATAAATTACATGTGTCTTCTCTCTCAAATACCTTTCAATTTTCCTGTAATAACTAAGCTGCAGCATTTCTATTTTCCTTTAAATAGTCTTAGATATTAAAATGTTAATACTCATTATGTCTCCTGATAGTGTTTTCTATTTGTCCATTACATTTAGCAAGACATTTACTTTTCTTATGGCATTCTTCATTGAGAAGCTGTCAGTTGCTTTCTAGTATTATGCTCATTATCATTCACCTTCAAGAAGATCTCTGAAATATTTCAAATATATTATCACATTGTTGGTAATTTTTACATTATGGATCCCTCCATGATCATTTAAAATAATGTTATATTAAACTAAATTGACTCTTTTCTGACATAAAAAATCATAAGTTGTGTTACTGACTGATAGCAATTTACAGAAGAAATATATGTGATATCACTTTATATATGATAAAAATTATCTTGAATGATAAAAAAATCCTACCTGCATAATAGAAACTGGCATTGGAAACATTTATTTTCATAGAGAGATATTTGCAATGCAGTTTCCAAAGTGATAGCAAAATTTATTAGCTTATAGTAAGCAAAAGATTTTCATTTCATTTTAAAAGTGTTTATTTTATTATTTATGTAGATAAATAGGTATATAATAGAAAGATGGATACCCAATCTCTGTGTGTTTATACACATATATATATATACACACACACACATATATATATGTAACAAAAGCCACTATAAAAGAGACATTTATATGATAAAAACACACAAAAGCAAAATTTGGAATTAGAATTTATTATTTTAGCTCAAAGTTTGTTTCAGATCATACTTTGTAATTAAATTGAATTGTTTCATAATATTAGATAAATTAATTCTACATTGAAAAATATCACTTAATTGCATTTGCTATTAAAGTGTTGTAGTTAAGAGAACTGTGAGCCTTTTTGTACTCTATGCATTCATGGTATATTAATGGTTAGGATTCACTGAAGGATAAGTGTATACAATATAAATATTATAGTCTACTCTAGGAGACATATACACAAAGCAGATCTCAAATAATCTTCTGAGGATATATGTTGTTACTACAAAGACCCTTGGTAACCTCTTCTATTCAAAGAGTCCATGTATAACATTATTGACTAGAGGATGTGACAGTAGATACTGCTACATTATTCTGTATTTATTCACAGCTACCTTGGGTCATATATGCCAAAAGAAATGAAATTAATTATCTGAATATATGTTAAAAGTGATTATGCTGTTGTGGAGAAATTAACATTTATACATAATACTAATCTGATAGTTTTTATATTGCAATGATTTGATTTATAATGTGTCATGGTTAATTTTATGTATTAACCTGGCTGGGCTAAAAGATGCCCAGATAGATGGTAAAACATTATTTCTGAGTATTTCTGAGTGTTTCTGTGAGGGTGGTTCTGAAACAGATTAGCATTTGAATCAGTAGACTGAGTAAGAACGTGAGTGGGCATCATCCATTCTGTTGATTACCTGAATAGAACAAATAGAAGAAAGAAGGAGCAAATTTCCATCTGTCTGACCTGGGCCATTTATTTTCACCTGCATTTAGATATAAGTACTCCTGGTTATTGGTCATTTGGATTCAGACCAGAACTTACACCATCACTTCCCCTACCCCATCACACCCTTACCCTGGCTTTCTGGTCTTTGGACTGTAACTCAATTACACCACCTGCTTTTCCAGGTCTCCAGCCTGCAGATGGCAGATTGTGAAGCTTCTTGGTTTCCATAAGCATATGAGACAATTGCTATAATAAATCTCATATCTCCATATATGTCCTATGGGTTCTGCTTCTCTGGAGAACCCTAACACAAGTTTTTGTACTGAGAGTGGAGCTAGAGGAACAGAATTTTAAGGATTAGTTTTGTGAATTGTTTCCAGGTTATCTGGAATTGACTATTTAATCTGATTAGATTTAAGACACTGAAGCCAGGCATGGTGCCTTATGCCTGTGATCCCAGTGACTACAGAAGCTGAGGCAGATGACCAAACTAGGCAGCATAGCAAGACTCTGTCTCTAGAAAATGAAAATAAATTAGCTAAGTGAGATGGTACATGGCTATAGTCCCAGCTAATTGGGAGTCTGAGGCAGGAGGATATCTTGAGCCAAGGAGTTTGAGGCTGCAATAAGCTATGATCATGCCATTGTACTTCATCTTGAGAAACAGAGGAAGAGTCAGTCTCTAAAAAGAAAAAAAAAAAGATACTATTTCCAGTAGCAAATAGAGCATTGATAGTCCATGGCATAAACTCTTTATGGAGATATGCAAAATATCTACATTGGATACTCATAATCAACTACTTATAATAAGCAAAAGACTAAATGACTCTGTATACAATACTTTTGAACACTTTTTTGAAAACTAAAGAATATATAGTTGCCAGTTGGTTGTTTCTGTTTTCATGGCACAAAGTAGTGAAAGAAAAGTATGGGTTGAGAGATTCCAATAACCAGATCAAGACATGCATAAGTAGCCTTAGAGCTTGTATGTGTTCCCTGAAGAAGAGTCCTAACTTCTATAGCCTTAAGGCTGAAATGCTGAAAATCGAATGCAAATCCTTATCTTGCCATCACCTGAATTACAAAGAAAGTTGAACTCTCAGACTCCAAGGGTATCTACTGTTAAAGTGAGGGTATTGATTGAAAAAAAAAACGAGATTATATATTGAGATAGGAAGACCCTGATAAAGCTGAGGACACTGAGACTCTAAATACTAATGATTCTTCTTTACTAGTGGAAAAGATCACCACACTTCTGGTGGAAATAGCCTCTTCACCCTTGGTGAAATTAACCTTCTGATACCCATCAAAAGTGGCTTCCCAACACTGCCAGAAGTGGTCTCCTGACCCCTGATAGCAGCATAGCAGCATCCCCACTTGTTTTCTACCTTTCCACCTCCTTCTGAGGGAATTAACCCTGCATTGCCCTGAGAAAACAGTAATTGCCTCCCCTGAGGCAGTAGCCATGCAAGACAACACTAATTCTCCCTAGGGCTAATTTTCAGCTTCCTTCTTTGCTTCTAGAAGCATAACTAGATTCAAGTCCGATACTATCAGGGCCCTAAAGGTGAGGTGCAAAGTGTGACCATGAGGAGGTTTGTTACCCTTCCCGTTCAAAAAAAATTACTTGAGTTTCTAATTTATAGAAGCAGAAATCTAAGTAATACTTGTGGGAATGGATATTATGGGTATAGAAGGAACATAAAGTTAGATCAGACTCAATTATTGACATGGGCCCACTAAGCAAATATTCTGCATTTGGTACTGAAGCTTGGGGAGTTAGAAAGGGCTCTAATAGGTTGTTTGGTTAATTGACCAAAATATGGATCAAAATATGGCCCACCATTAGGGGAATGGAAATGTTGAAGCTCCCTTGGTTTAATGTAGAAGAAGAGATTCAAAGTCTTAGGGAGATTAGAATGCTACAGCAGATTCATCATTTAAGATCTACTCACCTACAAGAGGAAGGCCCATGAATGCATATATTTACCCAGTAGTTTGAGAAATAAAGTTGTGAGTGTAGCCCCAGTATCCATTAAGACCTCTGAGATTGCTCTTCTCTGTAGACCGAACTTTACATTGGTAACCAGAGCCACTCAATTGGAAAATCTAGGTGCAAAAAAGTAATAAAATTTCAGGGCATCAGAAGCCAAGTGGCAGTACTTACCAGCCAAAGACAAGATGAGCTCGGTTCATCACAATTGACAGCAGAAGCAAAGCACAATTAGAAGAGCTTGGCTCTTGCAGACCTACAGCATTGCCTAGTTAATCACAATGTTCCTAGAAGTCGATAGGAAACCTATCTAAATTCTACTTGATCTGCATAGGTAAAAAAGTTCTAGGTCAGGTGAACAGGAGTGTAACTCAAATGATAAATGCAGATAGTCAATCTTTTCCTAGACTTGAGCCAGTTTACAGACCCAGAACCCCTTGAGTCAAGGGTAGGCTGAGTTTCCTAGAAAAAAGATGCCAGTATAGTTCCACAAGTTTATACTGTTAATTTTTCTCACAGTCTTCCCCAAAGAGATTATGTCCTTAAATCAGGATAACTGTGCATTGTGGAAAAGGAAATAATGAGCCCTTTTTTGGACTCTTGGACAGTGGCTCTGAATGGACACTGATTCTAGGAGACTCAAAATGTCACTGTGTCTCTCCAATCAGACAAGCGACTTATGAGGTCAGGAAGTCAGTGTTATTTCAGCTCAGTTCCACATCACAGTTGGTCCAGTGGTTCACCGAACCCATGCTGGAGCAATTCCCTAGGTTTCAAAATGCATAATTGGAATAGACAAATTTAGAAGCTTGAAAAATCCCCACATTGGGTTTTGAACTCTGCAATGAGGGCTACTGTGGGGGGAACGGAAAGGTTGAAACCAATAGAGTTACTTCTACTTAAGAAAATAGAAAATCAAAAGCAATACCACAACGTTGGAAGAATGGCAGAGATCAGTGCCAGCATTAAGGACTTTAAAAATGCTAGAGTAGCCATTACAAACACATCCCCATTCAACGTCCATGTTTGACCCACGCAGAGAGATGGATCTTAGAGAATGACAGTGGACTATCATAAATTTAACCAAGTAGTAACTACAATTGCAGCTGCTATACCAGATATAGTTTCATAACTCAAGCAAACTAATACATCCCCTGATACCTGATATGTAGCTATTAATCTGGCAAATGCTTTTTTTCCATCCCTGTCTATAGCAACTACAAGACACACTTTGCGTTCAGCTGTCTAGGACAGCAATATACTTTCACGATCATATCTCAGAGGTATATTAACTCTCTAACCCAATGTCGTAATTTAGTTTGCAGTGATCTTGATTATCTTTTCTTTCTATAAGACATCACACTGGTCTATTACTTGGACAATATTATGCAGATAGGACTTAGCAAGAAACAGCCACTGCACTAGACTTATTGATTAGAAATTTGCATGTCAGATGTCAGAGATTGGGAAATAAATCCATCTAAAATTCAGGGTCTTCTATCTCAGTGAAACTTCTAAGGGATCAGTAGTGTGGGGTATGCCAAAATATTCCTTCTAAGATGAAGATAAGTTGTTGCATTTGGCCCTTCTTACAACCAAGAAAGAAGCACAACTCCTAATGGTTTATTTGGATATTGGAAGCCATTTGGGCCATTATAGTCCAGAAGATCCAATGGTGCTTAAAATTTCAGTGGCACATTAAAATTGCTGTTTGGAGTCTTTGGCAGGGCCTTATAAGTGAATAAAAATGCAGACACTTAGGATTTTGGAGCAAAGCTCTGCCATTCACTGCAAATAACTACTGCCCCTTTGAGAAACAAATCTTGGACTTCTAGTGGGCCTTAATATTAATAGAATCTGAGGGCTTAACCATAGATCACTAAGTTACCATGAAACATGAACTGTTCTTCATGGACTGAATATTCACTGACCCACCCAGTCATAAATTTAGGCATGCACAGCAACACTCCATCATAAAATAGAAGTGGTATAGATGGGATCAGGCCCAATAAGGTCCTGAAGGCACAAGTAAGTTACATGAAGAAGTGGTTCAAATACCCAAGGCCCCCATAAACCAGTGTTATAAATAATGTATAATGTACACCATGAATGCATTAAGAAAAGAGTATTAATTCTGCTTTCTTGGAGAATTCAGGAAGAATTCTGTGCTGTTCGATTGGGTTTTGAAGAATGACAGGTACTTAGCCCAAGAAAAGAGGAGGAATGGCTGGGCTCCGTGGCTCACACCTGCAATTCTAGCACTCTTGGAGGTTGAAGCGGGAGGATTGCTTGAGCTCAGGTGTTTGAGACCAGCCTGAGCAAGAGTGAGACTTCGTCTCTATTAAAAATAGAAAAATTTAGCCAGTCACCTAAAAATAGAAAAAAATAGCCAGGCATGGTGGCATGCGCCTGTAGTCCCAGCTATTCAAGAGGTTGGGGCAGGAGGATCACTTGAGCTCAGGAGTCTGAGGTTTCTAAGAGCTGGGCTGATGCCACAACACTCTAGCTGGGACAACAGAGTGAGACTCTGTCTCAAAAAAAGGAGGGGGGTAAAATTTAGGTAGAAATAACAACATTAGGAAGTTGCAAAATGAAGGAATAAAGTTCTTTAAATATTTACAATATATTTTTCTTTAAATATTTGTATACCTCCTGCACAGTGAAGAAATATAAGCTTCTCCAAATATTTAAACATATTTTAAAACTTAAAAATTGCTAAAGTGTTAATTAAAATCATGTCTAATATTGTTAATAACTAAATGTTTCAAACCCATTAAACAGAAAAATGTCCATGCAATGTTACAATGAATACTATATAAAGCAGTAAATTTATAATACCATTAATATATGAAACTATCATGAATTTTAATTCAACCAATATACTAATTTTTGCCTTTTCATTATGTGTACTTGGTTATATAATTTTGCTTTTTGCTTGTATACCTCATCGTAGATTCTTACAAATCAAAAACAAACAGAGCAAAACAAAACTAGAAAGGGAGACAACCATGCAAAATCTAGTTTATTCCTAACAAAATCCTGCCCTACTCACAGATCCTGGTTCCGAATTTAAGGACATTCTAAGATCTGTGTTGCTTTGTCACAGAATTTTACTTCTTATAATACATAATGGTACATTACATCCTGTCTTAAATATAGATTTTTATTTCATGTCTCTAATTTATTTCCAATAAATAAAATATTCTTTAAATTTTACATGGCTGGGTAACTAATTCAGTCTTATATTTTGATATATATATATATAATATGTATATAATACATATTTCACCTAATATTTGGGTTTATTTTTAAATGGATATATTTCTTATTAATATTTTATTGTAATTAGTAGAATCACCTGAAATTTTCTTCTCTTATAAAATGAAGGGTTGAGTTTGCACAGTTGCTTTTCTTTTAGGATATTTTTGTTAATTCATCATTAGGGAATATATTATTGGAATCATCCTTTAAGTGCATATTTTACATCAGAGGTCCCCAACCTTATTGGTAACAGGGACCAGTTTCGTGGAAAACAATTTTTCCACACACTGGGGGAATAGGGATGGTTTGGGGATGATTCAAGCGCATTACATTTATTGTGCAGTCAAACCTCTCTGCTAATGATAATCTGTATTTGCAGCCGCTCCGCAGCACTAGCATCACCGCTTCAGCTCCACCTCAGATCATCAGGCATTAGATTCCCATAAAGAGTTCCAACCTAGATCCCTCTCATGCACAATTTACAACAGGGTTCATGCTCCTATGAGAATCTAATGCTGTGGCTGATCTGACAGGATGTGGAGCTTATGTGGTGATGGCAGCTATGGGGAGGGGCTGTAAGTACAGATGAAGGTTGGGGCTCACTCACCCACCCCTCACTTCCTGCTGTGCGCCTGGTTCCTAACAGGCTACCCACAGGTACTGGTCTGCAGGCCGGGAGGTTGGGGACCGCAGTTGTATATGACCCATAACTTCCTGCATACTTGTCATATGTGAACTCTGATACTTATTTCCTGGCCTGTTCTTGGTATAATTCCTATTCTTCAAAACTAACCGGCTTATTCACAAGTTTTAAGGATTTTCTGCTTATATAGTAGGAACAAGAATACATTTAAACTTATAAACCTACCATATATTTTCAAAAGGAAACAAAAATATCTATACTAATATTTTCCTACTTGTTAAAATCAACAAAAATATATTTTTATAAAATAAATATGATTGACTTTGTGCATTATAACTATCTTATGTCCACACTATATACTGACATTTGCCTGTAGAATATCATTAAATATTCATGAGGTTTTATAAAGTTACCTTGTTTTGATTAACTTCATTATCAGTATTATTATTTGACATTCCATGTATTACAGCTTATCAAAAAAGAACCCCTTTAACAGGCTACTTTTTCTTATCATTGCCTTGTGCTTTTCTTCAAAACGTCTCTAGTTCTGGTGACAGCAGTGTATTTCGGACTCATCTTGATTTTTCTTGCTCCAAGCTATGGGATCACCTACCCTCCAAGAATTCCAGGTTTCCTTAACAACTAATAATTTAGGGACACAAATGTGAAAATTAATGGTGCTCCTGAGTTTGATGATGGGAGAAAATGTGTTTGCAGTTACTATTTGTTTACCTTAACATTGACATAGCCAGAAAGTATGTATTTTAAGGTAGTAAATTCACAGTGAATTTTCTGCAATTTGATAGAATAAAACTCCTTTCTTATAGCATACAGTTATATTGACAATTAAGATTTAACTTTAACACTAAGAAAAGAATTTCTGAGGTGAATTTAAGATGAAATATGAATAATAATAAAAGATAGAAAAAAGGATGTTCAAAAAGAATAGTATTTTTAAAGTATAGTGTATTTAAAGGAAAAATGTGTTATTATTGCAGGGGAAGATTGAATGAGATGAGACTCATGATATATACAGGGGGGTAATTCATAGCCTCTTGGTTTATTTTAAAAAAATAGTTGGCTGTGTTTGTATTTGTTAGTTTTGTGAGTTTAAGCTTTTGTTTTTGTTATTATTTTATTCTTGTACTTTTATCCAAGTGAAATGGTAATTAAGGGGCAAGAGTTGGCCAAACCAGATTATTATTTTAAAATTTCACATTAGTTACAAGGACAAAGAGATTTGGAAAATATGTAGGTAAGTAATTAGAGGTTACTACATTAATAAAGTTGAGGGGAAGTATTTGTTTGAACTAAAGCCATAGCAGTGTTAATAAAAGCAAATAGCTTCAAGAGATATTTAGAAGGGAGATGCAAGGTGATTTTGTGTTTAATTGAACATGTGGTCCAGAAAGGAGGAAAAAGATAAATGTTAAAAATGAATGCCACCTTTAAACCTTACTGAACTGGGAAGGTTCTGGTACATTTACTAAGACAGAAATCACTTGACACGGGCCAGGGTGAGAGACAAGATTGTGAGTATAGTTCTAGACATGGTAAGTTAAAGTGCCTCAGAGATACTCATTTGAGAGTATCAAGAGGCTCTTGATTTCATGTGTTTGAATCATATAGGTAAATCCTGGATGAAAGCTACAAATTGAGGATTACTTGCTTAGAGATGATAATTAAAGTCTTAGGAACAGATTAGATCACCTAAACGGTCATTCAGAGAGCAAGGAGAACTGAGCATTTAACTTTGATGTACTTTCACATTTATAAATCTGATAAAAGAGAGTTGATCAGCAAAAGACACTGAGAATGAGCTGCCAAGGAAGCCAGAAGACATACCAGAGGCTATGGTGCTCCAGAAGTAAATGGAAGGGCGGTCCTTAAAACGGAAGGAATAATTAAGAATATTAAATGCTGTTGTAAATGATAGCAGATATGGATTGAATTAGATTAATCATGATATTAAGCATATTGGTGATTCTGGAAAAAAATTACCTTTTATGAATTATTGTGGGCAAAATTCAATTTAAATGGTTTGAGAAATAAGAATGTAAAAATTTATATAAAATGTATGTAGAAGTTACTTTTGCTCAAAAAGAGATGTGACATAGTACTTGTTAAAAGAAAATTAGTCTTTTTATTATTAACATTTAGTCATCTTGAGATATGTTTAAATTAGAAGTGCCATATATGAATGATCACATCAAGATATATCATAATTTGATTGGTGAAGACTTCTTGATAGGAAGATATAGTCTATCCAAAGTGATAGTTTTCAGCATTTTAAGTGAAAGAAATATTATAGGCAAAGGCTATAAGTTATCATGTTTATAAGGATTAGTGAGTTTTTACATATAATTTATAGCTATAATATTATGAGAAATGCCTGAATAATTTACTCACAAGTATGGAAAAATGTTTAAAATTTACAAAATAAACTGATTAATCCTATATTTTAGATTATATTATTTCAATATATATCATTTGTTTGTAAATATGGTGTATTCAAGTCTGTGTAACTGAAAAATGAAGACTTCCTTCAGTATATTTGTATTCATTTGTATACATGTAGAGTTGAAATGGATAAACATTTTAACAAGTGATATCCAGTATCTTTTACTGCAATCAGTTTTATTTACTTTGCCAAAAGAAAGTGTGATGAAAGCCTGTATTGCAGAAAAAGCGATGTCAAAGAAAGACAGATGATCATCACCCGGCAAACAAGTGGACATTTTCTTGTCGACTTTTGTCTCTTCTGTCAAAGAAATTCCTCTGTGGTTTCAGGCTTTCAAAAGATTTGACACAATATTTTAGAAGTGGGTAACACTGTTGCAGAAGACTGTATTAAAAAATAAGATTTTTTTCTCTCTCTCTTTGGCTGTTAGTTTCAAATTTCTATCTCTCGTTATTAAGTTTGTTCTACTCTGTATACAAAGACTATTACTATTACTATTGATTGAGTATTCTCTTGAATAGCAGTTTTCTTTAAAAGTCAAACATGTCCTCTTCATCTGATTCTCTGAATATATCAGAGTTCTTGATTTGTGATAAAATATTTTATTTCTTTTCTTCTGCTGCATGAATTATCTTGAATTTATTAAGTTTGATGATTACTCAACTTATCTCATAATTGAAAGTATGATAGGGAATTGGGTGATTCTCTAAGGAAAGGTCATTACTAGATTGGTTTTTGTCAAAACAAGTCAATTCCATTTAAAATATTTCTTTTATATTCTCATCAAATTTATTATCTTATTTTATATGTATTTTTCTATAATTACTTTGGAGTTAAATCTTTGTCTTCTAATTTCCATTGAAGAAAAAAAGCTTTTACCATGAGATGTAGGTCAAATATTTTATTTTTTTTTTACCATCAGATCAATGAAAACAAATATATATTTGTATTAGGAGACATGATGATAATTTACTTGATTTGTAGGTTGTCATTGGAACACATAAATAAATATAATGTTTGTGAATGCCAAGGGCTTAAGCAGATTGAGTAAATTTTAGCACTCCCCATTTTAAAATCTTAAAGCACTACTCATATCAATTATCATCTGTATTTATTATTTGGCAATTGATGAAAGTTTATCTTCTTAACAAACTGTAAGCTCTTAAAGTTCAGAGTGGTTTGAATAAGAATAGTTGATTAAGAGAAGACATATTTGTCAGGGATTAAGTCATTTCTGGGCTATAATATTAAAAAGCCTGAAAAGTAAGCAGGCCGTGTCTGAAGCATCTGAATAAGAATTGGAAACTACAATAAAATATTTTAATTTGATATCTTGAAATCATAAGGAGTATAGAATTTGAGAAATATTAAATAGATGTGTTGCAAGACAATAGTGGTGTTTATAGCTTAGAAATATTAGTTCTAAGCTTATAAAATTCTAAAATTCTACTCTATTTAAAGCAACAAAGCATCAGCTTAAAATTCTAGCACTTTGGTAACTTTAAGGAGGATAAACAAATGCATGCAGTGAATTACTTAGAATTAGAGAGGGTAAGTAGAGAAGTTAAAATAAATTTAATTATTCATTAGAGATTGATTGAGAGCCTATTGTATACCAGTTTTGTGGCAATGTTCTGAGAATGACTAATATTAAATACATTTATTTCTATTAGATATATCTGGTAGAGTAAGGGGAATGAATAAAGGGAAAAGGTATGTAAAAGAAGCATGAGGTCTTCATTAGAATACAGAGGACTCAAAGGAACAACATAAGGATTAAGGGGGTATAGTGATCATGTTTGCTTTCAGGAGGAAGCTACTTTATTCATTCAAAGATATTTATTTGTTGCCCATTATTTATTGGTATTGTACTAGAATAATATTTAATTTTATACTGGTCTATGACTACATGGTGTTTACACCTTAGTAGTTGAGTCTTTCTTTGAACAAATAATCAAAATAGATAGTAAAATTTCAATTGACTTAAGCACCATAAAATAAAAGTAAGAGTAATGAGAGGTTATGTTTTGGTTTTCATGATGGTTAATTTTATGTGTCCACTTGACTGGGTCGAGGGGTGCACAGATATTTGGCTAAACATTATTTTGGGGTGTGCTTGTGAGACTATTTCTGGATAATATTAACATCTGAATTTGGTGGACTAAGTAAAGCAGATTGCGTTCCCCACTGTGGGTGGGCCTCATCCAATCCATTGAGGACTCATATTTACACTACTGGCTCTCCTAGTTCTTAGGACTTTGGACTAAAGCTGCATTACACCATCAGTTCTCCTGGGTCTCCAGCTTGTAAATGGTAGATTATGAGAATTCTCAGCCTCCATAATTGTGTAAGCCAAATCATTGTAATAAATCTCTTCATATATATGCACACACATAAATACACAGACTATTGTTTCTATTTCTCTGGAGGACCTTGATTAATACAGTACTTAATTTAGGAAAAGGTATACATTAAGAGGAGATCATGAAAGTTCTCTTGGAAGAAGTGATATTTATATATGGATCAGAAGAGTGTATGTCATGAAAGAATAAAATGGAGGTAAGAATGACAAGTGTCAAGGCCAATAGCATCCCTGAACCAGGGAAGTATGTTTTTGAAAATTTTCTCTACAATAATGAGTATAAATGGAGGATTTTAAACAAAGTAGGCCATAATCAAATTCATGCATTACAAAGAATATATACAATATTCTAAATCAGAGATTTAGAATATTGACAAGCTTTTTATCCTTAGAGGACCAAATAGTACATATTTTTAGCTTTGCAGGTGGTGCTGTCTCCTAACTCTTCACCTCTGCTGTTGTGGCAAGAAATTAGGTATAGACAAATGTATTAATGAGGGTGGCTGCATTTCAGTAAAACTTTGTTAACATTGAAATTTGAATTTAATACAATTTCTCTGTGTCATTATGCAGTCCTTCTTTTGATTTTTCCTGCAACCATTTAAAAAACATAAAAACTTCAGACTCTACGAAATCAAGCATTGGGCCAGAATAGTTTGCTGACTTGTGGCCTAAATCATTTACCTAGGCCACAACTAAAAGAAGAGAAAAAAGTTAAACTATTAGAAAAAAGAGTTTCCCTAACAAGTAGTTTCATAAAAGTAGGTGAAAAAGTGAGTAGATTTTGAAAGATAACCAGCTACTATTTTTACTATGCTATTTTTAAACTACTTTTGACTATGCTATGCTTTATGATAGGTCTAGTATATATGGCACTTGATTGAGAAGTTGCTATAGAATGGGTAGGAGCTGTCATAGGTTTGGATATATAGGGAGTAAGGTAGAAAAAGAAAGCAGGAAAGACACTAAGAATTTTTGGAAAGTATTAGAGAACAATGGAGTACTAACTTAAATGATAATGTTTGTGAGAACCTAGGATATATTATAAAAAATGAAAATGGGGAGAAAGAATATGCATAAGAAATGCAACAGTGAGTCTCAAGGTTTTCTGGGATTTTATGTGACCTTAATGGACAGCGGAATTTTGTCATGTAGTAACGGAGAAAAGCACTTGACAGCGCCGAATCCTAAGCACTAGACCACCAGGGAGGACATGAGAAAACCATTTGAATTAAAGATAATGACATGAATAAACACTCCCAGGTGGAAGAATAAATGAGCTTATATGTGCATTTGTGAGTGTGTGTGTATGTATGTATGTGGGAAAGAGAGTTAAGCTAGTTCTTTTGTTGCATTTCTTTTCATAGTTACACCTCTTTTTCGTAAGGACATTGGCTTCCTGAATGGTTAAGCAGAAGTGCTGTTTATATTGAATAGCATAGCATGACCAAGCATAATTCAGTAAATTATTAAGAGATTACAATAAATTTCATTGTTCTAATAAATATTTATAGAGGTACTCTTATAAATTAGGCATTTTTCCCATTATTAAAATGCAGATGAAAGTAAAACACATAGTATTGATCTCAGAAAGTTCACAATACTATTTATTAGAAGTATGAAAACCTTAAAGTAAAAGGTGATGGCTACTAAACTAGACATTTGAATAAAATGCAATATAGGCAACACAAAAGGAGAGAGTAAACCTGCTTTACATTTGAGCAGGGAAAAGAGGCAGAATTGTGAACTTGGTGGGTTAATGATGATAAAATTAGTGGATATGACTTAATATTTAAAAGTAAATCTAAGGCATCAATGCAGTGAATTCAATGTATATTGATAATATGTACATACTTAAAAACATTGTTTATGCATGATTCCAAATGTAACAGTTTGGGATTGTCATTTCCTAGTGAGAAAAAGTACAGAAATCTGAATATCTTTAGCCATAAGCATTTTCTTCATTCAAATACAAAGTATTTCATTAGATTTTATGAAAAAGTTAGGGCACAAATTCATCTTTTATCTGTATTTTTCCATCAAAGCTGTAAAATAGTGGAGAAGTTGTTGTATAGCTTCTGCTCTATGTAAACAAATTTTCCCAGTCCCATATCTTCCATTGTATATTTCAGTTCTTTTTAGACAATTCAGAAATATTGCATCCTTTGCATTTTCTTATGTGTATATTTAGCCCTTAAATGACTTTGCTCCAATAACACTTAAATGTGAACTTTCTTGATGCTTTGTTGAAATATACTTGATAAAATTGAATTAAAAACTGAAAAAAAGATCTCTTTCTCTCTCCTTCTTCTCTAAAATAAGAAAAAGAGATACCTCACAAAAGCATAATTTCCAGAGCCATATTCCCTCAGCTATGCTCTGTAATTATGTACTAGGCTAGCTATAGTAGAGTCATTTTACATTTATGTCAATTAAATGGCATTAAAATCTTAACTTGATACCTCTGCTTATATGTTATTAGATGATTTTCTTCTGATTCTTTAACCCTTAAGATATTATTTTGCTGATGAAAAACCATTGCTTTTGAGGCAGTTCTGTATAGTTCCTTTTTTTCATCACAGAGGAGAAAAATGTGAAGCTTCACATAATTATATCAGCACATACTTCAAAGCTTACACTATATTTCAGTTCTATAGCTTGTATAATTGCTTTTGATCTTAAATTGCTTAAGGCCAATTAAATGGACAATTTTTATAATTTTATTTTTTCAATTAACCTTTTGTAAACTTTCAAATATCTAAAATTTCTTTTAGCATGCCTGATGATAGTAGGTCAATGTAAGCTAATTCTAACTTCTGCTTCAGACAAAAGGCATAAAAAACTTATTTTAAAAATGTACACATGTACTTCCATAACTGGTATTAGCTTGCTATCATATATTTTATTTACATATAATTTTGTCTCTTGTAATAAAATACACATCTTCACTTATAGGAGGCAATATAGCAGACTAAATAAGAGTATGCATTTGGAGTTTGACAAAGTGGGTTCTACCTAAATTCCATTGCAATGCATATCAGCTATATGACTTGGGTAAGCTATTTAACCTTTTTATTCATATCAGCATATTACTGGGGTACAATTGTTTAGGTTACAAATATTGCTTTTGCCCCACCTGAGTCAGAGCTTCAAGTGTGTCCATCCTCCAGGTGGTACACACTGCACACATTAGGTGTGAATATACCCATCCACTCCTCCCCCCACCCACCCACCTGACAACCAGTGAATGTTGCTACTATATGTGCACACAAGTATTGACCAATTAATACCAATTTGATGGTGAATACATGTGGTGCTTATTTTTCGATTCTTGGGATACTTCACTTAGTAGAATGGGCTCCAGCTCTATCTAGGATAATACAAGAAGTGCTAGATCACCATTGTTTTTTGTGGCTGAGTAGTACTCCATGCTATACATATATCACATTTTGTTAATGCACTCATGTATTGATGGACTCTGGGTTGTTTCCACATGGTATCACAATAGAAGCATCAAAATACATATGACTGCAAGTTTAAGACAGTACAGTAAATCCAGAGCTAAAGAGTTCCTTCTGAGAAAAATTAATGAGATAAAGAAAAAAGTGGTGGCAAAAAAGAAGAAAAAAGATGACAGAAAAGTTAACAATGGTCATATAGATTCTATTTATTAGCCCTTTGTTGGATGTATAGCATTAAAATATTTTCTCCCATTCCGCAGGTTGTCTATTTACTCTAATGATAATTTCTTTGGCTGTGCAGAAGCTTTTTAATTTGATCAAGTCCCATTTATTTATTTTTGTTCTTGCTTGGGGTATTCTTCATAAATTCTTTGCCTAGGCCAATATTTATGGGGAGAAGAGAGGATGGGTATATTCACACCTAATGGGTGCTATATGCACTGTCTGGGGGATGGGCACACTTGTAGCTCTGACGAGGGCAGTGCAAAGGCAATTTATATAACCTAAACATTCGTATCCTCATATTCTGAAATTTTAAAAAAGTAAGCAGAAAAACAGGAAGTGAAAAAAATAATAATTTGACTCCAAAAAGAAAAGTTTAAAACTCTTGCTGTTCTGAAATTTCATAAACAGAGAGATCATGTAGAGACATGAACACTACATTCTTTTTATTGAGGGGAATGACTTCAGATTGCTTTTTTGGTCAATCTTTAAATGTAAAATGCTTAAATGATTACCATCTCAAAAAAAGAATAAAATAGCAGTGTCCATCACATTAAAATGCTGATAGCTGACAAATGCTTGCAAGAATATGCAACGCTTTGCTCAGTGTAACTCTAGGTAGCTCCAACTTCTGCTTATAGAAACAAAGGAAGTTAACTGAGGTTAAAGTATATCTTAAAAATCTTTACTTACTTATTATCTTTATCTTGGAAATAGGCAGGATGAAAAAGAGTGTAGGCACCATGGGGAGGAGAGGGAAAATTTTAAAGAAGAATAAGACAGTCTCTAATTACCTTCTGTCCCAACAGAGATGAAAAGATCAATATTTTGTGTTTGCCAGCTGTGAGAAAAATGGCAGAATAATGAGAGAAGGATCATAAAAGCTCCAAGTTAATTAGATTCTTCAATGACAAGCATTTAGCTATAGAGAAAAAACTTAGGGGGGAGGAGAAAACAGGGAATGGAGGAAACAGGAGAACAAGAAACCAGAGAAGGAGCTTACTGACAGCCTCAGGTGTGATTTGTCACCCACAGGATGAACTCTCAAATGAGGAGGAGGAGCCCAAACACACACACACACACACACACACACACACATACCCCTTTCTTTTCTACTGAGAATATATGTGTGGCCTGGGAATGCCCATCCTGGTGACAGATAAAAAAACTGGTATGTAGATTTGGATGACAGTGTCGATGGCTGTGGAAAGATCCTTCAGCAATGGGAAGAGGCACCTGTGTCCTTAAAAATGCATAGTTGTAGCGTCAGGAACATCTGTAAAAATTGCTCACAAATCCTGGGGACCTATCACTTGAAACTTGATATTTATCCTAACTTTAACTTCATTTATTTACTAAAATATCTGCTTTTCTAAAGAAACAAGAGAAGTATTCACCAGCTACAATTTGGGTGTCCTCTTCTCATCAGGTCTCATTTTAAAATTTTTGGCCACTTTATTGAGGTATAATTGACAATAAACTGTACATAGTTAAAGAATAAAATGTGATAAATTTTGGCATGTGTAAATACCCATGAAACTGTCAACACAATTTAAAAAATAAACATTTCCATCGCATCCAAAAGTTACCTTCTGTCTCTTTGTAATCCCACCCTTCCACCACTCTCAGAACACCATCTCCAGGCAACTACCGAGTCATTTTTTTTTTTTTGTCACTACATATTACTCTGTGTGATGGTTAATTTTATGTGTCAACTTGAGTGGGCTAAGGTATGTACAGATACTTGGTAACACATTTCTGGATGTATCTGTGTATTTCTGAAAGCATTTAGCATTTGAATCAGTGTATTGAATAAGGAAGATCCACCCTCACCATGTGTGTGGGCCTCATCCAATTGCTGACAGCCTGGTAAGAACAAAAAGGTGGAAAAAAGATAAAATCTCTCTTTCTCTTTTTGCACTTCAATATCCATTATTTCCTACCCTCGGGCATTGGACATTGCAGCTCCTGGTTCTTAGGCCTTTGGACTTCAGGACTTGTACCAGTGTCTCTCCCTCCCCTGAACAGTTCTCAGGTCCCAGACTGAGAGTCACACCATCAGATCTCCTGTTTCTTAGGCCTTCAGACTCAGTCAGAATTATACCAATGGCTTCTCTGGCTCTCCAACTTGTAGACAGCATATCGTGGGACTTCTTGACTGATACAATCACATGAGTCAATTCTCATAATAAATTCCCATAATAAACCTCTTTTTATATATCTGTATCATCTATATCTCTATCTATCTATCTATCTATATATCATATTGGTTCTCTTTCTCTGGAGAACCCTGACTAATACAGTCTGCAATTTCTAGAACTTTATGTACATAGAATCATAGCATATTCTATGATTTAAATATCTCCTACAAAACTCATTTTGAAATTTAATTACCAATGTAAGTATATTGGGAAGTGGGGCCTTTAAAAAGTGAATAGATCATGAGGGCATTGCCCCCATGAATGGATTAAGGCTATTGATGCAGAAGTGGCTTAGTTATTATAGGAGTGGATTCTTGATTTTATCTTATTTATTTTATTTTTTTTAAATTTATTCTTGATTTAAAAAAATGAGTTCAGCTCAATTCTCTCTCTGTCTCTTGCATTTACTTCTGCCTTCTATCTTTTGCCTTCTGTCTTCTGTCATAGGATGATCCTCTGCAGGTGCTGGCACCATGATTTTGGATTTCCCTGCAACCAGAACTATTCATTAGCCAAATAAACATCTATCTGGTCTTTACAAATTACTTAGTCTTTAGTATTCTATTTTATCAGCAAAAAATGCTCTAAGGCAGTATATGTATAAGTATAGAGTACATAACCTTTTTTCATCTGCCTCCTGTAACTCAAAAAAATTATTTGAGGCTCATCAATACTTTTGTGTACATAGTCTTTCCATTGAATTTTTGAGTAGTATTCTGTTACGTACTTATACCACAGATTGTTTATTCATTTAACTGTTGATCATTTGGGTTGTTTTTGGTTTGGGATATTATAAATAAAGCAGCTATGCATATTCATATAAAGTATTTCCTTAGAAATATGGTTTCATTTGACTTAATACCAAATAGTGGTCATAAATGGGTATATTTTTAATATTTTAGGAATCTACCAATCTATTGATTGTCAAATAGTTTGAATATTTTGCATCTATCATAGACACTGTGTAAGAAAGTTCCTGTATTTTAGATCCTAATGAATATTTGATACAGTCAATCATTTCAGTGGTTGGAAGGTTTTATTTTTATTCAAACTGACAATCTCTTCTCATTATTAGGAGTGCTTAGATACTTTACATATAGTGGAATTATTGACAGGTTTATGTTTTAATCTACTATTTTTGTATTTGCTCTGTATGTGTCATATGTTCTTTGTTCTATTTTTCCTACTTTTTTGTCTCTCTTTTGATTAATTGAATAATTTTATTAGATTTTTATCTCCCTGTTAGCTTATTAGTTATAACTAGATTATTCTTTGGTGATCATGATTTTGTCTGCCAGGACACATTTGGTAATGTCTGGAGACATAATTTGTTTTTCACAACAAAAGAAAAGGTTCTATTGGAATATATTGGGTAGAGGGATGCTGCTATATATTCTACAATGTTGAGGACAGTTCTTCCCAAATAAAGAATTATCTAGCCCCAAAATATGAATAGTGCTGAAATTGGGAAATTCATCTAAAACTCTATTTTATATTTTTTAATGATGTTAGTTTTACAACATATATCTGTATTAACTTTAGTTGTTGCATCACAAAGTATCACATAAGTAAATGTTTACTTCAGTAAACACCCATTTATTATCTAGCCATTTTGTCAAGTCACAAATCCAGCTATGGCATAAATGGGTTTTCTGTCCAGGGTCTCAACAGGTGGAAATCAAACCATCAGCCATAGTGCATTCTCATTTTGATCTTGGAGTTCTTTCCTCAGCTTATTCAAGTTTTTGACAAAATTCATTTCAGTTTCAAGACTAGAATCTGTCTTTTCTTGTTAGCTGTTGGGCTGGGTTAGTCTTAGCTGCCAGAAACTGTCTTAGCTACCAAGCCTCATGTCCCTATCACAACATGGGCACTTACTTCTTCAAAGCAAGTAGGAGAATTGTATTTCACTCTACTATAAATTCTATATAATGTAATATAATCATGGAAATGACTATCATATAATCTTTTCCATATAGTATAACCTCATCAAGAGATTGAATATTCTATTATATTCACAGGTCATGAGTATACAGTTGGTCTCTGACTTACCATGGTTGTATTTGCAATTTTTCCACTTTATATTGGTGCAAAAGTGATGCACATTCAGTATGTTCCTTCACTTATGATGGGTTTATATCCAACTAAACCCATTATAAGTTGAAAATATTGTAAGCTGAAAACTCACATTTGATTGATAATATTTTCAATTTATGATGGCTTTGTCTGGTCATAACCCCACTGTAAGCCCAGGAACAATTGTATTAAAAGGGAGAAGATTTTATAGGACATGTACGACGAAGGGCAGGAAACTTGGAGGCTACCTTAGAATTTTGTCTACCACAACATTAAACTTTTCAATCTACCTTCAAGTAATATATTATTTCCCCTCTAGAATAAGAAACTTACACCAGTAAATGATTGTATAATTAGTGTTATTCATTTCAGTACTTCATATATTATAAAGACCACAGTACATTGTATTATTTTGTTTGAAACTATCAGTTATATTTTAAAGATATTTAAACAATAGAAATGAATATGTTATATATTGCCTTGTTTATCACTTTTGTTGCACTTACTTTCTTTGTGTAGATTCATCTGGTATCATTTTCCTTCCTAAACTTACTTATAGTATAGGTCTTCCCTAGATGAATTCTTTCAAAATTTGTATGCTAAAAAACCTTTATCTTTGCATTTCAAAAACACTACCTCTGGTTATCAGATAGAAGTTTTCTCATGATTTTGTGTTGTTTTGTTTTTCTATCAATATTTTAATATGATGCTCCACTGGTTTCTGCCTTGCATTGTTTCTGAGGAAAAATCTTCTTTGATACTCGTCTTTTTTCTTTATTTTTTTTATAAAGAGTATATTTATGTAATGTGTCTTTATTCTCTGTATGTAATGTATCCTTATTCTCAGGCTATTTTAAAGATATTCTCTGTCATTATTTTTAAGCAATTTGATTATTTGTGTGCCTTCATATAATTTTCTTCATATTTTTTGGTTAGGAATTCATTAATATTCTTGAATGTCTATGTTTATAGTTTTAACCAATTTGGAAAATTTTCAGCAAAAATGATAAATGTGGGAATGTATATTTATTTATACTTATTTTTTATTTTATTTATTTTTATTGTTTAAATATCTTTAAAATATAACTAATAGTTTCAAACTACATACATTATGTGTAGACATTACTTAAAATATTACTATCTTTTAAAGACTCCAATTATATTTGGAGTACTTAAGTACATTTAGTATTTCAGTCTGCTGAAAGTTATCCCAAACACACTGATACTTAGCTTATTTTCAGTCTATTTTTTACCTCTCTGTGTTCCAATTTTGATACTTTCTTTTGCTGTGACTTCAAGTTCATTAATTGTTTTCTGCAGTGTCTAATCTGCTACCAATGTATTTCATTACAATTGTCATATCAAACATTATATTATTCTTCTCTAGAATTTGCATTTGAGTATTTAAAATATATACTATTTCCCTATTTAACATACTAAACCAATATTTTCTCTGTCATCTTGAACATATTCAGTATAGGTATGGTGACTATTGTAATGTCTGTTTGCTAATTGTAGAATCTGTATCATTTGAGTCAATTTCCATTGATTCAGATCCTTTACTTGAAAAGGTGTTCATATTTGAACGTACTTGTTTTCCCTTTTATGTCATAATTGACTGTTGACATTCCAGATAAAAGAAGATATTGTACAATAAGTAATAAATAATCCAGATTGCATGGAAAATATTCTGATAGTGTCCTTTTTTGTATAAACAGAATGACTATATTTAAAATTTATTTTTCTTCTTGAAAAAATATACATTTAATGGTGCCAACAGTAATGTGTATTGTTATTTTCTTCAATAAGATTGACTACACGGGATTCTGCCAAGGTATACAATAAATATCTATAGAAAATATCTGTGTCTATATTGTAAAGCACTGTATTTTATATATTAAGGAGAATATTCATACATTTTAAAATAATCAAAATTGCGAATAACTGACAAAACTTTTCTATTTGCTAGGCAAATTAGTTCTCCCCACACAATCGATAGTTTTCTTAGTAATGAGAAAATTGTTTCTCACTTCATATTTTTGCTTATCTCTTTTGATGTAATCACAATGATACTTGAATTGTACATACAGGCCTTATAATTTGCTTATGCTTTTTGCTCTAAGTCAAATGTTATCAGTATTGAAATAGACACCATGCAGGTGATTGAAAAACATGTTTTGTAACTGCTCAAATTTTGTTATAATCAAGAGAATATTTCAATGGAAAAATTTTAATATGGTAATATTATTCCTGTGCTAAATGTTATAAAATAGTAGGTTTATTTTTCATATTTCTTTATTAAATTTTTCTGAATAAATAGAATTTAGATTTCATTATTTCATGTGACTTCAAAGCCATTTCAATTTCTAATTGAAATCAAGCTTAACCCCCACCCCTCGACTCAAGTCTGATTATCTTCATTTCTTAAGGCCCTTAAAAATCCTGTTATTGAAAATGAGAGAAATGGTGCTATATATTGCATGGTAATAATCAGTTTCCTTTTCAAACCCATATGTGTGTAATACACTGACTGAAAATGTCTTTGATCCCATAGCAGCTAATTAGAAAATGCTTTTGAAGGAATCCATTTATTCTTTCCTTACCATTTGCCTAAGGACAGAAGAAATTTCCGCATAAATCAAAGGAATAATTGTAGCTATTTCACATGTCTGTGAGTTATGACCATCTTTACAGGTAGTGGGCATAAACACATTGAAGTTTTAGACAATTGATGTCAGTTAATGCTTCAAATGCTAGGACTTGAGATTTTAAGTTAATCTTAAATTATACTGGGCATTTTATGATTGGTCATCATGGAATTTCTAATAAGTGAAGCTCACTTAATATAAATTTCATTGTTATATAAAGGCATATTTTATCTTCCTTTTGCCATTAATACAGCCTACTTTAACAACATATCCAGATATTTATGTGTAATAAATATTATGTGTAATATTAGAGATACTATTGTGTTATATCTTAACATTTAAAATTATTCAAATAGTGATTACAAAAATAGTTTTATTATAATTAAAATAAATTCAGTGGTAAACCTCAAGCATTCAATATCTTGAAATAATTGTTTATAAAACAAATTTACCATTATATTCTTATGTGTAAATGTATATTGTTAAAATTAAAAATTATGAATTCAGAGAGGATATAGTTTATTACCTAATGATACATTTCCTGCTCTCATAGCACTCACAATATTTGGCATCCTAGAAATATGCTCTATATATATTAAATGTAAGTAAATAATTTATCCTAAATTATTCATAGTTATTATTATCTTAGTAAATGGTAATTTTTATACCATAATCAAATATAGTAAAAAACAGTGCACACACAACAAAATGTATTTTACTATTATATTTATTTTAACACATTAATTAGTAACATTTTATAACCATTAGTCAAAAGCAGTGAATTTCTCACATGGACATAATTATGTAAGAATCTTTCTCACATCATTTAAAAATTGTAAACCTGTAGAAAATATGAATGTTTCTAAATGCATTGAGATAAACCACTTGTTTGGTGGGAAGCATGGTATTTTACAAACACTGGAAAGAAAGCCATTTTGTAGAAACATGAGGTAACTTTTATAAACCCCTCTTACCCAATTCAGTATTTTATCTGAGTGAAATTCCTTTATAAGATTTCTGTGGCACCTTTGGTGGTTCTTTCACTTTAAACAATACAGTACCACATGAGAAAGACTATACAACGACTTCAGCTGTGGTGGTCACTGTTTGCCTTCTCTACAAAGTAGACCCTCTGATTAGTGTTTCACTTTTAACCCTTAGGAAGAAGTTGCATTGGGAGCAAAGAAACTGATTACTTAGGCATAGCAGTACTAGGGTAAGGAGTAAAACAGTGAGTACCTAATGGCAGCTGGCTAGCTTATACTAACCTTTTCTACTCACTCCAGCAAAATTTTGTGTTGTCTTGATGTTTATCCAGTGGCATCACCTACTACAATATTAGTGATCATGACTTTTACAACAAACTTCATAAAGAGATAGTTAGCAATTACTTCAAGACAGTAAATAAAAGAGGAAAATGCATAATCTCAAAAATTTCTGCAACTGAACCTCTTAATCATATACCCTAATTACATTTCATCATGTCCCCTAGCCACTGCCCTAGCTTAAACCAATAAAAGACACAGATATTTGCCGTCTTTGTCCTCTAGAGGTTTCTCAAGTGTTGTGTTTTTGTTAGTGTCATTGATTGTGCTTGCTTGGTTCTTTCTGGAATTCAGTTTACCTCTTATTTTTATGAGTTATCTTAGGTTGATTAGAAATAGAAATCCACAAGTTTATCCTAATTCATAATCTTGGCAAGTAATTGCCAAGATTACGGCACTTATAGCACTTTGTCAGTGCTATAAGAGTTTCTTTACATCTGCACATCTACTGTGCAATTCTGCTTGAATACTTGACACAGCAAATTCCTGTGCAGTGTAAATCTAGCTCCTCATTGACTTTCCCAGCAGCCAATTCAGTAGTCATCTTCTTCAAGGTTGCTAAACTGGTGACCATCCACATGCATCTACTTTTCAACTTCCAAAATTCTTTTTCTTTTCCTATTTATTTACCTCTTTTCTTTCTTTTGTTTGGTTTACACATTTGAACAATCATTTTGTGGAGTTCTGGAAGAACATGATATAAATATATTCAAACTGCCATCTTTAATCAGAAATTGGCAGTACATTTTATGTATAATGAGAGAGACTATTTTTCAGGAAGTATTTGTAATGACTAATCTTATGTGTCTACTTGACTGAACCATGTTTCTCAGATATTTGGTTAAATATTTTCTGGGTGAGTTTGTGTCTCTGGATGATACTAACATTTGAATGGGTAGACTGATTAAAACCAGTTGCCTTCCCTAATGTGAGTGGGCCTCATCCAATCAGTTGAAGATTAGAACAGAACAAAAAGGCTTAGCAAAAGAAAACTTTTTCTGCTTGATTGAGCGGACACATTAGTCTTTTCTGGCCTGCAGACTAGGACTGAACCATTGGCACCTTTGGGGTCTCAAGCTTACAAGCTTTCCAACTGGAAGTCATATTTTATAACAGCTATGGTGGTTTTCAGGCCTTTGGACTGATATTGAAACTATGTATCTGTTCTCCTGGGTTTCTGACTAGAACTACATATTAGCACACTTGTGGATGGCAGATCTTGGGATTTCTCAGACTTCATATCCAGGTGAATGATTATATATACATATGCACACATCCTGTTGGTTCTGTTTCTTTGGAGAAATCTACCATAGTATTATATACTTTCCCTTTGAATTGTATGCTAATGCGTTTCTTAATGACAGGAATAGGAGACCAACATGCAATAAATATTTTCAAATGAAAGGCAATAGGAGGGTTTAAAAATGCCATGGTACTTATTGAGGTAAACATGCTTTTATTATTCTACCGAATGTTACATGCTTATTAATATGTCTATCATTGTTATGTATTTTTCACTGCAGTTAATTTCTCACTTAAGTAGAGTATATAATACTCAATCATATTATTTGCAAGAAAGAGTGGCCACAACTTGGTTAAGGCAGGCCCAAGGACTGTCAATCTCTGTATAAACTCATAGGAAGAATAGTGTTTCCCACTTATTCCAGTGATTTCTTATCAAAAATATTTTAATTATATAATTTATACAGAAGTCTAATTCTAATTTTGACTGATGCTGTACTTAAATTGAATTATAATAGTAAGAGTTCATGCATTTATAAACAGAAATATTTGCTTATGTGATAGAAAAAAGGGAACAGATTAAATGAAACTCTTTTAGATAAATTTAAAACAGTTTTAAATTTAGGAAAGGAACACTTTTCTAAACAACAATGAAATGCAATTAAAATATTAAGGGGTACGAGTGTTTTTGCTGCATAGAGCACTTTTCTAACACTTGAGTCAGAGCTATTAGGTTATTAAGTATGAAATGTCCGATTTCTTTAAGTATTAAGTTTCACAGTTGATGTCTCTGACATTTCACTTTGACGCTTCTTGTTTTATTTTCATTGTGGAGGTACATCCTCAGTCCTTCAAATACAAGTGTTGGCCTGTGATTATCTTTGTAATTTTTTTAGAACTATTTTTGCGAAACCATGGATAAATCCAAAATTAGTGTTATTTTTGAAAATGAGTTCTGTTATGAAATCAATGCAGCACAGACAGCTCAAAATATCAACCAAGTGTTTGAGAAGGATGTGGCTGATGAACACACAGTATGTTGATAGTTTGGGAAGTTCCATTCTGGTGATTTTAATCTTGAAAATGAGCCATGTGGACAACCTGAGACAAAGGTGGATATTAATGAGCTGAAAGCTGCAATGGAAGAGAATCTATCTCAACCTACGCATAAATCAACAGCAAGATTTGATGTTACTATTCCAACAACATTGAACCGTTTGAAACAAATTGACAAGGTAAAGAATCTGGACAGATGGCTACAGCAGGAATTAAAAGAGAGTGAGAAGAGAACTCATCTGGAAGCTTGCCCTTCTTCGCGGTCACGACATAAAGGCAAACCATTTCTACACCGTATTTTCACGTGTGATGAAAAATAGATTCATTTTGACAATCGCAAGTGTTTGGCACAATGGTTGGATAAAGATGAAGTGTGAAAACATAGTCCAAGACTGAATATTCAGCAAAAATGCTAATGGTGCCTGTTTGGTGATCCAATGCCAGTATAATCCACTACAGCTTCATGAAACCTTGTCAGTCGATTACAGCAGATGTCTACTGCAACCAATTGTATAAAATGATGTGGATGATTGTGATTAAATAGCTGATATTGGTCAATAGAGGCAGGCCAATCCTCTTGCAAGGAGGCTAAACCACATGTTGCACAAATGATGCTGCTCAAACTACAGAAATTGGACTTGGAAACTCTGTGTCATCCACCGTATTCACCTGACCTTGCACCAACTAACTACCACTTCTTCGAGGCTTTGGACCACTTCTTGCAAGGACAAATATTCAGTTTTTCAACAAGCTGTGGAAAATGCCTCCACGATTTCATCGCCACTTGTTCTCCAGGCTTCTTCGCTGCTGGCATAAACAAGCTACTGTTAAGATGGCAATACTGTGTCTATAGTTTAGGTGCATACTTTTATTAACTGTACTGCTTCTTGACTGAGATATAATAAACTACACATTTGATTGGAAATTGGATTTTTCATATTTAATGACCTATATAAACATGCCTATCACCTGAATAGTGTACATTGTACCTCTTAGGTAGGTTTTTGCCCTCCCACCTCCCCCACCACTGGCTTGGCTTCCAATGACTTTTACTTCCCAATGGGCATACGAAATAAATTGTATATAATTCACTTATTTTACTAGAAATGATAAGCAATATACATAAATTGTGTGTATGTCAGTAAATTTTGTTAATCTAGCTTCTCAATTGGTTAATAATTGAGACCTAAGAGATTATATACAATTGAGCAAAACTCTGTGCAAAATTAACTGTCAATAGAACACTCTGCATCTTTAAAAAGTGCAATTAAAACATGTTTGTGAAGAATTCGTAATATTGATGTTTTCTTTATTTCTTTGATTTTCTAAAAATATTAAAATATTTATTCCAAGTTAGTTGTGATTATTTTTTTTCTGTGCCTTATTTCCCCTTAAATTAGGACAACGGATGGAATGAATAAAGGAAACTTCCACCCCCATCACAAAAATGCAATTATAATGGGGTCAGATGGAAAGTTAGTCAGAGACGACCTAGTTTCTTGACTAAATAAATTGATTCTTTATACAATAGCACAATTTTCCATAGATAATTTATCAACAGAGAAAGATAGCTCTCCTTTTTGAAATTTTCTATTTAACATTTGTTAGGTCATATTTCCTGTCAACCAGCAAGTGGTTCCAATAGTAACTGTTTTGTCATTCAAAAACATAAAATTTCCAAAACTTTTCGTCAATGCATTGCCAGAGGGCTGTCATAGCAAATGAAAGCCATTTCTGTTCAAATGCAAGTATACCTCATCATTAAATGACAGATCTGTTTTATATCCAGATGGGAATACTCTTTTCAAAAAGTTTGTT
Source organism: Cheirogaleus medius (assembly GCA_008086735.1). Taxonomy (NCBI): domain Eukaryota; kingdom Metazoa; phylum Chordata; class Mammalia; order Primates; family Cheirogaleidae; genus Cheirogaleus; species Cheirogaleus medius. Next base: position 24,730,596 of record VBSM01000605.1, on the reverse strand, counting down.
ACTTCACATGCTTTTGTTTTCATTAAAGTGTATGAGTCATTTTATTCTGCAGTTAATTTTCTTTTTTAGAAATAATTCACAAAAGCTTATATTCAGGTAAATTAATGTTAAAAAAGTATTATTTTAATAACAATGGAAATATTTAAATAATTATGTATTTAACTAATATTAATAAATTTATTTTAAATGATTATAATTATAAAATTAAACTCCTAGTGAAGTGATGAATACTTAGTCATGTACATGACATAAATTTGACCTAATTTAAAGTTAAATGTTGAGACTCAAAACTGTCTGTGTTTGTGTGACAGTAGATTACATTATTTTTCCTGACATTAGTCTACATATCTGAAGGCCTAAGGAGTTTATTAGGAAAATATTAGTAACTGATTCTCAGATAAATTTTATCTTAAATGAAATTTTGCCCAGTATTATGCCATCAGTATATGAGGGCAGATATTTTTTTTTGTTTCAGGTTACATTTTTGTAACAATGGGAAGTCAGAAGATAAATTAATAATAGCATATGTGTGTTACAGTAAGAATGTCATGACACAAATTGAGGAAGATGCATCCTCCCCACTTCAAAAAATTATGTCATATACAGCTCTAGCAGAAGATGATACCCATGAGAAATAATAATAATCTGTGGTAACAGAGGAAGGAATAGTGTTGAGAAGTTGTGGTATATAAATAAATATGTCCCTGGAGCTTACCATAAATTTTCATAAAAGTTCAAGTCAGATAACAAGAGGTGGAAGTTAGGAAAGGAAATATTCAGATGAAATAGATGTAAGGAGGTAAAAAGAAAATTAAATAAGCATTTAAATAACATTATATTTTAAACCCTGCTCTGAGATGATGACTTAGATTTTATCTGGTCATTTGACTAGCAATACTGCGTAGCATATTTCTATCATTTTAAAAATAAGATAAGGAAATTAAAGCATAGAAAATGTACCAAAGAAGACAGAATAATAGCAAGCAAACATATAAAAAAATGCTCAACATCTCTAATCATCAGAGAAATGCA
>VBSM01000605.1:24694795-24716226 GCA_008086735.1 Cheirogaleus medius | reverse complement strand
ACCCCAACTCTCCCGTGTCCGGGCAGCTTCCGACAGTCATGGGTCTTAATTGTGTATTCTAATTCCAAATATTTATCTGTTTAAAGATGGCATTCCAGTACTTTCCCATATATATCCTTTGTGTTAACTTTCAGAGTGATTATTTATAGCGTCATGATCCATCTCCCTTGAATCTGTCAAAATACTATTTTCACTTTCTTTAAATATGTTCTATCCAGAGTCACATTTGATGTATTCAAAGGAGGATACCAACCTATGACCTGGAATGATAGCTACAATCTAATTTCTTCTTACCCAGAAAGCTGTCTTAGCAATGTAATATCTTCATTGTTGGCCATACAGATTCAGGAAGTCTACTGTTTAGTATCCAACACCATATTCAATTATTGGTAGTACTTCTCCCAGGAGTTTGAAAAAATGACTTAGAATGCTAAGCATAGTCTACAAACTGCACATTAATAACTGTAGTCAACAGCTCATAAATTGAGTTATCATGGGGTGCTGTGTCATTACTTTTACCCAACTTATTCAGGTAGAGTCTTTCAGCAGTATATGTATATCTATAGGAATTCAATACTTTTTTCAGAGAAATAAGCTTGTGCATTTCTGACAATATATCTTTAGTATATATCAGATCTGCGGTTTCACTTTCTATAGTTTCAGTTACCCAAAGTCTAAAATTATGAAATGGAAAACTCCAGAAATAAACAATGTATAAGTTTTATATTGCATGCCATTCTGGGTAGCATCATGAAATCTCACACCATCCTGCTCCATTCACTCAGGATGTGCATCGTCCCTTTGTCAGGCATGTCCATGCTCTCTACTCTCCCCTTCTTTAGTCACTGAGTGGCTGACAGTTATTGGATCCACTGTCAGGGTATTGCCGTGTTTGTGCTCAGTAACCCTTATTTTACTTCATAATGGCCCCAAGGCACAAGAGTAGTGATTGCTGACAATTTGGATATGCCAAAGAGAAACCACACAGTGCTTCTTTTAAGTGAAAGGTGCAAGTTTTTAACTTGATAAGGAAAGAATAAGGATTGTATCCTAAGGTTGTGAAGATTTACTGTAAAAATTAATATTCTATCCCTGAAATTGTGAAGAAGAGAAAAAAAAATTCATGCCAGTTTTGTTGTCGTATCTCACAGTACAATAGTTACAGCTACAGTGCATGATAAGTGCTTAGTTAAGATAGAAAAAGCATAAAATTTGTGGATATCCTCTGTGGATAAGGAGGAACTACTCTATTATCCTTTTGCTATGATGAACTCAGGAGAAAGAACATGTTTACAACTCGCCACAGAATTTTTTTTTTTTTTTTTTTTTTTTGAGACGGAGTCTCACTCTGTTACCCGGGCTAGAGTGCCATGGCATCAGCCTAGCTCACAGCAACCTCAAACTCCTGGGCTCATGAAATCCTTCTGCCTCAGCTTACCAAGTAGCTGGGACTACAGGCATGCGCCACCATGCCCTGCTAATTTTTTCTATATATTTTTAGTTGTCCAGCTAATTTCTTTTTTATTAGAGATGGAGTTTCACTCTTGCTCAGGTTGGTCTCGAATTCCTGAGCTCAAACAATCTGCCTGCCTTGGCCTCCCATCACCACAGAATTGATAACCACTTATGAGCACTTTCACCATTGACTATAATCTCCCTGTTTCCTCTTAGTACCTCTTTTGACTATGGAGAGACTTAGGTTGTTTTTCCTTATGCTTCATATATTTGGAAACCTCCGAGTTCCTTATACATGTGGGTTTATACTATTTTTCCAAATTTGGAAAATATCTTGCCATCATTTCTTCAATTTTTTTTTCTCTCCCTACCTCCTCTTCTCCAAAACTCTAATTACCCTTAAATTAGGCCTCTTAAAGTTGTTTTACAATTCTTTGATGTTCTGTTCATTTTTTTCAGCTTTTTTTTGCTTTGTGTTTTACATTAGAGAGTTTCTATTATTAAACATTTGTTTCAAGTTCATTGAACTTTTTCTTCCATTAATCTCATCTAGTGCATTCTTTTATGTCAGATATTGTTATTCTTATCTTTAGAAGTTCAATTTGCTTTCTTTAAGTATCTCTTTTGTTTCTATGTAACACAATCGATCCTTCTCCTAGCTTATCGAACATATGGAATATGTTCATATGGAATAAAATAGTTCTAATAACTATTTTAATATCCTTGTCAGCCTGTTTTAAAATCTGTGTCAGTTCTGGGTTAGTATTGATAAATTGATGTTTTTCCTTATTATGGGTTGTATTTCCTGATTCTTTGCATACCTGCTAGTTTTTTATCAGATGCCAATTACTCTGAATTTTACGTTATTGGGTACTGGATATTTCTAATTACCATAAGTATTCTTCATTTTTTTGTTCTGGAATGCAGTGAAGTTACAATAAAATGGCCTTTTCCCTTTGGGTTTGCTATTAAGCTTTGTTAGGCAGTATCAGAGCAGGATTTGTTCTAGGCAAAGCCTATTTATTCTCCCAACATCTCTTCAATTGCGTGGTGCTCTAATTTGGCTGGTAGTCTTCTGCAAGGTGCAGGTGCTGTTCACTTTGATTATTTTAGGTATTTTACTGATTAGGTGTTTTTATCCTGTTCTTAGATTGCTTCTTCACATGTCTATGCTGATTAATATTCTTTTGAATTCCTGAGGGGGGGGTCATATATGGATCACCAGAGTTGTCTCTGTGTGCAGATGCTATTCTTCATTACTCTGCCTTGTGTCTTTTAGAAACCGTGATCATCCCAGATTTTCATCTCTATCTCTTCATTTCTGAAAGTCTTCTGGGCTCTCCCTGGTTTCTCCCTTCTTGTGCTGTAGCTGTAAACTCTTTCAAGGCATGAAACTGCACACAGTCAAAATGTTTCAGATCGTTTCCCATTTCTAAGAGATTATCATTCTTCACTAACTGGAAGAGCAAAATCTTAAAAATTGGGTTATCATAGATTTTGTCTGGGTTTTTATTTGTTTCAGGAAGGAAAGTAAATCCGTTCATCTTAATACACAGTGGCTCGAAGTGATAAATCTATTATCTTAGGGATATAACACACAACATTCGTGTTTCATTATTTTGCATTGTATTTAAATGCTCTATATTCCTCACTAAATTTTAAACATTACTAGTTATCTATATGCTTTAATCAATACTTTATTCATACCCAAAGCCTAGAAACAATCTTAATCTCAGCATCTTTCCTGATTCTAGAATCTAAACCAAATTATTCATAAAAGCATAAGGAATAAGCATTATATAAGCTAAGATATTAAAGAAAACAAAAAACGATTTCATTAACATGATTTAAAATGTGCTGAAAATTACCATTGATGTAATATTTGAAATTAAGTAGAACTCTGCAAGAGTTGATAAATAATGAGTTCATTTCCATTTCAAAAGAAACAACTCTTAATACAGCCAAAATTGGAAAAATAAAAAAAAAAACCCAGCCTCATGCTGACAAAGATGTTTTACATAGTGTATCACTTTTATCACGAGAATTAAATTATCACAGTTGGTATATGGCAGTGTTATTCTTTAATTTCTCAGTTTTTAGTGTAAGTAGCCTGAAACAAAGGGAATGTTTACATAACATTTTCCTATAAATAATGGACTAAATCCAACCTCTTAAAATATGCAAATTTATTATCTGAAATCTACTAAATCAATATCTTAATTGACCTATCACCATAAGCTATTGGGGCACTTACATACAAAGCACTGGGTATGCTGAAGTGAATAATAGCTCCAATCTTAGGGAATTTTTGTAGATACAGAGACATAAATAACTAAGGCACACTACAATAACTGCCATAACGGGCAGATGTGTAAAGAGTAATCGGAGACAGAGTGTGAATAATAAATTCATCCTAGAAGTAATATGCTTGTTTATAATACCTTAAACTTCTTGAGTCAATTGCACTTCTTAATATACAGTTTGAATGAGGTTAAGCAAGTTTGCCTTGACTAATATTCAACTGTACAATGATCAAAATTAACTTTGACATGTTTCTAAAATTCACCTTTCTGTGTTTATTAAAAAGTAAGCTAAATATATTACAGAAACTCAATAAATATGTAGAAATATAACTGTGCAAAGTTGTCTACTAAATTGTTTTCCAGTGGGCTTTAAAATGTGTGATTAAAGTCATAAATTGTGTAAGGTATATTAGTGTTTATTGTAAATATATTTGCAGCATCTCTTTTTGATTTTCTGTCACTATTGTAATGGAAATTGGAGCAGTTTATGTCATTCAAAAAGAGCAATATAATTGAAAATATGTCCACATTATGCCTTCTATTTGATACTGTACATTTATTTTATATGTACTATTGTAATCCACCAGGAAATCCAAGATACTAAGCTTTTTCATACACACACACACACACACACAGCACACCACATTATGCTCCATGGTTATGATGTTCATCTAAGTGACTTAAACCCCTGAAGAGGAGCTAATATATGAGCCGAAGTACTCATCCTTCAAAATGTGCAAGTTACTTGTATTTGAACAACTTGATACTTTTGATGAAAGATTGAAATATTGAAGAAAATAATTATTTTAGCTAAATAAAGGGAAGCAAGGGAAAGAAGGTGGGTGCAGTACCCGCAGCATATAATTTAAGCTCCAGCCCACATAGAACTGGGAAAGAGAGATGTGCTTGGGTCGTGCTGCTGAGGGGCCGCCAGTGCTCTACCTTTCCCACCTGCGTTGGCCCCCTTCCAAGTCAATACACATTCTGAAGCATTTCCTCTGTAATTTCTTTCCCATGCTATGTATGCAAACCTAGGAGTCACAGACTGTCTCCGAAAGTGATTCCCTCATTACCCTGCTTTCACTCTTTTCATGAGGGTAATCAAACTTTTCACCTGGAGCAATCACATGTATCTGCTGGAGGTCTCACTAGGCCATGAATGAAAAGAGTTCAAATAGTTTATTCCGTATCTATCCTGCAGAATCAATTTTGCTTTTCTGATTTAAAAGAAAATGAAGGAATGGAGAAAAAGACTAAAGGAGAGGTACGAACAAAATAAAATAAAACGAAGAGCAAAAACAAAAATACAAAATGAAATAAGTGCCCATCGTTTTCTCAATATACTTAAATGTAATCTAAACCTATTTATTTTTTTCACACTTGTTAAATTATTATCTAGGCATTTACTTTCACAAAATATGGACCACTGCCTCTGTGCCTATTGTAAAATGAATCTAAATTTCTCACGATATGTTCATAAAAGCCAATATTTACTGAAAAATTCACCTTTTACATTGGAAAAAGCACTTTATAAGCAATTGAAATCTTGACAAAAAACTATAAAGGGATAAAGATTGTATCATAAGTGGAAAAAAATTGGAGATCAGAAAAGCTATATAATTAGGCAAATCTGAAACGAATACAAACTAGAGCATGGAACTTATCTGTGATTATTGAATTCAAGTTTGTAAATAATTATATATTAAATATGTTAATATATATAAAACTATACATGCATACAATCTGCATGATTTGCAATTAAGTATTGTACTTTGGAGTTCATAATATTCACACATATTTGTTAGAGGATAGTTGAGGGTGCCTAATAAATATTAAGCACTCTTATAGCTTTATGAATTCAAAGGAAACCGAAGCAGACAAAAATTTATGTTCTCAAGGAGCATATAGACAGCAAAGAAAGAACCAGAAAATTGGAAAACGGCCAAGAGTCAGATGAATAGTGCCAGTTTCCATGCATGCCTATCTAGGATATAGGTTTGGTCTAGTCACAGGGTTTAGTGAAGAGATTCCGGAGGTAGTAATTTCAAGTGAAGTTAAAATATAAGTAAGTTGATTAATAAGGAAAGAAAAACTATTTCAATGGTGAAGAAATCATGTGCAATACATCAGGGCTGGAGAGAGCAATGCTGATGCAATTCCTGACATTGGAGAGTGCAATTTCTAATGAATAAGGAATCTGAGATCTAATGGGCATGGAGGTGAGAAATTTTATTGCAAAGTGATGCTACATACACATTTTGTTAAAAGGAATGAATGTGGGGTTTAGCGCATAACATGTTGAAATATTTTTGATTAGAAAACTATAAAGCTGTTTTGAAAGGTTTCATTTTGAAAGCAGAATATGTTAACTTTCTGTAATAACTTACTTTCTGACTAGATTTCATAGAAAGAGATTTATAGCTACATTTCAAAGATTGTACCTAGGAGAATTTTTTAAAAAAGTTACTATGTTTATTTTTTCAATAAATTTTTATTGGCCAGAGGAGGAAACAATGAATGGATAGAAATGTCCATAGGTATGTACAAAGCCAATTCAGATAAACACAATTTTGTCATGAATGTTACCACCCTGTTATGAAGTGTTCTGATGTAGTAAATGATTAAAATAATTTTGCCTGGGGAAAAGAGTTGGATTTTAATTTCACACTTGTAGTTTCCTTTCCTGAATGCTATTAGAATCTTTTTATAAATATATTTTGGTTTTAAATATAGTCTTCTTACAGAATCTTGCACATCTTGATCTCTATGAGATTGTGAAACAGTAGCCAAAAGAATAAAAAAGAAAAAAGCAGAATTCTTTATAACTATTATACCAGGGCTTATGTTTAAACTGGATAAGCATGAATTCACACAAGACATATTAAGAAGGTGTTTTTTTAATATTAAAGTTTTATTTCAAAGTATTAAGGAGGTACAAATGTTTTTGTTACATGGATATCTTTTTATAATGCTTAAGTCAGGGCTTTTAGTGTGCCTGGCACCTAAATAGTATTCATTGCTCATTCATTGGTGCTTGTTTTTTCCATTCTTGTGATACTTCACTTTGGAGAATGGGCTCCAGTTCCATCCAGGATAGTATAAGAGGTGCTAGTTCACCATTGTTTTTTGTGGCTGATTGGTACTCCATGGTATACATATACTACATTTCATTCATCCACTCATGTATTGATGGGCACTTGGGTTGTTTCCACATCTTTGCAATTGTGAATTGTGCTGCTATAACATTCTAGTGCCGATGTCTTTTTTATAGAATGCCTTTTTTTCTTTTGGGTAGAAGCCCAATAGTGAGATTGCTGAATCAAATGATAATTGTACTTTTAGTTCTTTGAGGTATCTCCATATTACTTTCCAAAGAGGTTGTACTCATTTGCATTCCCACCAGCAGTGTATAAGTGTTCCAATCTCTCTGCATCCATGCCAACATTTGTTGTTTTGAGACTTTTTGATGAAAGCCATTCTCACTGGAGTTAAGTGATATCTCATTGTGGTTTTGATTTGCATTTCCCTGATGATTAGAGATGTTGAGCATTTTTTCATATGTTTCTTGGCCATTAGCCTGTATTCTTTTGAAAAGTTTCTGTTCATGTCCCTTGCCCACATTGTAATGGGATTGTTTGATTTTTTTCTTGCTGATTTTCCTGAGATCTATATAGATTCTAGTTATCAGCCCTTTAACAGCTATATAGCATACAAATATTTTCTCCCATTCTGTAAGTTGTCTATTCACTCTAGTGATAGTGAATTAAACAAACTACTTAATGTCTATAAGCATTAGTTTCCATATCTGTGAAACGAGAGTGCTAACAATATCCTCTCCGTACCCATTTCTACAATAATAAAATGTTATAGGTGAAAGCAGCTAGGCATACCTGAATCATACTATCAGGCAGGCAATTCCAACTCTGAATCTAAAAATTTTTTTTGTTTGTTTTAGAAGAATGTACCAAATATTTTAAAAATATATTTGAAAAGTGGACGAATATAACTTGCATAACGACTTTAAAAATTACAATAGTGGCATAGCCATTGGCAGCATATATATCTTTTGTCTTTCATACAGTGAGGATTGAGCTCTGCTTCCAGTAAGCAACAACCCAAGAGAGACTCAGAAGCAGAGCCCTCTTTGACAGGGTGAAAGTGATTGCAGACACTCCTCTTTTCCCAGGAGACAACAATAGAATATGTGAGAACAGTCCCAGGAATAATGTCAGCATTTCCAATTCAGTACTGACATAAGACTGTATACTCTTACCCTTCAAGCTCTTACCACCTTTACACTCAAAATTCTTTTCATCTTCTGTGTGAATTAAGCCATATTATTTTTAAAAATCCATCGAATGATCTTGCAAATATTGCACATATCCTGAAGAAGAGTGATTATTTTCCAACTGTGATACTCCTCCCTCCCCTTCCCTTCACACACAAAAAAATAAATAAAAATAAAAATAAAATATTCCAGGTGATCTCATATTACCTAATTTGCTTCTCACAAAGCTTCTTGTTTACAAAAGGCCTCCTTTTATTGGCATACAGTGTAACACATGAATCTAAACCTCAGCTGCTCTGTGATGTCACTCTAGTCACTGTGCCACACAAAAAGGTTTTCATCAAGATACTCGTATGTTTCTTTACATATCCTAGTGCATGAAGACTGGAGCTAATCATATTCAAGCATGCTTTTAAAGTGGGAGGTCTACCTAGTAACCTGCAATGTGACCAATATCCTCTCCTCTTCAAAACAGATACATTGGGGGTGGGAGGGGAAAGTTTGACACCAATTAATAGAAAAAGCAAACACTATTTATAAAATTGAAGATGATTGTTCATAAACCAGGAATAACTGAAATCATTTTCTTATTATATTATACCTGTCCATGTCAAAGCAGATATTTTCCAATTTGCCTGGTTTTCAAATTCATTGTTAGAAATGTTTTCTTACTATTTCAAAATTACTCCTCAAAAAAAAAACCTTGTCTACTTTTACATTTACAATGATATATAAATAGATAGATATAGATATACCACTGAAAATACACAAAAATTAAACAAAAAAATTGAAAAAGAAAAAGACAACCAAAAATAAATTCTAGCAACTAAGTCTTTTTCTCTCCCTCTCTGTTTCTTTATTCTCCTACATATGTGTGTTCACACACATGTATTTATTATATGGACACACAGTTGAATATCACAACCAAGTTAGAATTGAAAATTCAGGAAAATAATAGAGTACCTTGCACAATTTGAAAGATATTTTAAAAAGCAGAGTTCATGCATGTTTATTAAATTGCTAAAAGTGAGTACTGATCTAGCTATCTTTAAACTGAGTTCCTGAGTTAAATAAACAATTTATGATTGACTATATGTCTTGGTGTCTTTCACACAAAGAAAAGTAGTTGTTTAAATCATTTTATAATTAAAATGTGGAATATTTAATTGTCAAATCTGAAATTCAGAGATTTGATGCTGTGCTACAAATATGAGTTAGTTGTATGGAATAGAAATTGAATTTAAGAATAAATTTTGAGGTAAACAGATACCTGGCTACAAAGCTATAAAATTCAATCAATAAAAGTATGCAATACCAACTGCAATAATAAAATTATGGCAGTAACTTTATTAATGCTTTATTACACTTATGAGCATATATTTTTACACAATTGAAAAAGTACTTAATACAATATTTGAATAAACATATAAATTACATTGTGATTGTGAATATAATTTGTAAATCAAATATATAATTACAAAGTGAATACTATTAATGGTTATCAATATGTCATTGTAAATAAGTTTGCAGTTGTAAAATGCAGTTGCTTTGGGCACATAGCTTAAACTCTGTATGACAAAGTTCTCTCTTATTACAAGAGGTTTACAAGGAGTAAGTCACCTTGAGGATTTGTGGCTTTAACGTTAGAAACATATGGATTGGAAAAAGGGCCATTCTTGGGGACAATAAGAAAATTATATGAACATTCGTTAGTGTAGATCCCATTAAGACCCCCATAATATGCTGAAATTAAAAAAAGAGACATATTTATTAACTAAAGGAGAGTCCTCTGGTTACAAGGCATTGCTTTGATCCCATTTATTTTTGTATCTGCCTCAGAGTTAATAAAATGCTGACTTCTCTTGGTCAAATAGCCACAGATTAAATAGGATTTCTATTGTAGATCTTATTGGAGCAATCAGAGTGCCTTGTGGTATGAGTATCCTTTATGACATTTATCATTATCTGACCATGTTAACTAAGATATTTAAGCAAATTCTACTAATGCCAAGTGATAAAAGAAGTTATGCTGATTGCAGTCTTGTTCCATCCTCTCATATCCTAAATCCCAGAAGAACCTTTGGTTTTTAGTTAATTCTTTTGTCCTTGAGGCAGATATATTAGATTCTTCTCTACTGCTCTGGTGTATGAAGCATATCGAGGCTGAAGTGAACAATCAAGTATTTATGTGTTTTTCGCATGAGAAGGAAACTATATTTGTTGAAACTTTATCCTTTCCTTATTTATAGCATCTCTTTCATTTTCTTTATATCAAAACAACACCATTTTTATGTATTAATAATGTTTCATGATTATGTATTTATCTGAAACCACCAAGAGACCATGAGCTTCATGAGAGAAGGTATGTATGATTTATCCAAGACTATTCAGAAAATTATTAGTAAAACCAAGTATTTATATAAAATTTTCATAAAACTTAATGGTTAGCAAATTTTAAAAATAAGTTATAATGCAATATGACCAAATAACTATTTCCTTAAAAACTGCTCAAATACAGGCTTTTTGAGACATCATGCTTTACATTATAACATTTTTTATATAATTATATTTTTTGTATAATTCTGTTGCTAGATTTCAAGAAGTTTTATGAAGGCAAGGTATGTTTAATATATCATAGATTCTTATCACTCGATTAATCATATAGATCCAATAAAATTGCTTAAAATGATTAAAAATACTTATTGCATTTCTGATATCTGCTATTTGCCTAGCATATTATTAGGCAAATATACTTTCAGCTTTCATCTATTTACAACTGATATATGAAACATTCAAAAGTGTGAAATTATATCAATTTAACTGATTTGTAATGTTACTTATTTGTAAGATTGTTATTATATTATTTTTCTTGATTTGGGTTTGAAATAATTTTAAAATTTCCTCACACCATTTATTTTATATTACAGAATACAAAAATAATTAAGAATAAGATTATAAATATGAATTAAATATATTAAATATTCTGAAATACTTTCTTAAATTTAATAAGGCAATCATAAAGAAAATATAGTTTTCTAAAATACAAACATGAAATTAATTACTTAATCTTACTAAGACTACAAGAAATTCTGATTTTATTCACAAAGATGTTTAAACCTTCACTAGGGAGAGAAAATTAATTGTTTATTAAACTGCAGCCGTGAATTATTTAAAATAATTATATTTTTTTACCGAGAAAACATTGAGATAACAGATAAGAAGCTATTCAACATATAAACCACTATAGATCATAATTTCTTGAAAAAAAATTTCAGCTAGTGAAAAATTTATCAATTTAAATGAGAATCAGTAGCGATTATTAAAAAATAGCTTTAAAATCTGAAATATCATTTCTTTAATGATATTTTTTCACACCATGAGCTAATAAGGTTGACAATATATAAATGGTGTAAAAACTAATGCTTCTTTGAAAATTCACAGTTATTGGGTGGGGTGTTCAATAAATATCAGTTAAGTCCAAAAAAAAAAAATTCACAGAAAGAGGAGACTACCAAAATAAACGGGAACTCACAAAATTACTTAGATGACTAAATCTCCCTCGATTATTTTAAGATTCTTGAATTAAATATACTTACATTTTAATCCTTTTCTTCGCCTTTTGATTTTGAATCTAACAAAAGCTAAAATGCATTGGAAAAGCATCTTATTCTACCTCTAAAATAATTAAATCTAAGTTGCAACAGTGACACACTAATTCCTTCAAGCTTAAACATGTTTAATAAAACTTATGCATAATGAAAAGAACTATGCAAGATACTATGAACTTAAAGGAATAATTTCATGTAGAGCAAAATACTTTTAATTCAGTAAGGAGATTAATCTAGAGATTAATCTAGTGATATAGCCTGTTATTATATTTCTATATAATTTGCATAAAAAACTTCATATAGCATATATATCTTTATAAATAGGACAAATTAGCTCACATTTACTTTTCATTTTCAAATTATCCTTAGTTTTGCAGGTTTTTAACCCACATATAAATTTTTAATGAATATGTCATTGACTTTAAAATTAATTGCACTATAAAAATCAATATTTCTATATCTTTAATGTATACTACGTTCACTAAAATGCTGTAAATAAAGCATTATTATAAAAAGTATATTTGGTAGAAATTGTACCTCCATATATAAAATATGTAAATTTTCCATGGTATGAAAAATATTGCTATAAAAATTTGATATGTAGACTAGTCATAATCTTTTCTCAAATTTGTGGTTAAATAGTTGGGAATAAGTCCATAACCTATCCTAATTTTTAAATATGTAGCCTCATTTGAAACCCAATAATTCATATTGAAAATGCAATATAAATTTTTTAATAAAATAAGGTGCAAATAGGTGATATTTTATTATTAGTCTAATCAATATGCCAAGTTGTGTGGGTCACTGATTAACACTCAGTTTCTTGTGAACTGTCAATTGTATTTCATCTATGTATAAGTCTATCCTTAGTCAAGTGCAACTCTGTTTTTATTAATCAGTGAGTTGAAATAGGAAAATGTCAGTTCTACAACTTTGTACTTTTTGTTGGAGATTGGTTTGGCTGTTCAGGGATCCTTGCAATTCTACATGAGTTGTAAGTGCAACTTGTAGATTTCTACAAAAAAAGCAGCTAGGATTTTGATAGTGATTGCATTATATTTGTAGATTGCTTTGAGAAGTGTTGCCCTCTTAACAATATTAAGTTCTGATCTATGAATACCAAATATCTTTCCATATATTTAAGTCTTCTTTAATTTCTTTCAGCAATGTTTTTAGTTTTCAGTATACAAGTCATTTACTTCCTTAGTTGACTTTATTCTAAAGTATTTTTAAAATGTATTTGTAAATGGATTATTTCCTTAATATTCTTTGGGGATTGTTTATTACTAGTGTCTAGAAATACTACTTTTTCATTTTTTAGCAGTTAAATGCCCACATGGGCACACACACAAACGTATACACACACATACATACATACATGCAAAGAATCTCCACATTGCCCACATCTAAGTACTAACCTTCCCACATTAGTATCAAAAACTTTTGCCTTTTTAATTCTAACATGAATAATCATTCCTGTTTCTAAATCAATCTAACCATCTATTTACTAGAAACCATATCTACTAGGTATGTAATAATGCTCTATGTGTATTTGACACTACCCTCTCCAGAATCATCTTATCATACCCCTTTGCAATGTTTTCAATTCAACATAGGATTTTTAGTCAATACCATCTTCGCTGCTTTATTAAAATCCATTATCAACTATTGATCGCACTATTGAAATAACTGACAGCTCTCCTCTAGATAATTCTTTAAACATAAAATTATGCTGACATCTACTTTTTAGATTAGGGTGTTAGCAATTAATAGCAAAATAGATGATAGAAATTGGTAACTGAGAGGTAATCAAAGTAAATGAATACAAAGATTTCTGGTTTAGGATTAACTGAATGTTTTGTGATGACATTAAATGAGATACAAGAATCAGGAGGAGGTCTGTATTAAGGACGAGTACTGTGAAAATCAGTTTAATCAGTCTGAGCTATTTTAGGAGACACAGGTAGATATTCAATATTCAAAGGGTAGAATGTGTTAAGGGTTTGATGAGGTTCTTTCCCATTTTGGAGAAGAGTCAGAAATGAACTTAGGAGTTAGCACATTATTTTATTCTGAAATAGATCACAGAATATAATAAGATGAAAGGTATTAACTAATTAACTGTAACATAAAAATTATAAAAATACTATTTAGTGGCCAAAACTTAAAATTGATTTGTATTCCATGTAATTTCTGGAGTTGTATTCACAAATTTAATAGTCATGATTTGATCTTTTGCAAGACTTGAACTACTTTTTTGTTTATTATAAAGAAAATATAAAGGGATGTAATTTATGAAATGATTAGAGGACAAAAAACTGATTAGCTTCATGTAATAAATACAGTCCTTTCTGTTTGAACCAGATGTGCTTTAGAAAAATTCAAGTTACATTTTCTTTTATTTCCTTTTTCATTTGTAGATATACATTATGTGTGTCTAAAAAGATGAGTTGTAAGTGACATGTCTAAAAGATGAATGTTGTGATCTCACTTTGTACTTATTATTCTAAGCATGCTTAAAAATTTATAAATCAAAAGACACTTCACAAAATGTCACCAGTGAAAATAATCACCAGTATGTATGTGTTTTTCTCTCTCATACATGCATAGTCAGTCCTTTTTTAGTGTTTATTAGGGGAAATATTAATTCATATTAAATAATTATATATGTGTATGTATCTATGTTTGTATACATAGATAATAGGAGAGGAAGGGGGAGAGAGAGAGAAAAAGGGAGCTTTATTTCTGTGTATGTAATTTTCAAGTGATTGGTATAATTAAAATCTTACATTTACTGTAAAAACTTAACTATTTTACTATTGGTGTACACTTTGGACACTTTCTTCTTCTCATATTTGTCCAAGTGATACTTTCCCTCTACTTCTTAATATCTCCTTCCCAACATCCACACAGAAACAAGTGCATACACCTGCACATACATACGACTCAGGCTGTCTTTTCTTGATTATTTCTATACTTCCTTATTTCTGAGATTTAAGAAATGCTTTACTCTCCTTATTCTCTGAGATGATCATAAATATACTTATTTTTTCCAATTATTTCAGGAATCTTCTCAGTCACCTCTTTTGAGAAGTCATTCCTGATTGCTATATTTATCATATTGAATAATTTTGTTTGCTGATCTTTATCTCCCTAGATAGGTGAAGTTAAAGGGTATGTTTAAGTAGTCATTTTCCAAATAATATCAGTTTTAGCTACATAACAGATATCAAATAAAATTTTTTAATAACTTTAATTCATAAGGCAAAGATTTTAAAGATGGAGACAATGAAACATAGTATTTGCAACTATATTTTATTGTCATATTTAATCCCTAAATAGAAAGTGGTAAAATGTAAAATGAAAGAATGTGAAAATGTATTTATGCAATGTTTTTCTTCCTTAAATAATTAAGTTTATTCATTTTTAAATATAAGAATACTCATAAAATTATGAATATTTTAAAATAAATATGCAAGTGTATGTTCACATAAATACTCATGTCTACCTATGTTTGCTTTTGGGAAAATTGTAATGACTCATAGAGAAAGTGAGTGCAACTGTCTTAAGGATTCATTCTATATACTTTTTATCATGCAAACATTCTGCAGTTAACTTATTAACCTTTAAATGTTTGCATGAGCTACATGCAGTTATGATAATTAATTTATGTCAATATTTCAAGTGAAAAATTGTGACCCAGAGTGTATTTAAAATAGTATTTTAGAAGGCACAAAGCTAGTCAGAGGAAAACCATGATTAAACTCAGTTAATTCTTATCCCTAATCCTATGAACATTCTGCTTCTCTAAACTGCCTCAGATAAAATAATTTGGAAAGAAAGATTTTCTTCATATAGTAGATTCAAGAAGGAACTCATTTAGGTTATTAATGTGACCTCCTTTATATTAAAAAAGGAAGAGAGATAAATGCTAGAATTTGCACAATGCTTCTTTTATTGAACATTTATAACTTTTGCAATTATTTAACAAAATCTATTGAAAATCATATGTTCCTGCTTCAGGTCATTTATGTAATCTTTATCTTCAATAAAATTTAAAAGATAAATGAACTTATTTGCTCTCAATTTAATATTTACTTACAAAAATGAAACTTTTAAATACTTTAAATTGGTTACTTTAAAATCCAAATGACTTTTTTTTTTTTTTTTTTTTTTAAAGAAACTATAAGCACTATAATTTCTCAAGGGGCAAATGGTTCAACGGTCTTGGTCTATTTGATTTACCATTAACTTCAAAGTAGCTCCTCTGACTCCTTCTTAAAAATGTTCAAGCTCTTGAATCTCAAAAAGAACTATATTATTTTGATAATATTGTTTAACTTCATTTTGCAGATGCAACAAGTATTATTTCATTTTTAAATATTCTGTAATGCTTCTGATTTATAAAGAGAAATAAAATATAGAGTCTTCCCTACCTAATACATATGAATCTGTTTCAAGTTTTAAACTCTTTAGTTCTTCTTAAAGAATGAGAAAATAACCAGATATAGCATGACTAGGGCTTCTATTAATAGTTGGTTTTAAAATGACATGATTGATACATAATTGACAGGTACATAGTTTCTTCAGGTTGAAATCACCAGGGAATAAATTGTCTAATTACTGTATTTTTTTAAAATTGACATTTTAATTTTGATGAGTTAATTTTGATTTTCACAATATTTTTATGTATGTCTAAGGTTTCAGGATCAAGTACTTGATATTTAAATCAACCTTATTTGAGCAATATTTTTATAACAAGGGCAGAAAAATTCACAAGTTCCAGGAAGTTATCTTCAAAATAAATAGGGATATATTCAACTATGCTCAAAACTACCAGCAACTCTTTTATTTCTGCATATTAAATGACATTATATATTTGTTAATAATATTCATATAAAAAGAATAAAAGTCATTTTGTTTCTTTAAGGACGAAGAACAGTGCTTATGTCTAATTTTATTTTCAGTAGATTATATTTTATGTCTATATGTAGATATCTACATCTATTAGCATGTTTTAATCCTTTAAAGATATAGCACTACATGAAAAGAATGTCTTGGTGTTCATGAAGCTTATATTCCTAATGGGCTATTTAACTTTCAGACAAGTAGACAAATGCATGGACTATATTATAACTAAATATAAAGCAACAGGCATTCAGGCCATTTTAGGTATTAATAAACTGTAATTGAAAGGGGCATCTTCTTTAAGTATGTGACTTAAAGCAGAGACTTGAATAATGCTCAGTCATTTAGAAATGTGTAAGAAAAGAAGGAAATCTCTCTCTCCCTCTCTCTCTCTCTCTCACACACACACACACACGTAGCATTTTTCTGGCTTCTGCAATACTGACAGAAAGGCTATAACATTGTGAGCAAGGATAAAGTGATTAGAGGTGAGGAAGTCAGATATAAACTAAGTTCAGATACTGTGATACCTTAGGAGTCACGGCCATGAGTAATTCTGTGATCAATGAAACACTATTGGAAAGTTTTAAGGATGTTGAAACTATGGATTGAATTGCATTTACTAATCTCACTTATTGAGAAACATGGTTGGTGAAGAAAAATTGGAGGCATTGAAATTCAATAACTTTATGGAATTCTAGGAGAGAGCAGTGAGATAAAGTTGTCTTTGTTAAAAATTGCTTCATGGCCAGGTGTGGTGGCTCACACCTGTAATCTTAGCACTCTGGGAGGTTGAGGCGGGAGGATCGTTTGAGCTCAGGAGAGCAGCCTAAGCAAAAGTGAGACTCCGTCTCTACTAAAAAAATAGAAAGAAATTAGCTGGACAACTAAAAAAAATATATATATAAAAAATTAACCGGGCATGATGGTGCATGCCTGTAGTCCCAGCTACCAGGGAGGCTGAGGCAGGAGGATTGCTTGAGCCCAGGAGTTTGAGGTTGCTGTGAGCTAGGCTGACACTACAGCACTCTAGCCTGGGCAACAGAGTGAGACTCTGTTTAAAAAAAAAAAATTGCTTCATATTTGGAGAGAGAATCAAGGAGAGTTGCTGATGATAGAATATGTAAGCTATTTTTATTTTTAATGTGAGTGAAATTTATTTTCCTTTACGAATACTGAAAATGCAAAAAAAATGGAGTTTTAGAAGGTATGAGAGACATGTTGAGGCTAAAGTACTTATTAAAATATTAGGGACATTTTTGTGATATGGAATTTGAATATTACTAAGTCATCATTTAAATAAGAGTGTGAAATGCAGTTAATTACAGACATACTCTGTTTAATAAAGTTAACAACATAGTAACCGAGTTTTGAAAATACTTATATAAAAAGTACTTCAGTAAGAAGAGAAATCTAGGAAGAATTTGTATGATATATAGGAAATAAATGTAAGAAATGACTTAGTATTTTTTATATTCTAAAAAAGTCTAAGATGAGAAGGGTATATACATTATATTCCATACACATACACACACACATACACATAGACATGCAACTAAAGGTATGTACATAAATACACATGCTAAAAATCTATCTAGAAAAAAACCTTTTGGTTTTTTGGGATAATATTTGGGTGTTTGAGTGAAATTATGAGTGAAAATAAAGAAAATAAATTCTGTAAAATAGTTCATAATAATTTAATCCCCCAGTTAAAGAAATGAAAAAAATAGAATGTTGTCAAACAAAAAAAAATCTTTTTAATAATGAATGAAAAAAGAGAAAACTTTTAAAAAGAACAAAGCAAATTGAATAAATATACACAAAAATGAGATGCCAGAAAAATATTTTAAAATCACACGAGTGAATAATTTTGAGTTAGTTGATTCTGCACACTCAAATTCATCATGGTTAGATGATATATTTGACAAGCAATTCGAGGTGGTTAGTAATGATCATGTAGACAGAAGTATGTCTGGACTGATATAAAATTGATATATTATTAAGGGTGATTGGGCAAAGGCTTTTGTATTTTATAGAGCAATCACTGGGGAATGAGATATTCAATTTTTCATTCCACAAATATCATTATGTCATCAGGAGAAAATATTAATATAAACATTGCAGTAGGGATATTGCAATTATCTAGGAATAAGATAATGAACAAAGTATTGGGGGTAGAGGAAAAATATTGTAGACTGAGGATAATTTAAGGAAGAATCAACACTGTAGAGACTGATTAAATATTGACATTAAAATAGAAGAATGTTTATAAATCATTCATATATTTCTTGTTTGGACTATGTGACATGACATTAAATTCATTAGAGATTCCAGAAGGACCATGCTGAGAATGGGTGAGAGAGGCAGTAATAGGAAATCAGAGTAACACATTTTGCTTCATGTTGTGCTGTAAACAAATATACGTATCCAGTATCTAATGAAATTGTATGTTTTAACTCAGAATGGAAATCATAGCTAGTGATTCAAATTCCAGAACTGTGCAAGCCGCCATTCTTTGTTTGTCGAGATATATTTGTTCCCACATCTTTCATAACATAATTTCAGGTTGGGAAATTTCCTTCCCTGAATGCACAGACCCCGACCTTCACTTCCTACATGCATATGATACAATCCAGGCCAGTTTAATCATCTCTGTTGCAAATCTGGGCACAAAGGTGGTAAATCATTTCTTTAGTCTTTTACGAAGACAAATTGAAGTTTCTCTTGCTGAAATTATAGGACCTGCATTCCCACAAAACTTATGAAGTTCTTGTGGTTAAACTCTTTCTTTAATTCTCTAAGCTATTATTTTTTTTCTTAGTCATTTTTTTTTCTGTAGCTGGCAAACAGAAAACTCAATAAATTATTGAAATTGGTTTTAGAGTGCAAGCTATAGGTATTATTCCCTCTGGAATATGTGATGTGTTTGGAATCAAATATTGAGTTGCATTTCAGTGAATGGCAATGAGTGCTTGATTCATATTTCAAAGCAGTAAAAGAACAGCATATTTTAGGAAGTTGAGAAACAGTTTATTAAATTATGGTCGTGGCCATATAAGACCACAAGTTCATTAAAGGAGATGCTCTCAGACACCAGGGAATTGCTGTCATAGAATGACTTAAAACTTAGTATTTAAATATAAATACTAAGTATATAAATATTTGAGCTGCGGTTTGAGGAAGTTAATTTGACATTATTGAAAAATATTGAAATGTATGAATTCAATATCATACATCAAGTGAAGAGAATGGCTCCAGGTTAAAAAAAAATCTATGTGTGATTTTGTGGGGGCCTGACCATAGACAATTTCAAAGGCTTTACCTGGGAGGCTTCACAGGGAAAGCTGCCCTCCTTACACAAGGTTGACCTTGTACACAGTGCACTGAAGTCTCTGGTGGGAGTTGCAGTCAAAGACTCAGCCAGCCACTCACCCTCTCCTCTGCCAGTCATGCTCTTCCCATATTTGCACATTTGCATTGCTAGCCCAAGTGGCTTCATTCCTCCATCTAGATTGTTCCACTGCTTTCACTGCTTACCATTTTTGATATTAAGGGATCATGCAATAAACTTCCTGGATGCAAATCTTCATATCAGAGACTCTGATCCAGAGGCTGTGATCCAAGACTATTGGTGTCAGAAGTGGTCTGAGGAAGTAGTTTAAAAAATAGGATTTGGGAATTGGATCACCTACTGGCTGGCTAGCATCAGTGGTAGATGAAGCACAAAAAGGAGGATCAGGTCCAGAATTTATTTTAAACAGTAGTGGAGCTCCAAAATGGACTGAAATTTCAACCTTGGAAGCTCTGCTGTTCCAATCAGAGACCTGATTGGGAACAGGTGGGTTCCTAAGACTTGGAATAAGTAATCTCTAAGTAATTACTTTCTGTCTCTCTCTCTCTCTCTCTCTCTCTCTCTCTCTCTCTCCCTCTCTCTTCCCCCTCTCTCCTCTCCTCTCTCCTTGAAAGAGCTATTAGCATAGATGTTTGGCCACATCATTTAAATTGAACAATTGTGCTTTAGTCACAACTATGTGTACTCTCACATACTTACCACTTCAGCAATTTTTGAACAATTTGAGAGCTGCATGTCAGTACACATTGAAAACCCAGCTGCTGCTAAGTACTCATGCGATCTCTAAATTAGATGTTATTGCTTCTGTCTACCTATATACTCTCAAAATTAGATATTAAACAACAGACATATGCTATTGTTCTATCAGATAACTATTTCTCTAAAACAATGTGCATAGAGTGTGTGATGAGGGGAGAGCCCAGGAGGCTCAGTGGTTCACAAAATCATAAAAAGTATTTCAACTAATGGCTTCTGTTATTTTCATTTTTTTGCTGCTTTGCCTCTTTAAGTTCATTCTTATTTATACATGTTCAGCTATAACAAGCTTGAGAGCATGCCATCCCCTCAAATTAAATCCATCTGTCTCCATCAACTTTAAGAATGACCTTTATAAATACATTGTTTCTATGTTTTGATATCAAATATCTTAATTTTAATAAGAGAATTGGATGGTTCATGATTATTTTGTTTACTGATATTGATTTGCTCTCTGGAAAGAATACTTTTAACATTGTTTATGTGTCTGTGCTTTACTAGTTTCTCACTTTTCTTATTCTGGTCTGGAGCTGGAGCTCTGGAGACAGAGTGCATGGATTCAAATGATAGCTCTACTACCATTAATAATTGTGCAGATGGTATTGGCACAAGAACAGAAGCATCGATATTTGGAATAGATCTGAGATACCAGAGATGAAACCATCAGTATACGGAAACCTAACCTTTGATAAACCAGAAAAAAATACACAATGGGGAAAAGAATCTCTCTTCAATAAATAGTGCTGGGAAAACTGGCTAGC
>VBSM01000605.1:24674459-24694695 GCA_008086735.1 Cheirogaleus medius | reverse complement strand
AAAAAAAAAAAGAAAAAAATATTTTGCAGAGAAGAGATACCAATGCTCTCTGTCCTTTATTTTCCTTATGCATAAAGTGAGGATAATAAAATGTATGTGTGGGAACTCTGTAGTTAGTGGTGGTATAGCAACTTTCTCATATCACTTTGTGTGTTCAAGAAAGAAATCAAGGAAATTATAGATTTTCATTTTGCTGTGTGAAAATCATAAGTACTTATATTTGTTATATGAGTTATATGAAAATATAATCAGACAAATAGCATATTATTCTTATTCACAAAGTCATCATTTTTATTCACATCATTTTTGGAGGTAGTAGATATTTAAATCTATTTCTAATATCTAATTTTCAATTATGAGAATAGCTGGAAGTCTTCGTAAGGCCATTCTACCAACTAACTACAATGGTTATTAAAGGTGAATTTATATTTAGTTAGGGCAGTATTCAAATACCTGATCAATCAATTCCAAACTAAGATGCTTTGAGCAAACTAAGAACTTTTTAAGCATTGATATAATCTTTCCCTTTTTTTTTGCCTTTTTTTTTTATTTCAGCGTATTATGGGGGTACAAATTTTAAGGTTATATATAATGCCTTGCTACCCCCTCAAGTCTGAGCTTCAAGCGTGACCATCCCCCAGACGGTGCACATCTCACTCATTATGTATGTATATACTCGTCCCCTCCTCTCCTCTCCCACCTGCCCAATACCTGATAAATGTAATTCCTATGTGTCCACTTAGGTGCAGATCAGTTAATAACAATTTGCTGGTGAGTACATGTGGTGCTTGTTTTTCCATTCTTGGGATACTTCACTTAGTAGTATGGGTTCCAGCTCTATCCAGAAAAATATAAGATGTGCTATGTCACTGTTGTTTCTTATAGCTGAATAGTACTCCATGGTATACATATACCACATTTTATTAATCCACTCATATATTGATGGGCACTTGGGTTGTTTCCACATCTTTGCAATTGCGAATTGTGCTGCTATAAACATTTGAGTGCAGGTGTCTTTATTGTAGATTGTCCTTTGTTCTTTTGGGTAACATATGAAAAAATGCTCAACATCTCTAATCATCAGGGAAATGCAAATCAAAACCACAATGAGTATAACTTATCTCCAGTAAGAATAGCCTTTATCAAAAAATCTCAAAACAGTAAATGTTGGCATGGATGCAGAAAGATAGGAACACTCCTACAGTGCTGGTGGGACTGCAAACTAGTTCAACCTCTGTGGAAAGCAATATGGAGATACCTTAAAGTGATACAAATAGATCTACCATTTGATCCAGCAATCCTACTACTGAGCATCAACCCAAAAGAACAATGGACAATCTTTTCTTTATTTATTTTCACAAAGTATGGGAAGAAAATGACCCATCTCATTGGGCTACTTGTAGGATTAACAAAGAAAAATATAAATTATCAGTTATGGTGCCTGCCATATAGTAAATGCTCATTTTATTAGAATATTATGTGTAATATCTAAAATGTTCATATTATTATATTATATGTAACTTTTTGCATAGATAAAATTAGTAGGTTAGAGTTGTGTTCTGTCAAAATATCTGACATTGTTCTATTGTTTTCTGTATTGATTTTTGAAAACAAAAATTTGATGATATTCCAATTTTACATTATTATCTTTGATCTTTTCCTTTCCAATTCTGGGTAAGTACAAAGTTTATTTTTATTGTTTATTATACTTATTATCAATATGGTTCTCTTTTCGTCATTTTTCTAATGATCATTAAGTCCTTCAAATGATGCATGCATCTGTACAGATAATATGTGCATATCTGAAAGGGAACTTGGTATTCCCATGTAAAGAAAAAATCAAACTGTTTTTTTCTCTATAGTCACATTCAACACAGAACAGTTCTGATCCAGATGTGCAAGACTTTTTTCTTTCCCCCACACCAATGAAGGAAAATGTGTTATTTTTTTTCTTTTTCTCTTCTTCC
Organism: Cheirogaleus medius; assembly: GCA_008086735.1. Classification (NCBI taxonomy): domain Eukaryota; kingdom Metazoa; phylum Chordata; class Mammalia; order Primates; family Cheirogaleidae; genus Cheirogaleus; species Cheirogaleus medius. The sequence goes on along the minus strand of VBSM01000605.1, from coordinate 24,692,728 downwards.
TTCCTTCCTTCCTTGCTTCCCTTTCTGCCGCTCCCCCAACCTAGGTTGCCTGAGATGGTCAAGCTCTAGAATAATTTTCAAGATCTATTCATTTAGGTAAAAAATATATATATATATTTATATATATATGTACTTGTGTATATATATATACACACATGACTTATCACACTGTTGACTTCAGCTTTTTGACTGTAGTCTGTAAAATGCAATCATAACAGCAATTTCCTCTATATCTGATCTGTGTTAACTAGATTTCTTTTGGCACAAGCATTATATGATGCTTCTGAATCTCTTGATTAGTATTGACTTGTCTCTGAGTTGTGTGTCAACTTCTGTGAGCTTCTAGGGCTGTATACTTCATTTTAATCAGGGCTTGGCATTAATCTTTGAGTGATAAAAATGTGTGCCATAGGAAAGTAAATTGTTTTGAGCGCATGCCAACTCTTAGGTACTACACAAAACACTTAAAATCTCTAGCTGGTGTCTTTGAGATTTGGCAATATTGCTAAACATATATATTTTACTATTTTAAGACATTTTTAATATTAATGAAATAATGTTAAATGAGCTTATTTGAACTTATTAGGCATGTAAGTGACATATTTTTCATAGGAAATGACACATTATCATGTATGAATAAGTATTTGAATAAGCTTTGGGTTGAAATCTTATATTTTGGGCAGAGTTTGAATGGAAACTTTACTTTTCATAATGCTAGAACATTCTACAGAGAAGATTACGTAACTAATAATAAATGTAAATCACTTCTTACATCCAGGTAAATATCAAAGGAGAGATAAAAATTGTAATTGACAGAAATGAAACTTTCTTAGCTTTTTCAATTAAAAATAAATTGAAGTAAGAGGATGCATGAGATAGAAATTGTGTTTGTGGGTGAAAATTCAAAACCAAAAAGAAGGGGGTTAAAAATATTAGGGCTTATAAATAAAATTTTTTCTCATCAAACAAGAAATTCATAGGAAAGAAATCTGGAACAATTTTAGCATTTTTGGATGGTATTAGAGACCTAGAGTCCTTCTGTCCTTTTTGTGAAGTTGTGGGCTTGGCTTCACAGGACAGCTGTTGTCCTGCCAGCATTAGACTCAGGTTTCAAGCAAAAATAGAGAAGATTAAAGGGCAAACAACATGCACCAATGAGCCCACTTATATTTGAAGATTATTTTACTAATTTACTTATTTTACTAAAAGCATCACCAAGCAAGTTCCACATGTTATTCACAGCAATTCCAGCCTTGATGACATTATGGAATGTAGTGGTCATCTGGGAAATTTGCCATTACACATAAAATTGGGATTTTGTTAATAAAGCAGAGGTTGTTAATAGGTATAATGGTAGGCAATAATCGGCACATGAAGGAATACAATAATGTACATCAAACTTCATCAGAAACACCAAGGATCCTGTATTAAATTGCAGTACATTTAATAGGAAGAGGTCCCAGCCAGGTAGCTTGAGCTCTATAACTTTAAAGCATGTTCAAATTGGGGGGAACATGGAGTCATAATTTAAAAAATATGTATGTTTATATTTACATTGCAAATATCTTCCTATTCTTTAAATGCCTAGAATAATTACACCTTTATCTATTTATTTTAGTTTTTTAATATAAAGGGCTTATTACTAGTAGTTCTAATGTCAGTGCTTGTGTGTATATGAGTGTGTCTATTCAAACATACATGTTCTAAAGATTTTATGGACATATAAGATATCATGAAGTTGCTTAAATTTCTTCATAGCCCGAAGCTATTTGTTAAAGATATAATTACAGGCCACATAGGAATTAATACACAAACAAATATTTGTATAATACACAAATATACACCAATAAACATCTACCAATAGGTGTAATACTGCCTGTTCAGTATTTTCAATATTTTTCCCCTCATATTCTTCTTCCTCATATTCTCTCAATCTCATTTTCTTTCAGGATAAGAATTTATCAGAAATGTTTCCTTGATTTCACAGAAGTTTTATTATTAGCAACCAGCAAATAACCTCACTTGACTCAAGGCCTCAGTAGAATTATTTTTAAGTATCAATTGAAGGCCCTTGATAAAGAGAGAAAGGAAGGAAGGAGGGAAGGATGGAAGGAATAAAGGAACGGAGAGAAGAAGAAAAGAAAGTAGATTCATTAATTCTTCCTTTCATAAAATATTTTTGAGCTCCTAGTATTTGCCAGGCATATACCTATGTAGTATGGTTCTGTCTGTGAGAATTTTCTTTTTTAAAGCCTTTGGAAAAATGAAGTCAGCATTCAAATGAATGGAGAAAATAAATAACAAACCAATAAATGAACATGTGGGATTTCAGAAGTTTATAAGTCTAATAAGGAAAAATAATTCAGGGTTAGGAAATAGTGATAGGAACTATTATTTTACAAAGGGAGCATGAGAAGCACTTTCTAGCAAGTTGACAGTTAGAGGAGAGCAGACAACAGTGCTGGGGAGAACCAGTAGGTATTTGAGGGATGGGGAGGGAGGCAGAAGAAAGAGCCAGTGCAAAGTCTCTGTGGTGAGAGAATATTCCCAGCACAGCAAGGCCAGCAGGTCAGTGAGGCTAAGGACACAGAAGTGAAGAGCAGGGAGTGGGAGTGGTATTGGAGGCCAGGGGAGGGAGCAGAATTTGCACAGGTCATGGTCAAATATGAAGTAAATCCTAAGGTTTGAACTAACTGGGTCTGGCTTCCTTTCTGATTGCTTTATGGAGAATAGAGTGAGGAGGAGAATTTTACCTTTATATTTATTTTTTGCCATTTTCCTATGTGCTATTTATCTCCTCAGTTGGCTTCTCTAAAGTAGGGTACATGAGTCCATATTCTCAGGAATATATTTATTCATTTGTTCCCTTGTACCTCTTCTGAGGGTAAGGATTGATTAGTTGTATCTTAACTATATTCCAGAGTTTATATCTTGGCTGGAGTCTTTAAAATTTGGTTACATGAGATGTATGTATTTATATATATGTTCTTGCTTGAATTTGCCTTAAATATTTTGTTTTTATCTATTAATATGTAATAAACATTAAAATATTATTTTCTTTATACATTGATATTAACAATAAATAATGCCCATAATTTTTATCTCCAAATATGTCCTCCTAATTTTTATTATCTATATTTTATAATTACTTGCTGATTCAGTTTCAGGTACATAATTTAACATTCGGTGGTAAGCATATTTCTCTTTTTTAAATAATTCAGTTCCAAAGGGTTGTATTAAACTTCACAGATGTATTTTTAATGATTATAGTATCACTTACAAATTTTGGTCTCTTAGTTGAAAGCTTTCTTTCAGTCCCTATCTCTTCTTTTACGATTTCATTTTTTGCATTTCTATAGTATATATTTTATTCTTTTATAGTCTATATAAGTAGTATATTGTGTATCTTTACCTACTGCTAAACAATATTGTTATGTGGTGGTCATTAGTGCTTCTCACATAGTCCTGCTGACACTTCTACTTCCATAGAGATGGTAAGATTTCTCATCCTAGCCTCTTTTTGGTTGGAAAGCCCTTATGATTATTTCTGTTCAATGAGATATGAGCAGGAATTTCTTATTGCTAATATGTGAAGCTGGTATAATGCCATCCAAAGGTCTCTGTTTACTTCTGTTGTGGCAATCAGCAACATTTATGATGGTTCCTGCTCTACTGGTGTGGAACTGTGGAACATTGTCGCCTTCCCTCAATCAACCCTGAAGAGCCATAACTATGAGTCATAAATTATCCATTGTTGTGGATAAGCCATTTGATAGTGGAATATGTAGCATCACCTATTTGCTCTTGTGTAACATAAAATTATGCTACCTTGAATCAGAGTGCATCCATAACAAAAAGAATAAAATATGAGTCAATTTCAGACAAGAAATTTGTTAGAAAAAAAGAAAACTGTTATAAAGGGCAGGATGATATGCATTTTAAGGAAGCAAAATATGTAGCTCTGGGGTAAAAGATTAGAAAACTGAATTTGACTGTTGTGGGTTGGCTGCTCTTCTCTGTGTTTGAAGTGGTATTACAAAAAAGAGCTAAGATTGTAAAATAGTTGGTTAATTTGAAATTAGAAATGGAAAAAATAGAAGTAGTCCACAAATTCAGTAATTTGTAGGGCATGAATAAACTATTGCTTCTTAATCCCAAACAGTCATACAATTAGCAGTCTTTCATCAACAAGGCGGATTAAAACTCAGCTTGCAGCTAAGATCAAATCAAGGGGTATGGCTATCACATTCATAACTAGAAACCATGAAAAAAGATTGTCATTACCAAGTAAAATTCTTTTAATTGGACTAAATGACTCAAAGCAAATTTTCTAAGTGTTTGGTGGATCCACAGAAGCCTACTAGGCTTAAATTACTTTCTTCTGGGGAGAGAGATCAATCCTTGGAAGCAGTTAGAAATAAGACAAACCTAAAAATATGGCTACAAAAAACAAAAACAAACAAACATCAACAACAAGTCCTGCTAGTGTAGCAATTAGCATAAGAAATTGGTAGGAATAAAAGAGAAAAGAAAAACACAATGCTTGCCTTTTGAGATAATTGTATTTCAAGATATTCACTGAGAACAAAATATCTCTGTCCCTTTCAGACTTACAATGACCTTTAGGTCAGAGAAGAGGCTGAGGAAGATGCTCAGTCTCCAAAAGACATATTTTCCAAGGCCCACTTCAGGAGTTACCAAAGAATTTAATGATGAGGAATTTTACAGAGGGTCCAGAGACAAGAAACAGAGGCCACAGACTGCAATGGATTTGAGTACCCATTCCCAGAGATTGATAACCCAATAATAACAGAGTTTATTTCCTGCTTAAAGGTAGAAAGCCATTAAAATTGTTTCCCTCTGATGTATTAGAATTTCAATAGACCAAGATCTCTTATGTGTCTCCCTGTCAACTGCCAACTTTCTTTTCCATTCTTGCCAATGGGAGTTTTTTGTATTTTGTTTCCTTAATAAATAGACTATTTTTTCAGAATAGTTAAGGTTAACAGACAACTTGATCCAAAATAGAGTTCTTGTGTACCTCCCACACACTGAGTTCTCCTATACTTACATTTGTGTGGTATATTTTTTATAAATTAATAAACTAATATTACTTTTTAACTAATGTTCACTATTATTAACTAAAGTTCAGAGAATTAGAGTTCACTCTTTGCATTGTATATTTCTATGAGTTTTGACAAATGCATAATACCATGTATCCATCACTATAGTACTATATAGAATAGTTTCACTGCCCTCAAAATTCCATGTGCTCTACCTATTCATCTCAAACTTCCTTACTCTAAACTCCTGGAAACTACTAATCTTTTAACTGTCTCTATACTTTTGCCCTTTTCAGAATGTCATACATTTGGAATCATAAAGTATGAAAGTTTTAGAAAACATTTTCTTCTTCCTGTTTTGCCATTGTTTGTTGGATGGATGAAAGACAGATAACACTTTCTTGTAGTTCATAGGTTCCCATATCACTAGAAGCTATAGCTGGGACATGTTTCAGCCAGAGATACACAAATTTGTGTTTGATTACCCTGTAGATAAACTTGCCAATTTGGTGACCTGATGAGCATCATTGTATGTCTTTTTTTTTTTCATTTATTTTTTTTTATTTTATTATTTATTTTATTTTATTATTTTTTATTATTTTTTTTTATTATTTCAGCATATTATGGGGGTACAATATTATGGTTATGTATATTGCCCATGCCCCCATCCCCCCTCGAGGCAGAGCCTCAAGCATGACCATCCCTCATACGTTGCACATCTTACTCATTATGTTTGTATATACCCATCCCCTCCCCCTTCCCCACCCCGTCCCACTTGCCCAATACCCGATAAATGTTATTCCTATATGTCCCCTTAGGTGTTGATCCGTTAACACCAATTTGCTGGTGAGTACATGTGGTGCTTGTTTTTCCATTCTTGAGATATCTCACTTAGCATTGTATGTCTTTGCTTTGGTCTAACTAAATGTGAGTACAATATACTTTTTGCTATGTCTTGGTATAATTTTTAAGAGCTAGTGTATGAATCACCATACACGATTTATTGTTTTCTAACATGATGACTTTTAATGTTTGGAAAGTTTGTTTCTTTGCCAAACTGGATTTCTGAACAACTGACTTCCAATAACATGTAATGTGAGGAAGAAGAAGTCAAACTGGTTCACTGAGATTTTATTTTATTTTATTTTTTTGACTAGAGTCTTGATCTGTTGCCCCGAGGGCAGTGGTGCCATCATAGCTCACTGTAACTTCAAACTCCTGGGCTCAAGTGATCCTCTTGTCTCAGCCTCCGGAGTAGCTAAGACTACAGGTGCATTCCAGGGTGTCTGGCTAATTTTTCTATTTTTAGTATAGACAGGGTCTTGCTTTGCTCAGGCTGGTCTCAAACTCCTCAATCTTGAAATCTTCCCACTATAGCCTCCTAGAGTGCTAGGATTACAGGCATAAACCACTGGGCTGGCCGAGATTTTAATTTTTGATTACCCCCCTTACTAGCCTCTTTTCTAATATACTTATATATTGGAATGCTAGTTTCCCAAGAAAACTAAATTATACATTCAAAATTATAATCTGTATCAATATTAAAGACAGTGCTCGTTGACTTATCAATTTGAAGTTTTATGCCATTATAAATATGACATTATAGGTTATGGTTTCTCTAGTTATGAAATAATTTAAACCTCATTTTATTCATTTTTAAAATCAGATATTTAAATTTTGAAGTATGTCCTTTTTTCATCATTCTCATTCAGAAATAATTTGTCAAATTCAAGCATAAGGTTAAATTTTTTTGCACAACTAAAATGTGATATATTTTTAGTTTTCTCTGCACTATTCTTCCTTCTGAATATCCTATTACTTGAATATTATTTTTCCAGGACGTATCTTCCATATTTAATACCTTCTTATTTTTTTCTCAAGAATTCTTCTTGTGAATTTGTTACACTGATGTTTTACATTTCTGAGTCTGTTCCAAGTTCATTTTCATGCTATTAAGTTTGTCTAAGGCCTTCACATTATTCATCTATTCTAAATACTTATTTTTATTTTGTTTGCAATTATTGTTTACCCTGTTCTTTCCTCCCATTTGCTTGTTTAAAAATCTCTCTATGAATCCAAATTTCACATTTCAGAAGGTTTCTTACATTTATTGCATTTTCAGTCACACTCTCCCTCCATCAGTCAATGCCAGTTGTTCAGGTTGTTCATCATCATTCTTATTCCAAGCTATTTATCTTTTGTATTCCTTTTCTTAGACTTTCAAAATTAAAACTGACTAGTCCTGTTTTATCGTCTTACTACTTATCAAATTCTATATGAATTATAATAAATGACTTACAGTTTTTCTTCATTAAATGGATAATTTTTTGTGTGTAGTAACCATTTTTTTTAATGTGGGGTTTAAATTAAAGGGAAAGGGATTTTATCAGGTCAGCTTTTATGTAAATAAAATACAGGATTAAGAGGCAGGCAATGAACAGAACTATAAGTGTAAAACATTAAGAATATTTTGCATTTTTTTTCTTTTCTGGTTGAAACATCCATTATGTTATTGATTTTTTAAAAACATTTTTGTGCTGTATTCCATAGTTACTTTTAGTCTGAGTTCTGAAACTCCAATTCTCCTAGGCACATCACTACTTTGCTTAGAAAATGTTTACTTGTTAATATAAACTCAAAGACACTGATACTGCCCAACCAGGTTCATTGCCCACTGCTTAAGAGTAAGCCAATACACTGAGACATCAGATGTTACAGAAGAGAAAGGGTTTAATATTGCAGGCACCATTTGAGGAGATGGGAGAAATTTCTCCAATCCATCTCCCTGAAAATTTGGAAGAAAGGGTTTTTAAAGATAGTTTGATGGGCAAAAGGCTAGGCAATTAGGTTTGATAATTGGCTGGGTTTGGGATGGAACCATAGGGGTGTAGAAAATGTCTTCTTTGATGAGTCAGTTCTTGGGTGGGTGTCACAATACCAGTTGAGTCAGTTCCTATGTATGGGCCAGTGGTCTGGGTGGGTCAGCTGGTCCATCAGAATGCAGGGCCAGAAAGATATCTCAAAAACTATCCTTAGGTTTCATGAAAGTGATTTTATCTATGGGGAAAGTTAAGAATTTTTATGAACATCAGCTATGTGACTCCTGAGTAGCAATTACAGGAAAGCAAACAAGGAGACAGTGGCTGGTTGTTATCATTAGTGTTAGCTATGCCTGTGCCTTTGCAGAGTTTAGGCTTTTACCACAGTTCTCACCTTGCACCCCTTTATTAATTTGTAAAGGGTGGTTTCAAAACTAACACAATCTATAATTAGTATCTTGGGTAAGGTCACCATCTATGGCCCAAATGAACTGAAGATTTTTGCTTTAAATAATTACTTTGAATACTGACCTGTCTTAACCACATTGCCTGTAATTATTGATTCTAAGCTGCAAGCCATTCTGAGATAGTTGGTGAAGAATTATCTTACCTCTAGCTCTGTGCTTTGCCAGTCTTTGGTTATTACATACTCTATTATTATTGCTCTATTCTGCCCTTTAGAGGGTCTCAAAATTTTATTTAATTTATTTTTGATAGTATTGTCCTTTTCTTTTTTCCAGAGCTTTTATGGATTACTCCTATTTTTTTCCACCATTTCTATTATTTTTATTAAGAAAGAGCAATGGCAGTGCCACCAACTGGCATTGATATTCTGCTTTAAAGTTTTAATGATTTGGCTGTGGGTGCTAACTATATTAAAATGAGTTGAACTAGACTTCATTGTAATTGGGATATAGTTTCCCCTCCCCAGGTAACTCACCTTGAGCTGTCTCTAGAATTTTAAAATCAAAACTCTATGCAATATCCTAGTGTTAGAAGTTCCACATAGTATGATGATCAAAGCATGAATTTTCAATTTCAAGGAACAGGAACCTAAGTCCTATTGTTTTAATGGAGATTTAAGATATAGTGTTTTACCCTTCTTGAGATAAATCAGAATTTACAATTGAGAAATTCTTCTCTTCCCATGTATTTGAATTTTTGGAATACTTTTAACACCTAGTAGAGAACATATATACTAAATCCAAATGTATATGCTCTTTAAAACTCTAAGAGTATGAAAGATTCTCCTTCTTCCTGCATTCAATCCAATCACCATGTGAGTACTATGAATGTTTCCTCCCTATGTACCATTACCCTTCATAAACCCAATGTATGCATGGATGTTATGTTTGCCCAACCTCTATAAACTGCCAATCATTGGGTGAATAAGGGCGAGAATTATATCAACAGATATTTCAGAAGGACTTTGTGTGCACAGGTTCAATTTCCCAGAAAGATTCAAGTGAAAAAAAATGCAGACAGTCATGGAAATGGCAGATATTACTATAAACATGAAATACCCATAATTATGTGTACCAGGGAAATAATTACAACTAAGCCTCAAAATTAAACAGGAAAATAGCAAGTTTGAGTTAGAGTAGTGGTGACAGGACAGAGCAGCAAGGAAAGGAATGACCCCAGATGGTTTTTCTTGAGAGTAAAATTTAGAGGGCAGAGACTTAGTTTGAAGGGCGAAACAAAATTAGAATAAAAAAGCCTTGTTTTATCAATTATTGGACTGTGAATAAATTATAATACTAAATGTCTCTAATTTTGTTTAAACTACAGTTATAAATATTTCAAAATCCACTATCTTTTTAAAAAAATTAATAGAGACCAAGGACAAATATGTCTTGGATGCAATGAAGGTAAAACTTTTGTGGAATACCTTACAAAAAAAATCACTGCATAGGAGATATGACCAACTTTTTGGCTTAATGCAGTAAAACTGAATCTGACCTTCTATGAATCTTGTAATTCCAAAAAGATACTTCTATGCATCTAAGTTATTTTCAACCATGACACTTTTCAATATAAAATTTTTACTGACAACTAGACTTTTTTATTTGATCTTTAATTTCTTAGGGTTGAAAAACAACTTTACCATGCCATTCAAAACAATTGCTTATACCATGGAGAGTAAACTCTAAATAAAATGGCATGACCCACTAGCCCTATCAAAAATCTGATGTCTTTGACTGACATTAGTGGCAGTCACCATTTAACTAGGTCAGTTTCTAAAAGGAAAATAAAGTAGAAACAAAAATTGTTCAATTTTTTTGTGTCAATTGAAATATTGAATTTGATTGACAGAAGAAACAGATTCAAAGTAATTCAATAAATGGAATTGTCTAACATGACCCTGAGTGCTCACTATAAATTGCCTGGAAAATGAGCTATCTGGTACTAGGGGAATTCCTTCTCTTCCCAGCAGAGGCTATGATTAAGATCATTTTACATGGAATTTTTGGTTAACCTCATACTATTTACACTATTCATCTTTAATGGAACTCTAACATACAATATTGCCCCAAATCCCCAGGGACAGAGGAGCTGTTGTCCCAGAAACATATTAAGAAATAGTCACACTATAACTAGAGTGATAGGTGTCAAGCAGTTTAATTTACACTGCTCTTAGCAAAATTGCCTTCATGCTTGTGCCATAAACAATATGGAAGGTGGAACAATGTAGGTGGGGAATGGTCCCTGCACTAGAATAAACAACCAAACTGAAAGTCTACCTTTGCCCTGGCTCCAAGATGTGGGATGAAAAGAGAATATGGGACCTGTGCCTTAACTCTTCTCTTTACTGGTGAGTTTTCTTTTCTCAATAAAGTCTCTTTTAGACCCATGCCATATTGCAATTCAAGTCCATCCCAAACCTTACTGCATGACATATGAAGACTCGTGTAGAGCATAAAAAACACAACAGAAATACACAAGTTAGATGATCATGTTTGATGCAAGGTACTTTGGGATATTTACTTGAATTCAACATGGTATATAGCCATGATGAAAATATAGAAATCATGAGATTAAATTGTAGATATATAACTAACAAAATATTAGATTTTTCTCCTCAGTTACTCAGACAGCTCCCTATTTCCTTTTGGCATATTTCTTTTTCTAATTTGCCTCCTTGCCACGACATGAGCAGAGAAGTTAATAGTCACAGATATAGGGATCAATGATGAAAATTCCCTAGCTACTCCACAGAAACACCCAAATGGAAAAACAGAAGTTTTTTTTTTTTTTAATTTCGACTTTTCCAAATAGCCTTGATTCAGACTTTGAAGAAGAAGATTAAAACATCAGCGTCCTATCTACCCATATATTCATCTACTATATATACACTATACATATATTCATCTATTACACATACAGTGTATATAGATGAATAGACACACATATACACATAGATATAATACACATATATACATAATACATATAAACAATGTATCAATATATAAATCTTTAAAAGGGATGTATGTATTTTAAATATTTTTGAATTTATATATGCATTTATTTTAAATACTTTCCCATATTATTTTGTATTTCAGTATTAACATTATGGATCCTTTTGATTTGTATTTGCAACTGCCTATAATGTGTGGTAATATTAACAACATTGTAGCAATATTCAACACAAATTAGAGTGAGTTTAGACCTGTTCATTACTTTTTCCCAAAAAATTTTCCTTAGAAAAATACTGACACTCCTCATAGGATTTCTGAAATAATTTGAAACTTTTTACATAAATATAAATATGCAGATAGAAAATTTTCAAAATGTTATAAACAGTGAGTATTGGTCAAAGGATACAAAATTTCAGTTAGACTGGAACAATAAGGTTTAGTGATGTTTTGCTCTATTTGATGACCACAGTTAATAACAATGTATTATATAATTTAAATCTGCCAAAAGAATACATTTTTAATGTTTTCCCACAAAAAAAGTAGATGGTGAAGTAATAGATTGGTAATTAGCTTGACTAAATCTTTCTACAATGTATACATAGATCAAAAAGTCACATTTTTACACACTATTGGGGAAAAAAACACTCTATGCAATAAATGGTGCTGGGAAAATTGGTTAGCCTTTTGCAGAAGAATAAAACTAGAACACTATCTGTCAACATACATAAAAATTAACTGAAGATGGATTAAAGACTTAAATGTAAGACCTGAAACCATAAAATATTGGAAGAAAACCTAAGAAAAACTATCATCACCATTGGCCTAGGTAAAAAATTTATGACTAAGACTACAAAAGCAAAAACAACAAAAACAAAAATAAATAAATAAATGAGACTTAATTAAACTAAAAATCTTCTGCACAGCAAAATAAGTAATCAACAGAGTAAATAGACAACCTATGGAATAGGAGAAAATATTCACAACCTATAGATATGACAAAGGATCTATAAAGGACTCAATCTATAAGGAACTCAAACAAATCAGCAAGAAAAATAACAAATAACTCCATTAAAAAGTGGGCAGAAGCAATGAACAAATATTTTTCAAAAGAAGAGAAAAAAATGGCCAATGAACATATGAAAAAATTCTCAACATCATAGTTATCAGGGAGATGCAAATTAAAATCACAGTGAGATACCACCTTAACCCTGTCAGAATGATCAATCTTAAAAAGTTAAAAAACAATATATGCTAATGTGGATGTGGTGCAAAGGGAACACTTATATGTTGTTGTTGGAACGTAAATTAGTACAACCTCTATGGAAAACAGTACAGAGATTTCTTAAAGAACTAAAAGTAGATCTACCATTTGATCCTATAATCCCACTACTGGGTATTTACCCAAAGGAAAAAAAGGCTATTTTATAAAAAAGACACCTGCACTCATATGTCTATCATAGTACAATTCACAACTGCAAAGATATGGAATAAACCTAAGTGCCCATTAACTGTTGAGTGCATAAAGAAAATGCAGGGTGTGTGTATATGTACACACACACACACAAACACACCATGGAATGTTACTCAGCTATGAAAAATGAAATAATGTCTTTTGAATCAACTTGGATAGAACTGGAGGCCATTATCCTAAGTGAAGTGACCCAGGAACAAAACGCAAATACCACATGTTCTCACTTATAAGCAGTGGGTATGCTGGCCGTACAGAGTGACATATAATGTACATTCGGGACTCAGAAGGGGATGGGTGGGAGGAGAGTGAGGGATGGAAAATTACCTGTTGGGCACAACCTACATTATTCAGATGATGGGTACAGTAAAGCCTAGATTTCTTCACTTTACCATTCATCCATGTAACAAAATACCATTTATTACTCCTAAATCTATTAAAATAACATTTAAAAATAAATAAATAAATATATAAATAAAGCATTTGTATTAATAACTTAATAGTTATTATTGTTAGATCTAGGCTTAAAATGGTGACTTAACAACATTCAAATATAGATTGTAAACATCTGAGATTTACATGTTTTAGTAAACTAAACAAGTTATTGAAACAAATGAGTTGAGCTCTACTCCTGACAATATCAGGAACTTAAAATTATTATTTTTCTTTATGACTGAAACATGCAAGTAAACTTTTAGGTATGCTGAATGCAAGATTTTCAACAATTTATTATTTCTCAGAAACATACCTTCCATAAATGAAATTGATATCTTATTGAGACAAGTGTTTTACTATATGGCTGCTTCATCAATCTCCATGCTTTATAATAAAGGTTTGTTAATTCATATGTGTAGGAACTCAATAATTCATATGAATTATTTCATGTTTATTTCAAAGTGGACGTTTCCAACAAATCCTCTTGAATAAAATGCTTGAAATTAGAAAGCTGAAGTCTTGCTTAAATACTTTACAGTCAATTAGATTAAATACAATTACATTTTAAATTATTGGAATTAGGTAGTCCAAGTGTCGACTGTATAGTGTTTTAAGCATAAACTGAAGCCCAGAAAGTGTATGTGACTTGCAATGTTAGACAAAGGACTTAAACCCAGGGTTTTCATTTCTTAGAGTTCTTTTAAAGTGTTAATACAGTGATATTTGAAAATGTACATGCCTCCAGTAATAGAATAAACCTGACTACTTTATAAATAATGTCCTGTGTTGTTCTTTAATGGGTTCATGAAAAGTTATAATTTTGTACATTTGGATTTTTATCCTTATGGTATGAAAAAAATTCTCCTTTATTTCTACATTCAAGACAATGGTCAAATTTCCATAAATTCTTGTCAGACAAAAAAGAAAAATGGATATATTCCTAGATTAAAAGTCAGATTTGTATTATTTAAGAGAGAAAAACACATTCATGATGATGGGGCTCAGAAAATAAAAGCCAAAACCCCTCCACTCAAGCTAGCCATAAAACCCAAAGATTATTCTATAAAAACTGGCCATAAAGTAATTATCTGATCTACCTTGTTTGACTCTAGGCCATAAGAACCACCCCGTCATTCATAAAAGGCCATGCCTCACACCCAGAATGAAGAAATGCATGCTCAGAGAGGCCAAGAAGAATCTAGACAAACAGGCCTTGCTGAGTTTCTCCACTCAAGTCTCTTAGCATTAGATCATAACCTTTTTGTCCAGTCATATTTTTACATGGCTGTCCATACTTGGTTGAACCTAAGTATAAACGTGGACCATTTTCCCTGTATCTTTGGGGATTCATTCTGAAGGCTCCCCATGTATACGTGTTAAATAAATTACTATCAATCTGCGTCATGTCAGTGATTTTTCAGTGAACCTTAGGGGGACAAGAGCCATGCTCCCTGTGATATAACGTCCTATATTCTTACTTTCCAGACAGGTGAGGGATTGTCCAGTTTGAGAATTCTCTATAACTCTGGTATCAAGAGTCAAAGCTTAAAGTTTTCATGTCAAAGTTAGTGTGTGTGCCTTTGTACCTTTTTGCCTTAGGTATTTTAGAAATTCTATATTTTATATGGTAGGTATACTGCTTGAGAGGTTGATGTTAGTAAAAATGGTGAAGTAAAGAACTCTAAAATTTGTCATCAATAAAATCAATTTGGAAATTGGAAAAATTATCAGATCAATATTTTCAGAACTCTGAAAATAAACTAAAGGCTTTTCATAACATGGGAAGAATTCAGTTAAGAAAAAAATTGCTGAATCTTAGTAAGAACTATGAGATTTGTCATATTTTATCTTGCTCTATTCCCACTCCACTTTCACTACTTCTGTGGTAGCCTTGAAAACCAATACCTGCAAACGTGGTGAAAATTGTCAGCCTAGCAACCGTCAGAGATGGCAGAAAAAGGTTAGATATCCTTCATAGCTGCATTCCCAAAGGACTGCTATTATTTTACTTGTCTGTTGGTTCCCTAGAAGATCTCATTTGCAAGGCTATCTTTATTTGCTCTGATTTGAAAGTCACCCAGTACAAAAAGCCTTTTATTCCAGGGCCATTTGTCAAAAATATGTAGAGGCAATTGTTTACCTTTGCAGCTTTCTGAAGATATAGATAACAGTTGGAGCAAACAGTAGACTAACTAAAGGGCCAAACTAAAATCTGGGGGATGAGATATCTGTATTCCTGGGAACCTATATGACCAAGGCTCTGTACATGCTTAGAACATGCCAAGAAAACCCTAAGCTCTCTCCTCTGGCTGACCTTGACTCTTTATACATGCATGAAATAAGGGTGGAATTGCAGGAATAAGTGGAATTGTCAAACATCTGGCTGAGTGTTGAAGACAAGCTCCAAGGAACATGCAAAGCACCTTGGCACAGGCTAGGAGACTATTTAAGAAACTATTGGTTTCAAAATTTCTGTCTCATAATTAACTGACAGCTAAGCTACTTAAGTGGCCACAAATGACAAAGAATGTAGTCTTTGCAGAATTATTCAGTAAGCAAAAACGAAAACAGCAAGCAACATTGTTGAAGGCAACCTAAATAAATGGAAGGGTTTATTATTCTTATAGAGTGGAAATCTTAATATTTTTAAGATAGTTAAACTTTCCTTATTGATCAATAGATTTATTGCAATCCCTATCAAAATCCTAGATGTCTTTTTTTATAGAAACTTATGAGGAGATTTTAAAATTTATGTAGAGATGCAGAGGACCTAACAACCAAAACAATCTTTTAAAAACAGAAGAAAGTTGAAGAAGTCATATTTCCTGATTTCAAAATTTACTACATACAGACCTACAATAATCAATACAGTGTAGTACAGGTATAAGGATAGAGACATAAATCAATGGAATAGAAATGAGAGTCCAGAATAAACTTTGGATGTTCATTGAAAATTAGTTTTTCACAAAGGTGCTGAAACAATTCAATAAGTAAAGAATAGTCCTATCAAATGATTTAGAACAACTAGATGTCCTCATACAAAAAAATGAAATTCGACTTCTATTTCACACCATATATAGAAATTAACTAAAAATGGATTAGCAGCTTAAATGTAAGTGAAACAACATAAAGAACAATCTTTATGACCTTGGATATGGCAATAGATGCTTAGATATACACATAAAGCAGGAACTATAACAGAATAATAGATAAACTAGACTTCATCAAAATAAAAACCTTGTGCTTCAAAAGACACTAACAATAAAGTGACAGTGCAGTCTACAGAATGGGTAAAAGTATTTGCAAATTGCATGTATGATAAGAGTCTAGTTTCCAGGATGTTATGATCTAAGAATAAAAGGACAAAAAATCCAATTAAATTTTGAGCAAAGGATTTGAATAAATATTTCTCAAAAAATGTACAAATGGTCAATAAACACATAAGAAGATTCACAACACAATTAGACATTTGGTAAATGTGAATGAAAACCAAAATGAGATACCACTTCACAGTAAGTGAGATAGTTATAATAAAACAGATGAGAAACAGCAAGTGCTAGGAGAATCCAGAAAAATTGGAACCCTTCATATACTGTTGGTGGGAATGTAAATGACACAGCCACTTTGGAAGACAGTTTGGCAGTTCAGCAAAAACTTAAATATAGAGTTACTATATGGTTTGGCAATTTCACTCCTAAGTATACTACAAGAAAACTGAAACTATATGTCCCTATGAAAACTTGTACACGGATGTTCATACCAGCCTTAAGCATAATAACTAAAAGTAGGAACAACCCAAATGCTCAACTTATGAATGTATATACAATGTGTTGTACATACTTGTAATAGAGTATTACACACCCATGAAAATGAATGAAATGCTAACACCTGCTGCCATGTGGATGAACCTTGAAAATATTATGCAAAGTGAAAAAATTCAGTCACAAAAGCACACATACTGTATGATTCCATATATATTAAAAATCTGGAATAGGTAATTCAAAGAAACAAAAGATTCATTTTGCCATGGTCTAGGGGTAGTGGTGAGTGAGGAGTGATTGCTAGCATGTATGGGGTTACTTTTGGGGATGATGAAAATGTTATGGAATCACATAGTGGTGGTGATTGCACAACTTTTTGAATATACTAAAAACTGCTGAATTGTAAACTTTTAAATGGTGAATTTTGTAGTATGTAAATGATGTCTTAATTTAAAAGAAAGAAAAAATTAGTGGCTCCAGAAAGCTTGGCTCTGCCATTCCATATGCTATGAGATATTGTTAGTTATTTATCCTACCTGTGCCTTGGGCATCTGGAATATATAAGAAGAACATTCCTCCAAAAATTTTTATTGAGAATATATTTGATAATATGCATGCTTCTTATAATGTATGGGCTTGGAAATACAATAATTAAGAATGTTTAATGAGTTACTTTAATGTGCCCCATCCCTAGTACATTTCATGCATTAATTAACCTTTTATATATAATAACCTACTCAGGAAAGTACTGGCATTAACCTTGCTTAATGGGTAGCAAAATTGGGGGCAAAGATTTTAAGAAAATGGCACAAGTGGACTCATGTGAATGAAAGAGTTAGTCTGTAAACCTGTGAAGCAAAACCCCAGTGTCAAAGTTTTGCCACAATATTTATTCCTTGCATACTAAAGGCTTGCCATGAGTGGAAAATGTGTTTGCTTGTTCGTTTGATTGTTTATTTATTTATGTATTCATTCATTCATCTGGGACAATTACACATCCATATACAAATAGATAGATGATAGATATGTGAATGAATAAATAATAGATCTCACCCCAAACTTCACACCATATACAGTAATTAATTTAAAATGAATCAGAGACCTAAATGTAAAGCCCAAACTGCAATTATCTCAAGTAAAGTGTAGAGAATATTTTTTTGTAGATTTGGTATAAAACATTTTTTTTAGATAGGACACTGAGGACACAAATAATTTTTAAAATAATAAATTTAATGTCATCAAGATTAGCATTTTCTCTAGCTCTGTAAAGAATGGTGGTGGTAATTTGATAGGGATTGCATTGA
>VBSM01000605.1:24646221-24661366 GCA_008086735.1 Cheirogaleus medius | reverse complement strand
AAAAAAAAACAATCAAAAAACTCCCAAGAAGTTCTGATGTTTGGTAAGGTCTAAATGACAACCATGCATCCGTGCAAGCATCAGTGTATGTTATGGATACAGGTCTTGATTCAGAGCTGGTGCAGATCTAGAATGATCTGGTCTATTTATTTGTTTGTTTAATAGTTTTTATGTCTCTGATAATATACTCTATATTTTGAATCATTGTCTTGCCTTTATTTTTCCTGAACATATTTGTAATAGCTGCCTTAAATTCAGTGTTAGCCATGTCCATGCCAAATGTAAGCTGTCTTGGTTTCCGTATACTGCATATGAAGTGAAGGGCACATTGCCTGTTTCTGCATAACTCTGGCATTTTCTATTGCTTTCTCTTAATTGCACAAAAAGTTTGAAACTTTTGCATTCTGGTATATTTATGTGAGTTGGTTTCACTTTTCGTCATAGATTTTAATTCAATTACTGGCTGTTCATCCTGAGCTTGTGTACTCTTGATTGGATGATGTGGTAGACATGGTAGTCTGAATTGTTTATCATGGACCTTGAACTTGTCCCAAACTAAACTCTGTTTTTTGTCTCCATAGCCTCATAAGAACTTAGGAAATTATTTTCTGGTACTCTAACTTTTGACTGACATTAAGTAGGGGAACATCACAAAAGAATCCAGTTGTGCGGGGGATCGACACGCTTGAAGCTCTGACTCGAGGGGGTAGGGGGAGCAAGGGCAAGGAAAAGGGTAACCTTAACATTTGTACCCCCATAATATGCTGAAATAAAACAAAAAACTGAAGGCTAGTGCATTTTTGTTTCACCTTGCACCACAGCTGTATCCCTTCAAGGATTACAAGCACAAACATTGAGTGTTTACAAGTTTCCCTCCACTTTACAAAGAATTGATACCCATTTTAGTTTATTCTCAGATTTGTAAAACTGTGGACATGTCTGCTCAGCATCTCCACCTTTGCTCTGCCTGCATTCAAATCAGCAAATGTCTTAGGATAAATGCAACACAAACTGCCAGGTCCAGGCCTTAAGCCCAGATAATGACCCCTAAATTTTTGGTTGACTTGGTAACTCTTCCATGCCTTCAAACAGATTTTTAAATATATGTTCTATCTGGTTTTAGTATTTATTCTCAGTCTGTTTCAAACTAATTTAATGTAGGTAGAAGCATTTGTTGGGACTGTGTAAACACTCCTTCTTAAGCTCTAAAAATTCAAGGTGTATTCCTTTAGTTGGCCTAAGAAATATTCTATGTAAGCAATTTTTTTTTCCATTTTCCCCTCAATGTTTCAAATGTCTTCTGAAACTGAATGAATATTTGAAATGCTCCTTACAAGACATGATAAATGCTTGAGGTGATGGATACACCAATAACTCTGATTTGTTTAATTCACATCGTGTGCCTGTATCAAAATATCACATGCATGCTATAAAGATATACAACTAAGTACCCATAATAATTAAAGATTTTGAAAAATTTTAAAAATGAATTAACTTGAATATTCTTGACCTTGCTGGTGTGCTAGTCTTATGGATATAAAAAATGTATAATGGCAAAGTCAATGACAGAATTCTGGATACTTTGTATAATAGATTGTCAAGACTGGTTATTAACAGATCTCTTTCACCTATCTTCTTTTGTTTATTTGAACATTCAAATAAACCAATTATCATTCAAATGAACTAAGTATCAGAGTTTCAGGTCTTGATATGAAAATCTTGCAGCAATGAAAATAACTCTAAATCTAGAGATACTTGGATAGGACACAGAAGTGTATAACTACCATCACAGTAATTAGTAACAATTTGTAGGCCTTTTAATATTTTTTTTTTAGTTTTAGGATTTTATTTTTAACCTACTTGTCAAAGTCTGATAAGAAGAGTGGGGAAAATAGCTAATTTTAATTGTTAGATCTTTTAACATTAACTTGGACTTACTGGTATGTGAAACACTGAAGGGCTAACAAATGGATTTCAGAAAATAAAACAGAGTCATTTTAAAAAGGCAATGAATATTCAACTTTAAAAACATTGAAATTGGTATGTACAAGAATGTAGGTTTTTTTCCCTGGGTTCTAGGAAAACTACAAAACGGTAACTAACTTTTGCAAATATAAAACAATATCTATGATTTAAAAAGGAGATTTTTGTGAAACCATCATAAATATCAATTGTATGATAAGGTAATATAAAAGATTGCCAGAAATATAGGGAGTGCTAAATCTTTCAAGATAATGTATCTCTGAAAGATTTCTTTTTTCCTAAATATTTCTGTAGATTACATTGAATCTGCATGATATTTTTTTTCTGTGAGTATTGTGTTTGCCTAATTATAGCAGTTGTTCAAAACATATGAAAAGCCATTTCTTTTATCTCATTATGACAAAAAGAATGTAAAGAAGTAGAGACAAGTCTCTTCTTGTCTTAGCCCAATATGGATAGTACTGATAATGTTCCATATTAATTATTAATTATATAAGGTTGAATAATTTAGGCCTGAAGAATAAAATTGAAGTCAGACTCTGCTGAGGCTATTTTTGGACTTTTGGAAGACCAACCTGAGTCTTGGAAGAAGAGGTGGTATTGCCCATTGTCAGTCATTTTAGGAGAGGAAAGATTGCAGGAATGGAAATAAAAACATGCATATAAAAATAAATTATAGTAAAAATGAGAAAGGAGATTGTTTTATTACAAATCAAGCTATTTAAATAGCTCCTATCAAAATTTACAGAATAATTTATGGGCAAAGAAATAGGTGACTAGGTCTAAAGATATGCATAGGGTAAAAAAAATATGAGAATTATTATTCAGAGGATTTCTGATACTATTTGCAGAGAAAAGCTTTAGGGTTTAGTGGGATAAAGAAGAAATAGAAATAACAGTACTTTATTCCCAAGGTTGGGACAAATAGCAAGATACAGCACTGTAGTCAGAATGTTTAGGGAAAAATATGTAAGCTTATTACTATGATATGAGAATGGAACTTCAGATGTACTGTTAATGTGATTAATATAAAACCTTTGATCTGAACAGACTTCTTTACTTAATCACTTGCAAGCTATATTACTCTGAGATCAGATGAGTCAGAATGCAACTCTCTAATGAAAGGGAGATACAAAAATTTCAAATTCCAGAGGGGTTTCCTGTGGGGTCTTCTATTAATATTAATTATAGTGGCAGTGAGAAGATGAAATTGTTCTAATAATCCTCCGCATACACCCAAAAGAAGAAAGGGATAATGCTCGTCCCTCAGCCAAAACACAAGAATGAGGAAGGGAATGTAGAAAGTACCATCTTAGTTGAATGTGTTGAAATCTTGCTGTGTATATACAATACCGTTACTGAAATATAGAAATATGAAGGGGGATTTGAAAATTGAAAAACCACATGCAGTAGAATCTTATCATTTGTGCCCAATATATGCCACTTTCTTAGAAAAGTACTGTCCATCCCATTCTGGATATTTTGTATTTATACTTTTCAATTTGTACTACACTAACTAGATATCACTGGAAGATAATTCAATTTTTTAATTTCATATGATATATGAATGTCAACACTGACATTTGAGTCCATCTTCACTTGTCTCCATATACAGTGCTTCATTTATTTTATCACAGAGCCATTGATATGCAACTCCTGCCTGTATTCTTGCTTCAATTCTTCAGTGTCTCTAATTAATTAGAGAATATTTAATAATATTAACTCAAATTATGTCATACATAAAAATTTATAAAAGCAGGACTCCTTTTTTTTGTTGTTTAAGAGTGCATAGGTTACTCATTATAAAGAAATGAACAAGAGATCGAAAACTTGTAATCAAATGCATCTAGAATTCTGTCTTTCTCTCTCTCTTTCTCTGAAGGTATGTTTTCAGGAAGGCATGAACAGAAAATGCCCAGGCCCTGAGGTGGCACCATGGTATGTTTCTAGCACAACAAGTAGGCAACCATGTGCAGCATAGTGAACAACTGGAGGGGTGGAAATACGAGTATGGAAAATTGTATAATTGGCCACTTGTTTGCTAATAATTGTGTCAAAGTTTGAATTTACCATCTTGCACTTAACATGTATCTCCTAAATTGAGGTCCAGTGATTTGAACAATACTGTATGACTACCTCAATTCAAAAATTTCCCATGTAGGGGCAATGTATGTAATCCTAACAATATTTGTACTCCCACAATATAATGAAATAAAAAAAATTTCCCATGTATAATTCTGATAAAATATTAAAAGTTTTATGCATTTTGAGATACTTTTATGGTGGTTTTGTTCCTTTTGAGCTCCTACAGTTCTATGCTTAAAAGGGAATAGCTATTAATTTTATATGGCTGAAATAAAGTAAAAAATTAAACTTTTTCATCTACTTCCCTGATAGATGATTCAATCTGAATCATTTATTATTTTAGCTCATTTTTAATAATTCTGAGTTGTTAAAAGTTTTTCATGTATTTTAAAATCTCAGGATAGGTGAAATATTAAACTTGTTACAATAATAATTTAGCAGTTAGCAAGTTTGATGCCATAATAAGCTACTTTCCATAAGGAGTTAAGGGCATTATAAAACAGCATTGGTAGTAACCATAGTACTTGTTAGAAACTATTTGAAATAATATGGAACATCTTTTATGTTGTATGACATTTTAAATATAGGTACTTAATAAAAATAAATGAGAACCTTGAAATGCTATTGATTGTGATGGAAAAAATAGTCAATAAATATATAATGGAAAGTTTATATGGTTTTATGAGCACAAATATATTGTTTTTGATGCTAAGTAATTAAAAATTCTTTACAATAGTTAATAGTGAGTTTAATAAAAAATCTCAGTAGTGCAGTTTTGTACTAAAATAGTTTTAATACTTATTTCCTTTAGAAACTTTATAACTTGGAGAAATGTTCATGAAGAATGTTTAAATGGTAAGATCTTCTATTAAATTCAAATACTTAGTATTCATCATAAACTTTACAGTCATTAATTAATAGACACTACAGATTAGATGATAATCAGTATTATTATGAATTTACAGAGAAGGTACTGTATCAATCTTTGAACACAAAGTAGGTTAGTAACACGTTAATATTCTATGCACTAACTTATTTTTTTTCTTTTCAATTACCTCTTAAAATGAATTGCATGCAAACAAAAAGAGCTTTTTGTTTAATCAGATAAAATTTTAGGATAAATAGGGTCTACATGATGATTTATTAAGGGCAATAATAATATTGAATTAAAGACATTGTCACAGATCTTATGTCAAAAAACACCCCAAATCAACCAGGAGGGGAAAAAAGAATAGAAAAGAAATTAGTTGTTATGAAACCAAAAGGCATCTATAATTCTTAAGTTTAGTTCTGAGAAGTGTTACAGATAGAATAAGCAGTGAATCTGAAAAGAATAATAAAATCAGGAACATTTGCAGGCCTGTCATGGCAAAGCTCAACAGTTAAAAGAAATCCTGAGCAAAGCATGGAATTGCAAATAAAGTCAGGCTTAATGAGGAAATACGTATGTTCCATAAATGTAACCAAATCAAACCAAACCAACCTACTTATCATCCAGCCAAACAAATAGACAAACAGCAAAAAATATCTAAATGCATTTGTCTGTCTCTGTGACACATTGGATAGAAAACAGAAGATATTAATCAGCTTGCCAGTTAAATTTCTAGATGAAAAGAATTGTAATTTTTGTTAGAAAAGCATATAAAGAATGTGTGATATATTGGCTTTCACACTGATCCAAACAAATATCTTGGTGGATAGGAAGGAGATATAACCACAAGGCAAAGTATCTGTGAGATGGTGGTCAGTGTTAATCTGGAAAAATTTAAATGATTTGCATTCTCAGCTCCCTTCCAGGGATGGTCTTTTCTATACTCTTTCAAATGAATGACTCAGAATAAATGTTATATACTCAAGGAAGGAGGACAATAAAAAGACTCTATCATAAGAACTACTCAGCTGCACTAATAAAATGAGCAAACTAGAGAAGTGTAGATGGAAATGTATCAAAATTATACCACAAAACAAGTTAAATTTGTGAACATATATTTGTTTTTGAAAGCTTAGAAATTCAAGATTGTAAATGTTCAAGAACGGATGCTAAGACAACTGAAGGCAATGAAAATTAAGTTGGCAGTACTCTAGCCATAAATAATTAAGGGATGGAAAAATAATCAAATAAAAAGTAATTATAAGCAGACATAAAAATTCATATCTTTTCAAATAGCAAACATGGAAAATACATAATACTAAATGCTATAGACTGAAAATTTGTGTTCCTCCAAAATTCATATATTAAAATTTAATACCCAAGGTGATGGTATTAGGAGGTAGGACCTTTCCGATGTGATAAGGGTATGAAGGCAGAACTCTCAAGAGTGAGATTAGGCCCTTATAAGAGCAATAACATGAATCCACTCCTCCTTCTTGCCATGGAAGGACAAAGTGAGAAAACAATTCTCAATAAGCAAAGAAGTGGGCTCTCAACAGACATCAAATCTTCCAGTTCCTGATCTTGGACTTCCTGCCCTCCAGAACTATGAGAAATAAATTTTGGTTGTTTATAAACCATCAGTTGATGAGCTGGTTATAGCAGCCCAAATAGACTAAGACACTAATTTGTAAGGTGTAGATAAAATTAAGACAAATACAAATTAGTTTTAACAACTCTGAAATAGCACACAGCCTCTTAATTTCATACGACAACCTCCATACTCCCTTTTTATGAATTTGTATAGTATTCTTATATATTTTACCTCTTCATATGCTACATGCCCACAAGCCATTATGGTGGTGGTGGTGGTTGTTATTTTTTTCCAACACCAATTTAAATTCAACTGTACTTACTTTTTCCATTGCTCTTCATCCCCCTCTGTATTTCTGTGCTTCCATTGGTAATGATTTTCATCGTGACTGAAAACATTCCCTTTCATATTTTTCATAGTGAATTTCTAAAGACATCAAATTCTCTAAGCTTCTGTTTGCTTTTCCTTTCATTTTGAAAGCTACTTTTGCTGTGTTCAGAATTCTAGATCAGTTGAGTTTTTTGTTTGTTTTTTTCTTGATTGTCTTATTTTGTTTGGGTATTTTCAGCTTTTAAAATACTCTGTTATATTCTGTTTTTTTATAGTTTCAATTCAAGTGGCCACCATCCCTCTCAGTTTCTTTGCAAGCAATATATTACTTTTAATCTGGCTGCTTTTAATTTTCCCTTACAGTTTTACTGCTTAGAAATGACCTTCTTTTTCATCTACCCTCTGCCAGTCAATTTGCCCTACATTTATGTCTTGGTTGTACAGTATATTTTACTGTTGTTTTTAAATCAATTAAGGTTAATATTGTTACAAATCTTGATACTTTGATAAATTTGTTCATTACAATTTGATTATTAAACACTGCACATTAAATTTAAACATTCATGAAAACATACATGAGAGATAAAATAAGTTGTCTTTAATTGCAGTAGAATTACAGTTGGCAAAGAAAAAAAAAAATAAAAGAATGCTCATTTACTACTATTCTGAATGTCAGACATTTTTCCCAATTACCAAAACAGCATCTCCAGTGCTAAGTGTATATTTTCTCAAATATATTGTTTTTAAGATAGCAAAAGAGATTCTAAGCCATGAATCCTTAAATAATAGCATCCATATTATAGGCATATTAATACAATATTTTGTAAATAACATTTTTGTAGACTATGGTTTTCTAGCATTTTTCTACTATTTTCATATACCAAAGACTTAATTTTTGTGTTTGCAATAACTTCCCTAGTACACATTCTTTCTAATTTGAGGGGAAAGAAATGGAAGCACATTATCGTAGAAGGGCATTATCATGAACTATCATGAATTATCTTTGAAACAAAAACTAAGATATCACATTTCCACTTAATCAAGATTCTTACAGGAATTCTAAGTAATAATGTATATATATACATATATAATACTTGTATGCAATAATGTGCATATATACTTAAATAGTAATAATGTGTATATGTGTGTGTCTGTATGTGTGTGTGTATATATATATATACACATATACACACACACACACATATATATATATATACAGTCTGTTGCTTTTCCTTGGCTAATATTTTTCAAGGCAGAACTAAAAGTTTACAATCAGGGTATAGCCATTATGGAAAACAGTATGGAGGTTTCTAAAGAAACTAAAAATAGAATTACCATATGATTCACAATTCCACTTCTGGGTTTATATCCAAAGGAATTGGAATCAATCTGTTGAGGATATACCTGCACTCCCATATTCATAGCAGTATTACTCAAAATAGCCAAAATAGGAATCAACACAAGTGTCCGTCAATGGATGAATGGATAACAAAAATGAGTTACACAATGGCATACTATTCAGCCTTAAAAAAAGAAGAAAATCTTGTCATTTGAAACAACATGCATGAACCTGGAGGATGTTGTGCTAAGTGAAGATAGACAAATACTGCATTACCTTTCTTATATGTGAAATCTAAAAAAGTCAAGCTCATATAAGCAGAGAGTAAAATGGTAGTTATCAGAGGTTGAGGGGATGGAGGTGGGGGGAGGAAATAGAGAGATGTCACTCCTGAACTTATTAAGTCTTACTATCAGAGTGCTCATTTAGCATTGCTTGTTCAAAGTATGCAAAACATGCATTATATCTGAGATCATAATTGCCCTTTTTTGTGTATTACCATTTTTTCTTTTAGTTAAAAAATGTTTAAGACAAGCTGACCTTCAAGCAAATGCCATGTCTCCATGAAAATTAGATTATTCATTAATAAACTATATTTTTAAATTTATGTAATGCCTGTCTAAAAAACTCATAAAATCAGAGTAACCATTTAATAACCAAATATAAAAAATATCTTCCATTATGGGCATATTCCAGAAGTTTTAACAGCATGGTAATGATACTTCCAGTTAACTTTAAATATATATATGCAGAGGGGGGAAAAAAACATCATCATGGAAGGTAATTAAAAGAACTAAACACAATCAAGACAATTCTTAAAATGTATTTTAAATCCTTCTCATTAATCAGTTGTTTTTCAAATGTAAATCATCCAAGAAACATTTGATTGACTACTGTGTTCAAAACTCTTTAACATTATCCTGGTGCAATTACTTCACACTCCTCCAAAAGCAGTGCCTGAGATGAGACCTTGGTGCAGACAGTTGATCCAGAGGTTACCACAGAAAGTAGGGATGTGGGTGTGGTCAGAACAGGTCAGTGCAGGATTAAAAAGCACAAGTGTGCCCTATGAAATTTATTGTTGTTAGTTGTGGGAGTTGTTTATTCTGGTTCTGAGAAAATTAGAGATGAAATCCAGAAGTATCCACCTAAATATTGGCAGCCGTGATATTTATTTATGGGCTCCTGAGCCACCTTATTCAAGAGTTGCTACTAGAGATGTTATCTTCTTGATGGAAGTGAGTATAGTATGCTTGGTCCTGCATAGGGCTTGTTCTAAGTATGAGAAAAGGTCCCAGAGCACATGCAGAAGACAAGCAATAGGTCCTCGTGGAAGCAGATACCAACAATGCAAAATGAGTCTGAGGTCATATGGAATTTTCCGCATCTACCTGAAATGGTTTGTGAACTAAAGAGATGTAATGCAGATAGCAGAAGCATTTGCCACACCTGGAAATATTAAAAACTGAGTAAAGGTAGGCCACTGCAGGGACCAACTAGAAGTCTAGCAGTAGATACTGGCATTTAAATGGAAACATACCAAAAAAGAGTGTTATGTAAAATAGAGTTGTGTGATAAATGAAATAAAGGCTTCAAGTGTTAAATGACTGCATTGGCTAGGTAAGTAGTTATTGGTTACTGATTGCCAGGTATATGAGATTCCTATTGCCGCTGAAACAAATCACCACAAATTTATTGGCTTAAAACAACACAAAGTTATTTTCTCACCATTCTGGAGGCCAGACGTTCAATATTAGTTATATTGAGCTAAAGACACTGTCACCATGTCCACAGACCTGGTTGGTTCTTTCAAGAGGTTGTAGGGGAGAATCTGTTTTTTTGCCTTTTCCAAATTCTAGATTCTCTCTCATTCCTGCTCTCATTCCCCCACCTCAACGCCTATCTTTAAAGCCAACCAGTGTAGCATCTTCTTTCCTCTCATTTCCGCTTCTGTTCTAAGAAGTATTCTTTCTCCGATCCTAAACTCTAATGCCTCCCTCTTATAAGGACATATGTGATAATACTGAGCCCACGTGTATAGTTCAGAAAAATCTCTCTATCTCTAAATTGTTACATTGCATCTGAAAAGTCCATTTTTCTGTATAAGACAATTCATTCACAGGTTCCTGGGATTAGGATGTGGACATCACTGGGAGGATGTTCTTCAACCTACCACACCAGATACATTTTGAAGCAAAAATATAATTTGAGGACTTTACAAGAGAACGAATGAGTAAAATCTAACTACTTCTAGATACTCTGGTGTTTTGTGACACTCATACATAGTTCTACATCCTTTGCCAATAGTTTCAAAGTTTTTATTCAAGGCAAAATTCCATGAAGTATAAACATCTCAAACTGTAAATGAAAAACAAACTATGGATGAATTACTCCATATTGGTTTAATGATTCTCTCTGGGCAAAGTAGTTTCTTTGGGCCCTTTAAATCTAAGTTTGGTCATAAAAGACCAAACTGAGTGTTCTTTAACAAACTCTTAACAAACTCTCCAAAAAATTCACTCCTCTTGTGTTGTTATTGAGAAACTTTGAGGGTCACTTATTCATTCCCCCATCTTCTTAGAATAATGCATCTCATGTTTACTGCCACAAATGCTTATTTCATTTATTTACTACAGTTTTTTTTTTCTTTTTGAGTAAGGGGTAAATAATTGTTGGCAAATATTCACAAACTGGACAATTTGGAAAAGCTATTTCTATAAGTCAGGGCAAAGCAGTCTTAGCTACTAGAAATTTATTTCATTTTTATATCTGATTATCACAGTAAATGTCAGGAAAGAGTGATTTTTAAGTGCATTTTCATTAAAAGTCTATAGTGTGCAGTGGATTTCATTATCTTGGCTAAAGGGTATATTGTGTCGTAGAGTTTTAGTGACTCAAAGCCCTGATATCCTTCAATGATTTATATTTTTGATTATTAGGACTTCCGGCATAATGATTTATATTTTTGATTATTAGGACTTCTTGCATAATGAACTAACCATTTCATCAGAAAGTTCTCACTTGTGCAATTCTCTATCTTTTTTTTTTTTTAAGACAGAGTCTCACTGTGTTGCCCAGGCTAAAGTGCCATGGCATCAGCCTAGCTCACAGCAACCTCAAACTCCTGGGCTCAAGCAATCCTCCTGCCTCAGCCTCCCGAGTAGTTAGGACTACAGGCATGCGCCACCATGCCCGGATAATTTTTTCCATATATTTTTAGTTTGCCAATTAATTTCTTTCTATTTTTAGTAGAGATGAGGTCTCGCTCTTGCTCAGGCTGGTTTCGAACTCCTGACCTTGAGCGATCCGCCCGCCTCGGCCTCCCAGAGTGATTCTCTATCTTGAAACAAACGTGTTTGTGGAAATAAAGATTGAAGAAATCTTTCCACATTTTTCAAGAGCATAATGCTAAATCTACATTTGCAAACTACCCTCTCAGCAGATTTAAAGGTTACAATTAGAATTTGCTAAATGAAAGTGTTTGTATTTTGTCCTTCTCTGGACACACATCACACATGCATATAATACACACTCAAATACAAACATAGTTATTCCTTTAACTATTGGAAGACACTTTATCATTAAATATTATCCAGAAAATTCTCATTAAATTATTATGGAAAGTAATGTGTACAAGAGTTGATGAAAGAGCAAAAATCTTGTTAGCTACAGAATCATGCAAATAAATAGTAGTTGTAAGAATTTAAATTTTAAAAAAAATCTACCTTTGAAAACCCCAAAATAAATTTTAAAGATGATTATTCATACCTATACATTTTATTATTAATACAGAAAAGTGCACGCATCACAAGAGCATATTATACTGAACTTTTTACAAACTAAACATTCCACCCAGATCACAAAGCAAAACATCACCAGACTCTCAGAATTCTCTTAGTTATCCTTTTCATTCTGTGCCTCTCAAGGCTAACCACTTTTTGATTTCTAACAACATAAATTATACGCCTCTCTTTGTCTTGTTTTTAAGTGGAATTCTATAACAGGCACTCTGGTGACTGGCTTTATACAGTTTTGATTATGCACTGATGATTTGGGAGGTCCTGTCATCTGTCTCTGTTGAAAGATGATATGAGTATCTGATTTAAGTCATGCTAATTTTGTGATATAGAAGAGAAGCATACAATAAAAGAAGTCTTTTCATAATGTTAAAAAAACCTCCAAAGTAATCAAATGATACACAATTTTATATATGCAAATTGATTTTCAAGATATAATCAGAATCATACAGAATGTTGGGTATATCACATGGATTACAAAATTACAAGTTCTGTAAATATATCTTGTAATCAAGAAGTATACACATTTGTTTTTAGTGGCTTCAATATATTCAATACAGCTGGGCTTTTAGAGAACTATTCATTTTAGTTTTAAGAAATTGTTAAGAATTTTAAAAAATCTTGTCCATAAAAGATTGGCCAAGTGGTCTTATGAATTAAATAAATGCCCAAATCCACAAACACTTTTTTTTTAAAGTGATGCCCATCACAATTTTAAATCTTTCTTTCTTTTTTTTTTTTTTTAAGAATGCCCACTAAGCCACTATTGAACATATTGTTCACATATTTTCATTAAGGAATATTTTTAGGGAATAACCACTATTTGATAAGGGTTTTCTCTCTTAAAAGTTTTCTGACATTGGTCATATACTATGCATTGTACAAAGCAGTCCCAGACATACTGAAAACAAATGGGCTTACTAGGTCAGGTGTACTTGTGATCACTTGGGAACACCCCAGAGTGCTCTTGCATACCCACTGGGAAACTCTTGCTAAAGTCTTGCTATTCAATGTAGTTTGGAGAAAATCCAGCTTTAAAATCACTTGGGAATTTGTTAAAAATTGGGAAACAGGTCCCACACCAGCCCTGTTGAACTAGACTACATTTTAATAGGATTTTTTCATGACTATTTACATATTATAATATTAGAAGTGTTACTCTTAAAAAAAGTAAGAGCACTAATTCTAAGTTTGGGTATGAAATGGGAGAATGAGGATATACATATTTCTATAATACTTATAATAAGAGTATATGGATATTTTATTTGCAAAAATACAATACAAATATTTTAACATGAAAAATAATAATATCATTCAAACATACCATTTCTTGCAAATGGTTTTGCAATGAAATAGTTGCTCCTTTTCCTTTCCTCATTCTGCTTTATCTGTGAACTTGTCAAGGACAACTTTACTAATTCAGTAATTGGAAAAGTAATTTATTTATGCTTCTATTCAAAAAACATATGTAAAGAATGAGATTAGGTTTAAAAGTCATATTGGTTATTTGTAACTCCTTGTAGTCTTAGATAAAGATTTTTTCTTTATACTTTTAGGTATCCATTTCTTTTGAATTCACTGTCATGTTTCACAGTATACCAAAGACAAAGAGGAAACTATTATCTTTTTGCTTTCGGAGAGATTTTTAGGTAATAGTTATGAAGAGATAATTTTTACAATGTAAGCACAGTAAAGTTGCCCATTTTATGAAAGTAAGTAGAGGTCGACTATCTCTTATCTGAAATGCTAGGAACCAGACGTATTTCAGATTTCAGAATTTTTTGGATTTTGGAATATTTGCATTATACTTACTGGATGAACATCCCTAATCTGAAAATCTGAAATAAAAAATGCTCCAGTGAGCATTTCTTTCATGTGTCATGTCAGCACTCAAAAAGTTTTAACATTTGGAACGTTTTGGATTTTGAATTTTCAGATTAAAAATGCTCAACCTGTATTTCACACGTGTGGCCAATACACCCTAGGGCACTGTCAGCAAAGCTGCTCTTCATCCTGTGAGCATCCTTCCCACAGCTTCCCGTGAAACAGAAAATTCTAATGTTACCTGCTGTCAAATTTCTCTATTGAGATTCTATTTTGCTGCTCCATGGAAGTACCTAAATATTTCCTTCAACTTTTAACTTTAACTTTTAAGCCAATCATTTTTTTAAAAATGTCATGTCAGGCATGTTTATAAGGCTATGAGTCTTAACCTAAACTCCAAATCAGTCTGTAAATGTAGAGATTCCTACTCAAAAGATTCCTTTTCATATTATACCACTCCAGGGCCATTATTTCTGAGAGATAATCTTTATGTTTACCCTTAGTTATTTATAAGTGTTCAAAATTTATGTTATTTTCTTGACTACTGATATTCTTGAAATTATACACATTTATGTTTTAAAATACTTATGATATAAAATTTTCATAAAATGTATGGTTGGAAGAAAATAAAAAATGGAAAAAGTAACCAGTTTCAGGTAAAATATTTTATTTAAAATCTCTTCAATGAATTTGTTATTGATAAAATTTATCTGATAGATTAATAGCAACTATCTTTACATATATCTGTATTTATTTATTCAAGTAGCAACATATTTAGTAAGATGTCTCCTTAAAACAAGCAAGCAAACTATCCAAGAAACAAAGAAAACCAAGTAATATGGTACTTTCTTTGTACTTTGTGAGGATTTTAATGCTGTGCTTTCAATTCAGATTGTACAGTTGTTCAATATTTTAATCCGAGTATATACATACACATAAATTTTGCAATTTATGCCTGGAGAGGACAAATGAAAAATCTTGAAATAGGAAAATAGGTAGACATTAAGCTAAACACACACACGTTCTAAATTTTGATAAACTATCTTATGATATACAATAAGTAAAAGAAAGGCCAGACATGGTGGCTCACGCCTGTAATCCTAGCACTCTGAGAGCCGAGGCGGGAGGATCGTTCAAGGTCAGGAGTTCGAAACCAGCCTGAGCAAGAGTGAGACCCCTTCTCTACTAAAAACAGAAAGAAATTAATTGGTCAACTAAAAATATAGAAAAAATAGCCAGGCAGCTACTGTAGTCCCAGCTACTCGGGAGGCTGTAGTCCCAGCTACTCGGGAGGCTGAGGCAGGAGGATCGCTTGAGCCCAG
>VBSM01000605.1:24604731-24646121 GCA_008086735.1 Cheirogaleus medius | reverse complement strand
AAAAAAAAAAAAAAAGACTTTGTTAGAGAACAGATATATTTGTTTGAGGTTCTGCATTTTAAATAGTTATATCTAATATATTAAAAGTAGCATACCAGATTATATCTGAATGTATTATATTATAATTCTAATAAAGGACAATAATTTAATTCTAATCTAAAGATGAGTACAAATACAGTATAAACATCTTATTAAATCCTTTTAATCCTAAGTGTAATAATAATATAATTGCAAATTTATGTTCTTTATTAATTTTAGGTACAGTTAAAAGTAAGAGACAATGATAGAAATGGTTTCATTAACCATGATAAAGGGCCCATACATATTAAAACAAGCCCTTCAACATTTTTCTTATTTTGAGTGTCTGTTAATCGACTCAGTGAAAATAATTTATGATCTCTTAATTTAACACAATGATTCTCCAGAGGTTTCTAATAGACAAGCAATCTATCCTTTCAATTTTTTGAACACATTATCAGGAACATAAGTAAACATCTTTACTAAACTTCAATAATTTTAAATAGGTTTCTTTAACACCATAGTGACATTTAAAATCTGAAATTAACTGTTTCCTTTTATAAGTTGATGCTTAATTAAACATTTATTCATTCATTGCTTTATTCATGCAGAAATATTTAATGTGAACCTACTATGTGTCGGAAACTCTCCTAGATGCCGAGGATCTAGGAAATAAAAGGGAAAAAAGACAGATATAAATGAAAAACAACACAGTGTACTTTTACTCATGAGAGAGATAAGCCATAAATAAGCAAATAGGAAAATACATAATTATAACTTGAGATCAGATAATTCTTTTGAGGAAAAGAAAGCTTCATGTGCATATAAATGATAGGATTGGGTGGTTGGGGAAATTTCCTCTGAAGATGTGACAAATTCCTAGAGCCCTGCACCAAATGAGGGAGGAAATGTTGAGAAATAGAAGAATGGGAATAAGTGTAAGGCCCTGAGACAAAAAGCAACTAGATATTTTTGAGGAAAAGACATGTAGGAGAATGAGTTTGACCATAATATAATAGGGAGGAATGCACAGGAGACAATCACAGTGACAGCCAGAACTCAGAACAGATAAAGTCCTGAGGAAATGGGCAATGATTTTAAAATTGTCTCTCCAGTAAATTGGAAGCCATTGGAGGAATTGAACAGGATTAACATGTAATCTGAATTAACATTACTCTGGTGTTTTTGAAAATTTAAACTCTATGGATGACTGAATGAACAAATTGCACCTGATTTATGTGAATTTGAAGACATATTTACTGTCATTTCTAGAGCCACTGTCCAGGGACAAGATCCATTCAGTATCCACTGCTCTTCCCCATACAGACATCCTGATACAGGCAGCAGCTCTCTTGACAGCTAGGGCTATAGCAGGAGTCTCTGCATGAAATATACACCATGTCACTCTTTGGATGATTTTCTAACATCAACAACAATTGCATTTTCCTTAGGTAGAAGTTTTTTATCCTTTCATCCCACCTGCTGGAAAAGAGCACCTAAACCACTGTTGGACCTGACCAATCTCCCACTGAATCTCTGTCTCCACCCAACACTTTCAGAATCAGATGACCTACCTGCCATGCACCTCGTCTCCAGTGTCTCTCAAAGGGAAGGGTTACAACACAGCAGTGCAGAGGAATTAATGCTGTGTGGTATGAAATCTGACTGATAAGAAACAAGAAAAGTGAAGGAATCAGTGGATATATTACTTTACCATATTATCCTCTAATCAACTATTTCAAGAAAGAGTAACCCATATGGTATAATCAACTGGAGCAACCATTGAATGAGACATATGGCATTTTTGTTCCTTTTAAAATTCTATTTTAGGTTTTGGCCAGACACCTTGAAATTGTCTTCCCTTATACCTGGTCTAAATTTATTTTTTCCCCTCTTTCTTGCTTCACTTGACTTGAAGCATCAAATAAAATGTTAGCACATAAGATTTAAATATATGTGTGAAAAAAAATATATATATAATTAATTGCAGTGATGACTCTAGGAAAAATAAAATGTCAGGATAAAATTTTGAAGCTGGAGAGTTTCCCTACCTGGGAGAATGAAGGCATTGGGACATGATTGCTGCTAGTCTGTGGGATTGTGCTTTCATAGGTGCTCATTTGGGATGAAGTGAAGGCAGGAATCATTGGAGCATTGATAATGATAATGACAATGGTGTGACATAGCTATTTTTGACAGAATTGTTGGGCTTGCAAATTTTTTTTTAAATGCTCAGATAGCTAAGAGATAACTTATACTGTAAAAGCCAAAAGACCTCTATGGCAGCTTTCAAAAATACTAAAGTCATAGCAAAAACTGTTACTGAAAAGCACACTCAGTGCTGTAAGTATATACAATAGTTTCCTACACCAAATGAACCTGTAGCCAAATTCTGGAGAGTAGTAGATTCTGATGTGCTGTCCACATCTCTCTTTCAGAACCAACATCTTATTTCTTCAGATGTTAAGAGAGTTGACGTCTAATGGATCATAGCTGAGTACCTCTCTGGAAATTGTTCTTCTTTATCTTTGGGCAAGGAAGCTGAATTGCTGAATTGCTCAAAGTCATGTGCCCTCTCTAGGAGTAGCCCACAGCCAGTGACTAGTCAATGTGTTACACCTTGCTCTTTGTTTATATACTCTGCAGGGCCATCCCCACAGAAGAGCTATCTTAGAATCAGCTGAGGCTTCTGTTACAACTGAATCAAATTTTGCTTTATTCGTCTGTCCAATCTTATTCTTGTTTCCCTCACCTGGTTTTGGATATATTCCTAAAAGCCCCAAACAAATCCCACATGCGAATCTCTGCTTCAGAGTCTGATTTCTATGAAGTTACCAAAGTATAAATTAGACTGGGGAAATGAAGGTGTCTAGATTTTTTAGGACAATTCGATGTAAGATGTAGGCTAACATGGATGACAGGTGATCCAAAATGCTAATGGATTTTAATACCAGTAAAAAGGACTACCACACATTCTGTAAATTCCATTGGCTCTCTGATGTCTGGTTTTCACGGGTGGTGGAAAGGTGAGAAAAATATGTCTTTCTATGTGAAGCATCACAGACCTATATAAACTTAGTGGCTTTGGCAGCAGTTTTATACCACTGATTCATATTAGCTTGCTGTCCACTAAAATGTCATTTTTTTTCTTATTAACTAGTATTAATAAAAAAGAAAAAAAACAAATATTTATGCATTGATATTCATAGAAATATATTTATGTATTTCATAATACAAATATATGTGAACTGACATTTTCAACATAAATGTCAGTTAAAAAATAAGGTGTCTTATATTATATATTATTTTCCTAATGCTCTATCACATATTAATAAAAATTTAGTAAAATATTACCCATTTATTAGCTGATATTTCTGTATGTCAGAAGTCCAGGTGGGATTGACTTGGTTCTTTGTAGTGGGTGTCACAAGGCCAATATCACATGTCAGCCAGTTTGGGCTGTTTTCTGGGGACTCAAGGGCATAATCCATTTCTAAGCATATTCAAATTGATGGCCAAGTTTTGTTCCTTGAAGTATAGAACTTCTAGTAAATGTTCTTCACGTAAAGGTCCCCATTTCTTTGTTATTGTCATCCAGGAACCGCTCTTATCTGCATTTCTTGGTAGGTGCTCTCACCTCACCATCTTCAAAGCCAGCAATGTCATGACCAATATCTCTAATGCTCTGAAACTCTCTGATTTTCTTTCCTGCTACCTATCAGAAAATATTCCCTGCTTTTAAAGGGCTTGTGTGATTTGATTATACCAAACTAGATGTACTCCTTTTTGCCATATAAAGTAACAGAAGCAATATCTCACGATATTCACAGTTTATACACACACTCAGATGGAACAAAGTTAAACAAGGGCAAGTAATAAAGTTGTTCATTCTAGAACCCCTCACACCACATATCCTACGTGACCTTATTTCTAGAAAACCCCAAAGATTCTTCCATGAGACTACTGGAATTGATAAAGAAATTCAGCAAAGTGTCAGGTTACAAATCAATGTACAGAAATCAGTAGCATTCATATATGCCAACAACAGTCAAACAGAGAACTAAATCAAAGAGTCAATACCCTTCATGATAGCAACAAAGAAAATAAAATAACTAGAAATATGTTTAACTAAGGAGGCAAAAGACCTCTACAAGGAAAACTATGAAACAGTGAGGAAGGAAATAGCAGAGGATGTAAATAGGTGGAAAACCACACAGTGCTCATGGGTCAGCAGAATCGATATTGTTAAAATGTCTATACTACCTAAAGTGATCTACAGATTCAAATCAATACCTATTAAAATACCAAAATCATTTTTCACACATCTAGAAAAAAGAATTCTATACTTTGTGTGGAACCAGGAAAGACTCTGTATAGCAAAAGCAACCTTAAGCAAAAAGAACAAATTGGGAAGCATCATTTTACGAGATTCCAAGCTATACTGAAGGCTATAGTAACTAAAACAGCATAGAACTGGCAAAGAACAGAGACATAGACCAATGGAACAGAACTGAGAATCCAGATATAAAACCATCTGCACATAGCCGTCTGATCTTTGACAAAACAGACAAAAACATACTCTGGGGAAAAGAATCCTTTTTCAATAAATGGTGTGGGGAAAATTCAATAGCTACATGTAGAAGACTGAAACAGAATCTAGACCTCTCAACTCTCACAAAAATCAACTTAAGGTGGATAACAGACTTAAACCTAAGGTATGAAACTATAAGAATTCTAGAAGAAAATTTCAGAAAAGCTCTTATAGATATCAGCCTAGGGAAAGAATTTATGAAGATGACCCCAAAGGCAATCATAGCAACAACAAAAATAAATAAATGGGAACTGATTGAATTAAAAAGCTCCTGCACAGCCCAAAAACCCATCATGAGAGCAAACAGACAACCCACAGAATGGGAGAAAATATTTGCATGGTACACATATGTTAAAGGGCTTATAACTAGAATCTATATAGAACTCAGGATAATCAACAAGTAAAAATCAAATAATCCTATTAAAAAGTGGGTAAAAGACATGAACAGAAATTTTTCAAAAGAAGACAGTCTATGGACCAACAAATATATGAAAAAAATGCTCAACATCTCTAATCATCAGGGAAATGCAAATCAAAACCACAATGAAATATCACTTAACTCCAGTGAGAATTTTATCAAAAAGTCCCAAAACAACAAATGTTGGCATGGATGTGTAGAAATAGGAACACTCATACACTACTGCTGGGACTGCAAACTAGTACAGCCTCTCTGGAAAGTAATACAGAGATACCTCAAAGAGCTACAAGTAGAATTACCATTTGATCCAGCAATCCCATTAGTGGGCAGCTACCCAAAGATAAAAAGACATTCTATAAAAAAGATATCTGCATTTAAATGTTTATAGAAGCACAGTTCACAATTGCAAAGATGTGGAGACAACCCAAGTGCCTACCAATACACGAGTGAATTAATACAATGTAATATATGTATACCATGGAGTTATACTCAGCCACAAAAAACAATGGTGATCTAGCACCTCTTGTATTGTCCTGGATGGAACTGGAGCCTATTCTACTAAGTGAAGTATCACAAGAATGGAGAATGAGCACCACATGTACTCACTTTCAAATTGGCATTAATTGGTTAATACATATGTGCACATATAATGGTAACATTCATTGGGTGTTGGGCAGGTGGGAAGGGGATGAATGCATGGGTATATTCACACCTATTGGGTGCAGTGCACACTTTCTAGGGGATAGGCATGCTTGTAGCTCTGACTCAGGTGGGGCAAAGGCAATATATATAACCTAAACATTTGTACCCCTGTAATATTCCAAAATAAAAAAGGAAGGAAGGAGGGAGGGAGGGAAGGAAGGAAGGAAGGAAGGAAGGAAGGAAGGAAGGAAGGAAGGAAACATGTATATCAAGTTATATATGCTCAAATGCTATGATACTTAGAGATTTCTGCCAATTTTTGTGTTGTTAGAGGAAAACTTCCTAGTATATCTGATTGCTTAAAATTATGGGATGAATGTGTTTACTTAATGTTTGCAATATCCTACTTGATTATCACTTAGTAAAAATACACCAAATGACTAGGTGAGTTCAATTTTGTTTTTTTCCTTTCCATGAAGACAGCTCCTAAAATTCCAAATCTCCTTTGAAAGTTGAGAAGATGCATAAGATTATAGCTGCAATAGACTGAGTATTTATGTCACACCAAAATTCTTATGTTGAAATATCAACCCCCAAGTTGATGTTATTAGGAGGTAGTGCCTTTGGAAAGTGATTAGGTCATGAGGGCAGAGCCCTTATAAAGGAGATTAGTGCCTTTTATAAAAGAGGCCCAGAATCCTAACAAGATTTGTACCCCCATTATATGATGAAATTTAAAAAAAAAGAAAAAAAGAAAAAAAAGATAAAAGAGGCCCGGGGAAACTTGTTTGCCTCTTCCATTATGTATGAACACAGGAAAAGGTGTGGTTTATGAGAAACTATCCATAACCATTCATTGGGTATGTCCACACCTTGTTCTTGAACTTCCAAGCCTCTAGAACTGTGAGAAATACATTTAAATTTTGGTTGCTTATAAGCTACCCACTTCATGATATTTTGTTATAGGAGCCCGAATGGACTAAAAGTCCATATTTTTCATTGGGTGCGATTTAGCACCATTAGACAAAATATGTATACTTCATTCACTAATAATAAAGAAAAAAGTTTAATTAGACCTCTCCAATTCTTTAATGGAAATATTGTATCTGTATTATTTTAATATTCAACATATGCAAACAGTCTTAAATTATTGTTTGATTACAAAGCAATATAACACATTTCTCAAGTTATTCATTTCTTCAACATTATTATTTGTGCAACTAACATGTGCCAGACTATGAAGAATTAAGTAGTAAACAAGAAAGATAGTTGCCCTGTTACTTTAATAAGAATAGCAGAAAAATAGAGATATAATTGCTATGATGTATGCTTAATGCTATGTCAAAGAAAGTAATGTACAACATGAGAAAAAATCTAGGAATTTCTAACTCATTTTACACAGTGTATAGGAATTTTTCCTGGAAAATCTCTCTTTTCCCCTTAGCTAAATATCTTCCAAACTAATTTAATCCTTTAGTTCAGTGTTTCTTAACCTACAGTAATAGCTTCATTTAAAAAGAAAGAAAAACATCATTTTATGGAACCTGAGTATTCAATTATTTTTATCATAATATTATTTAAACATGTGCACACATAAAACTAAGAACAAAATTTTGAGGATTTTATTTCTTGTGCAACTTTAAAATTAAAGCATATTTCATAATGAATCATAAGGCATTATTTATTTCAAATTAGTGAAAAGGATGATAAATTGCCTCTTACAATATAAATATGGAATTCACGGCTGTGAGGTGTATTTTTGAGTATGGCCTGATTTACTGCTAAATGATTTCTCCGAGAAATTTTATATGTTTGATCCAGTGTAAATATTCACTCACACAAATGGAATCTATTGTCATTAGGCCCTCATTTTGCGGTAATACATTGCTTTTGTATTATTTCTGACTCTGTCCTTTCATTATTGCCCTATGATAAAGTGATACTATTCATTGCTAAGACAATCAGAAGGATTTATAAGAACATGCACATTTAACTTATATACTAATTTAACTGCACAGAACTCTCACTAATTCCTTTTTGCAAGTAGGCTCACTTCATAATCCTCTTCAAAAAAATGTCTATTCAACTAGGGTCTGAATCAGATAATTTTGTTGGAAAGTCTGTGCACACTGAGGAATCAACAAACATCTGAGGTAGGTTGCTGTCTCAAATGAGATATAAGAAATACAAGAAAACTGAATTACTCAAAAAGAAAGAGAAACAAGTGTATAATTAGGACTTTAAAATAAGAATATAATTTTTGTTTCTAAGAGATATAAATGAAAGATTTGTATCCATTAAGCAGAGTTTGTCATGAAATAATAAGCTTTTGGAAATGTAGGCACTTAAAACTTAATCCTTATACGCTTCTACAACAAATTATCTGAGCCTGGGTAATTTATAAAAAGACAGAAATTTATTTTATCACAGTTTTAGAAGCTAGGAGTCCAAGATCAAGGCATTGGTAGGTTCAGTGTGTGGTGAGAGCCTAGTGTCCATTTCCAAGATGATTCCTTGTTACTGCATCCTCTACAGGGGAGGAATACTATGTTCTCACATGATGAAAGTAACTATGGGCAAAACAGGGCAATCTCCCTCTGTCAAGTCCTTTTATAATGGCATTAATCCTATTTATGAGGGTACAGCCTAATGATTCAATCACCTCCCAAAAGCCAGACCTCCCAATGTTATTGCATTGGCGTTCAAATATCAACATGAATTTTTGGGGGGACAAAAATATCCAAAATATAAAAATTGGAAGTTTTGAAATTAAAAATAGATATAAATGTTTCAAAAATTTGAGTTAATCCAAGACTAAATAAAACTAAGAACCATTTTTTTTCATATATTTGTAGGCCATTTCTTTATCTTCTTTTGAAAAACTTCTGTCCATGTCTTTTGCCTATTTTTGGATTGGATTGTTTGTTTTTCTCTTGCCTATTTGAGTTCTTTGTAGGTTAAAGGTATTAGTTTTTCATTGGATATATAATTTGTGAATAATTTTCTCACATTCTGTAGGTTGCCTGTTAATTCTGTTGGTTATCTTCTTTGCTGTGCAGAAGTTTTTAATTTAATTAAGTACCATTTGTTTATTTTTTTTGGTTGCTGTATTTGCCTTTGGAGTCTTAGTGATAAATTCTTTACACAGACCGGTGTCTAGAAGAGTTTTTCCTACAATTTCTTCTAGAAATGTGATGGTTTTATGCTGAATTTGAATCTTTTATCCATCCTGAATTAATTTTTGTATGTGGTGAGAGATATGGATTCTGTTTCATTATTCTACATGTGGCTGTCTTATTTTCCCAGCACCATTTATTGAATAGGGTTTCCTTTTCACAGTTTATGCTGTTGTCTGCTTTACCAAAGATTGGTTGGTCATACCTATATGGTTTTATTTCTGGGTTCTCTAGTCTGTCCCATTTGTCCATGTCTCTATTTTTGTATCAGTACCATGCTGTTTTGTTTACTACTCTTCATCAGAGAAATGCAAATTAAAACTGCAGTGAGGAAACACCTTACCCCTATCAGAATGGCCATTAGTAAAAGGTCAAAACGCAACAGATTCTGGTGTGGATGCAGAGAAATAGGAACACTTACTTACTGTTAGTGGGACTGCAAAGTAGTACAACCTCTATGGAAAACAGTATGGAGATTCCTCAAAAAAATAAATGTAGACCTACCATTCAATTCAGCAATCCCACTGCTGAGTATCTACCCAAAAGAAAAGAAGTCATTTTATCAAAAAGACACCCACACTTGAATATTTATTGCAGCACAATTCACAATTGCAATGATGTGGGACCCAACTCAGTGCCCATCATTTCACGAAAGGACACAGAAAATGTGTTAGGTTATTATGTATGAAATGTCCAATTTTGTAAGTACAAAGTTTGACAGTAGATATCTCTAACATTTCACTTTGACATTTCTTGTTTCATTTTTATTGTGAAGATACATCCTCATTCTTTCAAATACACGTTTGGCTTATGATTATCTTTCAATTTTTTTTTTAGAGCAATTTTTGTGAAACCATGGATAGGTCAAAAATCCATGTTATTTTCAAATATGAGTTCTGTCATGGAACCAGTGCAATACAGACAGCTTGAAATATCAACAAAGTGTTGGGGAAAGATGTGGCTAATGAATGCATAGTACATCAATGGTTTGAGAAGTTCCATTCCTGTGATTTTAATCTTGAAAATGAGCCACATGGGCGACTGAAGACCAAGATGGATAATGATGAGCTGAAAGCCGTAGTGGAAGCAAATTCATCTCAACTTATGCATGAATTAGCAGCAAGTGTTGATGTTACTATTCCAGAAATATTGGACCATTTGAAGCAAATTGGCAAGGTAAAGAAGCTGGATACATGAGTTCCGCATGAATTAAACAAGCAACAGAAGAGAAATCGTCTGGAAGCTTGCCTTTCTTTGCTGCCACGACATAAAGGCAAACCACTTCTACACCGTATTGTTATGTGTGATGAAAAAATGGACTCTTTTTGACAATCACAAGTGTTCGGCAGGGTGGCTGGATAAAGATGAAGTGCCAAAACACAGTCCAAAACCGAATATTCATCAAAAAGTCAATGGTGTTTGGTGGTCCAGTGCTGGTATTACCCACAACAGCTTCATGAAACCTGGTCAATCGATTACAGCAGATGTCTACTGCAACCAACTGAATGAAATGATAAGGATGCTTGAGAATAAGCAGCTGAGATTGGCCGATAGAGACAGGCCAATCCTTTTGCAAGACAACTGGATCACATGTCACACAAACAACACTGCTCAAACTACAGAAGCAGGACTTGGAAACTTTCTGTCATCCACAGTATTCACCAGACTTTGCACCAACTGACTACCACTTCTTCCAGGCTTTGGACCACTTCTTTCAAAGAAAAATATTTAATTCTCAGCAAAGTGTGGAAAATGCCTTTCACAACTCCATCTCTACTCATTCTCTAGGCTTTTTCGCTGTAGCATAAACCAGCTACCGTTAAGATTGCAAAACTGTGTTGATAGTTTCGGTGCATACCTTGATTAATTGTACTGCTTCTTGTTTGAGATATAAGAAACTAAAGTTTTGATTTGAAATCAGACATTTTATATTTAATTACCTGAATATATATATATATATATATGTGTGTGTGTGTGTGTGTGTGTATATATATATATATGACATGAGTACTATTCAGCCATAAAAAGGAATGAAATGATATCATTTGCAGGCCCTTGGATGGAACTGGAGTTCATTATCCTAAGTCAAGTATCTGAGGAATAGAAAACCAAACACCATATGTTCTTATTAATAAGTGGGAGCTAAATGATTGGTACACACGGGTCCAAAGATATATAAAGCACAATGTAAACCAAGAAGAGAGAGGGGTGGGAGGGGGATGAGGGATAAAAAGTTACCTATTTGGTACAATGAACAGTATTCTGGAGATGGACACAGCAAAAGCCCTGACTGAAGCATTATATGAGGTATCCATATAACAAAAACATTTGTACCTGCTTAATATTTTGAAATAAAAAATAAAACCAAAGAGCTAACTTCTATGATG
Source organism: Cheirogaleus medius (assembly GCA_008086735.1). Lineage (NCBI taxonomy): Eukaryota > Metazoa > Chordata > Mammalia > Primates > Cheirogaleidae > Cheirogaleus > Cheirogaleus medius. The sequence continues at coordinate 24,634,889 of VBSM01000605.1, read as the reverse complement.
GATACTGAGTGAAAAAAATATCAGAGAAAATATACCAAAAGCTGGAGATAGCACTGGGTGTATCTATATATGTACTCATACCCAGAAGGGCACACTAATTATGCAGGATTGTGTAAGGGCAAAGAAAATTTTCCCTTCCCCTCTAAAGGTTTGAGTCTGTTTATATAAGCTGACAACAGGTTAACATTAGAAAAGGCATACAAATTTATTGATGAGCATAAGCGCAGGAGCCATACCAAATATGGGACTCAAAGAAAGGCCAAATGACTGAAGTTTTTATACCATCCTGAGGCTGCAGGTTATGGAGGGGTAAGGAGAGGCAAGGCAAGGTGAGCAAGTCCTTAGAAAGAATAGATGACAGCCAGTGGTAAAAGTTTCTCTGCCAGACCTTTAAAAGTGTCAGACATTTAATCTTTTCCTGTGACTTAAGTTTTTCCTAGATCTGGATAAAGCAAATAAGGAGGAGTCAGAGAAAGCCTGTTTGCATCCGCACAGATGCAAATATCCCCTAAGGAGGACAGCTTGTCAGAGCTATTCCTGTGTCAGCATCCTCTTTAAATAACTATCTCTAAATATGCCAAAGAAGTATATTTTGGGGTGCCATATTTTGAGTTCTCACAATTGTTAAAGTTCTAAAGTGGAATCTAACAGATTCTTAGCAGTGTCTAGGAATGGGGGTGGAATAAGGGACAGTCCAGACTTGAATGCTGTGTTTTTACTATTAAGGGAAAATGAATATCTATGTAATTTATATAATTAAAATCTAATGCTAATGAATATTAAAAATGGGCTTATTTTCAAATGAAGGAGTAAAAATTAATATAAAAATACTACTTGGTATATATCTTAGTAATCAATCCACTTAAATAAATTTAGTTGGAAGTCAAATTCAAAACAAAACAATACTTATGTAGTCACTTATTCATATCTAGTTTAACACAATAAAGAACGGTGAAAAGAAAAAAAGAGAAAAAAAAAAGAAAAAGAATTGTTTAATTTATTTAAGCTACTCTAACAACTTACTTAAAGCTTTCAAACTTCCTTACTATAGAGAGTTACAAAAGCATTATTATTTTTAAATTCATTTCATTAACAGCAGCAATAAATTATGTAGGGAACCAATTTCTGAAATGATTAACTGCTTCCAGTTATAATAAAATTTTCTTCTTGGTAATTATGACATAACTGCAAATTTATTGTAAATGTTTACAAATAGCTTAACAAATGCACTTAGAAGTCCCAATGGCATTTATCATATAACCTGAACTCAGTTTTAGAGTGAAAAATTATATGTGCCTTGCTCTCTTTTTGGTGTTGATTAATATTTACATTTAAATAGCTGCATTATGTGGGAAGTGTCATGATCATAGAAAATCAACAAATGCATTGTTAATAAGGACCTAAAACCTTTAATATTTTTAATATATATAGCAATCTTTTACTATGATGAAAAAAATATATCCTTACTGCACCTTGTTTTGTATGTTTCCTTGAATTGGAAATCATAATCAAAAAGTAAATGTTGCAGTGAAACTCCGGATTGGCTTACTTGTGCAAAGAGAATATTTTTTTAGCTTCAAATTGCTTTCTCTTAAAATAGGACTAAGAAAATAGAGAGATCCTACATCCAGAAATTCATTACATTTACTGAGCAAATGTGAGAAAATAATCAAAATTTAAATATAAGTACAGATTTGTTGATGTTGGAATGTTTTTAAAATGTTCTTATTTCAGATTAGATAATCCTGATTTATTTTTAATGAAAAATTCATTCCTTAGACATATAAGTGTTATACAAATAATATTATACAAAAACCATAATGGTATTGTTTATATATATATATAATTTAGGTTGCTCTTTGATAATATAGAAATATAACTTTTACATATTATTTTACTCTGAAATCTAACAATTTTTCAATATTACAGTCATCTTTCTGCTGAAGAATGAAAAGATACTAAACACTAACACTAAGGAACACAAAAAAATTAAGATTTCAGTAAAGGTAAACACATATGCAATTTCAAAATCTAATATTATTATAACAACAATTTTTAACTCCACTTTTGCTCTCCACATGATTTAAGAGAATTATACATTAAAATAGCTAGTACTATTGTAACTTTGATTTGTAACTTCACTTTTTACTGTCCGTATAATTTAAGAGACTAATGAATTTAAAAGAATTATTAATTTATGATTTAGGGCACACAATATACAAAGAAGTAATTTTGTGACATCAACAATTTAAAGAGAAAAGGACAGAGCTGTGAAAGAATCAGAGATGTTGTATGTTATCAAAGTTAGGCTGCTAGAAATTAAAAGTAGAGTGTTATAACTTTAGGATGTAATCTATATGATAACCATAAAGAAAACAGTTATGGAACATATACAAAATAAAATTAGAAGAAATTTAAACATTGTACTACAAAAAATCAAGTAAACACAAAAGAAGGCTAATACAGAAAATGAATGACAAAAAGGTATAAGGCATGTAGAAAAAAAATTATAAAATGATAAAGTCTTTCATTAGTAATTAATTTAAATGTAAATGTATTATACTCCAATCAAAACACAAAGATAAGCAAAATGGATAAACATCATCCAACTATCTTTTGTTTACAAGAGATTCACTTTAGATTCAAATACACAAATTGATTTAAAATTAAATAATGGACAAACTTATTCCACCCAAATAAAAATCAAAAGATAGCAAGGGTGGCTATACTAAAGTAACATTAGATGAAATAAACATTAAATCAAAAAAGGTAAGAAAAGACACAAATAGAACATTATTGTAAAGGTTCAATACAGCAAGAAGATAAAACAATTATAAACATTTACTCATCTAGTAGCAGACCTTCAAAATATATGAAGCAAAACTGATAGAGTCTAAGGGAGAAAGAGACAGTTCTACAACAATAGTTGGAGAATTTAATAGTCCACATCAATATTGGATAGAACAACCAGAGAGAAGGTAAGTAAAGAGATAGAAAATTTAAACAACACAATAAATTGACATATACTGAATACGCTGCCCAAGAGCAGGATAGACATTTTTCTCGAGTACACATGAGGCATTTTCCAGGATAGACCACATGTTAGGCCATAAATTAATCTCAATGGATTTAAAAAGACAGATAAAATACAATATATCTACTTTGGCCATAACAGGATAAAGTTAGAAATCAATAACAGAGTAAAACTGGAAAATTCACAAATTTGTGAACATTAAAAAAGTTACTTCGAAGTAATCAGTACATCCAAGAAGAAATCACAAGGAAAATTAGAAAATACTTAGAGATAAATAAAAATGAAAACACAAGATACCAAAACTTATGGGATGCAGTAAAAGCAGTGCTAAGGAGGAATTTTTATCTATAAACACATTAAAAAACATGAATAATATTAAATGAACAACTTAAATTCACATGTTGAAGAACTAAAGAAATAAAAATAAACTAAACTCGATTCTAGAAGAAGGAAGGAAATAAGTATTAGAGCAAAGATATATGAAATAAAGAAGAGAAAAAAACCATAGAAAGTCAATAAACCCAAAGTTGTTTTTTTCTAAAGATCATTAAAAATGACAATCTTTAGTTAGTTAGATCAAGAAAAAAAGAGAAATGTCTTAAATTACTAAAGTCACAAATTAAAGTGTCACATTACTATTATTTCTACAGAAATACAAGGATTATAAGCAACAATTATGAATAATTATATGCCAAATGAATAAACCTAGATAAAAAGGACAATTTCTTCAAAGCACAAAAACTACTTGGACTAAATCATAAAGTAGTTAATCTGAATAGAAGTAGATATAAAATATAATTATGAAGGAAACTGAATCAATAATAAAAAATCTCTTGACAAAGAAAAGCTCTAAACCGAATGATTTCACTGGTGACTTCTTCCAAACATTTAAAGAAAAAAGTAACATCAATTCTTCTCAAACTTTTCAAATAGATTAATAAGGAACACTTCTTAACTCATTGATATGAGGCAGCATTATCCTAATACCAAAACAAAACTACTAATAAATAAACTTACAAATCAATATACTTTAGGCACATTGATGCAAAATCCTCAACAAAATACTAGCAAACCAAATTCAGTAGCATATCAAACATATTGTACGCTATAACCACATGGGATTTATTCCTGTAAAGCAAGGATGATTCAACATTCATATACAGAGGAAAAATACATGATTATCTCAATTGATACAGAAAAAGCATTTGACAAAATTTCACATCTTTTCATGATTAAAAAAACATTCAACAAATTAGTAATACAAGGAGTCTACCTCAACATAAATAGAGCCATATGTGAAAAACCAGCAAAAAGTAAACTCAGTGATGTAAGATTAGAAAGCTTTTCCTCTAAGATCAAAAACAAGGCAAGAAGGCCCATTTTTATCACTTCAATTCCACATAGTACTGAAAGTTCTAGTCAGAATAATTAGCTGAGAAAAAGAAATAAAAAGACATTCAAATTAGAAAGGAAGAAGTAAAATTATCTCTCTCTGCAGATGATATGATCTTACACCAAAAAAAAAAATCCTAAAGATATCTCTTTCTCTCTCTCTCCCCCTCTGTCATACACACACACACACACACACACACAGTTAGAACTAATAAACAAATTCGGCAAAGTAGCAGGGTAAAGAGTCAACAAACAAAAACAAGTTGCATCTCTATACTTTAATGATGAATAACATAAAAGGCAAAATAGGAAAACAAATCTATTTATAATAGCATCCAAAAAGTATAATGTACTTAAGAATTAACTAGAATTAATTTAATCAAGAAAGTGAAAGACTTGTACAATGAAAACTATAAAACATTGCTGAAAGAAATTATAGAAGACATAAAAAATGGAAAAACATCCTGTGTTCAGTGGATGGTAAGACTTAATATTGTTAAATGTCAACACTACCCAAAGCTATCTACACACTCAAAACAACCCCTATAAAAATCCCAATGATATTTTTTTCAGAAATACAAAAACCCATCCTAAAATTTATATGCCATTCCAGGGACCCTGAATTACAAAAAATATCGGGGGCGGGGGGGGACAAAGGCTTACACTTTTTGATTGCAAAACTTACTTAAAGCTACAGTAATCAAAACAGTGTTATATTGGCATGAAAACAGACAATAGAATAGAATCAAGAGCCCAGAAATAAACTCTCATATATATGATCAAATTCTTTTTAACAAGGGTGCCAATACCATTCAATGGGGAAAAGATAGTCTTTTCAACAAATGATGCTGGGAAAACTGAATATCCATTTGCCAAAAAAAAAATAGACCCTTATCTAACATTATATACAAATATATATATACATATAATATATACAAATATATATATAATGACCCTTACCTAACATTATATACAAATATTTAAAATGGATTAGAAACCTAAATGTAAGACCTAAACTATAAAACTCTTAAAAGTAAACATAGGGCAAAAGCTTTGTGAGATTGGATTTGGCAATGATTTCTTGGATATGACAGGAAAAAACATAGGCAACAGAATAAAAAAAGAGACAAATTGAGCTTCATGAAAATTAAGAAAAAATGTGAACTAATATATATTATCAACAGAGTAAAAAAATAACCCATGGAATGTGCAAAAATATTTGGAATTCATATATCTGTTAAGGAATTAATATCTGGGTATACAGAGACTTCCTAAAATTCAGCAACAAAAACCAAACCTCATTCAAAAATTGGCAAAGAACTTGAATATACACTTCTCCAACAAAAAAAAATACAGATGGCTAATAACCACATAAAAAGATGCTCAACATTACTAATCATTAGGAGAATGTAAATCAAAATTACAATCAACAAACTGGTATTAATGGAGCAGCACCTAAGTGGACAGATAGGAACTACATCTATGGGGTATTGGGCGGGTGGGAGGGGGGAGGGTGGGTGGGTATATACATACATAATGAGTGAGACATGCACCATCTGAGGGATGGTCACGCTTGAAGCTCAGACTTGTGGGGGGAGGGGGGCAAGGGCATTATTTGAAACCCAAAAATTTGTACCCCTATAACTTGCTGAAATAAAAAATTTAAAAAAAATAAATAAATAAAAAAATAAAAAAAATAAATGTAAAAAAAAAAATTACAATGAATATCACTTCACAAACATTAAGATGGTTAATATAAAAAAATAGAAAATAGCAAGTGTTGGCATGGATACAGAGAATTTAGAACACTTGTGCACTGTTGGTGGGAACGTAAAATGATACAAATTGGAAAACTCTATGACATTCTTTAAAAAAATGAAATGGCTCCCCCACTGCTAAATTTGACTGGCTTAAAAAATAAAAAATTAAAAAATTAAAATGGGATTACCATATGATCCATGAATTTCACTTCTGCATATATACTACCCTGAATTGAAAGAGATACTTGTACCCTCATGTTCATGGCAACATTATTCACAATAAAAGGTGGAAGCAACTGAGGTATCCATAGATGGATGCATGGATAAGCAAAATGTGTCATATACATACAATGTAATATTACTCAGCTTTAAAAAGGAAAGAAATTCTGACATCTGCTACTCTATGGATGAAATTTGAGGACATTATGCTAAATGAACTGAAGCAGTCACAAAAAGACAAATATTGTATGATTCCAATTATATGAGATATTTATACTAGGCAAGATCATAGAGAAAGAAAGTAGAATGGTGGTTTACAGGACCTGGGGCGACAGAAGAATGAGGAGTTATTGTTTAATGGTTATAGAGTTTCGGTCTTACAAGATGAAAAGAGTTCCAGATATGGATGGCGGTGATGGTGTTGTGACATTATGAATATATTTAATAACAGTGAATTGTACATTTAAGACTAGTTAAAATAGTTGCTTGTATGTTATATGTATTTTGTTATAATTTAAAAAATAGAGAAAAAATTAGGCCTGAGGACTTCCAGGATCAGCTAGAGATAAAGAGAACTGAAAGGAGTTTCACTCCCACCCTTAAAAGACGAACAAAGCTGGAGAAACAGTAAATGCATGATTTTTTCTTGAACTCGTCAGAAAATTGAGGTAGTAGGGCTAACAATTAGCCTGAGATTTGTAGAGAGAGAGAGAGAGAGACACCTGTAAGGAGAAAGAGAACTCCCACATTTGCTTACCTAGAACAAAAGCTGCCAAATGCCACCTAAGCAGGAAGGAAGACCAAGAAGACTCAGTAATCTATACAGATTTACATATATGTACATATTTAATTGATAAACGCCAAGTGTAGGATAGAGGAGCAGTGGGAAGCTCCTTCAGATTACGGACATGGGAAGAAGGCTGCACTTTATTGAAGGTGTCTCCTCCAAGTTCTATATAAAGCAGGAGGTGCAGGCTAGAGGGCTGTGCCAAGCCTGGCAGTAGCTCCAGGCTAGAACTGAAGTCTTTCCAAAGCAGAATGTCTCTCCTTGTTCTTCTAATCCTCACAGTTCTACCATGCAGACTGTGAGCAAGGATGAGAGGGACACCATGAACCCGGAGCCATCCTTGGTGCCTATACCAATCAATTTTACAATTGTGTCCTATAACATGAACCCTGTCCTCTATTGGAAGTAGCAGATCATTCCACAGGAATGATCCTATTTTTATCACACAGAAATGAAGTATGGATTGATGTCTACATCAATATTTCTCATCATTATTGTAATATTTTTGACCTAATTGATTATCCATCAAGTTGTCTCTGGGACAGAGTGAAAGCTAGGGTTGGAGTCAAAAGAATTTATTTTGTGCCAACACTGAAAAATTGAACCGCCTAAACTGGATATCAGAAAGAAGGAAAATCAAATCAGTATTGACATATTTCATCCTTTAATTATTATAAATGGAGAAGAGCAGGGAGCCATGTATGATGATGAAAATGCTTGCTATACATTCATGTACACTGTGTATGTAAGAATGAATGAAAGTGAGCTCCTAGATAGAATACACACACAGACGGAAGATGATTGCAACAAGACTCAGTGCCAGTTAAGCATTCCTGCATCCTCACCGAATTTTCAATACTGCTTTAGCAGGAATATCAGACACATGGGGTGTTACAACTGAAAAATCAAAAGAAGTGTGTATTATAATTTTCAGTAATAGCATACAAGATTCTCTTTGAATTCCAGTTGTTACTGCTTCCCTACATTTTCTAGTACTTATCCTGGCATTTGCCTGTTGTCATATTAAGAAGATTAATCCATTTAAGAGAAAAAGCATAATGTTACCCAAGCTCTTGCTCTTTGTGGTAAGTAATGCCACTTCAGAGACAAGTGCTGAATCAAAATATGTATCTCTCATCATATCATACCATCTGATTGTTCCAGAAAAGGAAAAGGTGGTCTGTGAAGAGCAGGTGTCTCCAGCAACAATTCCAGACATACATACTGAGGACAATCCAGGAATAGTAGAACACAGAGAAGAACTTTCTAGTGAAACAGAAATTGTGATTACTGAAGAAAATATTTCAGGCATGACCCAGGCAGCCCTCTCACTCCAATACAGAGAGATAATTCTTTCCATTTAAGTAGTAACCATTCCGAAACCTACGTGGTACTTTAAACTCATACCACTCCAGAAATGGTTCTGATGGTGGCCATGTGGAATTGTATAGCTTCCTATCTGATTCAAAATTTCCCCAAAATAACAAAACTGAAATAAGAGCAAAAGGACAAGAGCCCATAACCCTTACAAATGCCACCACCTCTTTTGGTTATGATAAACCGCATGTGCTAGTCAATCTGATTGTAGGTGATGCTGGTAAGAGTCCTTAATTACAGCAGATTCCAGAGAATTTTCATGAGATCAACAGAGATGCATCAACTTCGAAGAATATAATTTTCCTGGACAGTTTTTCTGCTTTAATTTTATGAAAAGATCATGATCTCAGAAATTGTGTCTTGACATAACCAAATGGAGTGTCTTGGTTTAGATAAAAATCTTAACAGGCTGTTTGATACTGTCACATTTGGCCTGAAAACTACAAAGAATCTTTAAAAAAAAAACTGTTGTAGTTTATAAACTTTTCCATGTAGATGGGTTAGCAGCAACAGTGGACACTCTCTAACAGCCCTGCTTCTTATGAGAACAGACAATGCTTCAGAGTCCTTTCTAGTTACTTGAAGAGATATAATGAACTTTGTTCCCTTTTCTGTGCCTTGGTATGGTATTTAATTTTATGCATATACAATTTTTAAATGCTTAATTTCAGAAGAAATTTTGAAAGCTTTTCAAAATTGGATTTAAATCTAATTGAAACCAACAGAATTAATAGAATATACAAATAGAAACTTGTACATATTTTTATAAAATGTTACATAAATACATTATTTTTACAACTCAGAGAAAAAAAGATTTACATAAGGCTCTCACAGGGAAGATAAGGGAGGAACCTTAGAAAGCTTCCCTGTGATACTCGCTGGGGAAGGAGAATAGCAGCCACTTGTAGGAACTCCACTCAGAACTACTTCTCTCATATCCCCTGAGGAGAAAAACCCTTCTACCAAAACTTTTAAAGAAGAAATGATACAGGTTCTCCAAAATATAATTTATAAAAACAAGAGGAGTAACAGTGCCCAACTTGTTGATTACATCAGTATTATCCTAGCACTAAAATCAGACAAAGGCATTGCAAGAAAACTATGAACAAAACTTTACAGTAGATAAACATGGCAGATACCACTTTAATCAAGTAATCAAGGTTGATAGAACCTTGATGCCATGTTGATGTCATGTATCCATTGGTGTGATGAAATGAAAAGGGCACTCTGTGATATTCTTTCTCAAAATCAGTCAGTATAATTATGAGAAAATATAAGAAAAAATTCCAAACTAGTAATATTCTACAAAATACTTGACCAGCACTCTTCAAAAATGTTAAAGTCATTTAAAAAAAAGAAGAAAGATAGAAAACCTATCACATATTTGAGGAGACTCAGGAGATATGGCAACTAAATGCAACTTGGTATCCTAGATTAATGATGGAACTGAAAAATGACTTTAGTAGAAAAACTTTTAACAAACACTTGAAATTTTAATAAGATTCATATGTTAATTTTTATAAATATACCATAGTTATGTAAAATGTTAATATTAGGACAAGCTTGGTGAATGGTATACGAGAACTACTTGTACTATCTTTGCAACACTAATCTAAATCTAAAATTATTCAAAATAAAAAGTTTAAAACACATAAAGCATAATAAAATTAGCTTATACTCATATTATTACATGCATCAATATTCAAAGCAAACTATTGCAAGACATTTGCATTGTCAGAGGATATTAAATTATGTCTAGATTAAACCTTAATATACACGTGTTTGTGTGTGTGTGTGCGTTCAGTATCACTTGTCAGTGTCCCAGACACTGAGATGAACTTAGACATTAAGGAAGCTTATTGGAGTTAATGCTTGTGATAAAAAAAAAAAAGAAGAAGAAGAAGAAGACGAAGACGAAGACGAAGACGAAGAAGAAGAAGAAGAGGAAGAAGCAGCAGCAGCCGCCATATGCACATGGAAAAAACTTCCAAGTGCAATGCAGATCCAATGCCCACTAAGCATTAGGTAGAATAAAGCAGGATGGTCAGGTACAGCCTGAGACTACTACACAGATATGACAAATCCTTGGCCATCATGATGAGGATCTCTGAGCTATTAATAGATATTTACCAGTAGAGCAGTTCTGCACTGGACAAAAAGAATCAGGCTTGGTAACTCTGCTAAGTTTAGTCACTGGCTAAGGCCTTCTCAGGAAATATGAGATCTCTGCTTAATTGCTGGGACAGAACCTAAAAATGCTGCAATTAGAGGCTGTCAGCTTACCTGACATCTTCATGTTTGAATGGCAAGTTCTTTTCTGAAGGGAGATCTGAATAGTGCATGTGAAGAATAATTGTGGTAGAACTATATGATGAAATCTTGGAGCAATAACCATATACATTCATACACACACACACATATATATTTACACACACAGATACAGAAATATATTGATATGTGAAAAATAATTTTATTTTATTGCACTTTAATTTGCCTTTAGCATTTGATAATGTTTAATTAATAATTTCTTCTAGATGCTTATAAATGATAAGAATAAAATGCTTTAATGTATAAAAGATATAATACATTAGTATAAATTTTTGTGAGGAAGTAAAGTGAAAATCCTAGTTCAATTCAATAAAAAAAGAAAATGTTGAATTGATGAATAATGAAAAAATTTTATGTGGTGATGTGTATTATTTGGGATTCATCTTATACATTTAAATAAGTGATGTATCCATTGGTATAAAAATACCAAATAGGCAATATGTTCAAAATCATATTTTTTGCAAGTATTTAATCTTACACTGAAAAACTATGATAAAAATGTACAACATTTCCTTTCATTCCTCAAAAACCATTCAGGGGTTGCAGGAGCAAGAAAAGATTGATGATTTCTGGCAAGTATTTTGGTAGTTGAATTGAAAAAACTGCTGGTAATGAATCAAAATATGGTATCTCTGGACAAATTATCTTATTTTGTTCCAGCAAAGCCTTGGTACCTTGTGACTAACTGTAAATAGGTGTACTTGATTAATGTACACACTTCTACCAAAATTAATAGAAAAATGCTTTAAATGGATTTTTTTCAATATACTAGTGTGTCCATAGATTCCATGTATTACATGATGACATTATTTTCATTAAAGTAAGGCTGTATCCTAAACATGTTAGGAACAAGAAAATAATTCTAATGTTTCTTAGATGTTTTATTTTTAAAGAGCTCAGAATACATACGTTTTCAGCGGAAAACTGCATATATTTTTTTCAATATGAGAAATATCTAGTTATAACTACTGGATTGAATATTAGGATTAAAATTATACCTATTTAAATATGCTCTAGTATAAAAAGAACCAATATATGTGCTTATACGGAGAGTTATATCCAATTCTGTCCTCAAACCCCTATAACTTTACTTATATAATTTGATTTAATGGGAAAGATTAAATCAGTATGAGTATCTTAACAATACCATCAGATAATTTAGAGTAAGAATCAATGTCAAATTAACCTGAAAACAAACTTGGTGCCAATAGAAAACACACATGAGTTGCAAGTGATCAATATGGATTTATCTGAATGAAGGAATGAATGAAAATTTACTTCTACTGAAGGCTATGAGAGATAGTTCTAAATAATTCAAATTTCTATTTATAAAACCCTATTCATCATAATGTAAAAGGAATTAAACTAACATATTTCATCCTGAATTAATATTGTAATGATATTGAAGTTTTAAAATGTGTAAAATATAAAAACAAAAAATGGCAAATAATGTAAAAAAAAATGTTTGTAACCAGCTGGGAACTCTCATGTGATAGTCAACTAAAAAAAAATATATATATATATATATATATATAAAGCATCACTAACTTTTAGTAAAATTGTAAGGTGAAATCAAAAATCAAGATGCTGTACTGATCTCCAAATTACAGACAGTCAGTTAAGGTATGCTTGGTAATTTTTCATATTGGATTTTAGAATAAAAATGTAAAAATTCTGTATTGTAAAAATTTGTATTAATGATTTATCTGTTAAATTGGTGTGGTCTTCTAAATTTAACAATAAAGATTTTCTTGATGAACAGAAATAAGGTACTCTAACTGAAAGGTCACAAATATAGCAAGCTGGTGAAGTACACACAGCAGCAAGTAAAGCTATAAATGATAATGGTGATAAAAAAGAAAAAGTATAATTGGATGTCTGAGGCTAATAAAATATGACAAACCATAAGAAACCTGACAGCACAAAAAAAGAGGAAGAAGTCAAACAAGACTGCCTGTTTAAAATAATGTTTATTTCCTGCTTTCCTTATATACACATAGACAATTTCTCAAATTTATTTAATATATTGAGTTTAGGATATAAAATTTCAAGTTCTACCTGTTTTTGGTGTGATACAAATACTGGATTGTGTAATGTTAAAAGTGGAATATAAAATTCAAACAGGATTGATTTATATGTGGAAAATTAAATTAAACCAATTAATTAAAATAAGGAATCATATTATTTCAAATAATCTGCATATTGATATGGATAAGTATGATTGCTTTTGGAAATAACTGAATATATTTAAATACATTAACATTTCCCCTTGAAATCTCTAGAATTCTTGCCAAAATAGGTCGTGATTTTATTTTGAATGAACACAAAGCTGAGATTTTTACCTCTGACATAGTTACTATCATTTTATTTTAAGAGAAATGATATGAAATGCATTGCAGACACTTAAGGTACTTTAATGCAGTCCATCTCTGCATAGAAAAAAAAGCTTATTTTATTTCTAAGTAGCACTGACTACAGAAGAAGCATTTCACCTCACTAGATTTTGAGGTCTTTGATGGCATAATATTTTGTTATTATTTTTGTATTCCTAATTACTAGTCAAGGACTTGGCATGTTGTAAAAGTTAAAATTATCTGAGAAATGGATAAGTGAATATAGAGAAATAACTTGGGACATTTTTAGATTTTTTTCTTATTGGAAATATGTATTATAGTTGATAAAATATGTATTATAGTTGTATTATAGTTGCACAGGATTTTGCAAAATAACCATATGCTTCAAACATGAATTGCTTTGATCTCTTTTTTGGGATGATAGGTGTTAAAAAATAAATTTATAAGTCAATACATGCAATAAAATTTTTGTCCTTATTCCTTATGTGGTGAAACTTAATATTTGGAATTTGGATAATAGCGGAGAACTTTTCTAATAGGTTTGAGGATTCAGGACAGAGAGAACCAATGACCTCCCTCCTATCTGGAAGTTTAGGGATAAAATACTTCTCAGATTATCATACATCAATATCAAGTTGTCACTGTAGAGGATTATAAAGGTATGAAGGTATGATTATGTAGAAATATAGCCCAAAATTATTATTTCCATGGCCCTACCTTGCTCTTATTGAGCAGAGGCTAAAGAAGCAGTGATAGCTAATAGATGTCAACAGCTCTAAGGAGGAACAAAGATAAGACAGAATGTTTGTAGATTATTTTTTCTGGAACTATGAAAATAAGCAATAAACATCAGCACACACCAGAAGGATATGGGAAGTGGTCAATCCAACAGATGACTTCAAGTGCAGAGAACACCACCCAAATACCAATTTAGATGAAACCTCTCCCTGGTGGAATCAGGAAAGACAACAGATGGTGTTACATAATTTTCCTTTTACCTATATGCCCACCTGGGAAGGAAGAAAGGAATGAAAGGGATAATTGCTTCATAAAGGAGATTAACATTGAATAAACTGATTTCTTGAAGTATCTGATAAACCACAAAAAAGAGACCACCTTTTAAACTGGAAAATGGTGTCTTAAATTGAACAGAAAGGTTAAAGCTCCTTCTACCCCTCTTTACCAGATAGGAATTGAATTGCGTCCTTCTGAACTAATAGAGATCAGTAAAGACTAACAGGAAGAACTACATGCATAGAATTCTAAGTAACAGGATAAATGTATCTTTAATATGAATGTTAATACTAATTAAGTACATGTTCTGGGCCATGCATTACCTAACGAACTTACATGCATTACTCATTTAAACTTTAATAAACTTTGTAAAACATAAACCATTATTATCAGTAAACCTAACAAGGCAAAGTAAATGCACAATAATTATACAGATATTACATTGAAGATTTAAACCAGGTATTCTGAATTAAGAACAGTACTATTTAACTATTATGGTAAAAGTAAAGAATTTTCAGTATTTATATGAAGATAAAACAGACATATTTCCCAAATATTCAGTTGGGTATGTTTTCATGATGTTTATACAAATTTTAACTCAAACATTTTCTTTCATGATTGTTCTAATAAATTAATACACACCAAGGACAACAAAGAATTCCAAATTGCCAAATAAAATACAGAAAACTCAGTTAAATTTGAATTTCAGATAAACAATGAATAATTTAGCATAAGTATGTCCCAAATATTGCATATGCTTTACTGATACTAAAAAATTCATCTGAAATTCAAATTAACTGGGTATTCTGTATTTTTATTTGCTAAATCTGGCAACCTTAATTCAATCGAATCTTAAGCAAATGCATAGATCTAAACATTTTGTTTATATAAAAAATAATAATACTTAACATTTTTGAGCACTGTTATATGACAGTCACTGAGTTAAGTGCTTTTACATATCTGGGCTTGTTTCTTCATTACAACAAGCATATGGATTGATTACCATGCTGATCTGTAATATTCTTAGAGAAAAACAGATGCTCATGGAAGGCAAGTGTATTCCCTAGATAACGTAGGCAGTAAATGTCTACCAGGTAAATTGCTGGATGTGAATGTGGACTTACACTGGACTGTATACATTCAGATCCCATATCAATGTGTAGGCATTTTTATAGCCTATAACTTTCCTCTATTCATATCAATTCAATCATGAATCAGCTGAGAGTGAAGAATTGCCCTGCTAACCCATAGACTCACAAATAATAAATTACTAACTGATAATAAAAACATAATCACCAAGTGGCTAGGTCCTAACAGCTTGCTGTTGGTGGGAGCTGGCCTGGCACTCATAGCCAAGCAATGGTATTCACCTGTTAAACAGTTTCATAAATTACCAACATCAGATAAGGTCACTCTTTTTCTGAACAAAGACAATAACAAGGCCCCAGTGAAAAACACAAAATTTTCAAACAACTCCCTTCCCAGCTAACCTGAATGACTGCTGCTTCTTTACTTATTGTATGTTTAGCCTCATTCCATTTTTTCTCTTTTCTATATTATTCATGAAGGTATTTAACCATTAAATTAGCCCTGCTACCTAAAAACACCCAGTGTGGAGCATGATCCCTGACATCATATATTTCAGAGCAAACATTTTCTTCCCTGAATCCTCCTGAAAAATTACCTTTCACTGAGAAGTCCTATATTTCACAATGATATGCTGTCTCGTCTGTTACAATGAACCAATAAACCAAATTTTATTCTATGATAGGCATGCTCCTGATGGTCTTAGACAGGTGAACATCAGAACTTGGTATGATCTATACTTGCTTTCATTTTAGATCTACTGGTGAATATGTAATAAAATCTTGATATGATTTGAATTTGCATTTTTTTCTGTGACTAGTAAAGATGATAATCTGTTCATATATTTTTTGACTGTTTTCATATATTCTTTTGTGTACTTCCCTTTCAAGTGTTTTTCCCATTTTTCTATTGGAATAATTATAAGTCTCCTTAATGATTTGCATACATTTTTTATATACTTTATGCTGGGTCCTTTCTCATATGTGTGTATTACAAATATTGTCTCCCACGTTGTGATTTCCCTTTTTTCTGTCTTAACATTGTCTGTTGATGAACAGAAAATCTAAAATTAAATGTAGTGTAATTTGCCATTCTCATTTATGGTTAGCTTTTTATGTTAAGTTCAAAAAGGTATTCTGCCATATGGTCTTTTAAAGCAAGCTTTAATCTTTCACATTAATCTAAATACATCTTGAATTTGTTTATGATATTAGGAAAGAGTCAATGTTTATTTTTTCGAAGTGAATATCAAGTTGGCTAAGCAGATTTTATTAAAAGTACTTATTTTCCCTCACTACAGGATATCATATAAAAAGTAACTATATTTGTGGACTGGATTCCTACTGGGGGTGGGGAACCTGTGCCCTCAAGTCTACATGTGGACCTCCAGATACCCAAGTGTAGCCCCTCTACCAAATCCAAACTTCACAGAACAAATCCCTTTATTAAAAGAATTTCTTCTGTAAAATTTGGATTCAGTGAAAACGCCACACTCAAGGATCCAGAAGGCCACTTGTGGTCTTGAGGCTGCAAGGTTTCAACCCCTGCTACATTCCATTAGTCTACTTCAATATCATTGTGCTAATAGTACAATATATTATTGATTGAAGCTTTTTATACAGCTTAGCAACTTTTAATATAAATCCACCATCATTGTTTTCTTCCAGATTATCTTTTCTATTCTTGGTCTTATATATTTTTTCATACATTCCAGAAACAGCTTGTAAATTTCACAGAATTGCCTGATGGGGTTTTGATTAGGATTGCATTAAATTGTAGATAACTTTGTAGTCATTCAATATGAATGATAGCCTTATAAAAAGAGGAAATTCAAACCTAGACAGTTACAGAGGGAAGACCATATGAATACGAAAGAAGACAGCCATCAATAAGTAAAGGAAGGAGGCTGCAGAAGAAATCAACTCTTCTGACATCTTCATATTGAATTTCTAGCTTCCAGAACTGTGAGAAAATAAATTTCTGTTGTTTAACCTGCTCAGACTGTGGTGCTTTGTTATGAGAGCCCTAGAAAATGAATACAGCACTCATGTTTTAGTTAGAAGTCTATTCTAAGAGTCTCATGTACATTGCATTGATGCACATCTGACCTCAAATATCTCTTCACTTAATTCCAGAATCATATACCCAATTGCAAACTCAGTATTTTATTTTGGAGGTCTAAAAATGTCTTAAATTTAACACGTTAAAAACTGAGCTTCCTATATTTCATGAAATCGACATTATTACAGTCAAGCAGTCTAAATTGTTGACACATAAACACTTCCAATTGCTCCAGCAACAATGTCTCTTGTTAAACTTGACTACACTTTGGTTTAGTAAAGTGAATAATAGGGAGTAAAATAGAAGAGACAGTTGTAGGTCACTGTAAAAACTATAGGGTGAAATGAGATAGAAAATTATAGTAGAAAGTTATAAGCATAGAAGTAACATGATCTGAGTTTAATTTTTAGTCAACAAATCTTCAATACTATTATACATTTGTAATCTTGTGCAATTATCACATTTCTCTACTTTCAAGACTTTTTCATCAACTCAGGAAAAAAATGCTGTCCTCATTACATTAATCTTCATTTTCCCTTCCTTCTTCCATTTCCTGACAACCATTAATCTTCTTTCTGTCTTTATGTATTTGTTTATTTTTAATATTTCAGATGTAAGGAAATGCACAATATTTGACCTTTTGTTTTAGGCTGCTTTTACTTAGCAGAATATTTTTATTTATTTATTTATTTATTTATATTTCAAAGTATAATATTAAGAGAGTCCAAATGTATTTGTTTACAATGGTTGAGTCTTGGCTATAAGTGTGTCCATCACCCAAATAGTGCTCATTGTACCTCTTATGTAGGTTTTTACTTAGCATCATATTTTTAAGGCTTATTCCTGTTTTAGAATGTAAAATCACTGCATTGATTTTTATGGCTGAATAATATCCCATTATATGTATATACCAATATCTATTTGTTCATTCATCGATAGGCATTATTTTTTTCCCACTTTTTAGCTATTGTGAGTATTGCTGCTCTGAGCACGTGTGAACAAGTATTTGACTATCTAATTTCAATTTTTTGTGGAGTCATGCGATAATTCTGCAGTTAACTTTTTCAAGAACCACTGTACTCTGTTCCACTGTGACCATACCACTCTACATGCCACTGGTAATTTACTAGAGCTCCTGTTTCTCCACATCTTCACCAACACTTGTTGTTTTCTTTCTTTTTTTTTTTCTTTATTATGGTCATCCTACACAGTGTAAATAAAAACCTCACTGTGGTACTGATTTACATTTCCTTAATGATTAATGATTATTATTTATACTCATATTGAAATATGCATTGAGAACCTTAATCAGAAAGTCAGCATTCAATTTTCAATAAATTACAACTTGGAAATATTGTAAGTCAAAAATTATTTAAGTACAGCTAAACCACTAAACATCATAGCTCATGATCAGATTAGCCTACAGCTGGGCAATATCATCCAACACGATGCCTATTTTATAATAAAGTGTTGAAAATTTTATGTCATTTATTGAATATTGTACATCATATAAAACTGCTACAATTTTACCTCATCATAAAGTTGAAAAATCATGAGTTGACCCATTGTAGGTCAGGGACTACATGGTCCAACACATATATGTACACATGCACATATGTACTTGTATATATACACACATATATATGTGTAGATTTATATATACACACATATATATCATCTATGTATATGATTTATATATTTTTTCTGTCATTCATGTATCTATGTATATATCTATATAAGGAAGAGTTAAAAATATTCAATCTTACTTCTTTGATGAAAAATGACCACAAAACAATGTTGATTTTGTAAACTACATTGTACCAATATACTTTATGACATATCATAAAATGGTAATTGTGAGTCACAATGAGAATATAAATAATATATTTTTAAATGAGTTGACTAGATTTCTAGATAAGTGAAAACCTGGATGAATTTTAAGAATAGTGGGAAAAGCTGAAGAAAATAGAAAAAAGCAAAGGGGTGTGAGAATGCGAGTAAGGCTATAATGTATCTTTGGAAGACCATGGTATTTACTCAAACCACTTTATACAATCCTCAGCTAAGTCTTAAGCATAAGCCATTCTATAAACTAGGAGCAAGTATAGATAAGTTGTGTGTGTGTATGTGTTTGTGGTGGTGATGTAGTGTTTGTTGTCACTGTTATTCTTATAGGTACCTTTCATACATTTGAGAAAATATCTTGGTTCATTTGCAACCATTTACCTGCAAATTGTATAATTATAATTCTCAGAGGGTCTAATTCAGAACAATGTGTTCCCTCATTCTCTGATAGATGTTGAGGTATAGAATTTGTTGATGTAACAAAATACATCTTATTATGGCTGGAACAAGAAATTCGATTTTACTGGTCATTGTACTACTAAAATGAATTGAAAATGGATGCAAATTTAACTCTCATTCAGTTTTTCTGTTTTAAACACTCCCATACATTTTGATGAGTTACACTTTCATATTGGTTTGTTGTACTTTTCTAAAATTTTCCTAATGCTAATCATATTTATGAAAATATGTTGTTTTTACTAAGCCAATTCACCAGTGAATTAAGATTAATAGCAAAGAAGTATGATGACAGTGTGTTCTATATCAAAATGCATTTAACATTGTAACTCTTGGGAGGCATTTATACCCAGCATAAACTATACATATTACTTTTAATTTATAAATTTATCTTCGTTTTGTCATGAAATAATAATCACAGCGATCACCAAGTGATTATTTCAGTTCTGCCATTTCTTGTCTTCTCAACTCAATCCAAAACTGAATGTTCCGTTTGATTTGCCTGTTTAATGGTTGACTATCTTTTCAATCAATCTCAGATCTGTTTGAATATTTCAATCAATTCATAAATATTTCATGATATCTAGTGTGTGTGTGTGTGTATACATTTACTCCAAGGGTAGTAATGCATAAGTTGTGATTATATAATAGAATTATTTTACTAAATATAGCCTTTAGGTTATTTTTTAGCAAATATACAAGGTTAGTAAAGTAGGAATAATAATATTACCAATTTTAATTCTCATATATGCTTTGATTCCCCATTTATAAAAATTCTTCCCTTTATTAGAATGTAAATTTCACTATTTTAAAATTTTATTCATCATGGAAAATGTATTTGCTAGCTCCTTTACACTACATCAGCAAATCTATTTATGACCAACAGTATATAAATGTGAGATGTTCAGGTAAGTTTTACGCTTTAGCCTCTAACAAAGTATATACAATTGCTTGCTCTTGATGTTATTGTAAAAATGAGAACAGAAATAGCATCCATAGAACACTTAATATATCTCTCCTCTTCTTTAAATATTTTCCAAATATTGACTTATTTTTTCTCACAAGCCTTCTAAAGTAGATAATATTGTATTATCCATTTTAAATATGAAAAAAATTGGGGATAGGGTTAAATATTTTTCCTGGAGTCAAACAATTAATAGCAGAGTTGAAATGTGAACCTTGGCAATCTGGCAAAAGAATTTGGACTAGTAAGAACTAAGCTTTTTATTTTTTTTATTTTTTCATCATATTGTGGGGGTACAAATGTTGTTAAGGTTACATACATTGCCCTTGCCTCCCCTCCCCCCTCAAGTCAGAGCTTTAGGCATGTCCATCCCCCATGGCAAGGCTCCAGGATGGTTCCAACAGTGTTTGCCTCCTAGTATTTATATAACATTTTGTAGTCCTCTCCCACACTGCATCAGGGCTTCCTGTTCCTGTTTAACCAACAAATATGAGGCTAAGTCATTAAAGAGTTGCAACTTCCGCTTTGTTTTTTTCAGATTTCTTTCTCTGATGATTGTTAGCTGCTATGCTGGGGTGACACCCAAGTAGCCCCATAACCAGACCCTGAAGATTTACAGCTCCTAGACAACTGCCAGCATCAACTTGCCAGTTGTGTAAAGTCACTTTCGTGTGACTTCTGTGAAAGTTAGTTCTTCATATGCATCATGTCTAAAGAAGACTTCATCCCATAAAGAAAATGTGGTATATATACACAATAAAATACTACTCCACCTTTAAAAATAAAGGATTCCTGTCATTTGCAATAACATGAATAAACCTCGGAGACATTATGCTAAGTAAAATAAGCCAGATGCAGAAAGGCAACTTAAGCTAGTTAGATAAATTGGTTAAAATTGAGATTTTTCAAACAGAAATCATTAGAGTCACAATTAAAAAGGAGAAATGAATAAATTGCTAACTGGATTGAGATGTATTGTTAGAAAGGAATGGAATTGTATGAGAGCTTGTCTCCAAGCCTTTTACTCTTTTTGTATCAATAGAAACTTACTTTGTATATTTTTTAAATTTAATGATATTTGAAAGAAAGATGGGGAAAATAGAGTTTGTAAAATAGAATGGCAATGAAATATATAATAGGTGAACAGTATTACATTAGATTCACAGAAGTCACACAAAATAAAATGGCTACCTGTGACTATTAAGAGGTTTTGAAATGTTATTGAAAATTCAAATGTTGTATGGAAAATTCAAAATGAATAAAACCAAGAAAAATATCAGTAAGTGGAATCATACACACAAATACACACATGCATACACATACATACACACACAAACACACATACATAGCTTTTAACCTTGTTTTTGCACAGTAGTAAGAAAAAAGAATTTTTCTGTACTTGGACCGTTTCTGCCAACAGTTCTGATTTATTTATTTTTTTTACTGTTAGAAAATGTTTAAGTTAAAAAATATTCCAGAAACACTTACACAGGATAAAATATAAGCAATGGATCAAGATGCTATTGAAGTAGGGCAGAAAAAGATATTTTTTCAGTAATCATGCTGTTCCACTTAATCAAAGCATGCCTAATTAGGGAGCCCTCTTAATTGGGACTTTCCCATCTTATCAAATTGAGCCTAATAATGCTCAACTATAAAGACAGGTGCTTAATTGGGATAGTAATTCTAGATAATTGGGGGTGCCTGCGGGTGATCAAGAGTAGCTTACATCAATCTGATTTTAAGATATTATGACTTTGTAGGTGTCTCCTGCTGTGCTTGTTTATTTGCTTTCCAAGAATGACCTCTCCACTGTTAAAAGAACAAATGTCCTTTTAACACTGACTGCTGAAATTTTTAGTTTCTACCTCAGTTCTTAATTGTATTGTAATTCTTCAATTTTATTTTATTATAAAACAACTACCTATTATTTTAGATAGGATAAATTATTAGTTAGCATTTCCAATTGAATCTTAAAATAAATAATTAGCATATAAAAACCCATGAAATCAAACATCACAGATTAAATATGTTCTAAAGCTTAGCTAACTGTTGTAAAAATATACTATTAAGTGCAGTTGCAGTTTGTTTACTTGCTAAGTTAGGTTGTAGTTCTCTACATAGGAACTCAAAGTAGAGAGGCAACCTCAGCCCAAATTTAATTTAACATATATAAGAAATTCCTAAATTAATGCTAAAATTGAATTTAAATAATGAGTAAGAATAGTGCCCCAAGAGACCAAAAAGTAATATAACTTTTAGAAATAAAAATATAATAATTAAAAGTCAAAACTCACTGGGTATGTACTGATTATGTTAGATATAATTGTAAATATTTAGAAAACTGAATAAGTTCTCAAGGAATTATAAAAAGTATGGCAAACACTGCTATTTAAAATTAAGAAATATGAAGACTGTATTTTGAAAACCCTAAATTTATCTTAAAATTATTACAAAGAGAGAGATTAAAGAGAATGAGGAAGAAAAATGGGTAGAATTTATATATATACTATTCCCAATTCAAAGTTCCATAATAATTTCCAGTTATTGTAACTTAAAATTATATATATTATATATATGTAGGTGTATGTGTATATATGTACACCCCACATACACACACACACACACACATGTGGGTGTATTATAGAGGGATTTCAAACAAAAAAAGCAAAAACAAAATGTAAAAAAAAAATAAAAATAAAGAGCACTGAGATAGAAAAGATAGAATACCTAAAAAAGAACAAAAATTAGAATAATAATTTATATCTTAATAGCAAGAATAAAAATCAAATGCAATGCATTATTTTTTGCAGTGCTGAGAAATAAAGCATGCTATTGACCTATAATTTTACACTAAGTTAAAAATATTAAATAATACATACATGAGGGCAGTTCTTTTTGGATGAGAATTAATGGTATTTTACTTTCTGTATATTTTTAATGATAATGGTCTCATGCAAAATGTAGAATTATAAAGTCTTTTTTTAACGAATAGAATTTTGTGCCCATTTTACTAATAAAACCAAATGATCTTATTCAGAACTAGAAGAATCAAATATAAGGTGTTTACTGACAGCCTAAGGTTTACTTTCAGCTGGAGTAGAAAGGCAGTTTGGAGTGAGAATGAAGAACAGCAATTCTTTAGGCCAACACAGGTGGAGATCATGATGAAGCGATAATTTCCATATTTTATTCATAAATACATGATATCTGAATAGTTTAGAAATCTGATATGACTCAGATTTGCTAATAGAAAAAGGAAGCACCATACTCTGGGAAGAATGGGGAAAATTATGTTACTTTTAATTTTATTTGAAAATAGCTTGTCTATATTTATATGAATAAATCTTGACCTTTCTTATAATTAAATAGAAATATATATGTTATATATATATTTAAATGTAGGAAGTGAGATTTCATTTTTCTAAAATTATTGTTTGCTAAAGCATTACCACATTCATTCGTGTGTCTGTTAATAGATATATCATCTCCTTAAAAGTTCTTAAATTCTAGCTCATATCAACAGAATTTATAAGTAATATTTTTGATCATCATTTTCCCAGGCCTGAAAATACTAGTCAGCTCAATTTGATAATTATTCAAAAGAAAGAGAGAAGGAAAGAAGGAAGGAAGAAAAGTACAAAACACATAAAGATGGAAAAAAAGAAAATAGGAAAGAATTAAATCATATTGCTGGTGTTTGAAGTAGTGAGATATTATAAATTATTTACAATATTTGTACATATAAAGAAGAATTTGTAGATTATTTTAAAATTAGATTATTTTAAAATAACAATATTTATATTGAATTGCATAATATAATTCCAAGAATACAACTTACATATAGAAAGACATTTCAAATAAAACAATAACATATTACAAAGAAAAGAAGGAAGAAAAAAGATGGAAGGATAATGGATACATGTGACATTAAATGATATATTACAATTTTGTTTTATCATAGCTATGTATAAAAAATATGTGAATTTTTAATTTATAAAAGTATATGTTTAGAACAGGTGATATCTTCAATGATGTCTTTCAATCATTGTTGGTCAGATGACAGTTACAAATAGATGTGAGTACTGGTTTATTTATCAACATTAAAAATGCCAGCAAAACAAACAATATTCAGAATGAATACTAGCAGCTTGTGGATACTGTGTGGAGTGGGGTAAAGAGAGAGAGAGAGAGATTGAAATGGGTTCCTTAACAGCTGTAGCTGTTACAGTCATTCCAGCCCAAGCACCAGACATGGCAAAGAAGAAGAAATCTCCCACACCAGGCTCAATTCTGCCTTCAGGGGACATTAGCTCCAGGTGACATTTGGCCGAAAATGTGAGAGATCTCAAGAGAGGGATCACTGTCCAGCTGTGAATCATTTAAGCCGCTACATTCTGTGGCAATTTGTCACGTGGCATCAGACATTGAGAATAATCTGGGAAAGCATGCCTCAGGTTAGAAAACTGTAATTAATAGTAGAATCTGTCAGGAAATTTTTTTGATTTTCTCTAGATGGGCAACCAGGGACAAAGAAAGCAGAAAGCAAGAAATGCCCCACATGTGGGATTTGCAAAAGAAAAACGACTAAGGAAAATGCTTCAAAAAGAAATTTTAAACATAACTGATGTACTAAAGTTTTTCAATGAAAGTCATTTTATTACTCATTGTAATAGGCAATTAAAAATACATGAATCTAAAGTATTTGAAGTATATAATAATTATGAATTAAAATAAATCTAGGACATTTTCAAATTATGCAGTACAAATACTCTTCATGTTAATTGCTCAAAAGTTTTGTATGTTTGCTTATATGTTTAAGTGAAATGCACATTTGGGGGCTAATATCACAAATTTTAGATGGCTTATCTATTTCTAATACACAGTTTAAAAAGATCATTAGGAATCACAAAATGTTTTATTTATAATTAAAAATAATACAACTTTAAATCAAACACATGGAATTAGAAATAAAATTTTGAGCTACATTTGTACACATTCCTGATATTTAAAAATTAAATTTAAAATATCGAACATTGAGTATTTAATACTTATTTAGGTGTCTATAATTTTTGAACAATATTGTAATATTGTTGAAATTACAGTAAAATTTTGTGGAAATAAAATTGTCTATATTATCAAATACTTTATATAATAAGATGAATTTTTAAAATAGTTTGGGTGTTTTATTGACTGATTTCAGGACATTTTAGGTTTTTGAATTCTTGAAAATATATTTAGCATTTCAATATACATATTCATATCCCTTTTAATAATCTACTAATTTGGGTATTAGTGACTCATTTTCATACCTAAATAAACCTTATTATATTGGGTCATGTGGCTTGCAAAATGTCATGTATTATTCTCACATTTTCATCAAATAAAAGAAGTAGCAGCTGCTGAGGATGAATTCATAATTCCTCAAGTAGAAGTTTAACTCTCATATATGCAAAATCAAAATGTTGTGCATCTGGCCTTGAAAAACTACTTGACACTTGAATTTTTCTATTGACACTAATAGAGTTGCATACTTATAAAAACGATTACTTACAACAGTAGCAATTTTGATAAAAAGTAAATCATAATCAACAGGAGAAAGCCTGATGTCTCATTTTATTATTCAAATAAAACATCTCATTATAAAGCTTTGTATACCAATTGCATTTAATAATGTCAAAGTACTAAAATGTGATTGGAAGAAATAGTCTTGGTTGTTTATTTCCATGAAATTTCTACATTATAAAGAAGATGATCTTGATCTGTATAATTTAACTTATTATTAACATAGAATTTCCTTTACATGTATTTAACATAGAATTTATTCTTATTTAATTCTAACAATAAACCGATTGTGTATGTATTACTGGTAATAGGATAACCCCCTACCAGCCCTTCTTTTAGTTTTGCTCATAGTTTTCCAAGATAATATATACAGACACTGAATTTTCTTTTTTGTAATCAAGAGTTTTGATTAGCTGTATGACATCCACAATGTTATAGGAAACAGGGTATCTGCTGGTCCAAACTAGATAAAAAAACAAAACTTTTACAAAACTCTTGGAAAATCTTCCTCCTACAACATCATTAAATTTTGCAAAACTCACATTAACATTAGAATTCATGTTTAAAAAAGGCATTTCAAATGATTCTTGCTATTCTGAGTTTATTCAAATTAATTTCAACATTATATATATTTAAAATTTATGTTTGGCATTTGTAGAATCAGGATTTTGAAATGTTATTTTCTATCACTTCTAGATACTAGTTTGAGAACTTTAAAAATAAAAATCAGCATTTTTAAAAATTAATTTTTAAACCCCATTCACGTTGTTTGTAGAATTAGTTTTACAAAGATATGTCGACATTTTGCTGGCTGATATTTATGTTAAACACATATTTTTGATACTTAAAAGACCAAAATACCCAAATTGATCCCCTAAAAACAAAATACATGAAACTATATAGAAAAAAACAGCCAGTTTATGAGTTACCAAAGAGCAAGTAATGGTTATAAAAGGAATATATATCCAAATAGCAAGGTATATGTTATTCAACATAGTGCATGTTGCAAACCTTAATTGGAGTAATCTTCCTTATTATTCATTGATAAAGGAATATATGGAATGAAGAAAGTGTAACTTTTCATACATGACCTAATTCTAATCTTGGACAAACCATAAAATTCTAAGCGAATTTTTATGATACAGACATTCATATTTCTTCTAACCAACTTAAAAATAATTATTGCTAAGATAATTCTTATGATGTCTACTACAAACTATTAATAACTTTCGTTTCATAAAGTTCTAAAGCATTCATGACATTGGCTGCAAGAAATATCTGTAACCTGTATTGATTCTAGAGAATAGTCATAAGAGTTATTATTTGCTCAATCAACCAAATACGTTGAGCACATTCTATGTGATATGCTTTTGCGAATGTAATGTTTGTGAATACATGAACTGGCATTAAAACTTTTGAATTCCGGCAACAGACACAATATAAATAGTTGAGCAAGTTTATGTGCAATAACAATAGTCAAAAATAATTCTCACTCAAATAAGTGCAATTATGTTGCTGGATAATACAAGAGGGAAAGATCACATCCCTTGGTTGGGGGCAGAGATGGTTTTATATATTTGTCTTTATTTAACACTAGATGGAGTAGGTAGTTTTGCTTTTTTGTTGTTGTTCTAATTTGAGAAAGAAGAATTTCCTACAACTATCATTGTTATAGTATTTCATTTGAATACTCAATATAATTTACTTATTTTAATAACTGCTATATGTGTAACTACAAAGATACTAATTGACATCTTACCCTGGATCAGTCATAGGTCATTTCTGGGTAAGTAAAGCTTGAAGTTTTAAAAAAATGATCCATGATATCTATATATTTAATTATAATTTATAATAGCTGAATAGACATTTCTCAAAATGTCATACAAATGGCCAATATACAAATGGCCAACAGGTATATGAAAAAATGCTCAGCATCATTAGTCATCAGAGAAATGCAACTCAAAACTACAATAAGATATGCTCTCCCCCCTCCCCAGTTAAAATGGCTTTTATCAAAAAAGATAGGCAATAAACAAATGTTGGTGAGGGTGTAAAGAAGGGGAAACTCTCATACACTGTTGGTAGTAATGTAAACTAGTGCAACCACTATGGAGAACAGTACGGAGGTTCCTCAAAAAACTAAAAATGTAACTATCATATGACTCAACGATTGCACTGTTTGGTATATATCCAAAAGAAGGGATATCAGTATGCTGAAAAGATATCTCCACTCCCATGTTTATTACAGCACTATCCACAATAGCCAAGATGTGAAATCACCCTATGTATCCTTCAAAAGATGAATGGATAAGGAAATTGTGATACATATACACCATGGAATATTATTTATCCATAAGAAAGAATGAAATCCTGACATTTGCAGCAACATGAATGCAAATAGAGAACAATACATTCAGTGAAATAAGTCAAACATATAAAGACAAATCTCAAATGTTCTCACTCATAAGTAGGAGTTAAATATTAAAACAACTGATCTCATGGTGACAGAGAGGAGAATGTTGGTTATCAGAGGCTGAGAAGGGTATCAGGGAGGGGTAATAAAGTGGGGAAGCTAATGGGTACAAAAATATAGTTAGTTAGAATCAATAATATTTGGTAATACAATGAAGTGACTATAGTCAACAATAAGTTAGAGTGTACTTTAAAATAACTAAAACAGTGGAATTGGAATGTTCCTAACACAAAGAAATGAAAAATGCTTGAGGTGATGGACCCCAATTACCCTGATTTGATTAATACACATTATATGCCTGTATCAAATCATCATATGTGCCCTGTAAATATACAACTATTATGTACCTACAATAATTTAAAAAATAAAAATAAATCAAATAGAAAAAGTACTTCTAGTTACTTCATTATTTATTATAGCATTTCCATGTGAAATATACTCAGATTTTCAAATAAGCTATTTGAAAATTGAGTTTTTATGCAATTCTTTTAATTATATTCTATATATGAAATTGATACTTGACTGTGTAAATGCTACCAGCAGAATTAAACAATTATAAAAAGAGCATGCTTTTCTGACTCTCAAAAAATAAAATGAGATAGATGGAGCAACACCATGGCATATTTTTGGTGTCACACTTTATCTCACATGCAGGCTGTTACCAGGAACCTAAAGGGAAAGTTAAAGAACAGTGAGTGCATAAAATGTTTCTTACAGATAGAGATTTTAATGAAAAGAGATAGATTGTTTCTTGACTGAGCATTTTGTTGCAAACTGAACTGTTTACAAAATGAAATGAATCAAAATAATGAGTCAGCTGGGTCATTCAACCTCATCCATTATTGAATCATTAAAAGAATTAGTCTCTATTTTGCTCTGAAAGTTTAAAAAGTATTATAAAGTAAAATTATAGATAATTCGGGGTAGTTTCATCATTAAGTCTCAAATCTATAAAGGGAAAAAAAAATCTCTTTCTAACATCAGCAGGATCTACAAATATATCAGAGAGGAAGGTTTTGAAAAAGGACATTTTCTTTCTGAATGTATTAAAATATAGGTAAAGCAAAGGGCAAACATGCTTCTGTAAAATAAAATGATTTATTCTTCATTTGTTTGTTTTTAATTCAGTGATAACTTTGTTTTGTGCCCACTCTTCCTGTTGTACCAGATTTTTGCATCCACCTTTACTCTTTCCACATCAAACACAAAAGCATTTATGCTACCGAGGCACTTAGAGATAAGTAGAATTGTGTTCTACAATGCCTACACATGCAAAAGACCACTGTGCGTGCAATTATATTATACGTGGATAGCAACGCTCCTAGATTTAAAACATTTTATTTTGGAAGAATTACATGCTGAGCTTATTTTCCCACCTTTTATCCTTTGTTGAATGTCTACTATTTGACTCTACCTAGCAGTTTTCCATTTTTTTTTTTTTTT
>VBSM01000605.1:24594556-24604578 GCA_008086735.1 Cheirogaleus medius | reverse complement strand
AAAAAAAAAAAAAAAGCAGGATTGAAAGGCTGATTATTGGAAACAATTACTTGCCTCAATTGTTTCAGAAATCCATGTATACCTTTTTTACTCATAATTAAATGAATCTTACAGTATATTTTACTCTTTGTCTAAGCTATTTCAAGATGAAATTTTTTTTTATTCCATTTTCTTTCTAAGTTACTTCAATTTTCTTGTATTACAGAGAGAGAAATTTATCAGGAAAATAACCAAAAAAGGCAAAAGCAAATTAAATCATTATTAATATTTTTTCTTATTGGGGCAAGGGATTAAGACTTTCCTAAAATATTTCTTATCTTAATATGTATCAAGTGACAAAAATAATGAGAAGGATTTGTGAGTAATTTTATTGGAATTAGTTTCCTTACTGACTGTTATTATCTCCTTCTAGAAAAAAATCCATCATAAATCAATACACCTTATTTTGTTGAATAAACATTATTATGATGGATTGATGATGGATTTTAACATTAGGCAGGAAAATAAATTATGAATCACAAAGTATTTTTATTGATAAATTATTTGTTTCCTATAAGTATATATTCTTCACTTTTTGAGCAAAATACTTTTGAAAAACAATCCTTAGTTTTAAAAAATTTTATAAGTTCCTATATTTTTATTTGCTTCAATTAATCAATATATAAAGTAATTATTTAATGCTTTTTTTAAATGGAATGCAATGAATTGGTACTTTTATCTTTCTCTCTTCCTCTTTTCTAATGTTCCACTGTGAGTCCTCACCGGCTAACACCAATGTAAAGTAAAAAAACATGAGAACACACTGGTATGTTTCATACTCTCAGTCTTACAAGGAAGAGAGCAGGATCAAGAAGAGTACAGAATGGGTATGGTAAGTCAGA
The DNA here is from genome assembly GCA_008086735.1 of Cheirogaleus medius. Taxonomy (NCBI): domain Eukaryota; kingdom Metazoa; phylum Chordata; class Mammalia; order Primates; family Cheirogaleidae; genus Cheirogaleus; species Cheirogaleus medius. The sequence continues at coordinate 24,603,697 of VBSM01000605.1, read as the reverse complement.
TAGACAATATCTGACACAATCCCTCTCTTGTTCCTTTATTTTCCACTCTGTCTCTAGTGCAGGTTAAATATAATGTGTTCCTAATCAGAAGGATTCACAAAGGTCCATTATCATCCATCTTATCTTATTATGACAGGTGGATCATAATCAAGACTTACTGTAATCTAAAATCTAACATATTAGTCATAACCAGTGTTCTTTAAATAGGGTTGCAAAAAACAAAGAGGTGGTGGTGGTGGAGAAGATAATTAGCTAATAATATAAAACATAGATGTTATGACACCCAGCATATGTCTTGTCACAAGCCTATATTGATAATCATACTGACTTCTTCCACCACCCTTTCACATTCTCCTGCCCTCTGGTAGCACATTAGCTATAAGGGGTGAAATCCAGTCATTTATTACTTCAGGAATTGTGGGCTTAGTAATATTGTCTTTCTTATGTTTCCTTAGTTTTTATTGCCTTGCATTATTGTAGAACTTAAGAGAAACACCCCCCACTCAAAGTTTTAGTTTCTAAATATAATACCCCTGTTCCAATTATATTTAAGCATAAGAATGTTGTTAAAGTGGATTAATCACTCTGTATACAACAATGACCCCCATGTCTGTTTGATATCTCAGCTTCATGAGAAGACCAAGATATTCATAGAGTAGTCCTGGCTCCTAATTTATCAGAGCTATGACGATGTTTCTTGGTAGAAGCATCCAAAAATATCCAAACTTATTGAACTTCAAATATTGGGTACAAGAGGTAAAAAATATTATCTATGGTTTTTTACCTTAGCTATTAATAAGGAATTTTGTCAGCCAAGGAATGGAAGTCAATGGGGTCAGAGAAGGTAAACCGAGAATAGCAATCTGCCACTAGCCAGGTAACTTAATACACTGAGAGATGGTGTCATATCAAAAGCTTGTTTGTCTCTGTAGTTGATAGGTTTAGTATTCAGCTGAGTTAAGGGCTCATTCTTCTTTTTGAAGGGAAAACAAAGTTTATTAACTCATCCCTGTCACTATAGCCATTTTGTGCCTGGGCCGAATGACTAAGCATTGGGGTGGCTAGGGAGAAGTCTCATATATTAAATATATTCACAGGAGAGGTAATTTTGTCCACAGAAGGTTTTAAACCCTATTCTGAACATGGATGACAAAGTTTGCAAATTTACTTGGAGTATTTTAAAAATATGTGCATTTTTACATTAACCTGCATATATTACCCCATATTGTTATTCAATAGGAATTATTAAATAACTTTATAAAGTTTTTCATATATATTTCCTTTCAACTGATGGATAATTAATAGTGTGCTATTGAACTTTGTATCCAGAAATATATGCTTCTGCTTCAAAATTTATTGTGTAAATTGTTACTTATTTTATACAAATAAGACTTACACTAACAAGAGAATAAAAGAAATATAAATTTTGTTTTTAATCTCACAAAGATAACAATAATGGCATTTTTCCTCTGAGTATGAGAGATATCTTTAAGATACAATTAAAGGAATTGTTAAAATATGTTTATATATTACATTTCTTTATTCACCCTACCAGTTCCAATTATATTTCCTAGATATTCTCCTTCTATGTGTTTTCATTCACATATAAAGTGAGTAATGAAAATATTTCTAATTTCAGTACAATTATATTTTTAACTTTTTAAAATAAAATATATCTAGCAAATAATTTCATTTTAACACTGCATGTAAAGAGTATTTTTCCATATGAATATATGGAAATATATGTATGAATATATGTGTGAAGATATAAAAGGTTTAAAATTTTCTTTCACTTTATTTCTGGAAATTAGCAGACTGTGTAAGAGTTGAGAAATACAGTCAAGTATGACATAAAGACATTTCGGTCAATGATGAGCTGTATATACAGGGTGGTCCCACAAAATTATAATACTATATTTTTATTCTACTTAGATACACAGATACTTACCATTGTGTTACAATTGTCTACAATACTCCATACAATAACATACTATATAGGTTTGTAGCCTAAGAGCAGTAGGCTATACCATATAGCCTAAGTGTGTAGTAAGTTAAACAATCTAGGTGCCTATAATTATACTCTATGATGTTCACAAGATGATAAAATCACCTAACAATCTATTTCTTGGAATGTGTCCCTGTCATTAAGTGACACACGACAGTAAATGCATTTATTTTATTAATTTTCACATAACCTATTTGCTGATGCTCTCTTTTTGAATGTGTTCATTCCCTGCTTTATCTCCCACTTTTTTTCCATCTCTAGCTATGTTTTTGTTCTTACTGCAAATGAATAATCATATAAGTAATAATGACAAGAAATGAGAAATTACACAGCAGTTGTAGGAAAATAATATTGGAAAAATTAATAATTTTTTCACATTTATGGAGGTTTTAATGTTATATTAGGACTGCATATTAATTCAGATTATTTGATTTTTTTAGTATTATTAAGCTTTATATTTTAAAACTATTTCTGAGCAAAGATGTTAACAATCCCCTTTGCACAGTATCTGTAAAATTTTATTGGTAACCATATAAATTATATGAGCATTTTCCAAATTGTTCACGATAGGGCACTAGTCCCCTTCAACTCTGTGGACTAATATGTACATTAAATTAATTAGAAATCCTGCTTAGATTAATTACTGACTTTAACATTAACTCAATAAATCATAAGACAATCTTAATATTCTCATCAGATGGAGTAAATTCTAGACAGGTGGGGTTTTTTTGTTTGTTTTGTTTTGTTCTTCGCTCCCCCAGTATGGACCCCTGACCTAACTTTTCTTAGAGCATTTGTTTAAGAAATGTTGATTTGTAAATTTTGTCTTTTGTCTCTTTCCCTTTGAAATGTAAATCTTATACTAGCCTTCTGCTGATTTTACAGGCAAGGACTACCTTTCTCAAGGACCTGGGAGCCATCCCTTTGAAATGTAATCAAGGATAACAAGCCTATCTACAGAGTCTGTGAGAGAGTAGGCACTTAGACAGATAACTGCCAATTAGCAAAGACAAAAGGACTAATCACATTGACCAACCTCTCCCATTATGTCCTCCAGTACTTTTCACTAGCTCACCCTAGTGCTTAAAAAGTCTTTAATTCAATCTGTCCTCCCTTGACTCCTGTTGAAATAGTCCTAAAGTCTTTCTTGCCTGTTTATCTCACCCAGTGCCATTTTCCTTTAACAAAGACATCACACTTGGGAAGAACATAAAGTAATACATCTGTTTAATGCCATAGTTCTCAAAACATTAATATTTTGAAAAACCTAGGCTTCATGAAATATAAATTCTGAAATACAGATCAATGTAAATATGAAGTATATTGTTAGGTCTGGAGCCAAGAGAGAGACACAGGAAGCCTCATGTGTCATAAACTTCTGTTTATTTTGAGCATCTGGGTGCAGATGGGTAGAAGCCGAAAAAGGCATCCAGGAGAGAAAAAGGGAGAGCCTTGGGTTTTCTAGAGGGTTTTTCTGGGAGGAGTAAATAAATTATTTTCAAACAACTGAGAGGGATAAGGAAAAGTAAGTTCCCCTCTTGCATTCCATTCCTTTATCTCCCTAGGGAACAATCAGGAGAGATAAGCATTGGCCTTATCAGGAGGTAGGAGGAAAGTAAGTTCCTCTTTTGCATTGCATTCCCTTATCTCCCTAGGGGTCTGGCAAAGGCTACTGCCTAATACACCCCTAGGAAGGGGAGAGGGGTGGGTTTTATAGGAAGTTGGATGGAAGTTTGGGAAGGGTGAATTCTTTAAACCTAACATATATGTAATGTATAACTACCTCAATAAATATTTAGTATCCACTATGGGGAAAACCAAATTTTTAGTATTGGAAAGATGCAAAAATACACATGACGTTTTCTCTATCATATATTATTGCATATGTTAAAAATAGAGGTAAATCTACATTTAAAATTATGAAGCAAGACATAATAATGTGCCTTGCCAAAAATTATAAAACATGTCTTAATGAAATATTCTAACAATACTCCAGGAAAAAACATGAAGAGTCAGTTTCTGTCAACCCCATTCCCTTCCTTTAACCCTTCAGGCCCAAGTGTGTTCCTTTGTCTACTATTGTTATTTTTTTCTGGGTGCACCATTTTACTTCTGTGTCAGTGCACATTTCTGGCAATGCTGTCTAAATAGATAGTGAGGCTTTGACAAGGTCTAGTGTCTCAGATCCCAACATCCTATAGTACAATTGTTATTGTTATGTAGACAGCTAGGGATCTCCAGCCCCTCCTGGGGACAAGGCAGGCAACTGCCAAACCTGGAGGAGAAGGGAACACCCCAGAAATCTGCCAATCAGAACTTAGCTCACCAACTGCAGAAGAATGCAGAGGATTCATTCTCTAGCCTATGGGCAAAGCCCCATAGGTACAATAGAATCTAGAAACTGACCTAGAACAACCAGCTTTCAGAGAGGCTCATGGGAGATCCACATGCATAGTAAGACTCTGGTCACATAACTCCCAACTGTACAATCAAAGTACTTCCATGGTGACGTCCAAGCCACGAGGAGGATCCAATCCACACACTATAAAACAAGACCTAGACCATAACCAAGGCCTTTTTGTTATGCCAAAAGGCCTGTTTGCCATTCCATGGCAAACATGTCTTGCTCTTACTCTGAAAACTTTAATCATCCTGAAAAAATGAACCATTTATAAAAAATTAAAGGCTGTACATTATGGACCTAAAGAAAAGTAAACAAACATCCCCCCCCCATCCCTAAAATTTCTTGCAGAAAACATAGCAGAATAACTATGCACTTTAGAGTACAGAATATATTTTAAAATAAGAAGTAAAAAGTATAACTTCAAAGTAAAATAAAGCCAATAGACATCAGCAAAATTTAAAACAAAAAACAAAAACTATCTACTGTTAAAAAATTATTAAAGTTAGTGACATTAGCAACATGACAGAAAAGGAAGCCCTAGACCCTCTTCAGTGACAACATCCAAACAAATAAATAAAAAGACATACAAAGAAATTTCTTCCTGTAAATTCATTGACCATTGTTATAATGGTAATTTTGAATTATTGTCTGGAAATTCATATATCCCCATTTATTTAGAGTCAGTGCCTGGAGATTTTTGGTTGCTTTAAATATTCCAAGTTTCCTTATTTCTTTGTGTTGCTGCCCATTTAAACATAAAAATAAAAACAAACAAACAACAACAAGAAAACACTTGTTTTTATTCTTCTCATTCTCTTAATCTGTCCACAATGCTCCCAAACATTTTCTTTTAGGCAGTTTGATTTATAAGCTTAGCCTTGAATTATAAAATAACCATGAACTTGCCTTTGGGATTGAAGTTCTCAAACCAACAGCAAAGTAACTACCTTTATCCCCAAATAAAGTTATGCATACCTCTCCTTAAGAAGAAAAAATAGAGATTAATATTATAGTTTTAGAAAATAGTAAAATAACAGTAAAACAAATCTTTAAAAATAGAAGAAAGACATAATAAAGTTTAAAAAACATCCCTTTTAAATAAATATTTCATGTAACTTCTCTTTTCTTTTGCATAGATTATATAAACTTGATCCTGAAAACAAACTAGTAAAGTATGTAAAAGAGAAAAAATGAGGAAATTACACCGATAAACATATACAAACGTCCTAAACATCTATTAAAATAATCAAATTAGGTACTATACAAATTTAAAATTTATCATGAAAAGCTGATTAATTTCAAATATTCAAGGATGATTTGTGTTAGAATTTCTGCTTATAATTCAACATTTTTATATAATATTCATGTAGAAAGTACTTTTTTAGTATTGATCATATTTTAGTTAGTTAACAAGGAGTTCAAGATTAACAGATTAGGACCAGGTGCAATGGCTCACATCTGTAATCTCAGCAATTTGGGAGGCTGAGGCGGGAGAATCACTTGGGCCCAGGAGTTCAAATCAGCCTGGGAAACGTAGTGAGACTTTGCCTTTACAAACTAAAAAAAAATAAATAAATAAGATTAGTAAATTCATAAATTAGAGAAGAAATAAATAATCATCTAATTAGGTATAGAAAATATATTTAAAGAGTATTAAGACTTGTGCATGAAAAAATTTAGGAATATAGTGTTACAGTTTAAAATTGGGAATATTTAGTTTTTTGCAAAAGAAGCAAGAGCATATTGACCCTTGAAATTTGATATGATGTAGAAAACTCATTCAATTCCCTTTATAGATGAAGAGAGAAATATTAATGATTATGTCAATATGTACGTATTTGTGTATATGCACATAATCCAGCATGTTCACCTGTTTTAAAGCTCTATATTTTCTGATTATCATATATTTTATTATTTGTATAACTGGATAATGTCATCATATTTCAAATACACATTTTTTTTATTTTTTCCTGTTTATATAATCAGAAATTTTGTTTTATATTTTAACTTATTCAAAAATGAATAAGCTACATCTTCCAATAATGTTAAACTACGGAGGCAATCAGATAAAACAAATAGCATATATCACTACATTAGAAAGCTGATTACATATTTTTATTTGTTAAACATATGACTCCAGGGATCTGGGCATCACCATCATTTGACACATTAGTCATCTGGAGTTGTCATGAGTTAGCAAACCAAAAATTCCCAGAGTTAATTTTACATGCCTCAGTAGTTTGGGAAGTCTTGTCTTGTCATTCTTTTTTTCACAGTTTTAACATTTATCACAGAATACAATTATAATTGCTTATTCACTCAGGCAAAATACAACCTTAGGAGAAATACAAAAGTTATGACCTGTAAAATTAAGAAAAAGAATGGTGTTCTGAATAAATAGACATGAGAATTTGACTTATCCTCAAACCCACAGAGCATTCTTTAATCAATAAGCAACAACAGAGAACAGCCTATATTTTCAACTATTGCTACTCTGAAAGAGTACCAAAGTTCAGAATCTATCAAGTTAATAAATGTCTAAAATAAATGAGTACATCAAAATCTAAATATATTTAATATGATAATACCATAATGTATGTAATATAAATAAATATTATTTCACATAAAATTAGTAATAGAGGTTTTGAAAAACCTATTCAAGTTAGGCTTTTTTAATCTCTGTAGTAGACAGTGGAAGATGTTACTGATGCAAGTTCATATCATATGCATATGGCATGTAAAAATAAAGATGCAATATTTTGAATCAATATTTCTATCTCTGTCTCTTTCTGTTCCTTCTTCCCCTTCTCTTGGTTTGATGATTTTAGCAAGATATCTAGTTGAGGCTGAACATTTTATATTTGAGTAAATTACTGCCTTTGTTGGGTGAAAAAATCTGATAAGCAGAGGAGAAAGCAAAGTAAAGATTATAAAGGTATGATCAATCCAGCAAGGATGATTAACAAATAATAGACTCTTTTAACAAACTAAGTGTGCAGTATTGTCAACTATAAGGGCAATGTTGTACAAAAGAACCTTAGAGCATTTTCATTTTTCAAGACTAAAACTCTATTCTCATTGAATAGCAACTCCTCGTTTCCCATTCTCTCTATGCCCTGGTAAACATCATTCTACTTTCTGTTTCTGTGAGTTTAACTATTAATATTTAGATACCACGTATAAGTGGAATGATAGAATATTTGAACTTCAATGACTCTCTTATTCCACTTAGCATAATTTTTTTTCATTTTCGTAATTCCAGTAGATTTAGGGAGTACAATTGTTTTTTTGATACATGGATGAATTATATAGTGGTGAAGTCAGGGCTTTTATTATATTCATCACCAGAATAGGATACCTTGTACACAATAGGACGTTTTTGATCCTTCAACTCCCTTCCAACCTCCCCTCCTTCTGAGTCTCGAAAGTGTATCATACCTTTGACCTTTATAAATGTGTGACCATGTAAACCCAACATTGAACTTCCACTGATAAGTGAATGCATGCAGTATTTTGGTTTTCTGTTTCTGAGGTAGTTCATTTGAGATTATGGTTTCCTAGTACATCCAAGTTGCTGTGAAAGATGTTATCCCATTCTTTTTTATGGCTGAGTAGTATTCCATGGCATGTATATAGCACATTTTATTTATCCACTCATCCTTTGATAGGCATGTAAGTTGATTTCATATCTTTGAATTGTGAATTGTTCTGTGATAAACATATGAGTGCATGTGTTTTTTGATAAAATGATTTCTTTTCTTTTAGGTAGATATCCAGTAGTGGGATTGCTGGATCAAATGGTAGGTCTACTTTTAGTTCTTTGAGGAATATCCATACTGTTTTCCATAGAGGTTGTACTAATTTACATTCCCACCAACAGCGTATGAGAGTTCCCATTTCACCTTATCCATGCCAACATCTGTTTTTCTATTTTTTAATAATGGACATTCTGAGAGAGATAAATATGGCATTTCATTGTGGTTTTAATTTGCATTTTCCTGATGATTAGTGAAGTTGAGCATTTTTAAAATAAATTTTTTGGCACTTGTATGACTTTTTTGCAAAAATGTTCATGTCTTTTAGGCACTTTTTAAGGAGATTTTTTGTCTTTGCTGATTTGTTTGAGATCTAGTAGGTTCTGGATATTAGTCCTTTGTCTGATATATAGTTTGTGAATATAGTCTCCCATTCTATAGTCTGCATATTTAGTTCATTGGTTATTTCTTTTGCTGTGCAGAGCTTCTTAGTTTAATTAAGTCTCATTTATTTATTTTGTTTTATTTGCTTTTGGGGTCTTAGTCATAAATTCTTTGCTGAGGTCAATATCCAGTAAAGTTTTTCCTAACTTTTCTTCTAGAATTTTTATTGTGTCTGGTTTTACATTTAAGTCTTTAATCCATTTTGATTTAATTTTTGCTAGTAGCTTTTTGAGGATTTTTCCCTCCATGTTCATGAGGGGTATTCATCTGTAGTTTCATTATTTACTGTGTCTTTTCTTGCATATAATATCAATGTGATACTGGCTTTGTAGAATAAGTTAGGGAGGAATCCTTCCTTCTCAATGTTATGAAACAGTTTCAATAGAATAGGTACCAGTTTTTCTTTGTAGGTCTGGTAGAATTTGTGTATCTATCTGGTCCCAGGCTACTTTTGTTCGGGGAGAGATTTTTTTATTACTGATTCAATCTTGCTACTCACTATTGATCCTTTAGGATTTCTATTTTTTTTTTTT
>VBSM01000605.1:24568933-24586982 GCA_008086735.1 Cheirogaleus medius | reverse complement strand
TAATATTTGTACCCCCATAATATGCTGAAATAAAAATATAAAAATTAAAAAAAAGTCACATAATACGTTTCAACAATACAAGCTTCTTTAACAACGCTAAATGAAGAAAGTGCTAGCCCATAGCAATTTAGAAGAGTAATAGACTTTCAAATTATCTCGTGTACAGATAGCATGCAGTCTTAAAGACAAAAGCTTTATTCTGTCCTTGTTTGTTAAAGTGTTTATAAGTGAAATGCCTTTTGAGATGCTTGAGAAGCAATAGAGAATTGAAAAGAAATGTAGCATCATAATTGGAAAATTGGGCATTAGATTCTAACCAGCAGTTTAATACAGCTCTGTTTTTTACAAGTTATTTAATTGTGGGAAAGTTATTTAGCTATTTCTGGGCCTTATTTTTCTCATCTATATATAATAAAGAAAATAATTTTAAATATCTTAGAGTTTTGTAGAGGAAATTAATTAAATTTTATTTGAAAGCAAATCCTTTGAAAAATGCTTGGAACTGAGCTCAAGTTTTAGGTCCTACATATAAAGAGCTGGAAATTTTTTTTTTTTTTTTTTTTGAGACAGAGTCTCACTCCGTTGCCTGGGCTAGAGTGCCATGGCGTTAGCCTAGCTCACAGCAACCTCAAACTCCTGGGCTCAAGCAATCCTTCTGCCTCAGCCTTCTGAGTAGCTGGGACTACAGGCATGTGCCACCATGCCCAGCTAATTTTCCCATATATTTTTAATTGTCTGGCTAATTTCTTTTTTAGTAGAGACGAGGTATCGCTCTTGCTCAGGCTGGTCTCAAACTCCTGACCTCGAGCGATCCTCCTGCCTCAGCCTCCCAGAGTTCTAGGTTTACAAGTGTGAGTCATCACGCATAGCCAAGAGCTGGAAATTTTTATACCCCTTATTACAATAAGCAAAAGCTGAACAAAACGAAAAGCAATGAATTGGTTGGCCCATGAGAGAATTAAGGTACAAACTATCATTGCCAAATCTGGAGAGACAGGCAAATCCAGAAATTTTTAGCTTAGATCTGTTTACCTGGGACAGAATCCTCTGGAATCATAAACTGGAGGGAATACTTCAATGGTTATTTTGACAAAATGCTGGAGGGTAATTGTAGACTAGGGTATAAAGAGTAAGAAACTCCTTAAGACTAAGAGTCTTCAGCAGACTCTACACTTTGTAAGCTTCACCTCTTGGTACCCCCTACCCCAGGTTCCTACATTGAAAAGCCAATAAAAATCTCATCCTAGGTGGTGGCTCACACCTGTAATCCTACCACTCTGGGAGGCCCAGAGGAGAGGATCAATTGAGCTCAGGAGTTTTGAAACCAGCCTGAGCAAGAGCAAACCTGTCTCTACTAACAATAGAAAAAAAGTAGGCTGGCGTGGTGGTGGGTGCCTGTAGTCCCAGCTACTGGGGAGGCTGAGGCAGGAGGATAGCTTGAGCTCAGTAGTTTGAGGTTGCAGTGAGCTATGATGATGCCACTGTACTCTACCCAGGGCGACAGAGTGAGACTCTCTCCTTCTAAAAACAAACAAACAAACAAACAAACAAACAAAAACAACCCCACACACATGCACACACAAAAAACTCATCTTGGCATGTTGGGATGTTGGGGAGGAAGCAGAGTTGAGAACACCAACAGAACATTCTCCATAAAAAGGCCTATTCTCCATGGGAAAAGACACCACCAGAATCTTATGACTTAAGGGTGGGATATTCTCCCACACTAGTGTTCTCTAGCTTTCCTGTATCACATAAGAAAAAGAAAAAAAAAAGGTATATAACACTTTCCCTCTTGCCATCTTACTACTATATCAACAAGGCTCCAGTATAATGACAATGAATTGCCAAGAAAGGGCTATACGATGCAAATGCAGGAGTACTTAAGGAAGCCCTAAGTTGACATGGAAAGAAAAAAAGTATAAGAACAGAAAACTACAGATCAGGAGGCCCATAGATTCCTAAGAAGAATAAAAGTCAATAAACCTACATCTAAGGCATAGTATATTCAAAATGCGGAAAACCAAAGATAAAGAGAAAAGCTTAATCAAAGTGAGAGGTGCAGAAAAACTTTACCTATGGAGGAAGAGGCAGAATTTCAGTGAACTTCTCATTGGAAACAATGCAAGAAAGAAAAAAGTACAGAAAAATACTTGATGCTTTATATTCTATATCCAGTGAAATTATTCTCAAAAGTGAAGGAGAAATTAAGAATTTCTCAAACAAAAGATGAGGGAACTTATTACCATCTGACTTGCCCTTATTACACGAGGCGGGGTGGGGGGAGTAGTATAGTCACTCTAGAAAAGAGTTTGGCAGTTTCTTAGCACACTAAACATAGTCTTTCCATATGATGAAACAATTGTACTCTTAAATATTTAACCAACTGATTTGCAAACTTATGTTCATGTAGAAAACTGCCCGTGGATATTTCTAGCCACTTTAGTCATAAATGCCCTAAACTGGAAAAAAAACAAGATGCTTTTCAGTAGGTGAATAGATAAAAAACTGTGGGATATTCATTGTTTGGAATATTACTCAATAATAACAATTAATAAGATAAACCAAAAAATACATGGAAGAATATTAAATGTTTATTTCTAATTGAAAGAAGCAAATATGGAAAAAAGCCAGGACTACATACTGTATGATTGAATCAGATGATATTGTGGAAAAGGGAAAATTATAGTGCCATTAAAGAGAACAGTGTTTGCCAGGATTTTGGGCTCAGTGGACAAGGGCTGAATAGGTGAAGCACAGTGGATGTTTAAATCAGCCATTAATACTATTCTATATATGATTTTGTAATGATAGATAAATGACAGTAGCATTTTTAAAAAACTATTGAGGTTTATAGCACAAAGAGTCAATATTAATGCATGCAAATTAAAAAAGAAAGGAGGTTGGGGGAATCTCAAATGATTGAAAACTAGAAGAGAATCTAACTATAGTACAGATTCAAGACACAGTCTCACTGAAAGGGAAAGAAAAAGGTGGTGATATAAGTGACATTGGAAATGAGTGGACTCTAAGTTTAAAGATGAAAGAACTATACATCACATTGTAACCGAGTTCCTATAGATGTTCTTCATGGAGGTATGAGCTAACAGTTCTTATACTACCATATATACATACTGGAAATGAACAATTTGATAAATGAATACCTGTAGATAAGAGCCAGACTCAGCCTCCCAAGTAGCTGGGATTGTAGATGTCAGAGTTTACATAAAAACAAGGAGTGGAGGCTGGAATAATACATGTAGATTAAAAATTTATATATCACTATAAACTCAATTTTAGTTTAATATAGATATAAATGTTTACACATAGTAAATTTATCTATCTATCTATCCATCTATCTATATCAGTGTGTACATTGGTTAGACCACATACATTCCATTATTCTGTCATATGAGACTAGAAAGAATATTATTCCAATAGAGAGGAGCACATTTAGCACTCAAATATTAGATTTTAATATCATTCTTCAATTTAAAAAAAAGAAGAAAAAGTTGAAGGAAAAAGAAACATAACCAGATAGATTTTAATACCATTCTTCATTAACCCAACTAAAAGATCTGACAAAAGTCTGAGACAATTTGAACATCAAAAAAAATATATATTGGGTTTTATCTCAAAGAATAAAATAAATACCATGATATCATGAATTCTAAAATTTCAAGTGCATGTCTCACATTCAACTAGAGATGTTTTCTTTATTTCTAATAAAGTGTGTTGGTGGGTAAACAAACATAATTTAATCCAATTAAAATTAACGGCGATTACAGATGTAAATAGTTCTATCAAGAATGGGGAAAAACGAGAATTAGTCAAGATTCCATCATATTTTCTGAGCAATTAATAAAACCATTTTTAAAATAACTTGCTACTGACAAGCTTTTAAAATAAAATTATTACAATCTCACTCGGATTATGCATCATGCATGTACTAAAATAGAGTTATCATAGCTGCTGTAACCAAAGTTTTTGTAAATATATATATATACGTTTTTTGAGACAGAATCTCTCTCTGTTACACTGGCTAGAGTGCAGTGGCCTCATCACAGCTCACAGCAACCTCAAACTCCTGGTCTCAAGCGATTCTCTTGACTCAGCCTCCCAAGTAGCTGGGACTACAGGCATGCACCACCATGCCCCGCTAATTTTTTTTCTATTTTGTTGTAGAGACAGGGTCTTTCTCTTACTCAGAATGATCTCAAACTCCTGGGCTCCATAAATAAATTATATTAATTTTTAAGAAAATAAGTTCTTCCAGGTATCATATAAAACATTAAATACATCAAGGGAAAGAGTTGCAGAGTAATTTTTTGAATACTTTGATTACTGAAAAGCTGGACAAGGAAAAGAGAATACAAGGTAATTTCTTATTCAACATAGTAATTTAGGCATTTATCTTTAAGTATGTGAAAAGTTTTTGTCTCAATAAAATGCATATATATTTAATTATGTTTTTAAAAGCTCTGACATACTTATTTGATGGAATTAACATATTAAAGAAAAAAAACACACGGATGCAATGTACTATCCTTGAAGAAAAATAAGAAAATAATGTGTTTTTGAAAAATATTTTATTTCTGAGTATCTACTCAACTGCAACAGCTATATAATGCTGAAAATTGTAAGACATATTGAAAATTCACAAATACTTTAGTTTCAGGCAACAGAATATGACAAAGAGAATGGAATTTACACTTGTCTGAGATTCAGTACCTCAAGTAGTATCAAACATTTATACCTAAGAAAATAACAAGAGACAAAAAATGATATCTGTAAATATTTTAGGGAATAGAAAATGTAGTATCCAGCAAATCTCAACTCCAGTTTCCATCTAAGAAAAGGTCTTGTTTTTCTCAAGGATATGTTGAAATGTTAGACAGTATTCAATATTTCAATTTATCCTGATCTTTTTCAAATTCAATGATAGTAAAGGAAGAAAGTAAGCATCTTGAAATGCAATTCGAGAAAACAAAATAATTTTGTATTATATTTGAACATTTATCGTAGCTGTCACAACAATATAGACTCTAGAATCTGAGTAAAGTTGGTGCAAATTTAGACTACAAACCAAAATAAATATTAGAATACTATATGACTTTGAGTTTATTTTTTATTTTTGGATTTGAAATATCTGACCAGTGTAGTTTTATTAACTAAAAGATTTGTGCACTGCTGCACTATTATAGATAATTATTCAATAACATATCAAAGTAATGAATCAGGCTCAAATTCACAAAGATATTAGTATTGCAATAACTTATTTCAAGTTTTTATTCTTTTTCCCTTATTGCCTAATGCAGTATCCCAATACTTTAAATATCCACATCATATTATACTGTTAAATGCATCAGTAAGCTCAACTTCTAAAATATATTTTATCTTAGCCAAATATGAGACATCTTTGATAATGTACTTATGTATCAAAGAATATTCAGGAAATTCTCAGAAGTTACTAATATAAGATTTTGTTTTACCATCTCTTTTTCTATTGCATATATTATAAAAGTATCATAAAACATAAAATGTAAAAAGAACAGAGGAGAATGATTTGTAGAGAGTATTTCAAAAATACAAGCTATAATTATTACCAGAGTTTAATGAATAAATAGAACATAACAAAAATAAAATTGAGAAGTACACATAATACTAGATCAAAGTGGCAGAGAGTAAACCATTAATATAGTGACAATATAATGTGTAATGTGGGCTGAAGATATGTAAATGACTGTGAATGACCAAGAGCTTAAATTAAGAAAATACAAAGTAATCTTAAAATCAATAGGAAAAAAATTAGAGAAAAACGGAAGGGGACTCTAACTGGTACTAAAAATTTAAAATATATATTCAATGACAAATAAGCATAGGAATAAAAAATATCCAACAATTTATGTAGTAAAAGAAATAAAACTATGAAATAGGTAACAAAAATGTTACAATGTTGAGATGGTTAATTTTATATGTCCACCTGCCTAAGATATAGTGCCTAGTTGTTTGGTCAAACACTATTTAGCAAGTATATGTTGCTATGAAGGTATTTTGTAGATGAGATTAACATTTATAGTGAGTTGACTTTAAATAAAACATATCAAATGCCATTTTGTGGGTAGGCCTCATCTAATCAGTTGAAGGTCTCAAGAGCAAAAATTGAGGTTTCTCAGAAAAGAAGGAAATCTGCCTCGACTATAACATAGAAATCTGAATTTCTAGCCTGTTGCCCTGCTTTACAGATTTTGGATTTTCCAGCTCCCACAAGCTTGTGAGCCAAATCCTTAAAATCTTTCTTCCTTTCTTTTTGTCTCTATAATTTCATTTTAAAAATTTAATGTGGAAATTATTTCCAAAATGGTCACATAAGGAACTCAATAGACAACTCTATAGTGAAATAATTTAACTAGCAGAAAAAAATGTATATATGTATTTCAAGTATATGTATATAATTTTATTTCAGAAACATTAAAATGAATGCTTTTATTTTTAAAAGAGAATAAAAATGTATTTTATTATATAAGCACCAAAAAGATTAAAAAGTTTAATACAAAAATAAAACTTACACCTGGAAAACTATAAAACTTTTGGAAAAAATTAAAGTTTTAAATAAATGATTAAAAAATTCCTATGTTTATGGTAGGAAAATTTAATCTTTTTAATGTTGGGAACCTGTGTGTGGCCTTCCAGATCCCCAAGTGTGGCCCCTCCACCAAATCCAAACTTTACAGAAAAAATCCCTTTATTAAAAAGATTTGTTCTGTAGAATTTGAATTCAGTCAAAAGGCCACATTCAAGGATCCAAAGGCCACAAATTCTCTACAAAATCTCTATCAAAATCCCATTTTTTAAGGAATTGATAAGCTAATACTAATATTGACATAAATTTAAGTGACTTAGAATAGCCAAAAGAATCTTGAAAAGAAGATAGAGGATTCATATTTTCCAAATTCAAAACTTACTATGAGGCTACATTAATCAAGACAAGGATTAGAATGACTATAGACATATAAATCAATGGAATTAAACTGATAATCTAGAAATAAATATTTACATTAAGGTTAATTGATTTTCAACAAGAATGCCCAGATATTCCAATAGAGAAAAAATTGCTTTTTCAATGAATTATTCTGAAACATATACAAAAGAATGAATGAAATAGTGTCTTCCTCATATCATACACATAAATTGAACTCAAAATGGGTTATACTTAACAGCTAATACTATAAAAACTCTTAGAAGAAAATTTAGAAGAAACTTTGTGATCTTGGATTGGCAAAACCTTTTTAATTCTGGCTACAAATCACATGGTACAAAAAAAAAAGATAAATTGGACTTCATTAAAATTAAAAACATCTGAGATTCAAAGAATACAGAAAGTGAAAAGACAACCCAAATAATGAGAGAAAATATTTTTAAATTGTTTATATAATGAGCAATCTTTATCTAAAATATATGCATAACACTCATAATTCAAGAATAAAAAGGCAAATAACCAAATTTTTATAATGGGCAAAGGATCTGAATACATATTTCTATAAAGAAGATATACAAGTGGTCAAGTAGTACATGAAAAATATTCAACATCTTTAGCTACCAGGAAAATACATATGAAAACCACAATGACATATCCCTTCCCACCCACCTGGATGGCTATGGAAAAGATATGGAGAAACTAGAACTCTCATATACAGATTGTGAGAATGTGAAGTAACATCCCTGAAAACATTCTGGCATGTTTTCCAAAATGTTTAATGTGAGTGACCATTAATCCTTAACCCAGAAATTCTAATTTTTAGGTATAAACTTAAATATTAATATGTACATAATAAAATGAAAATATGTATGCACAGAAATACTTTTACAGAAATGCTTATAGGATCATTATTTATAACAGTCAAAAATGGAAAGCAGCCCAGTTCTCTGGATGTTGTTGGAAAATGGATATGGGATTTCTTTTTGGCATGGTAAAAATCTAAAATTGATTGTGGTGATGGTTGATTTAGTGTTGCACAACTCTTTGAAAGCACTAAAAAATCTTGAATGGTATGATTTAATGTGTGAATTGTATGATATATAAATTAACATTTCAATATGTCCAGGCAATATTCAGTATGAGTATAATAAATGACAAACCATAATCCAACACTACCTTAAAACATAAATAAGGGTGATTTATTTCAGATATCCAAGGTTAATAAATGTCTATAGCCTATCATTATAATACACAACTCATCTTTGGGAGATAAGAAGAAGGCCACTGGGTCCATTGACCTTTTGAATGTGTATCTGTGGCTCCAGTGGAGATAACTTGAAATCTCTCTTGAGGTCTGCATTTAACTTTCAAGGCTTGTTTGTCATTCAAATATCCTTTAACCTATGTTGGCAGCAGTATTTGCTCAGGAAGTCCTCACTGTGCAGAAACATAAAAATTCTCATGAAACCTTGTCTTCTGACACATGTCAAGAGAAAGAGAGTAATATACATTCATACCTTGCTTAAGGACAGGGATACATTCTGAGAAATGTGTCTAGACAACCTCATGATTGTGAGAACATCATAGAGTGTACTCATACAAACCTAGATGGTGCAACCTGCTACACACCTAGGCCTATTGCTGTTAGGCTATAAACCTGTAATAGCATGTTACTGTACTGCATACCACAGGCAATTGTAACACGGTGGTAAGTATTTGTACTTGTACTGCACCTGCAGGCAATTGTAATACGGTGGTAAGTATTTGTACTTATTTGTATAGGTAAGCAAATCTAAAGGTAGAAAAAGTACAGCATGGAGTACTACTCAGCCACAAAAAACAATGATCTAGCACCTCTTGTATTATCCTGGATAGAGCTGGAGTCCATTCTACTAAGTGAAGTATCACAAAAATGGAAAAACAAGCACCACATGTACTCACCAACAAATTGGTATTAACTGATTAACACTTATGTGCACATATAGAAGTAACATTCATGGGGTGCTGGACAGGTGCAGGGGAGAGGAGGGGACAAGTATTTTCACACCTAATGTGTGCTGTACGCACCACCTGGTAGATTGACACACTTGTAGCTCTGACTCCAACAGGGAAAAGGCAATATATGTAAACTAAACATCTGTACCCCCGTAATATTCTGAAAAAAAAGTACAACAAAAATATGGTAGAAAAGATGAAAAATGGTACATGAGTATGGGGCATTTGCTATGAATGGACCTTGCAAGAATGATGTTGCTCTGGGTGAACCAGTAAGTGGTGAGTGTGTGAATGCCTAAGACATTACTGTATGCTACTGTAGAGTTTTATGAATACCATACACTTAGGATACACTGTCTATACTATTTTTTCTTCAATAAATTAACCTTAGCGTACTGTAACTCTTTTACTTCATAAACTTTTAATGTTTTTTTAACTTTTTGACTATTTTGTAATGACACAGCTTAAAACCCAAACACATTGTACAGCCATATAAAACTATTTTCCTCCTTTATATCTTTATTCTATAAGGTTTTTTATATTTTTAATTTTTTTACTTTATAAACTTAAAAAAACCCAAAAACCTAAGGCACAAACACACATGTTAGCCTAGGCCTACACAGGGTCAGGATCATCAATATCACTGTCTTCCACCTGCACATCTTGTCTGACAGGAAGGTCATTATGGGCAAGAAGCTGTTATTTTTTTATGATAATAATGCTGTTTTTCTGGAATACCTCCTGATGTATATATACTTCAAACCATCGTATGGTTTATGGTAAGTACATTGTTTTGTCAAGTTTTAAAAAGTGGAAAAAATAAATAAAAAATTCATTACTTTCAAATTAATTTAAAAATCAATGTTGACATTTTATTCCATATTATATACATTTTGTGTTCTAAAAATAAAAGATATTTACTATGTGAAAATAGAGAATAAAACATAGGTATACATTGTGATATCTTTGCATATTCAGTAGGATAGATCTGTGAAATCAAATATACTGAAGTTTCATGCAACGCCATGATAATTCTTTTAAAAGGCCAAACAGATCAGAATTCATGCTGTATAATTCTGTTTACATAAAATTCAAATTAGATTGAGAGAAGACAGGAAGGACCTTTAGTATGCTATTTTAATTCTATTTCTTACACATTTTGAAGGTACATGGCTGTCATTAACTTTTAATAATTCATTAAGCTTTATATTTAAGATTTGTGCACTTTCGTGTGTGTGTGTGTGTATAAAACATATACAGTATATGAAAAGTATACATTATAGGGAAGTAAAAAATTTAAAATGTAAGAGGATTAGTATTGACTATATTAGTGAATTTTTTCAAGTAGAATAGTGTAAGGGTGCTTCTTAAAGAAAAAACAAATTTTGCATATCCTTTGTGGTGATTTGAAATTCTATCATAATGTATGATTACAGACATAACTAGAGAGAAATTTGTTAACCTCATAGTTCTTATGGCAATAAAACATACTGCTTATTTACAAAAAAAAATAAAATTCAAAATAAAATTCAAATTAACATGACTTTACTATGGCAGATGTTGTTTTCCTTAAATTAATCACATCCCACAAGTAAAGTATTTTTCTACTGATAATTTTTAATTGCAAATTATCACTCCAAAGAAGAGATTGGTCTTCCTAAATGGTAAAATAATTCAACCTGACAACAATAGCAGATGCTTTTAATAATGGTTATTAATTGTTGCCTTGATAAAATTAAGACATTCCAGCTTAATTCTGCTGAATACATACAATAATATTTCTAAACATAAGAACTGTATTCTCATGCTTTTTTTATCACTCATTAACAGTCAAATCATAAACACAGTGCAAAGCAGAGACTGACATATCACCAGTCACAACTTGAACATAAGTTTGTCATTTAGATAAATATGTTTGTATAGGTTTATTTTATCACCAAAATTTAAAAAATATAATGAACTACAGATTTGAAACTTGGAAACTTATCCATGCATGGTGGTTACTGGAAAACAGCCCAGACTATTTAACAAAGAGCTGAAGTGCAGATTTAGTCTTAAAAGTACTAAGTTGATTGGACAATTGGACCTCATGAGAACTTGAAGTTCCTCATCCTGGGTGTCATACTGAAAAGTAATTTTTCCTCAGATAAGGAATCCCAGCCTATTCTACATCAATGTCTTCATTCCTAAGGTTGGCCATACAACCCCTTCACTTCCACATGCAAAGATCTCCTGGCTTGGGAGTTGATCTCTGAAGAATTATCACAATCAACTTTGACTTGTTATAGATAAAATTATATACAATAATTATGAATAAACATAATGGACAGGCAATTATGCTGTAACATTAATACAGTTTCTGAGACTCTACCAGGATATGAATTGATTTAACAGATTGTTATAAGTTTCTCCTTATAATTCCTCCCTTGTAATTGATAACTTTATTTTTTTTATTTTTATTTTTAATTTTTTTTATTTCATGAAATTATGAGGGTACAAACATTTTGGTTACATTTTATGACTTTGCCATATCCCAACCATGATTTGAGATGTGACCTTTCCCCCCTTACAGTGCTCACCTCGTCCATTAGTTGTGAGTTTTTACCCACCCCAGCCCCCTTATCCCCAAAGAATATTATTACCGTGTGATCACCTTAGTGTTGATCAGTCAGTGCTAGTTTGATGGCGAGTATATGTGGTGCCTATTCTTCCATCCTTGTGATACCTCACTTCGGAGGATGGACTCAAGCTCTATCCAGGACAATATAAGAGGTGCTAGATCACCATGGTTTCTTATAATTGAGTAGTATTCCACTGTATACATAGACCATATTTTATTAATCCACTCATAAATTGACGGGCACTTGGGTTGTTTCCACATCCTTGCTATAGTGAATTGTGCTGCCATAAATGTTCGAGTGCAGATGTCTTTATTATAGATTAACTTTTGTTCCTTTGAGTAGATGCCTAATCGTGGTATTGCTGGATTTTAACACATTGCCACACAAAAAAATCAGAAACTTGTCCTTGGGGTCACAGTACTTTATTATGAAAATAGAATAAAAATTTCGAGTATAATTTAAACATAAATAGAAAAACAAAATGTATTGACTTCTATTCATTTAATTCACATTTTTAGAATTAAATTGTCAATGTTAATTGTAACAATAAGAACATCAACAAGTAAGATTTTATATATGCTTCATGTGGCCCCAGGGTCAAAACAAGAGTGAGTTAAATAAAACTGTCATGAAAGTTAATGTGTTAATATCAATTCTGTTTTGAATTTTTGTTTGCATTTCTCTTTTCAGCTGGGACTTTAAAACTTAATTTCAGAACAAGCTGCTATTTAATATGAGTACTGTATAGACAAGATTTAAAAATAAGAACTACTAAGCAGGAAAATAATAAAATTTAAATTATATAAATGGGAATTCCTTTTGGATATTTCCTCCTCTTGTAATGGCATTTTAAGCCATTTCTCAAATCTATGAATTGATCTCACCTGGTCTTCACTGATTTCTCTTACTGAGCTGTTATTTCTTAAAAGTTTACTGCATTTATCATTAATCTTGGTGTTACAAACTATAAAAAATGATGTTTCCTTAATTTTTTTAGGACTGCTACTTCTTATTTAAATGTTTTATTTTTCTTATCATCAATTATTTTTCTCATACATTTATCCTGTTCTTCATGCATAACATGAGCTGATTAAACTTTCCTTTTTTCCCCCATTTTTATACATTCTCTGTTGTTCTCACAGAGAAGAAATATATTTTGCCATAGAATATTGTAACTTTTTGAAGAAATACATTATTTAGTGACAACAAGCAAACAAATGAGTAAAATAATAAATACATTTCAAATGCCTCCACATCTCTAGCACTGCTGGGTTTATGGAAATTGAAAATAATACATATGTGTATGTGTGTGTGTGTGTGTGTATGTATTTTTTTAGTCTTTCTCTATTTTCAAAATATAAACGTTCCTGTTTGTCAACAATTTGTGGCAATGCCAGTGTTTTACCTTGCTATTGTGGCCATAACACAAAACCACAGACTGGGTGGTTTAACCAACAGAAATGTATTTTGGGACAGTTCTGGATGCTAGCAGTCCAAGCAAAGTGTCAGCATGTTTGGTTTCTTCTGTGACCTCTCTCCTTGTCTTGCAGATGGTCACCTTCTCACTGGGTCTTTATGTAGTATTTGCCTATAACTTACACCTATATACACCTTACTCTTGTATACTTTATAATATCTCTAGATAACTTATAATACCTAATATAATGTAAATGCTACATATTTTTTGTATTTTTATTTGTATTTTTTTATTATTGTATTGTTATTTTTTGAGCTTTTTTTTTCAAATATTTTCAATCCATAGTTGGCTGAATCCACAGACACAGAACTCATGGATACAAAGAGTCAACTGTATTCATATATTAAAAAAAAATTTGACTTTAAGTTTATTCTATTTTGGAAAGACCTCATTTAAAGACACTTTCTAGCAAAGTAAAAATGGAACCCAAAACAGAGAAAATCATGGTTACAAGAACAGTTTATTTAGACAAACAAGGAAATGAAAAGCATCTCAGGATGAGTTTCCTCTATGTTAAAAAACAAAATCAGAATATATTATATAATTCAACAGATAGTATTATTTAAGGGTTGGAATATATAAATAAAAATGGTGGTGCTAAGGCAAACTCTGTTAGGAGGAAATACATAAGAAATTAATGGCTCAGATATGAAACAAACTAATTCTGAATACTGCTGAGTATTTTTTATCAAGTAAGAGAAGAAAGCATTTGATGTTTATGCTTCAATTTTCTTCTTTGAAAGTTATTTTTCATGACAGCAGTTTATTTATGGATCCAATAAAAGCATGTAGTTGTTTATACTTTCATAAACTGAATAATGTATACATTGTTTATAATGTTTTAATTTCTGTAATTGACCTAAAATAGAACATAGAAACATTATCAAATTTTAGAAGACTATAAATGTAATAAATATTGATAAAGAAAATTAATATTATAGCTGATAATAATTGAAAGCATAGGAGATAACAAGGAAAAGTGTAAGAGGGAAGTGAAGGGCAAAATTTCTGATATATATCAGCAGGTATTTCTTAGATTTTATACTTCTGAAATACAAATTAAAAAGATGGGGTGGAAGTTGAGATATAAATCTCTATCTCAAAAGTAGCAAAAAAAAATGATTTACGATAGCATATGGTTATCTCCTCAAAAATAACCTATCATCTTATACCAGGATATATTATTTGAGTTCTCCTAAGTGCAAGGATTATTACGACATCAGTATTTGTTCTGAATATTTTCTCTTGTACTATTTTCCTTCTACAACTTAGCTCCACAGCAATCCATCTGAATTAAAAGACAGCCAGAATCTTTCAAAGAGTCGGGGGGCGGGGAGGGATTTGGAGTTATATTAAATTCAAGTTGGCATCCTATTTTTAAGAGCTTGTGATAGCTACTTTAAAAAAATAGGTATAATTAAATCTGCATTAATAAGATTTGAGATTGTTTGCATTAATATTATATCTTCTTCCAACCTAATTTTTTATTTTCAAACATTTCCTATGCTTACATACATTGTTCTTTTTAATATTCACTTTGGTTTCCATTATTATCTCTATTTTTTAGTTGTAAAAATACATCTTACTAGTGTTTGCCTTAATGAGCATCACGTCATGTTCTTGTTAGAGTAGATGGAATTTGCACTCAACTAGACAATTTCAGAACCTATACTAATAATAAATATGTCAAAACCTAATATGTTGTTTTCATACTAAAATTTAAAAAAACATAAATTTTTCTAAAATGATATTTTTCAAGATGGGCTTTTTTCAAGCAAAAAAAAAAAAGTGGAATTTCTTAACCAGTTTGAAATCCTGGCTATATTTATTCTAGGCATTGGTGCTAATTCAATATAATTTTAGAATGTCAAATTGTTTTGAGACAGTAGTATGCACTATGCTTTCAATTTACATGGAAGATTTTGAGGATCCAAACAGAGAAATCAAGTTTATTCATTAAAAGGTGCCATTTCAGCAGGTGGCCTGGGATTCTCTGTGAGTCATTTACTTCAGTGGCAAAGCACATGCTGTTATATTAACAGTCATCAAGACATGAGAAGTAATTGTGTTCTTTAGAGACTCTTTTAATTCACGTAGAGTAAATGACTCCAGTTTTACTTAAAATGAACAAAACAAATATGTGATAAAAACCCAAAATATTACCACTAAAATGTATGCTTCCATTTCATCATGTTTGTTTCTCACTTAGATGCTTAGATTGAACAGTTTCACAAGTAAATATAACTAGCTGGCTCATGTTTATTCATGAAGGGGAGAAAAGAACACCCTCTGTGTTCTCCACACAGGAAAATTTCCCTAGACAGGTCTGAATTCTGAAACCCAGAATTGAAGAAAGCCCAGAGTAAACCAAGTGGAAAGATGGAGGGATGTTCTGTTTTTTTCATTTACAATCTGTATATGCCACAACTGAATATGGTGCTCTACCTCAAAACAATGCATGCAGTCACACTGCAGTACTATCTCCTAATTCTCTCTGGAGAAGGAATTAAGTTCAGTTCCAACCTGACTTCTCTTACCTTGCAAGTACAAATACAAGGAAAGGAAATGCATTAGAATAGTTTGGGTCAGGTATTTCTCAACCTAAGTGACAAATATTTAATGTTTATTCCTATTGGATGTCACATGGAAGAGAGATGAAATTTAAGAACTTCAATAAATAGCGGTGGCTGAAAGATCATAGCTACGCACAAAATAAAGTATTCTGAGGGTATTGTGAGAAGCACAGAACCCACAAAGTGAGGCTAATGAGTCAATATTATTTATTTCTTAATTCTTATTTTCCTGTGTTTTACATTTCTCCCTCATTTAGTTTATTTGCATTTTTCTGTTTTTTATTTTATACCATTGTTTATATTATCCAAGCTTTATGTATTTTTAATTGTCTGTTTCTAGAAATGTCTCATATTTGTGCAACACCCTCCTCTGACCACTGTGAGGTTCCCTTCCTACTTGAATATAGTTCAGTTTGCATTTTTATATAGAAAATCTAACGTTAAGTAACAAATATGCCTTCTCTAATCAAAACATTTCAAAATGTCAATACAATATTATTAGGTAACCTCTGCCTTAGTTATTATGAAATATTTAAAATATGTTTTTCTTTCTGGTCAGCGCAAGTCTCATCTACTTGCTTATACCTGAGACAAAGGTAATTTAAAATTCAAAAATGCTCTTAAGATTTTTCTCATGAGCTCCATTTTCACTTGAAGAATCCTTTTTTAGAACTTATATTACAATGCACCTTCTCATTATTATAAATTTTGGGTTTATTTTTTAGATTTAGTCCAAAATATTAGAAATAATAATCCTCATTTTATGTATTTTATCCTCAATTTACTTCTCTTTCATGCCTCCATGGAACTCTCCTCTGCTTGCTCTAAAGCCACCAAATAGAGCTTCTTGCAGGAAACATTCATGGGTAACACTTTGGGTCTATAGATCCCTTGCTTTCTCTCCTTTCTTGCTCCCCACCCCCTGGTCGAGCACACATACGATGTCAGACTTTCCCCTTTCCGTTGGCTCAGTGAAATGTGCTGTCCTTTTCTCTCTGGATTTCTAAGTAATACACTGCTTCTGTTATTTCATGTTTGTTGAGTTGCCTCCTCTGTGTTTCACCTGATCAACTCTCCCAAACCTAACTTCATTCTCCCTCAGGGTTCTCCTAGAAAGTGGCTATCTTGGTCCAGATAAACTAGTCACAAGTCAGACTAAAGCCACAGGATGTCTGCCTCAGGATGTGAGAGGAACACCTAGTCACTGCTTGCACACTTAGGCATTAGGTTATCCATCAAAATAAAGGAGTGTCCCATGGAATGAACATTGTAAACATTAATGACCAAATCCCTTGTGACCCCATTAGGGGTCACAACTTTTTTTACAGCCAGTCTCCGGAGAGAGATCCTCAAAACCAAATTGGAGAGAAATATAACAACAGTGTTATAAGAATTCCTCTGTATACATGGAATTCAATAGTCCTGTCAAAATAGTTCTAGAGCTGTGTCATTTTTCAATAGTCTTTACTTTGGTCACTGTACAGCAGTGTCAAAAAGGAACACTCAGTCATTTATGTAACTTTTTTCATATTTTCTGGTTTCATTCTCTCTAATAGAAGTCTTAATATGTGTCTACTATGTAACCTGTATCTGTTTTTTCACTCCTGCTAAGATTAGTGCTTATAATTTTTCTTTATGCTGTTCCTCTAAATACATGAATTTTGTGTATTTTAAGGACTAACACAAATGTATTATATACAGTATCAAATGCATAATAAAGCACTATTTAAAAAGAATGATGCATTTAGCTTTTTCTGCTGTCATTTATGTCTATCTCTCATAATGGCCCTTGGTTAGGACATAAATAAAATAAAAATGATAATTTTTTTAGAATAAAAGATTTTAAAAGTATAGCTCTGAAATTTCCTTTTATTTCTCTCTGATCGCACTTTCAGAGCTTTAAAATATTATTTCCTGTATTAGCCTTCAGTGATGATAGGAGCAGAATTATTTTCCAAATGGCTTGCACAGATTGTCAATAAGAACACAATAATTCAAAATGCTATTCCCATGCCATCATGTATCATAGAAACATTATGTAAGCTATCAAAATATGACTGTCTTCTCTTATAAATTATTACATTTTATCTGAAATCCTTGCTCTTAATGATCTTGTGTCACCATTATGGATTAAAAAGTTATAGGAATAGAACTATTATTAAATGTGAAATATTAATAGGTATTTTTGTTAATGCTAGTGTCAGGGTGGCAGTCTGCTTTTGGTTCTTGGTGTGTTCTTGGCTGAAGAATGGCCAGACACACCAAAGTATCAGGTCCAGCCTCTTGGAGGACCATTATCCTACTTCTTTGTCTCCTTGCTTGAAAAAAATCACAAGCATGGTCACTGCAATGGAGTGACCACAAGCAGGAAGCAGTTTCACACAAGTAGCTTTTTTTTTTTTTT
>VBSM01000605.1:24556538-24568833 GCA_008086735.1 Cheirogaleus medius | reverse complement strand
TCTTTTGAAAACTTTCTGTTCATGTCCTTTGCCCACTTTTTGATAGGGTTGTTGATTTTTTCTTACATTCTTTGACTTGTTATTGGTTAAAGACATGATGCTTTGTCTAAAGGCTTGGAATGTTTTAACATAAGGAGCTGTTTATCAGAGGTAAGCCACTGGACATATATTTGTTGTGTAAATTGAGGACCTGCAGGCTTGTCTTGCATACCCTTAGGCCTGTTAATTGGTTACAAAGGATGTCCCCAAGAAGAAAGGGGGGCATGATGAGGCATGTTTGACCTCTCTTCTCCTGGCAGGCAATTTAGTTTTAAGACATTCCTTTGGCCAAGAGGGGGGTCCATTCAATCAGCCGGGGGGTGGGGGGGAGCTTTAAGATTTTATTTTAATTCACAATTCCCCAGTTTTGGAGAAGACCTGTCAGAGGCAGCATCTATGGCCAAACTCTTATTTTGTCCCATCTGTTGCTAAAATGAAACCGGTCTGTTTCAGTGAATGGAGAGAGACAAAATGACTTACTAACTGACTCTTTGGGAATTCTCAAGTTGTTTCTTTTTATTGGCCTATCCCAGGGAACAGCTTTCAGAGGTGTGGGCTGTTACCAAATGATTAACAGGTGTTCCCAAGGTTGTATCTGTGTATGCAAACTCATTTTCTAAAAGCGCCACCTGGGGGAATGAACTACAATATAGATTTAAGATAATGACATAATAATTAGCCTAAGGTTACTTTAGGTCACTTTCCAAATCCTATTATGCCTAGGCTGGGGAATTCCCAGATTGGTTAAGCATTCCCACCTTCCCCAGGTGTAACAGTTTCTCAAGATAGGATTAAGGGTGGAACAACACCAAAATGGAGGGCCCACCCTCATCCACCTTCCCAGGCAGTTTAATTAACTTTAATTGCTCAAGGCAGCACTAAAGCAAGGCATCCTTCTCCCTAGAAGAGCTAGAGATACTAACTCTCTACCTAAGAGGCAAAGTAAATGTCCTAGACAATTATTGTATGTACTTTTGTTCATTTCTTCTCTCACTTGACAAGTATTTGTTATATACACTGTTGTAAATAGTGATGATATAACAGGGCATAAAATAGAAAACAACTTTACTTTTCCTAAGTTATGTAATAATAATAAACAAAGTATAGTATTAAAAGTCTAGGCAGCTTTCAATGGATGCTATTCATTCAGCGATACTGAGAAAACTGCTGAAATAAAGTATGGAAGTTTTAAACACAATTTGAATGCTGAGCAAAGCTATAATCAAATTTCTTCTATTTTATAAATTAACCAAAATTATAGTATGATTTATAAAATTTGATCAAAATATATATGTTATGTATAAGATAAACCCTTACTTAACATCTATAGTTTGTTGGAAACTCTGACTTTAAGCAAAATAATGTATAACACCACCATTTTTCTTATCAATGTTACAACAAAATGATATTGAAGGAAACAGATTATTAGAGAACCTGCTGTACATAGTTTCACCTACAGAAAGTTTCCTTCCAAGAAGTTGCATCATAGTAACTTGCTTTTAAATACTATTTTTCATTTATGTAATTATGGACATTTTTCCATACGCAGATTCAATTCATACTATTTATGGTCTGGAAATAATTTCTCTATATCCTATTTACTTAATTCTGTTATATTTTTGAATATAGAATATGTTTCCTATTTTGATATTACAAAAATTGAAACAAACTAATGGCAGGATTGTTTCCAATAAATGTTATCTTCTACTACTAGTATTTCTCATTGAATATGGTAATTACTATGCATTTATAAAAGCATAGAAATTTCCTACCTCTTCATTCCGTAATTTTTTTATCACTTCTTCCTTATACTGTGGTGATTCTCAGTCTTTTGTTTTATTTTTTAATGTAGAGACTTTTATACTATATGGAAAAGTTGTGAAATGAAAGTTATGTGTATTAAATATGACGTGGGACAATCAGTATTAGCAGTTGAGAAAGTGTGTGTGTGTGTGTGGAGATGTGCATATTTAACTCGGTAGAATATGAATAATTTCATATCTATTCTAATCATACACGAGGCCTGACAGTTCTGATGTCTGTTCTGGATGGCAGTAAGATCTTAAAGTGAGGTCTGATATGTAGTAAAAACCGAGGAGCTAGAACACAAGAAGACCAAATGAGAAGAGAAATGTTGATGCTCATTAGTTTGGGAAACTATGTGACCTAAAAAATTAGTCAGTAGAAAAGTTCAAGGAATGTTTCGCAACAGATGGACTCTGTGTCTAACCCTGATTGTCATCATTCCACAAACTCACATATGTACATAATTTGGAAAGGCCATCTGAAGAGAATATGGCCAGCTCTTTACTTGGTGGCTGTAACTACAGCTGTTGTTATTTATGAAACTATTTGAAACCATCCATCTGCTTTTTGTTCTCTGTGTCTGCTTTCCTTGCTTCTTTTCTGTCTATAAATCCCACCTCCTCTGCTCAGCTCATGGGAACACTCATTCTATGGCATAGAATGTGGTGTTTCCCAAATCTATTATCAAAATAAAAGCTAATGATGATTTTTAAAAAAGGAAATTCTTAATATGTAGCTACTACTCAGTCATCAATGAAATTGTATCACCTATCTCAGGAAATATTTAAAGCTTGCCATAGTAGTAGATAGAACATCCAAGAATAAGTAAAAAGAATAATGTCAGAAATAATAACGACATTAGCAACACAAGTATTTCTGTTGTAGATGTGTGCTTTCTCCAAAGATATGTGAGTTTTTTCCCCCAGAAATGACAGAAATAATTATTAATTAATGGAGTAAAATACAGTGTTTCATAAATATATTGACATTGCTGTTTGCATCAGAAATACGTTTTGCAGATTCTGAGTGATTATTAGGACATTTAAAAACAAATGAGTTCTTTTAAGGATCAAAGATACCTGTGAATATTCAGGGAAAAATGTGACATAAAATCACTACTTATTATATTAATTTATTTTTTAAGAATTCCATGCAGCAAAACCTAGAATTAGTGTACTTAATGTGTTTTCATTTGAAAGTGACAACCTGAATAACATTCTACTAAAACATTTCACTCGTTACACCCAGGCAAGAACCAACTGATCAGAGAACATCAAATATAGCATGGCTTATGTGAAAAGCTCATTTTTCATGCATTTCATACTCAGTTTCATTAGGAAGAATAGATAGATTTTGAACATCTGTTTTTAAAAGCAAGTGTTTTAATTAGCAGGAAACAGAGTGTCTTCAACAATCCCATCGTTCCCAAGGGGAATTCCACCCTGAGGGAGTTAAAATAACATGCTGGTAACCTTCTGCTTGGAACAGAAGGATTATGACATTCTCTGTGGCCTTCCTGGCCCATGCACAAAGAACAGTTTATTGAATGAACTAAACTACCTAGGGGGCAGCATAAAGCAACTTTATTCTTTTCCAAAATTGTCTTCTCATTTATTAACTCTCTCAACTTGCTCTTCTCACCAAGGATGAAAGGTCTGGTTTTGCCAATCAGTGGGAGACAATTGGCTATTGTTCTATTAATAAAATATAGTCCACGAAAATATGAAAATTCTAAACTTTGCTTAATTTAAGTGAAATTCAAGACTATCTCTAGCCAGAAAAATCACAATGTGGAAAAGGAACGTGGGTGATCTTTTTCCTTTTCCTCACTTAATTTCATCCTCTGTTCATATGTTTTGTTTGGGGCATAACTACATTTTTAACAAGGAGACAGAGACAGGTAGGAGACACAAGTGATAAGTGTAGTTTATTGTGCACTGGGTGATTTCTAGTTAAATACAGCATATTCCAAATACTGATTTTTCCTTTTGTAGAATGTTTCCTATAATTTCTTCAGAGAACTCCTGCCAGTGTGACCTCTCACAATTTCCTTGATGCAGGCAATGTTTCTCACAAAGGGGATGACTTTTATTTAAGTTGCACAACTCAAATTTCTTTCCTTACTTCCTCATTCAGCCACAGTGAACGCTTATCTTTGTCTGACAAAATCCATAAGCAACTGCCTGTCTCAAAACAGTCAACTCTCCTCTCTAGGCTGATTAAGAAGCTAGGAATCCACTTTCTTTTCAATATTCTTTATTTCTTCCCCATACACAAGCTACGCGGAGCAAATGAAACAAAAATCTTAAAGAAAGAATGTACTGATTTGCCTTTATTAAAAACTTATACTCCATGAGAATATCACAGATAAAGCTGAAAGACAGGAAATATATTGAGAGATGATAATTGCAGCTCATATTAACAGCATAGCATGGATATCCAGAATAAAAATCTATCATCTATCTGTCTATAAAGTGGAAATAAGTCATTAGAATGAATGAAGTTATGAATTAACAAAGTGTAGAAGACAAATAAAATAGAATAATAAATATACCTCTATCCATTTCAGAGAAATGAAAACTACTAATAAAATGTGATTTTGAACACACCAAACTTTAAGGTAAGAGGCAAAATCCAACAATGACATATTGGAAAAGGGGAATTTTCATACTTGCTGGTAGGAGTATAAATGATAAAAACTTTTGGAAGAACACTTTCCTAACATTTGGTAAATGTGAGGGCATGCATATCACTTATTTGCAATCCCACTCCTTTTAATACACATAGACACACTCTTCCACGTGTGCTAAAAGAGGAAATCCAAGTATTTGACAGTTTTTGCAGTATTATTAGCAATAACCAAAAAAGTTGAGATAATCTAATTGCCCACCAGGAGAAGATGGTATGATCATATTATTAGCCATCAATGAACATAAATGGAAGCATATCTACTAATTCCTATGCCATCAAACAATATAATGATGAGTGGAGAAAGAAATTTTTAATCAAACTCAATAAATTCCGTTTTTAACTATATAAGTAGTTAAATGTTTAAATAAGGATAGTAAACACTACATTCAGGATAGCAATACATACAGGAAAATATTGAAGGAGAATTGGGTCAAGGGCTTCAAATATACATGAAACAATTTCTTACTTAAAATGTAATAAAATAAATATTGCAATATTTAGTACATGTCAAAGCAGGATGGTGTATATATCACCACTCATTAGTTTGGTACAGTTTAAAATATCTCAGAATAAAATGAATAAAACTATAAAAATACCTAATAAAAATGCCTAATAAAAATGTAAGTGGTGTTTTTATAATCTTTTAAAATAAATGATTTCCCAGGCATTAATTCCTGGACACCAAAACCTTTTGTTATAAAGGGAAAAATTTGGTCGGGTGCCATGACTCACACCTGTTATCCTAGCACTCTGGGAGGCAGAGGTGGGAGGATCATTTGAGCTCAGGAGTTCCAGACCAGCCTGAGCAAGAGCGAGACCCATCTCTACTAAAAATAGAAAGAAATTGGCTGGACAACTAAAAATATATAGAAAATATTAGCTGGGCATAGTGGCACATGCCTGTAGTCCCAGCTACTTGGGAGGCTGAGGCAGGAGGATTGCTTGAGCCTAGGAGTTTGAGGTTGCTGTGAGCTAGGATGACGCCACAGTACTCTAGCCCGGGGAGCAGAGTGAGACTCTATCTCAAAAAATAAAAATAAAAAAGGAAAAAAGTTGATAGATATTATTATACAGACATTTGAAATATTTATATGTAAAACTATAGTGTAAAAATAAATAAATACCATGTTTCCCCGAAAATAAGACCTACCCATAAAATAAGCCCTAGCAGGATTTCTAACCATTTGCACAATATAAGCCCTACCCCGAAAATAAGACCTAGTGATGGGCGTGGCTACGCAGCGTATCTGCACAACCCATGCATTTCGTTGCAGAGTGGTAAAGAAGACGAGCAGCCCTTCTCATCTGCCCCATGAGAGCTCTATTGCTCGACATGAGAGACTGGGGACAATGGTTCTAAAGGAAATAGAGTCACAAGAAATTAAGGATGGAATTCGGGGTTTGGAGCGCTATGATGATGTTCCAGAAGAAGCCGTCTTAACTATATTTGAACAAATGTAGGTTGTTGTACCGTACTTAAAAAAAATAACACATCCCCTGAAAATAAGCTGTAGGGTGTCTTCTTGAGGAAAAATAAATATAAGACGCTATCTCATTTTCAGGGAAACACAGTATCATATTTGGTAACATTACATTCAATAATTATGGTACAACTTATAAAAATATTTGGCTTATCAAAGATAAGTATCTTAAGGAACTAAGAGAATTCCTTAGTTCTGATAGACATATAAAAGGGTACATTTTAAGTATTATTAATTTTCTGAAATTTTCTTTGAAATTGTTGAATTTGATTATTTGTCTGGATGCTCATATCTAGTTTATTAAATATTTTTATTCAGAATTTTGAAATCATTGCTCCACTATTTTCCCCCTACTGTCTGCTTTGCTAATGATTGTTTGAAACAAATCTGCTTCTCATTTATATTCTAGGGGTTTTTTCCCCTCCGTCTTGATCTCTGAATTTAGACCTTTTCCATTGTCTTTGAAAAGAAATTTCATTTAATTTCTAGATGATAACTCTTTTCTAATTTATTGTTTTTAGAACTCAATATGTCCTTTTAATGTGAATTTATCTCTATTGTGATAACCCTTGTGAATTTATTTTTATTATAGTTGTCCCTTTATTATTTTCTTCTCTATAGTTTTCATCTTTTTATTATTTGTGCATTAAACATAGACCTACATTGCTGTAAGTACTTAGGAAAGTTAACAAACACACAATGATCCCCAAACTGAATAATTTGCTAGGGGAGGGGACTTTATTATAAAAGGTTTTTTTAATGCTTTGATTGTTCTCTATGTCCTGATTCTCTTTACTTTTTATTTTATTTATTTTTTAGAGAGTCAGGGTCTCACTATGTTGCCCAGCCTGGTCTCAAACTTCTGGGCTCAAGTGATCCTCCCACCTCAGCCTCCCAAAATGCTAGGATTACAAATGTGAGCCATCATACCAGGGCTGTCCCCATTTTTTTTTTTTTTATTGAGGCCAGGAGAATGTTGCTTACACAGCTCCAACTACAGGGAGGATAACTGACCAAGGATTCCAGTTGCTGTGATTTGAAAAGCATCCTTACATTTGCACCATTCTGGGGAACCACATGAATTCTTAGACACTCAACTTGGACTCATGCACTTCCTGAAGGCTTGCCAACCATTGCTCAGACTGTATGGCAGTACTGGATGATTTCATCATCATTTATTCTCTCTCCTTCACTCAGGGTCAGCCTGTATCATATTCCGACTGTTCTCCCAGCATCCTTTGGCTATTGCCATTTTCTCTCATACAGGTGTTTTCCTTTACACATTTCATCCTATTTTGGCATTTCCCTCTCAAAGACTAAACAACTTTCAATTGCACATCAAATTTAGCTGAGTATTTTACTTATTTTACTTTATTGCTTTGGTTTTCTTTTGTAGAACTGTAAATGTATAAATAGATTCCTTTATATTCTTTGCCCCAAGTACTTTTCTGGTCTGTTTGTCTTGCTCCACAAAAGTCTGTATTTACATAATGGATGAAATATTTTCTCTTTTTTTCCTTTTTTTAAAAAAAAATTATTTATTTATTTTTATTTCAAAGTATTACAGGAATACAAATATTTTTGGTTACATGGATCACTTTCATAAGGTTTCATAAGAGTCATCATTATAAGCGTGCCCATCACCCAGATAGTGTTCATTGTAGCCATAAAGAAGGTTATTACCCAGCCCTTCCGCCCCCTGTTTGATTTCTGTTGACTTTTACTTCCCTCTATGCACATGTGTGCTCATCGATTAGTTCCAATTTAATAGCGAGCACATGTGATGTTTGCTTTTCCATTCTTACTTCACTTAGGATAATGATATGCAGTTCCACCTAAATTGTTACAAAAGGTACTAAGTCATTTTTCTTTATGTCTGAGTAGTACTCCATGTTATACATATATCACATTTTGTTAATCCACTCATGAATTGATGGGCACTTGGGTTGAGTCAATATCTTTGCAATTGTGAATTGTGCTGCAGTAAACATTCAAGTACAGTTGTCTTTGTCTTTTTGATAAATACGACTTCTTTTCCTTTGGGTAGACACCCAGGAGAGGGATTGCAGAATCAAATGGTAATTCTACTTTTAGTTCTTTGAGGTATTGCCATAGTATTTTCCATAGAGGTTGTACTAATTTGCAGAGCTTCATCCCAGAGGTGCAAGAATGGTTTAAACACATGTAAATTGAAATTACTTTCTGAAATATTTTCAATAGTACCAGCATTTTTATCATTGAATATCTTTTATATTTTACCACATTCTATTTTCTTTGTGGGCATTGCATTATTTTTCTATGGCTGACATAAAAATTATCACAAAATTAGTGGTTTATAACAGCACAAATTTATTTCCTCATAGTTTTCTAGAAGTCTGACCAGTGTCACCGGCTAATATTAAGGCAAACAAGATTTTGTTGGCTTCCTTTCTGGAGTTTCTAAGGAAGAATCCATTTCCTTGCTCATTAAGGTTGAAGGCAGATTTCGGTTCCTGTGATTCCAGGACAAAGATGCCCCTATCCTGCTGGCTGTCAGCTGAAGGATGTTCACAGCTTCTAGAGGCCACTGCACTTCTTCGTTAAAGACCCCTATCTCCCACCTTCAAAACCTACACAAAGGGTTAGAGTCCCTTTCCTACTCCTCCTGCGTTCTTCTTTGGACAAAGTTGTACTACCTGTCAGAACATCCACTCAAAACTTTGTGATGGGTGTAGTTGGACACTATTTTATTTCTGTTATGGACAGAGTATTTGTTTCTTCCTGCCAAATTTCCATGCTAAAGCCCTAATCCCTAATGGGATGATATTTGGAATTGGGGCCTTTGGGAGGTAATTAGATTTATATGAGATCATAAGAGTGAGGCCTCTATGATGAGATTAGTGCCATTATAAGCAAAGGAAGAGAAACCAAAGCATGTTCTCTCCCACTCTCTGTCCATCAAGTAAGGACACAGTAAGAAGGAAGCCATCTACAGCCAGGAAGACAGCCTTCACTAGGAATTAAATCTAGCAGTACCTTGATCTTGGACTTCCTAGTCTCCAAAACTGTGAGACATATATGTGTGTTGTTTTAGCCACCTAGCCTATGGTATTCTGTTATAGCAGCCTGAGCAGACTGAGATGATTCATTTTCATTTCTGTCCTATCCCACAAATTCAGTGGCCCCCTATTTTCATATATTTTTACATTTACTTACTGATATCCCTTAAAAGGTGATGGAGGTTGCTGAAGCTGTCTGTCAATTGTATGTTCTTATGAAGGCTTACTAGATATTAAATTTTTACACTTTTCTGTTGTTGTTGAGTCCCATATATTTATTGCATTTCATTAAAGCTAGAATTCTATATGGCAAATTAGAGATTTTCTAAACATTCTTATTTCTAACTCATAAAGAGACTTCTTTTGTCTTAAACCTCATCTGTCTATAAGATAACCTGAGTCAACTGAGTCTGTCATTTTACATCTATAATATTTATATTATGGTAGCATATTACCAATATAAAATATTTATATTTTCATTTGTAAATTAATCAATGTTTTAGCTCAAATACTATGTCTAATATACTTTATCTAAAATATATAGTTTTGGTTTTTCTTTATAATTTTTAGAATTTTAAAATTATTAAGTATCCAGTTAATAATAAACTCAGAATTAAAAATCATAGAGGACTTTTGATATATAATTTAAAATTGATATCATTATGAGAAAAATTGAGCTCCTAACATACACCTTCCACTTTTCAAATAAATTATATTCTGGAAAAAAATTCTTGTTCATTTTTAATCAACACATTAAAATATTTGAGGTTCTATAATTCTTATGGTTTCATGCCTTAGGTTTAAGTCTGTTATCCATGGTGAGTTGATTTTTGTGAGAGGTGAGAGGTGGATCCTGTTTTAGTCTTCTATGAGAAAAAAATGTTAGAAAAACTCTTATAGACATCAGCCCAGGCAAAGAATTCATGAAGAAGAACCCAAAAGCAATCACAGCAACAACAAAAATAAATAAATGGGACCTCATTAAATTAAAAAGCTTCTGCACAGCCAAGGGAACTGTCATTAGAGTAAATAGACAACCTACAGAATGGGAGAAAATATTTGCATGCTATACATCCAATAAAAGGCTGATAACTAGAAGCTGTAAAGAACTAAGCAAATCAGCAAGAAAATATCAAACAACCCCATAAGTGGACAAAAGACATGAACAGAAACTATTCAAAAGAAGACAGACTAATGGCCAACGAACATAAGAAAAAGTGCTCAACATCTCTAATCATCAGGGAAATGCAAATTAAAACCACAATGAGATATCATGAACTCCAGTGAGAATGGCTTTTATCAAGACGTCCAGAAACAACAAATGCTGGCATGAATGCAGAGAAATAGGAACACTCACGCTGCTGGTGGTATTGCAAACTAGTACAACCTCTATGCAAAGTAGTATGGAGAGCCTTAAAGAACTAAAAGTACAAATACCATTTGATCCAGCAATCGCTCTACTGGGTATTTATACAAAGGAAAACAAATACATTATATAAAAAAGACACCTGCCCTCTAATGTTTATAGGAGCACAATTCACAGTTGCAAAGATGTGCAAACAACCCAAGTGTCCATCAATACATGAGTGGATTAATAAAATGTGGTATATGTACACCATGGAGTACTACTCAGCCATAAAAAATGGTGAACTAGTATCTCTTGTATTAACCTGGATGGAACTGGAGAGCATTTGTCTAAGGGAAGCATCACAAGAATGGAAAAACAAACACCACCTGCACTCACTGTTTAATTGGAACTAATCAATCAACACTTATGTGCACACATGGAAATAATTTCCATTGGAAATTAAGCAGGAGGCGGAGGGGATGGGTAAATCCACATCTAACAGGTACAATCCATACTATCTTGAGGATGGGCACACTTTTAACTTTGACTTAAACGGTAAATGCAATTTATGTGATCAAAACATTTGTACATATCATAGTATTCTGATATATATTTATATATATGTATGAATGAGGTTATGATGAATAAAAACTTGCACATAACTGGTGAATATTTAGGTTGCATTTTAATTATTTCCCCCAAAGTTATGATTATATCAAGTTTGCTTAAGTCTCTTGCGTTTCATTTTTCATTTTGAAATTCATTTTTTCTGTTTTCTAAATTGAGACTACTTGAGTGACAATTAAATTGCATCTTCTGCCAATCAATCAAATATGCATTTCATGTGAAGTCTGAAAAGATAGTGTACATCTGACATGAAACTAGAATTGGTGTTTTTGTAATGAGGAGTCAAAATGAATTGTATGAGATGGGATGAATGTGATTGTAATGGTTATTTTGTGAATGGCAGTTCAATAAATCAAGTTACCTTATTCATTCATTGTGAAATATACTGTTCTCTGATTTATTCAATTAATAACTATATAATTTGAATTATATGTTTACTTTTAAGTGAACTATTTCTATAGTGTAATTTTTAGAACTTATTTGTATAACTAAAATCTATCAATATATAAGCTCTTTACAACTATCTTATTAGATAATAGCATTTATTTCCTAAGTTCTGATATTTTTTCCTTTTATAAAAAAGTCTTCATTTTAAGAATAAAAGGAATGCATAATTATATAGTTCCCTTTTTGAGAAAGGTTACTGAATAAATTAACAAGTAATAAATATAAACACATAAATTCTACTTTTACTATTCATGTAGATATTAAAATTTGCTTAAAGTTATATTTTAGTCATTATATATGGTCAAAATTTTAATAACTTTTGTACTTAATTTTAGTCTTATATAAATAGTGTTATTATGTACCATACCAAGCTCAGAAATTCAAATATTAAACTAAACTGGCATATGAGTCAGTTTAGTTTAAAACAGCATTTAGTTTTGAAAAACATTTAAGTATTTTTTAAAATTTTGTTTTATATTGGTGGCCTATTTTTTATTATTGAATAATTATATGTATCTTAACTATCATTTTAGTTCTATATTCATTTGGAATATATTTTATTTGACAGTTTCACAAATTTGAATATTTTTAAAAGCTATATTAACTACATATATCATTAATGGCTAATATTTTAATAATTTCACAATGTAGTATCTTTTTCTTTTCTGGTAGAAAATATATATTGTTCATATAGCAAATATATTCATCATTTAAGAAAATAAAATTAGTGAGAAGTGAAGTAAAGATTATATTATTACCCTAGCTGGAAATGCAAATCAAAACTGCAATGAGATATCACTTATCTCCGGTAAGAATGG
>VBSM01000605.1:24532008-24556438 GCA_008086735.1 Cheirogaleus medius | reverse complement strand
AAAAAAAAAAAAAAAAGATTATATTATTACCCTAGCTGGATTACAACTCAACCTTACTTATGACACAGGTGCTCTTATCTTTACCAAGAAAGATTCTTTTCAGAATTAAAACTTTGCAGCAAGATAATGGAAATCTATTATAGGTTATGGATCTTTCCAATTTTATTTTAATTGATCAAAAATTGAGTATGATCACTCTGCAAAAGACAAATTCATTAAATGTTTCCTCAAGTATCAGAAACAGAGTCCATGATTGCTGTACACCTATTAATGTTTTCTAGGAAAGGAACTAAATATTAAATTTATCTTAAAGATAAATAATAAAAATAAGTAACTTAAGCAATATACATTTAAAAGAATTAATAATCTGCAGTGTTGCATAGACCTTAGAAGTTGTATTTATCCCTAGATACCAAAGAACATACTTATACTATGAATGAATTAGTATAAAAGTTTTATAGTATATTAATTATTTCTCACTATAAAGTAAGAAAACATTTTGATATGAAGTATCAATATAAAATGAATTATGTTCTATAATATTATGCATGTTATTATATTTAATATAATTTCATATTATGTTTTACTCAAAATATTATGAATGCATTGAGTTTAGTTTTTGGAAATAATTATGTAATGATATGACACCATGCTTACTTTTAAACAAAAAAGAAACAGAGAAGCAAAAATCAAAGGAGTTCACTTACACTTGTAGGTGAAATTCCTTATAATTATAGTATATAATATTTTTAGATATTCATTTAAAGAATGAAGTCAGTGGGCAATTCCTCTGAATAGAGTGGCAAAAATTTGTAAAATCTAATTAGGAATTATCCTTCTTGATTGTATTTTGAGACATACTTTTTAAAATTTATAAAATAACTCAGGCATTTTTGAAAATACCATATGAACCAAAATAAGAATCTGTCTTGGAGCCAATGCAAAATTAACATTTCTTTCTGCATGTCAATGAAGAACACAGCTCATTGACTTTTCCACCTATTCTCTTTATTAGAGTAGGCAAACTATGTACTGCTGGCCAAATACAGTCTGTCATCTGTGTTGTGAGGTAGGAATGTTTGTTGTTTTTGTTTTAAATGGCTCGTTTTAGTTGGTTATATAACCATCTACATAATATCCTCATTTTTGCCTCTTGGGCTACAGGGCTGATATATTTTCTGTGCAGAATTTCTACAGAAAATATTTCTCAACTCCTGTGACTTGAAGCAAAACTACATAAAAATTTATATCCATATGTTGATGTGTTTACTGTACATCATTCCTGATTTTTTTTTAGTTCTTATAAAAAGTAGAAACAGGTATTTGCATCTCTCACTTTCTCCTCCTCTTGCTCTTTACTATTGTCATTATCTGAAAACAACATTTATTTTCATCAACTAGGTATAACATTCTTAGAAGAATATATAATGAAAATATACTTTATAAAACTAAATAATACAAATATGTGGAATGATTTTATTAATGTATTTCTTTTTTCCCTTGTTCCATAGAATTCCTGAGATTCTTTATTTTGTATATTTTAAACAGTTATTTCAAAACACAATTTTCTGACTTGTGAACAGTATTTTGGTACATATCAACTGTGTTGCCTCTACAGAGTCCCCTAAAAGTAAAACAAAAAACCAAAACAACAACAAAAAAAGAAAACAATTTGATGAAGAAATTAGCATAGCCCCGATGAATTTAGATAAAGCAAGAACCTCAAGAGGAAAAAATTGAGTTGTCTCACTAAGGTAGACCAAAAAGGCAAACAGCAGGCTTTAAAAGAAAAGGGTAAGAAGCACAAACAAGTGAGAAAATGGACTGGAATCTGTTTCAGTCTATGAGAATGCTCTCCCTACCTAAGATTTTAAATAAGTATTAGAAGAGCAGGATCCTAATAGATTTGAGTTACTGACATTGTTGCTAAAGGAAAGAAGTGTGGTGATGGTGGAAAGATTTATGTTTGATCTGCTTCCATTTTATATTAACATCTTCAGAGATGTGGGGGCCATGTTTTCAGTCCTCTGGCCAGGCTTTCACAAGCCCCCTGAGTTTTGCTCGGTGTTCGTCATGGGCTGGATGGTGTCTCGAACTCCAGAAACTCCCGTTTGGCTATGACAGCTTTGGCAACATGTAGCAAGAGGAACTCCTCAGTAGAGGGGGCTCCTGTTTCAGGGTAGAACACAACTGAAAAAGTAAGTGTTTAAGTAATTCCCCAACATATAGATAGGCTGTATTTCAGCACTTTGTATAAACTAGTCATTTAGAGTGTGGAAACTGTTTTCCCTTTCAAAATTCTCTCCATCTACTTCATAAAAATGGAGGCCGTGTGTGTGGTAATAAGAGGACAGGTTTTAGAAGCAGCAGTCCTAAGTTAAAATTCAGCATCTGCTATTTTTCAGCTGTGTATTTATTATTATTATTATTTCAGCATATTACGGAGGTACAAATGTTTAGGTTACATATATTGCTTTTGTCCCCACCTGAGTCAGAGCTTCAAGCACGTGTGTTTCCCAGACAGTGCCCATTAGATGCCCATTAGGTGTTAATATACCCTTCCCCACCTTCGCCCTTCCATCTACCCAACACCCAATGAATATTACTACTATGTGTGTACTTATTCTTGAGCAGAGTACTTAACCTTTCAGATCCCAGTTTTTATCATTTTTTCATTTCAATACATTTAGGGGTACAAGTAGATTTTTGTTACATGGATGAATTTTATAGTGGTGAAGTCTGGGCTTTTAGCAAAGCTGTCACCCAAATAGTGTACGTTGTGCCCAGTAGGTAATCTTTCATCCCTCACCTCCATCCCAACTTTCCCGCTGCAATCTTCAATGTCTATTATGACATTCTGTATGACCATGCATATGCATAGCTTATCTCCCACTATAAGTGAGAACATGTGGCATTTGGATTTTCATTCCTAAGTTACTTCACTTAGGACAATGGCATCTAGTTCCATCGAAGTTACTACAAAAGATACTATTTCATTCTTTTTTATGGCTGAGTGGTATTTCATGGTGCACATTTTCTTTATCCAGTCATGAATTGATGGGCACTTAGGCGATTACATATCTTTGCAATTGTGGACTGTGCTGTGATAAACATACAAGTACAGATGTTTTTTTGATATAATGACTTCTTTTCCTTTGGATAGATACCTAGTAGTGGGATTGCTGGATCAAATGGTTGATCAACATTTAGTTCTTTGCAGTCTCCATACTGTTTTCCATAGAGGTGTCCTAATTTACATTCCCACCAGCAGTGTATAAGTGTTCCCTTTTCACTGCATCCATGCCAACACCCATTGTTTTTCAATATTTTGCTAATGGCCACTTTTACAGGGTTAAGATGGTTAATACATTTCTTTTGAGAGAATAAACCCTTTTTAGGGACATGAGAGGAAAAAAATGCTTAAGCAATATATCAAAATGTATCAAATGTATCAAATCAATCTAATGCAATGAGGCAAAACAATGCATAATAAAATAATGTACTGATACAGTGATGACATATCATACACAAGAAATTTATCAAGATAGAGTAGGCTACGTTATCTCAATGCAGTTTTTTTTTTTTTTTGAAACAAGGTTTTGCTTTGTTGCCTGAGCTAGAGTGCAGTGGCTTCATTATAGCTCACAACAACCTCAAGCTTCTGGGCTCAAGTGATCCCCTGCCTCAGCCTCCCGACTAGCTAAGACTATAGGCACAAGCCACCATGCGCAGCTAATTTTTCTATTTTTTGTAGAGATGGGATCTCACTCTTGCTCAGAATGGCCTAGAACTCCTGGCCTCAGGAATAGAACATACCAGTTATTCTTAATTTTTCCCTACTAATGCTATTTTTTAGGTCAAAAACACCAGTAAAGAAATTAAAATATCAAAGTATTAGGTACTTTTCCAGAAATTGTCCAATATATTTTAATACATGAAAAATATTTTATACTCATAAAAGTAGCACTTTTTTCCACAGTGCCTTTCAATTACCTCAATAAATACAAAATTGTTATTTTATTTGTAAATACTAATTAAATGGTAAAGATCTAATACTAGTTATAAGAAATAGCCCGACATTCTGCTTCAATAAATATATTTTTAATACTTGGGGCAGCATGATAAATTAGATTATTGAGAATAAGTGAGTTAGAATCATCTTTATTTTTTCTTTCTAATCTTTCATATTGACTCTTGTTTTGTCTAGCTCAACTTGGGTCCCAATATTTGTTAAAGGGAAGATTGAGTGAAAAAAATAATGAATTAATTATACAGTTTGGGATTCAGTTTTCCATATCAAGTTTTCCCATCTCATAGCTTTCTGTTTTAAAATTTGCTTACATTTTATTTTTCAGACCAAATCAAAGGTAGGCAATTAAAGCTATCATACTTGTTTTCACTGCATGTACTCTTTAATGGGAGTAGCCTTTAAAAAAAATCAATGGTTATTTAGGAAACTACTATTTTACTTTACCAATGCACAATAGCACACTTTATCAACACACACAAAAAATACAAAATAAAAGCTTATTAATCTCAATACATTAATGGAACTTGTTATTTATTTATATGTTGCAGTGTTGTTAATGTGTCTTCAGATACTATCTTTTCTATTTCTGTGAAACACTTATTTTTTTTTGAAACACTTATTTTTTAATATTACTTTTTTTCTTTCATAATCCAACCTCTAATGGAAGCGTCTTCATTTCAAGCCACATCCTTCCTTAGACTGTGTATTACCATCTCTGCCACGCCTATTTCCTCCTGCTCTTACATCTGTTCTTTTCGGTTCCATAGTTGTCACTGTTCGCGTATCTGTTCTCACTATGTTTCCATTCAGGCACCTTCTCATTGTAATGGCTAAACCTTTGCTATCTTTCTTCTTTTCTACAGTTTTCACCTGACATCACTTCAGGCACAAGCACAGCAGTTGACTCTTCTGGTTTCAGATACTTCCTAGTTATAGGCAAAATAGTATTTGCCATATTATCTTTCTCCTAACAATGCAGGCATAGGAATGAATGATTTTTTTCCCTCTCTTTATAAATTTGTATGTTTTGAAGCACTTGTGAAAAGATTCAGATTAGAGAGTCACTGTTATCCCTGCAGTGGGCAGGTTAGCTCTAATGACAG
The DNA here is from genome assembly GCA_008086735.1 of Cheirogaleus medius. Lineage (NCBI taxonomy): Eukaryota > Metazoa > Chordata > Mammalia > Primates > Cheirogaleidae > Cheirogaleus > Cheirogaleus medius. The sequence continues at coordinate 24,551,305 of VBSM01000605.1, read as the reverse complement.
TTCCACCAAGACTGTTCACAATGGAGAATGGTAAGTAAACAAATAAAAAATCACCTGTGTTGTCAAAGAAGAATGAATACTTTTGTTCAAAAATCCATAACTAACGACTACGTATATTACTGTATTATCATAGCCGTTGACAAAAATATAGGTATAACCTGATTATTTAAACTCGAGGCTCTGCCATTTTACTTACATTATTACTTATTGTCTGACATACTTCATTGACTTCTTTGGAGTGCAAGTATCTAAACTTGTCCAAATCTAATGAACACTCTCCATTCCTAGTAGGATTCTGGCTAATAATTTTTGAATTACTGATTCAATCAGTAGTCATCCTTACAAAGTTGAAGCTATATTACCAGTAATTCACTTTATTGTCCTGTATTTTTTACTCTTCAGTGAAGCATTGATTAAAATGGTTCCAGAATACTGCATGACACACTAGTTAAAATTTACTATTTTAGTTTCAGAATTTAGAAAATCATATTCATGAATCATTTCTTACTCATACTATATAATGCAAATAAATCTGAAAGTTGGAATGAATTAATTCCCTAACTGGTACTCAACTCTTTACAGGCAAATACTATTTCTCATTCATCTTTTTTATCCACAGTCTACAAAATTCACTTTACAGATATTTGTTAGATTTAGAGTAAAGTTAAATGTAAAATGGCTTTTCTGAATTTTTTTACAAAGGATAAAAAAGAATGGGGCAGCATGGAGCTCTGTGCACCTTGCTTGAAGCATTTCTGAGAGACAGGATATTACCATAAACCATTTTTTCCAATTTAGCATTTCTTTTATTTAAACTCTATTATCCTACCTGTACTATACATCATAATCATTTCTTTTAGAATCTTTGATCCAGGTAGTCAACATGCCCCAACATTAATAGGCTAACTCTGTATAACCTGCTGTTTTACTTTTCTAACAATTTCATGCTTCCTTCCACTTTACTCATGAAAATAAAAGATAAAAGTTCAAAGAATAGGACTAGAGTTACCTATGCAGAGAATGTAGGAAATAGGGAATCCTGAAAATGGGAAAAACCAAAGGGTACAATCCTGAACATCAGAAGGATAAGTCACAATAAAGAAGACACACGTAAAGGACTTCTCAAGGGCTGCTTTGAGAAAGAGAATGAGGAGATGAATAACAGATGCAAATCAGGATCCACACAAGGGTTTGGGGGATTTTCTATGTGCCAGAGGACAAGGAAATAAAGGAAAAACAAGCAAGATCTATGAATTTTGAACACAAATATGCTCCTTCAGTATATAAACTACATTTCTGAAACAGCATAAGAAATTCAAATGGCTTTAAAGGTAGTTTTTGTTTTGTTTTCAGGGAAAAATGAATCAATGAATGGCAAATTGAAGGTAAAATTTACAACTGTACTTACATAGTTACAAACAAATGAAGCCTGCTTCTCTCTGGTTTGATTTCAGTTTGACTTTATTTCCAACTATGAATCAACCATTTTCTCTCCTTTTTATAGGCAGGATTCTTCTTAGTTGCATCACTGACACAGGCTCTAAAAACATTCAAATCCTTGGACCATCAGTGACCCTCAAAGATAGAGAGATTAAATTTGAGAAGAAAAGTAAAATTGTTGCTTTCCAATTTTTTTAAAGGCAAAATCAGAGGCAGCACTGAGAGTTATAAAGGAGGATCATGATCATCATAATATCTGTTCATAATTATTTGTGATACAGCACTAATTAATTTAGGTAATGTATTTATTTTAGATATTTTAGGTGATTAACAAATAAGACCATTCATTCACTAACTCCTTCAACATGCAAATATTGTTTTTAGAGAATATAATAGATGAAAATAGTCATAGACCCTACCCTTCATAAGTTCACAGTATAAAGGATAGTAACAAAAAATTGGCATAACTTACCAGGAATTCAGCTAATTTTTAATAAGATAATATACAGAAAAACACTTTAAAACTCCAAAGGACTATATATAATATTAGGGATTCTTATATTTTAAGAGTTATCTTTTCCTGAGAATACATTTATTGCTACCAATGGGGACTACATAATATGCAGGACTTAATACAAAATGAAAATGTGAGGGTCTTTGTTTAAATATAAGCCAAAAAGTGCCATTAAAGGTACTAAAATATAAAACATTTTTATTTCTTCCCCAGTCTCTCTTGACTTGTCATTTTGATTTTTTATTTGTTAACACATTAACTGCCACGTGAGTTGTATTTAACTTACGCTAGTTTTGGAGCATATATAACTCACATGTCTCTTTACATTGGAAGCCCAGTGGTATGCAGGCAATTCACACTGCTATGCTGTAGCATGTATGTTACATGATGAGTGACCCCCTGCACAAAACCCTGCAGTTGATTCATGAAAATCTTACTTGTGAATGTTCTTATTGTTGCAATTAATATTGACAATTTAATTGCATATAACTCATACACAGAAACTGATAAAAAAATAACATTTTTTATTAAATTAGAAAGGATCATTTTATTTTGAAAGTTTTTATTATATTTTTGTAATAAAACACCGTGGCCTCAAGGAAAAAAATTCTTCTGGTGTGGCAGTCAATGTGTTAATGGCACATTCCCTTAGATGGGAGGATACTTGTAGGACCAATACAGACCCTCATAGGTGCACAGTGGCCCCACCTTGTAAGTCCCCACTGGGATACATTCAGTACCTGATCAGAAAGGGTGAGAAGCTTACCCCACAGAATTCTCCGCCTAAAATCTTTGTTATTTCCAGCCCAGGGTTAGGGCGATGCTAGAGTGCCCTACCCCAACATGTCTCGGGCCTCATGTGCCACATCCCAGCCTTCTCTGAGCCCACGGGCATGCCCTAGAGATGGAAGAAAGTGGGCCTATCCACTATCTCTTTCGCTTCTGTCCCTCTTTCTCCTTCAACCTGGTGTTCATCTGGGTGAGGGTAACTGTGATGAAGGGGCAGGCAGATGAATGGGAAAGGTTGGGAGAGTCTTGTGGCACCAAGATTCTGAGCAACCAGAACCAATCCTGAGCTAGCAAGGAGGAACAGGTGGCGGGGTGATACACAAGCAAAGCCACTCACATGTGACATCGTCATATCAGACTTTGCTTACAAAAAAAAACTTTGAAGATAAAATTAGTAAGAATTACAAAAGTATGAACACAGAGTATTAAATTCCCATCATGGGGATCTTTTGAGCTTAGAGTTCTGAGCAACTGCCTTGACCCTACACCTATGAAGCCACCCCTGACCAATACCTCAAATGCATCATATGAAGCATGAGCCTAAGCTCTGTAATGAAAATCAGCTGGAATCTGTGTATTAATCAACATAATCAATTTATCAAAATATGTTTAAGATTCAAGAATACTTATATCTAGTTTGTTTTTTCAAAATAACTAATTAAAAAAACTTGGAGAACTCAATTGTTCTTGCTTATTAAGAGGATATCATCACTTCTCTCCCTAACAGGAATCTTGTGTAGTTAAATTAAAATAATATGAATTTCAGTATCAAGGAAACTGAATTATAATAAAATATATTTTTTCAGCCCTAAAAATATTTGTAATTAAAAGAAATGTACTAATAAACAATTACAAGGACTCTAATACAATCTGTCACCCAATTTTCTATCAACTGAAATGAAAATTTCTTATATTACAATAAAATCTTTATTAATTGGATGACTGTTCTTCAAAGTTGTTTAGTACATCCTTAAAATATTTTAATCATGTTTAATATCAATTTAGCTTGTCAAATTACTTTACCATGTATTGTTATTGCTTAGATATTTTTTAAAAAATGGATAACCTGTATATGGCATAACAAAAACTAGAATATAAAAATCAGACAATTACTTAATATTGACTAATTTGAAGTGAGTATTGAAATACAAATAAGTCTAATAATAATAAGCTATCAAAATCTAGTATGTGGTGCAGTGACTAGTATGTAAAAGGAATTCCAAAAATATTTAATGAATAAAAAAGGAAACATGCAAATTCTAATCTGAAAAATGTTAAGATGAGATAAATAACAAAATATATAGATGGAGACCACTTTGCATTAAAATTGTTAATTTTTGTTTCCTAAACATTCAGTAATAGCATTCACTATAACAATATTTCCTAAAAGAAATTTAAAATTCCATTTATTTCCCAAAAAGAGTTTAGAAGTAGGTTTATTTGTTATTATTACTATTATAATTATTTTAATTATGAGATATAATTGAATAGCGAAAAGAACATGAGATTCAGTATCTGTAAAAGTTAGCTTTGATTCCCTATCCTGTCATGTATTTTTAATGTGATATTGAACAAGCTGCCTAATCTCTGAGGTTTAAATGCTTCATCAGTCAAAAATATTAAACCATATAACTTTCAAGGTTGTTATGAAAATTCAATGATTTATGTCTACAGGTTTTAGATAAACGCATTGAATTTTTGTGCGAGTTTTCCCCAATTAGAAGGACTATCCATAAAAATAATACCCACAAAAATAAAAATGAGTAGTCACATAAACTTAGAAGAAAATAATCTTGCAATCCTTCATTTTCACCTAAACTTTTTTCTCACATAAAACTATTTTGACACATATCTCAAAGATGAACTTCCTAATTTAAATGCATATTTTCAAGACATGAGAAAAGATAGTCAACAAATGATTTAGTTTATTTTCTAAACACAGTATCATGGCCCATACTACAATAAAAGTGTGGATAAAAATTACCAAATTCTACTTTTACTTTGTCCTTGTACAGGCCTCATAATAAAAAGTACTATTTGGCACTAATTCTCAACATGGTCATTCTGGAATTCTTCAATCTAACAGAAGTTAAATGGCCAGCCCTAGCCTTAGTGAATAAGACAATTAATGATTGATAAATGAAGATCAGGCATTATTATTACTTTCAATTTTCAAACCACTGCTATAACCATGCTCCAAAATTCTTTACCTTGTAAATGGAAGTAAACTGGTAGTCATTTTCCCCAAGTTAACTGAAATTCATCTAAACTATTATATTTTATCAAATGTATATTCTAAATTTGTCTTTTGTTGGATATGTGGTTTATAAATAACTCCCAGTCAGTAGCTTTCCTTTTCATCCTTGTAACCGGGTTTTTCACAGAATAAAAATTAATCTTTAATATAGTGAAATTTATTGAATTTCCTTTCATAGATAGTGCTTTTGGTGTCAAGTCTAAGAACCTCTGCCTAGCCTAAGATCTAATTAATTTTATTTTCTGTTTTTTTATAGTTTTATATTTTATTTTATATATATGATCCATTTTGAATGATTTGATGTGTAAGGTTTGAGACTTAAGATTGAGGTTTATATTCCCCCCTGTGGATGGCCATTTATTTGCTCAATAACCATTTATTAGAAAAGTTACCTCTCCTCTAATGAATTATTATGATAAAGTAGATCCAAAGACAGAAAGTGATAGCTCTTTCTCTCCAAAATTTGTGGGAGAGAGGAAAGAAACAAAATCTCTTACCCTCACCTACTGGACCAGGTAAAATTGAACCTTTATCTGAGCACTTGATGTTCATGAGTCTACTCTGCACAAGAAGCTAAAGAGCACCACCTCGTCTGTAGCAGAAGTTTTATTGTGCATGAATGTACAGCTGGTAGTGTACAAACTGCTGCCAACTGTGGACAAATGCATAGTGAAAGGCTCATTCTCGGGGCCAACTTATAAAAATGGGCAGCAAGAAATAACTGTAGTAAAAACTGCACAAAATAGTAAGCCCAAGTTATCTCCATCACCCGAACTAGTAAATTATTCTACCACATGGGTTACATTTTTAATGCATAATTTCAAAGCAGAGTTACAGCATAAGTGTGTATATGTATGTGTGTGTGTGTGTGTGTTTCTTTTTTAGGACTAATAAACATATACAAGGGATAGAGCAGCATAGTTAAGTCTCTCCCTGTCATCACACTATAAGAATTATGAGGGTAGGAAAAGAGGCTGTTTGTTTTTCACTGAGTCCCCAGTACCTAACATAATGGCATATATTCTATGTTTAATGAATATGTATTGGCATTTTAAAAATATTTTATTTATTTATTTTTTAAAATGTGTAATAGACAGCACTTTGGACTGTAAATATGTATTATTGAAAGAATGAAAAAATTGTATATTTATTAAGAAAAGAACTACTTTTTTTTCTTTTCTTATAATACACATTGTGACAATGTAAATAAGACCCTTGGTTGACTATTGAACATAGATTAGTTCTTTAAGACATCCCAAAATCTTACTTGGAAATTTTCTGTTTCTTTACATTTTGACACAGTTCATGCTGCACAAACTCCTAAAGCTAAATTATATAGTTTTTTTAAACAAATTTCAAGATTGAATGCATAAACTTAAAACCATCACCATAAACCTTTCTTTTACATGACTATAACTAATCATAATGAATGGAAGAAAATATATTATTTTTCTAGATTTCAAAGCACCCTCAAGGATGTTGTTTATCTTTACTTTCAAAATGATCATTTCTTGAACATTTGAAGACTAGTTATAGGGGAAATTTGTCAGTTAATATTCCTTCTTATTTTCTTTTTTTCTCCATTTTTTCCTCCTTTCTTCTTGTAGAAGCAAGAGCAGTACCCAATTCAACATCCTGAAACACATTCTGAAATTTTGAGTTGCGAAATACATGCTTTTATTTCTCCTTGTGGTGCTTCCGAAATTATATCTGATAATCTATGTAAACATTTTTAATTACAGGACAAAGTGAAAATATTTTCTGATAATGATGATAACAATGAGTGTAACTACAAACATAAATGAGCATTTGTGTGTACGCATGCCATGGTGTGTGTGTGGTGTGAGCGCAGAGAAAGAGAGTTACCTGGCAAACGGGCACAATAATGAAATAAGCAAAGTTTAGCCTTGTCATTTTATATTACAAGGTAATTGAGCGAATATCTTTGTCTTATATCTTCCATCAAAAGCCTCATTAGCTTTTAAGATGTCTTGGCAGATTTTAAAACCTAATATGAAGTAATGATAGATGTGATTTAAGACACAGTGAACAGAATTTATAAAATAAGGTCATTTTTTCTAAAATTCTCTTTCATAGTTGGCACAAAAAATAGTACACTTTATATTTTTAGTTATATTGTGTTTTAATAGAATAACATTTTAGTAGCTATTAGGTAGGTTCCAAATGATAGAATTTTCTATTAGGGTAAATTAATTGGGGTTGAAAATAAACTAAATTTCAAATATTGTAAAGTTGTAAGGCCTTAATATAGAAAAATATTAGGTAATTTTGAATGCTTCCCCTTAGAAAATGAAGTGATCAATCAGGAAATTATCTGGAAAATATAGTCTTCTAAATATTTAATATAAACTTTTGATTAAAATGTCAGGATACTGGATCATTGGGCAGCTGCTTCCAACATTTCTCAAAGAGGTTCTGAAAAGTAGTGGATCTGAGTTTTCACTAATGAAAAATATATATAGAATATTTGCCCCCTCAAGGGATACAAACAAACAAAGACACATAAAGAGATAGATAAATATACAAATGTGAAAGCAAGCAATTAAACTTGGTCCCACTGATAAAGTCTATTAATATGCTTAGGGTTACATTGATTTAACCAGAGCTATACATTATTCATATTATTGGAGATAGCCCCTATTTTTGAGACTCAGTGTTATCTAAGACTTCATGTCTCCCAAATATGGACTTCTCCACTGTTCCTACCAGAAACCAATATGTGAGTGATGATGTGAGGCTGAAACCCCAAATGTGTAGGATGCACTATGGAGCAGTTTTTTCTGCTCTCTGAGTTCCATCCACACATTTTAGTCAAAACCCAACATGCATCTGACATTTAACTAATTTAAAGTTCTGACTGCATGAAATAGTTCCCATTACATTTTCTATTATTTATTATTGGCATAAAAGAAAGTTGTTGCTTTTGTTGTGTTTATCATTTATCTAGCCAATTCCTTGGTCATTATTAGTTTTATTTTTGTTTTAGTTGATCCTCATGGATATTTTAGAAGGACAAACTATAAACACTGTGATTGTGATTTTTATATTATGTTTATAACTTTTTAGTGATCTCATAATAATGACTAGTACCTCCAAAGGAAGTTGAATATTAGCTGTGATTATAAGCATTCTTGTCTTTTTCTGATTTTAATTACACTCTCAGTATTTAGTCTATATTGTATATTTGCAGTGGATATGTAGGGCACTTTAGACAAATATGGAATTTAATATTATTTTTAATTTTTATATCTGGGATAGATACAGATTTATTTACTGTTTTGATGTAACTATTAGGAAATTAATATTTCTTTGATTGACTCTTTACTTCTTTAAGGAAATACAACATTACAATCTATGCCTCTAAATCATTGTTGCATTTCTAAAATGTGGCCTACTTTGTGAATGTATCTATTAGAAATCTTAATAGTAGTCTACTGAGTCAGTTAATGTGAGTAGTAATCAACTTAATTTTTGGAATTTCTCAGAGGGCAAGAGAATCAAGCTGTTTGCTTTTCATTCAGTAAAAATGCAGCCAGGGAAAACACCTAACTAGACTACCATCTTCCATAGTTGAAAGGAATTCCCTTGTTAGTTGTTTCTTTCTGACGTGATGCCAGGGACTGGATAGTAGTCCTTTACCATAGTCCAAGATCACTAAATGCTACTGCTGCAAAAAAACAGTCTCCCCCTTTGTGCCTACCAATTCACATTGCTTACCTCTATCTTTTTTGTCTTTCTCCTTTATTACTGCTTGGCAAAACCTAGGTTTTCACACTGCAAGTGATTTACTAAATACAGTTATTGGGAATCAGTACTAAGTGAGCCAATATGCATTAATGAGCAGTAGACCAACCATTTGTTTCTGAAACCTCCATCACCAGACTTCTTCCTACTTACACTTTGCAACCACAGAACTATAAACATATCAACCAACAGCATGCTTCTATGTAGCATATTCTTTCCTTCAAGTATGGAACATTAGCTTCTTAAGAGTGAAAATCCAAGTATTACCAGTCACCACATCCATCTTTAAGCAATATCCATGTCTCAGCTATTAGAAATCATAACCTAGCCTATAATCTATGAACAAAATAATAATTTTCAGAAGCCCCATCAGAAAGAGTAAGTGGAATTGAGCAGAGGAAATGCTAAATACATAGTTACAAACTATAACAAAACAAAGAAGTCTATGAAAGAAAATACGGGTAACTATTATAGTTCTTATTTCTAAAACTAATCAGGATAGAGTTACTAATTATAAATTTTCTCTGTCAATCAACAAGTCCAATAGAGATTTTTTTACCTTATGAGTGACTCAAACTTCTATTATTGGAAATTATTTCTTCATGGGGTTGAACTAATTTTAGTTTTATCCCAGGATGTAACAAATGCTTATATTCTCCCATGCCCTCATTAGTTAGCTACGGCTTTATTATGGCATTATTTTTGCTTTTAAATAGATTCACTCAGTTCGTACAACCCAATACATAATTTTCTCTCTCTCTCCCCTCCCTACACTTCCTCCATGCTATGTTGTTCTGTTGTTACAGTGACAAAACATTCTCTCTCTCCTATTCTATGATTCCTTGTTCCAGTAGTATGAGAATTACAAATAACGTCCAAATGTCAATCCAAATATCCATTTTTATAGCTCTTGGCAGATTCAAATCCCCACTGGGTAGGAGTCATGAAATTGAATGTGGTTATGTTGCCAACAGAGATCAGAGACCATCAAGTACTTTCATAGTCTTTGGGACATGAGATATATTTAGTTGACTTTTACTTTTTGAGAAGACATCCTGAAATCCTCTAGAAAACTAGATCCTCCATAGAGGTACGCAATGGAGGTGGCAAGGTCTTAAATTTAATGGGGTCTGTACTCAAACCTCTAGGACAAAAATGTTTTAGAAAGGTACCCCTATGTACTCCTACTGTGCCTCATATTTTCTGTTTAGCTGGTTCTCTAAAACCATTTCATTATTTAATTGGATCAGCATGATTTCACAAAGTCCCTATGAATAAGTTATAGAATACATGCAGAAAGTTGTGAAGCTAAGACAAAACAATTAAGGTATACTTCCTACACTGTTAGGTAAAATTAAATTTTATTTTTATCTGAAAAAGCATTTGGCAATAACTGCAAACCAGAGTCCAGGGGACTGTTTTGATTTTCTCCTGCAAAGAGAACATAACTAGAATAGCAACCAGTGCAGTTGGATACACCATCTGATTCAGATTATAACAATTCATTGCCAGAATCTAAGGACCATCTGATATCAAAACAGCCCAAATTGGGGCAAAATAATTGGGTAAGAAATAGAAACCTCTGTTCCTGAATCCTTCAGGTTTTTAACGGCAATAGTTATATTGGCAGTTTCTCCAAGGATATGGTGTTGTGTTACATTAGGGTAGCAAAGATTTGGATGCAATCTTGCATGAGCTAACATCTTGAAAACAGGGTATCTGGTAGGTGTATACCTATTCACAGATTATCAATCATCTACATTTATTTACCCAGTCTAGTTTTATTAGTGGAAATTAGAAATATACTGAAATTTTAGAGCATGAACTTTAAGCTCTGAGTTTTACTTGGTCATAAATTCTCTATGTTATGCTGAGATCTGTTTCATTTAATGGGTCCATAGAAATGGGGGTGTGAAGGTTGTGAATGAGGAGTTAAGTATCTCAGGTGAGGGAGCTAATGATGCTTCAAGCAGAATAGAGGCAGCATCATAAGAGAGGAAGAGTTCCACTTCTTTGCAAGTGAAAGCCAGTCCCATCAAAAGGGCTGTATGTTCTCAGTGGCACATGATGTGGAATAAAAGTAGACCTACCATTTGATCTAGCTGTCTAACTACTGAGTATTTACCAAAACGAAAAAAGTCATTTTATCAAAAAGACACTTGCACTAGTTTATTTGAGCACAATTCACAATTGCAAAGATGTGGAATCAACCCCAGTACCCAATTCATGAGTGGATTAATAAAATGTGGTATATGTACACCATGGGGTACTACTCAATCATAAAAAAATGAATTAATACCTTCTGCAACAATCTGGATGGAACTGGAGACCAACCTCCTAAGTGAAGTATCTCAAGAATTGAAAAACAAACACCACATGTACTCACTACTGAATTGGAACTAACCGATCAGCACTCATGTGCACAGATGGAAGTAAAACGCAATGGAAATCATGCAGGGGGAAGGGGGGAAGGGCGGTGGGTGAAGTCATATCTCATGGGTACAATGCACACTATCCGGGTGATGGTCACACTTACAACTTTGACCGAAGCAGTACAAAACAATCCATGTAACCAAAACATTTATACTCCTGTAATATTCTGAAATTTAAAAAAATATATTTCTACCTTTTGTACCAATTAATTGAGTTAATACTTAAAAGATGTTTGGAACAGTGCTTCCTCTCCATTTTTTAACAATTTTAAGTTTGTTTGTCAATTACATATCATATGCCACTGGAACGGTCATTGAATATGCTAAGTTCTATGGCCAGGCCTTGACTAGGAAATTTACGACTTGAGCATATAATTCTCTTTCTTTGTGCTCAGCAACAGAGTTGGAAGCAGTCAGTCCATCCTACAGTCTTTGTATTCCTCGTGCTCTGCTATTCAATTAGTCTATTTTGGAGTTAGTAATCCACCTAAAGTCTTGCCATTGTTATACCCTTCAGGACAGGTAATCAGGAGTAGCTTTTTTACTGCCATGGGTCACCAACATCCTATATTCTAATGGTAACTAGATGATTACCACAGTGGTCTCCTGGTATCTGTGAGTGATTGGTTCCAGGGCCTCCCAAGGATGCAAAAATCTGCTTACACTCAAGTTCTTGCAGTCAGCATTACTGAACCCAAGGACATGAAAAGTTGGTCCTCCATATAGGTGGGTTTTGCATCATGCAAATACTGTATTTTCTATCCTCCATTGGCTGTGGATGTGGAAGTCACTGATCTGGAGGGCCAAATGTATTTATTCAGAAAATTTGGCAAGTAAGCTGACCCACACAATTCAAATCTATGATATTCAAGGGTCAATTGTACTTACAAACACAATTAGTTAAGAACATTTACTCTAGATTCCTGTATCCTTGAGTGTTTGTTAACTATAAGTCTTTCTGTTATCAATCTATTATTTAAGGCTCATATTTAGAGACAAGAAATTTCATTATAGCTAGTTTAAACAGAAAATTATTAAATATGCAATATTAGGCATATTTCAAAAATATTGAAGAATGAAGAATGAATCTTGGATTCTAAAGATGCAACTAGAAGAAAATCTCAACTATATTCTATATTTGAATCAAATACCCCATAGCCTGCTCTGTCTTCTTCTCATAATATATAATATTAGAACATGAAAAATAAAACCTCTCTAATAGCTAATCTGTAACGATCAAACACATGTACCTACAAGATCCTGTATGCCTGCCTATAGAGGATATTTAATATTACATATTCTTGCATTCCAAGTATGTTTATCAGAACCTAGAACACAGGCAAAAGTAACAGAATTAGGGAAATATAGTTTCTAGCTACTAGAACAGGAGAACATGCTAGACTACTCAGCATTAGGGGCTGAGTGAGCTAAGAATTAGCCACAATAATGATGGGTTTTCTATAATACTGCTTCGTCATTGTTGTATATATTCCTTATATAATTTTATTTTAAAAATTTCTCTTTTTTTGATGTAAAAGTACTTCTTGCCTTTTAGAATAAACTAAAGATACTTTATTTTAAGGGTATTAGATCACAATATGTATAGGCACAAAATATCTATAGGCCCAGGCTCAGAAACACTTACAAACTAAGAGAACTTGGAAGAAAAATGTTGAATAAAGGATTTCTGAAGAAGCACCACTGACTCAAGATTGATGGAAATTTATGGTGGTATCATGGTTGTATTTTTGATCCTTCAACTCTTATCCTAATTGGAAAGCTAGAAATAAATAAAAATAATTCATAATCTTAATTTTTCTGCACCTTTGATCATTTCCTCCATATTGGATGGTATGGCCAGGAATATTTCTTGGGCCAAGTCTTGTTCAGATTCTATTGCCCTACTTACAGAAAAATAGTAGATAACCTGATTTTCTTTGATTTCCAAAGAATGTGGAAGGACACAGATAGCTACTGAATATACCCCAAAATAACAGTGTTGAGATAGTAAGCAGAGAAAAAAAGAGTACCAATATATTAAAATCAACTATCTTCATCAACCTAACACCTGCATTTCTCTTATGCAATTATTTTCATGAGATTTCTACCCCTCCTTAGGAGGTAGAGACTGCAAAGAAAATTTCTCCTAATCTTATCTAGAAAAAACAAAAATCTTAACTTTTCTCAACCTCATGTGAGAGCTGAGGTCACAAAACAACCAAGAAAATCAAATTACAAGAGGGACAAGCACCTCTAAGAAGGGGCAAAACACATAAACTTGTTTCCTTTCAGCAGAGGATGGAAATAAAAAATGACTGCTATACAATGGATAAGAAAAGCCAAGTGCAGATTAGCATATGAACTGATCATAATTTGAGGCCCAAGATGCAATGAACACTTGCAATTACTATTTGTAAGAGTTGGGAAAATCTAAATACTTTGAATGGCGGAATCACTTAAGAGCTCATTTTTTACACCGTACATATCATAGTCTTGATTCAGTTCTGCTTTCATTCATATTAACAAATATATTGTGAAAACTGATAAATATTTCTTCTGAGAAAAGTAACTTTTAAGTATGTTTAAGAAATATTTTATCTTTATTTTTAAAATATGAATAAATTGAGATGAAACAAGTTAAATGAATTTGTAGTAAATTATATAAATTATAATTTACATTAATTATATAAATATAACAAAGCAAATATTTTCAAACAAACATTTTTGCCTCTTTAAAGACTTGTTTGTTCTCTGGGAAATGACTGATTTACACCATCAATGAAAATGATAGTTTTCCAAATTCATAATCTAATTTTAAGTTATATTATCAAGTTTGGAAAATCATTAGCTGGTTAAATAACTTTTAAAAATATAATGAAATTTTAGAGTAGCTGTTGTCCTTGAAGTTGTCTTTGGGGGTATAATCCTAGTACTTTTATAGAAAAGTAAAATGATATTCCCAGGAACCCAGATTTCATCTCAACACTAACACTTTCCCCGTTAAAATAGAAATACGTGAAGATTCAGGTCAAACTGAAAAGTTACTAGTTGTACATGTCTAAATTTGCTAATATAGAACTAAAATAAAATAAATATTTTATTTATTTAGTTTTTATTCCCAGGAAACATTTAGTTTTTATTTTAGTATATTTGTAAAGGGATAAGACATTAATAATATTCATTATCTTCATGTCAAAAATGACCTTAGTACTCAAATCCAAAAGAGTTTAACCAATGTACATATAGTATTATTATAGCTGAAGAGGACAAAATTGAACAATTTGTAGCAAACTTAATTTTAATCAATTCCACTAAATTATTATAAAAAGAACTTTGCTATCTAGTAACAGATTTCATAAACAGGTACTTTAAAAATTCTATTTAAAATTTGTAAGTTCATATGTAAATAAAGGATTATAAGTAAATAGGGATACAAATTCACACCCAAGGTTTCAAATACTTTGTAATTAGTTTTTAACATATATGTAAAAAGTATTATGATATTATGGTAACTTACTAAGTATGATATAAGTGAGCTACTTTTTGCAGAAATACAATAGATACAAAAGTACCTTATGCTCTTTGGTAGGGTATACCCTAAATATCCTAAATATGCTAAATGTGTGAAGAGAGGAAAGACAGGATTTTACAGGAATCCTATAATTCTAGGATTATACCCCCAAAAGATACAGCCCTATTATCTATGGGGAAAAAGAGGTGCTTCTGTATTAAACAAATATGCAATGCTTTGAACATTTCTATGATCTCATATATGCTGAGTAAGAAAGAAATTTACTTATTTAGTAAACTTTTATATTGTTTTCAGTCACTGCTAAGTAAATTTATACAGAGAGCTTTAATGCGAAATATAATATTTTCTTTGTCCAAGATATGCTTTCACAGTATGAGAGGTTATTTAGATATGCAGCTTTAAGTTTTTGGGTTTTTTTCTGGGAAAATACAGGTATAAAGTACTTATGATAGCTGTATCTGCTTTAAATCACAGATTTCCATTTAACAGCACCATGACAGGGCATGTTGTCTATTAAATGTCCCTTGCAATTCATACCCTTTATCATCTGGAAGGCTTTTACCAAAGGGTAATTAACAATTACATTGAATCAATGGTTTTTTCATAAAAATTTGTTCAGTGTTCACTGTTTGAGTCATCATCTTTTTTGTTGTTATTGTTGTACTTTACAGTTAAATAAAATGTTGAAATGGAAGAAATCTATCTGTATTCAATTCATTCCTGCAACACATCTAAAATTGCCACTTTCTTCTCTGGGATTTTCCTTGTGTCAAGAATTCTACAATACTGATATTTTGAGGGAAAATAACTTTCAGTTAAATGCAGGCCAAACAGTCCCCAAATTTAACCCCCTACATACACATTATTGACTCAGATAATAGACAATTCCTGTCAAATAATTACCTTATTGGGATCGTGTGTGTGTGTGTGTGTGTGTATGTGTGTGTGGTGTCTTGCTGGATGAAGCAGTAGGACGAACAGCCCAGAATGATAAGTATATAGGTAGACAGTATTCTGAAGTTAGTAAAATTATACTCTATCAAATGAAGCAATGTGTAATGTTTAAGAACCCTGTTTCTAGAATCAAACTGCCTTGTTTTAAATTCTGGTTTTAAACATTTACTTGCCTGAACCTGGGCAAGTTAAAAGTTTTTTTTTTTTTTTTTTTTTTTTTTTTTTTTATTCTTCCATCTTAATCCTCTCATCACTGAAGTGAAAGTAATTATAACAATTACCTTATCAGTGTGTTGTGTTGTTATGATTATTATTATTTTTATTATTATTGAGACAGAGTCTTACTCTGTCACCTGGGCTAGGGTGCTGTGGCATTAGCCTAGCTCACAGCAATCTCAAATTTCTGGGCTCAAAGGATCCTCTTGCCTCAGCCCTCTGAGTAGCTGGGGGACTACAGGTGTACACCACCAAACCCAGCTAATTTTCACTATTTTGGGTAGAGATGGGGTCTCACTCTTGTTCAGGCTGGTCTGGAACTCCTGAGCTCAAGTAATCCTCCCCCCTTGGCCTCCCAGAGTGCTAGGATTGCAGGCATGAGCCACTGTGCCCAGCCTGTGTTGTTAGGATTTAATGAGATAATCTGAACAAAACAGGTGTTATTTTGTGCATAATAAAAGAGAGATGTTATATATATGATATATATACTCATATATGCTCTTTTTATATTAGATACTATTTTTAAAAGAAGGATCATTCAATTTTTTATTTCTTTTAAAATTTTTTTCTTATTTTATTTTTATTTCAAATATTAAGGGAGTACAAATGTTTTTGTTACATGCATAGTTTTTACAATGCTTAAGTCAGGGCTATACATGTGCCCATCACCTGAATTGAGTTCATGGTACCTGTTAGGTAGATTTTTACTCCACCCCTCTTCCCCTCCCCCCTTCTTGATTTCCAGTGACTTTTACTTCTCTCTGTGCCCATGTGTACCCATCAGTTGGTTTCAAATTATTGGAGAGTACATGTGGTGTTTGTTTTTCCATTCTTGAGATACTTCACTTAGGATAATGGTCTCTAGTTCCGTCCAAATTGCTGCAAAATATATTAATTCATTTATTTTTATGTCTGAGTAGTACTTCATGGTATATTATATACACATAGCACATTTTGTTAATCCATTCATGAATTAATGGGCACTTGAGTTGATTCCACATTTTTGGAATTGTGAATTGTGCTGCAATAAGTACTCTAGTGTATGTGTCTTTTTGATAAAATGGCTTTTTTTCCTTCGTATAGATACCCAGTAGTGAGATTGCTGGATCAAATGGTAGGTCTATGTTTAGTTCTTGGAGGAATCCTCCATACTGTTTTCCATAGAGGTTGTATTAATTTGCAGTCCCGCCAACAGTGTAAAAGCATTCCTTTCTCTTTGCATCCAGACCATCATCTATTGTTATTGGACTTTTTAATAATAGCCATTCTGCAGGGGTAAGGTGATATCTCACTGTGGTTTGAATTTGCATTTCTTTGATGATTAGTGACGTTGAGCATTTTTTCATATGTTTCTTGGCCATTAGTCTATCTTGTTTTGAAAAGCTTCTGTTCACGTCTCTTGCCACTTTTTAATGAGGTTGTTTAATTTTGCTTGCTGATTTGTTTGAGTTCTTTGTAGATTCTTTATATAAGCCCTTTATTGGATATACAGTTTGTGAATATTTCTCCCATTCTGTAGGTTGTCTATTTGCTGTCATTTCTTTAGCTGTGCAGAAGCTTTTTAATTTAATGAAGTCACATTTATTTATTTTTGTTGCTGTAGTAATTGCCATTGGGGTCTTAGTCATAAATTCTTTGCCTACACTAATGTCTAGAAGAGTTTTTCCTACATTTTCTTCTAGAATTTTTATGGTTTCATGACTTACATATAATCTTTTATCCATTTTGAATTAATTTTTATGAATGGTGAGAGATAGGGGTCCTGTTTCATTTTTCTGCACATAGCTATCCAATTTTACCAGCACCACTTATTGAATAGAGCTTCTTTTTCAGCTTTGTTATTGTTAGCTTTGTCAAAGGTCAGTTGGTTGTAGGTAGATAGTTTTATATCTGGGTTCTCTGCTCTGTTGCATTGGTCTATGTTTCTGTTTTTGTACCAATATCATGCTGAATAATATCCCACTAAGACCTCAGAACATGGAGTGATCTTGTTTACAAGGCAATTGGAGAAGACTACACTTGTGCCTGATGTCTGGGATATAGTGACTATAGAAGGTGTCCCCAGGCTACCTTCCACTCAGCTGCCATGGCTCCAAGCTCTCATCCTGACACCTGTCAGCAGCTCCAGAGAGCCTGGCTTCCCAGCTGGGCTTGCAAAACTTCTCTCACATTAGCCACTTTAAAAGGCTCTTCAGCTGCAGTCCTTGGTTTCTCTTCAGGGTTTTCAAGGTAGGCTCTGCTACCTTTAGCTCATCAACCCATTTTATCCTCTCTATGTTTTACAATATGACTTTCCCAACTATAACGAGAGAAACATTTTTGTAACATGTTTGATATAGAATTTAACAAAAACATGCAGTGTTTTTCAACAATTGCATAGAATTTTTTTTCATTATATAACCTCACTCACTGTTCTTATTTATCCCCTCCTTTTGTGGCTCCCTAGTTCATATTTGCATGTAACAGAAGGGTCCATAAGTTATTATTATTAGGAAGAGGGAGAAAGCGGGATTGGGAGGAGGGTGGAGAAAAGGGAGATATACTTTGGATATCAAGTGGTGTGGCGGAGCAAACTCCCAATTATTTTTGACCTGCCATCCACTTTTTATTGGGTGGTAAGATACTCATGGCTGCTACCACCTATTTTTAGCTTTGGAAACTGTGAAACAGCAGCTATAGCTACATTGCTTTCTGGCTGGAGCCACAAGTTTTATGCTCTGTAACTTATATGAACTTGGCTCACATTGAAGAAACTTGCCTAACGACTGCTAAATGCAGGACATTTGCAGTCCGGCCAGCACAATACTATCTCTTAAGTTCTTGCCTGGTGACAACATGACCGAGGGACATTTTCAGGGCAGGAGGATTGACTTCAAGATTTTATCTAAATTTCTTTGAATCAGTCTCTCATTACTCAGTATGTCAATTTAATCAGCACAGTAAATCCAGTCTGTGGCAATAAGAGCTCAGTTACTAGTCAATGCCTCATGCATATTTTCCCAGAGGAATTTGCTTGTTTCATGAAATCTTCCTGATAAGACAAAAGCTTCCATGTAGCAGCTAGGTCTCAATGGGGAAAACAAACAAACAATCTCTGAAATGTGTACTATTATTTTCCAGTGACTATACTACAGTCATGATAGACAGTAGGAGGGATTAAATAGTGAGACGTCCCCGCTGTTACAATTTCCTTTAAAACACAGAACACACTCTGCCCTCTCATTTTCCATGCAAACTATCCAACAACATTCTAATAGATTGCTTGATTTCTTCAGAGAGCATTTATGGATTTTCTTCCTCTTGCAAGCAGTGTTCATGGATGTCTGTATTTTGTCTAAAAAGAAATCAAGAAATCCCAAAACAACAAATGCTGGTGAGGATGTGGAGAGATAGGAACA
>VBSM01000605.1:24507268-24523785 GCA_008086735.1 Cheirogaleus medius | reverse complement strand
AGAATGGAAAAACAAGCACCACATGTGCTCACCAGCAAATTGGTATTAACAGATTGACACCTAAGTGGACATATAGGAATAACATTTGTCGGGTGTTGGGTGGGAGGAAGTGGGGAGGAGGGGATGGGTATATACAAACATAATAAGTGAGATGTGCAACATTTGGGGGATGGTCATTTTTGAGGCTCTGCCTCAAGGGGGGAGGGGGGCATGGGCTATATACATAACCGTAATATTTGTACCCTCATAGAATGAAAATATTAAAAAATATATATATACTCCTTTTTCCCAATCAAAAGGATTGTTACAGGCAGAATAGGGCCATCCTCCCCCCTATAAAAGATGCCTGCATATCACAAGTCTGGCTTACCAGAACCCATGAGAATGTTATATTACATGATGAGGGAGAATTAATATTGCAGTTGAAATTAAGATTGGTGACCTTTAAAATAAAGAAATCATTCTGGATTATTCTGATAGGCTCAATGTAATCACAAGTGCTCTTCATTGTGGAGTTGGAGAAGAGTCAGTATCAGAATGATGCTATGTGATAAAGTCTCAACCTACTACTATTGGCTTTGAAAATGGAAGGAAGCCACAAGATCAGCCTGTGGAAATTGAAAAAGGCAAGGCAACAAATTCTCCCCTAGAGCATTCAGAAAAGATCACAGACCTGCTGATGCCTTAATCTCAGCCCATTAAATATCAGTTTGGACTTTTAAACTCCACAACTGTAAGATAATAAATTTACACTGTTTTATGCCACTAAATTTGTGGTAATTTGTTGCAGTAGCAGTAGGAAACCAATATTATAAAATTCCTACTCCTGCATTCACTTTAAATTCATGTTATCTTTCCTTTTATTGACAAAGTAATTGTAAATTGGCCTATTCTTTTTTCAATTTTAACCTTCTTACTCACTTTTCTTTCCTTATTGGTTGGTACTTTTAGAATCCATATTACAATTTTTACCTTTATCAGATACAGAGCAAAAGGGAATGAACACAAGTGGCAATTAGTATCATAATTTGTACTGGTGTTTTCCCATCAAGTACTCTTAGTATAATTCCATGTCTGTACATGTCTTGTTAGTTTCCACGTAGGTTTTATTTTTTTAAATTATTTGTTTTATTAATTATTTTGTCATTTTTCTCCTAATGTCTCTATTTTAAGTTCAGGTCGTATTTGAGTAGACGTTAGAAATATATAGATAAGACTGTGTTCAATATTATTGAGGTTTTGTCATTAAAGAATCACTTTATATTTAAGAAATTATGCAGTATCAATTTACCTTTGTTTTCTAATTCTCCACAGTTGCTGTTCCATGTCTATAATTTCTTGAATCCTCAGATAGTCTCCTAACTATTTTCCTTCCTTCTGTTCCAAGCATTCCTTATATACAGAGTCAACTTTTAAGAAAAGAGGAAAGTTATTATATGCCACTACTCTTAAAATAAATTTCAACTCTTTATGAGGCAAATGTTTTTTCTAACCTCACTTTGCAATACTCTTATGCTAACTTGAAACAATCTTTTTCTTCTCATAGTCTTTAAACAAGCTAAGTGCTCCTTAGCAAGCTTTTGTCTTTGGCAGACCCTGGGTTTGTAATGCACAGTGTCATCCTTTTTTATGGCTTACTCCTTCTCCTGTTTCTGGCTCTCATTAAACAAGAAATTTATCAAATAGCTCATGAAAAATATCCTTCCTGCTGCTTTTATTTTATTTTTCTAACACAATATTCTTTAGAATTTCTTTCTTAATAATACACATGATTTGATTTTTTTGCAAATTTTTGCTACATATCTCTCATAGTAAAATGCAAGTTTTATTAAGTTTGGAACCATGTCTTTTATTTCTATGCCCAGCTACTTTCATAGGACCTAGCACACGTCTGTGATGAACTGATTATCTATGCAATTATTGTGTTCATGAAATTACTTATCATCCTCCTCAGGCAGTTTAATGTATCCAGCTTCAAAAAGAAAATAGTGGACATTAAAAAATGAATTCTCTCAAATTTCGTTTATTTTAATTCACCTGAAAACCTCTAGGTTAGGTAGTATTAGAGAGAGATATATCTTTTATAGCCTGAGATTTTGTGTATGTTCTAAATTTTATAAAACAGAAAAAATTATAAACCCATTAATATTTATATAATAAACCACTATTTCTGAGGGTAGAAATCTGACTTGTATCAATGTTGTACTCACATTGAAAAATACATGTAATTCTTGATTTTTATAATATATAATAACCATAACTCACTTTTGCTTCAATGTGTAATAAGATGATGTGATACTTCATCTTTCCATGGTCTTCTAAAATATATATATATATTAAAAAAAACTCTGTGTCTCTGAGATTAAAGCTTTTACCTACCAACAAAAGTATTCATCTCTGAGTAAATGATTACTAGATATCATGAAATATTTCCCTCCTAGTGACTGGATTTACTGAACCCGAATGATGGATGAGCATTTATGTACTGCCTTCATTGACCAGTGATTTTCCCAGATTGAGGTTAAATGACCTTGGCTGCTTCTCCTGATGTCGACCATCAGTGTCATTAGGAATGTGAATGATTGTGTGTTTTATGATGTCTACCTGATGTTTCTTATTTTATGGCTCGACATTTCAGAACTGTAATTTATTATCTGAGTTTAAATTTTACCAAGCTTTTAGATAAATTTTATAAATTCTGTGAGAGTTCGTTTCCCAGCAGTTATTCCTTGAGGACCCTCTCACTGGTTGTTTGATTGCCACATAAGCACTCCAGACTGCAAGACTTGCTTTAGAAAGGTTAAAAAAAAAAATCTTCTTATGCTGAATTTCTCCTGACAGGTCAGGGTTTCCTCAGATGATAACTAATCTATCCTCCAGTACATGAAAAAGTTTAGTATAGGACTCACTGATGCTTCAATGTACAATAGGATAACGTGACACTTCATCTTCTCGCTGTCTTCTGTATTGCAACTCACTTATTCAAAAACCACATTTCATTCCACTATGAAATATTCTTTACACTTTGCTTCTTTCTGCCTCATATTTCTTTCTGTTTTTCTCATCACTAAATGAACTTTATTGAATATCCTTTCTCTATTTCCTATATGACAAAACAGTTGCATTTTTTATAATACATAACTATCTTTGTCTATTGAATAAGATGTCATTTTTTTCTATTAAATTCACAGTTTCTGAACCTACATGTATTTTAAAATATTTTGTACTTTGAATTCACAGTGCTATTTAAAATCAGTTTCAGTTGCTTTGAAAAATATCAATATTTTTATATTCTAATTACTGTATACATTTAAAATGTAAATTTATGTTTATTAAATTATGGTTTTGAAGGCTCAATAAGCCATCTGAATTATTGTTGTTTCTATTCTTCTTTGAAAATCAAGTCTATATTTCAAAATTAAATATTCTAAGCAAATTTATATCATAACTATATACTGAATTTTCTACAAATTATCTTTTAAGTTTGACAAAAATAAAACAGAGTAAGTTTAGAGAAACTGGACAGGTAAATTCATTTCTAAAATGAATCTTACATGGGGACCAATTTTCCAATAGCTGATTTTAAGATGCTGTTTGAAATTTATTTCTCTACTAGTTTCTTTTTTAGCTCCAGAATTTCAAACCTCTTTTGTAGTTTCTTATATCAAGATTTGGAGAGGGTTTGAGGGGAATGATATATATGATAGCATGAGAGATGCTGTACTATGCCCACAGAGGTGTAATGGTGAATAAATAAATAAAATCTTGTAGTAAGTGAAAATTAATCATAAATTCATGAGTTTAATAATAATAATACAATATGTATGTATATATATATGTAAAAAAGTATGAATCAACTTTATTCTTAAAGAGAGTCTATTATACTCATTTCGGTGATATGGTAGAGGTTAGTTACTACATATAAACAACTACATCCTGGTTGTAACAGGTTCTGAGCAAAACACAAACATTATACACTCATGTCCAGTGGCCTCTTTTACTACAATAAATGTTCTTGGAGTGTGAGAAAAAAGCGTGCTTGATCTTACCATTCCTCTGTGCTTACAAGTAGAGCCAATAAAAATTATTATAATACATGTTTATGCAAAGAATATATATATTCCTATAAAGAGGTTAGGGTCTTTAAAGATAGGTAATATTTCTTGAATTGAAATAGAATCCTTAGAGGCTGGGCGCGGTGGCTCACGCCTGTAATCCTGGCTCTCTGGGAGGCTGAAGCGGGCAGATGGCTCAAGGTCAGGAGTTCAAAACCAGCCTGGGCAAGAACGAGACCCCATCTCTACTAAAAATAGAAAGAAATTAATTGGCCAACTAAAAATATATATATAAAAAATTAGCCGGGCATGGTGGCGTATGCCTGTAGTCCCAGCTACTCAGGAGGCTAAGACAGAAGGATTGCTTGAGCCCAGGAGTTTGAGGTTGCTGTGAGCTAGGCTGATGCCACGGCACTCTAGCCTGGGCAACACAGTGAGACTCTGTCTCAAAAAAAAAAATATATATATATATATATATAAAAGAAATAGAACCATTAGAAATTTTACTTTTACATATGCTTGCACAAAACATAAGAATATGGATGTCACTCCTTATCATTGCTGTCTTTAGTACAAAACAGAAATCTACTTAAGACTGAATGATGAATTGTGATAAAGAACTTAATAGAAAAGTAAAATTTCAGAAAAATAATATATAACAAAGCAAACAAAATAAGCAAAAGGCTCCAATGCAATGAAATAAAATTATTTCACCCTATGAATATTTTAGTGATTCAAAGACTGAATAATATCTTGAAATCCAGCTATTTGCCCCCTCTATTATTAGAAAATTTAAAACAAATACAAAAAAACTAAAATAATACATACTTATGCATAATAAAACCTCATTAAAATTAAATATTAGACTAGGTTTAAGCTCCAGAGAATACACTAAAATATAAAGGTGTTATGAACATAGAATTTTAAATAATATTATTAAAATATCAATATGGCTGAATACAATCTACAAATTCAATGCAATCCCAATTGAAATGCCAATGTCATTTTTTTTACAGAATTAGAAAAAGCAATCCTAAAATTCATATGGAACTAAAACAGAACCCATATATCCAAAGCAATTCTAAGCAAAAAGAACAAAACAGGAGGCATCATATTATTTGACTCTAAATTATACTATAATGTTATCATAATGAAAATAGCACATTAACATAAAAATAGACATATAGATCAATGGAAAAGAATACAGAACACAGAGATAAAGCCAGTTGCCTAGACCAAAATAATTTTTGACAAACTAAAGAAAAACATACACTAGGGAAAGGGCACACTATTCAATAAATGGTGCTGGGAAAATTGGATAGCCTTATGCAGAAGAATGAAACTGGATCACTATCCCTCATCATATACAAAAATTAACTCAAAATGGATTCAAGACTTAAATGTAAGACTTGAAACTAAAAAATTCTAGGAAAAAAACTAGGAAAAACTATTTTGGACATTGGCCTAGGCAAAGAATTTATGACAAAGACCTCAAAAGTAAACACAGCAAAAACAAAAATAGACAAATGGCACTAAATGAACAAAAAGGCTTAGGCACAGCAAAGGAAATAATCAACAGAGTGAACAGACAACCTACAGAATGGGAAAAAATATTCATAAACTGTGTATCTGACAAAAGACTGATATCCAGAATCTACAAAGAACTCAAACTCAGCAAAACAAACAAAGAAACAAAAAACTAATCCCATTCAAAAGTGGGCAAAAGAAATGAGTATACATTTTTCTAAAGAAGACATACAAATGGCCAAGAAGCATATGAAAAAATGCTCAACATCACTAATTATGAGAGAAATGCAAATTAAAACCACAATGACATACTATCTTATGCCAGTCAGAATGGCTAGTATTAAAAATTTAAAAATAACAGATTTTGGTGAGGATGCAGAGCAAAGGAAACACTTATACACAGTCGGTGGTGACATAAATTAGTACTACCTCTATAGAAAACAGTATGAAGATTTCTCAGAGAACTAAAAATAGAACTACAATTAGATCCAGCAACCCACTACTGGTTATACAACCCACAGGAAAAGAAATTGTTGTATAAAAAAGATATTGTCACTTGTGTGTTTATCACAGCATTATTCACAATAGCAAAAATATGGATCAACCTAATTGTCCATCAACAAATGATTGGATAAAGAAAATGTGGTGTGTATGTGTGTGTACCATGTATAGACACATGCACACACCATGGATTATTACTCAGCCATAAAAATAAATGAAATTTCTTTTGCAGCATCATGGATGGGACTAGATGATATTATCTTAAGTGACATAACTCAAAACAGAAAGTTGAATAACACATTCTCATTTATAAGTGGGAGCTAAATAATGTGTACACATGGACACACAGAGTAGAATGATAGACATTGGGAACTCCAAAGGGTGACAGTGTGGGAGGGTGGCAGAGGAGTGAGGGATGAAAAATTACTTAATGGGTACAATATACACTATCTGAGTGGTGGTTATACTTAAAACTGTTGACTTTAAAACTGTACATGATAGCCATGTAACAGAATTGCACTTGTACCTCCCTAAATCTACAAAAATTAAAATTAAAAGGAGAAGCAAGTGACTACAGTTGTAATAATAATAGCAATAATAATTATATTGATAAATTTTATTTAGCATTTACTACATGGCAATTATATTAATAATTCTAAGCATTTACCATGAATTAGCATACAGAGTCTTCATATAAACTCCTTGATGTAGGATATCACCCTCATTTTGGAAATGAAGAAAATGAGTACAAAATTTAGTTATCTTGTCAGATCAGACAGTGAGTAAGTGGTAGATACTGATTAACACACAATCTTATTCTACTGGAGGCCTTTCATGTGTCTTAACAAAACTGTATCTTTTAGTACTTTCTCAGATATTATGACTGGCTTTTGGAGAGGAGGTAATTTTTTTTTTTTTTTTTGAGACAGAGTCTTACTTTGTTGCCCAGGCTAGGGTGAGTGCCATGGTGTCAGCCTAGCTCACAGCAACCTCAAACTCCTGGGCTCAAGCAATCCTTCTGCCTCAGCCTCCCGAGTAGCTGGGACTACAGGCATGCGCCACCATGCCCGGCTAATTTTTTCTATATATATTTTTAGTTGGCCAATTAATTTCTTTCTATTTTTAGTAGAGACGGGGTCTCGCTCTTGGTCAGGCTGGTTTTGAACTCCTGACCTTGAGCTATCCACCTGCCTCAGCCTCCCAGAGTGCTAGGATTACAGGCGTGGAGAGGAGGTAATTTTTTAGAGAAACCTAGGAGATTCCTAGAAGCAAAGACATCTAAAATGTGTATATTATTATTTTGATGTTTAACATTAATAGCACCTCTGCACTGAGATGTGTCAAGTCTCGTACACTGGAATAGAATAACAAATACACCAAAGAAGAATTTACTCTTAATGATAAGAAAGTCATGTCTGGAAATTCAGCATTAATTCCAGGGCCTAAGTATATTAGGCTAACTCTAATTCTGGAAAATGTGAAATGGAGCCTGGACATTCATACTGATTCAATAAAAGTTCAAAGTTTCTACTTTTAGGAAGTGACTACTTATGAATGTCAGTTATAGAGTTTTACTGTTAGACTTTTTAACATGGAGCATATTTCACTGAGTTTGTTATTGATTAAGCAGAATCTTCCTTAAGAATGATTGTAACTAGGGCAATATACATAACCTTAACATTTGTACCCCCACAATATGCTGGAAAAAAATGAAATAAAATAAAATAAATAAAAAATAAAAGAAAAAAAAGAAGGCAAAAAAAAAAAAAGAATGATTGTAACTTATGCAGGAATATATAAGACTGGAATAGAGTTTATGAGAACATGATAAATTATTCCAGGCTAGATTTCTTCTGAAACATCATACACCAACACAATAATCATGGTGCCTCTAAAATAGTATCTCTTCTTGGAATAATTAGTCTCTGCTTCTCTTCTCATAAAATATTTGAATTCAGAATGGATCCCTCCAGAATAAGTAAGCATCTGGCATTCAGAGAACACTGCTTGTCCATAATGAGCATATAACACAAGTGAGCAATAAACTTCAGTCTTTTTAAATCTACTGGGGTTTTAGTCTATACTTAGTATTAAGCATCTGGATCAATTCATTTTACATGAGCCACATGTATCTCAAATTCAATATATCTGAAACTAACTGCTTCTCCTCTTTCGCCCTCTTTCATTGGATTATATCACCATAGAGTTATCTAACCATCTCAGAAACCAAGATGTCATTTTTGAGTCTTCTTTTACCTAATCTAATATCCAATCATTCACTAAGCTCTACTTAACTTCAATATTTTAACTTCTCTCTATCCCAACTGACATTACACAATGTTTAGCCATTGTTTCTTTTTCTTTTATGACACACTACTTCACTGTTTTCTCCATATTACAAAAAGAATGCTCTGTTGTAAAATTTTATTCACATCAGATTCCTAATTAAAAATATCAGTGAGAATACATTATTCTCATTAAATAGTTAATTTTTTTATAGAACATAAAAAGCACTTCAAGGTATGTCCTTCTTTTTTCAATATGACCCTTCCCTTTTCTCACTGCCTATATCCTATCTTTAACTATATAGAGCAGCTTTTGTATCCTCAGAAACAATTCTGTATACCCTCTTTCTTAATCATAAAATTCTCAGTCTAATATATACTAGACATCTACGCTAGAGCCCTTAAAGGCCATGATAATATATTCTACATTCTGCTGTTATTTTTTTAATTGGAATTCTATCTAACATACAGACATACCTTGGAGAAAGTGTGGGTTCAACACTGCATAAAGAAAATATCACAATAAAATGAGTCACACAATTCTTTTTGGTTTCCCAGTGCATAAGCAAGTTATGCTTGCACAATACTGCAATCTATTAAGTGTGCAATAGCAAATATGTCTAAAAAAAGTACATGCCTTAATTAAAATATACTTTATTGTCCAAAATGCTAAAAATCATCTGAGTTTTCAGAAAGCCATAGTTTTTTTGCAGGTAGAGAATCTTGCCTCATTGTTGATGGCTGCTGACTGATCAGAGTGAGGGTTGCTGAAGGTTGAGGTGCGTGTGGCAATTCCTTAAAAATAAGACAACGATGAAAATTGCTGCATCGATTGACTCTTCTTTTCGTGAAAGATTTCTCTGTAGCATTAGATGCTGTTTGATAACATTTTATCAAATGAACTTTGTAGAAGTTGTAGAATTGTAGAACTTTGTTCACAATTTGAGTCAATCATCTCAATACCTACCACTGCTTTCTAAACTAAGTTTACGTAATATTTTAAATCCTTTGTTGTCATTTTTACAGTGTTCACAGTTTCTTCATCAGAAATAGATTCCATCACAAGAAACCATTTTCTTTGCTCATTCATATGAAGGAACTCTTCATTTGTCCAAATTTTATTATGGAATTGCAGCAATTCAGTCACATATTCAGGCTCCAATTCTAGTTCTAATTTTAGTGATATTTCCACCTCATCTGCACCACTCTTTCCGCTGAGGTGTTGAGCCCCTCAAAGTCATTTATGAGGCTTGGAATCATCTTCTCTTAAACTCCTGTCAATGTTGATATTTTGATCTTCTTTAATAAATTACAAATATTCTTAATGACATCTAGAATGGTGAATTGTTCCCATCAGATTTTTAATTTACTTTGCCCATATTCATCAGAGGAATTATTATCTATGACATTTGTAGCCTTAGAAAATACATTTCTTAAATGTTAGTACTTGAAAGTTGAAATTACTAATTGATTAATGGGCTACAGAATACATATTATGTTAGCAAGCATGAAAAGCACATTAATCTCTTTGCACAATTCACCAGAGCTCTTGGGTAACCAGGTGCATTGTCAAGGAACAGTAATATTTTGAAAGAAATCTTTTTTTCTAAGCATTAGGTCTCAATAGTGGACCTAAAATATTTAGTAAGCCATGCTGTGAACAGATATGCTGTCATGCAGGTTTTGTTATTTCATTTATAGAGCACAAGCAGAGTGACTTAGCATAATTCTTAAGGGCCCTAGAGTTTTTGGAATAGTAAATGAACATTGGCTTCAACTTAAAGTCAGAAGTTGCATTAGATCCTCAGAAGAGAGTCAGCCAGAACTTTGATGGTTTGAAGGCAGCTTCTTTAGCTATCAAAGTCCTAAATGGCATCTTCTTCCAATAGAAGGCTTGTTTTGTCTAAGTTTTGTCTAAGCCTTGAAAAAAAATCTGTTGTTTGGTATAGTCACCTTCATCAATTTTCTTAGCTAAATCTTCTGGATAACTTATATCAGCTTCTCCATAAGCACTTGCTGCTTTACCTTGTACTTTTATGTAATGGAGATGGCTTCTTTCCTTAAACCTCATGAACTAACCTCCGTTGGTTTAAACTTGAATTCTGTAACTTTCTTACCTCTTTCAGTCTTAATAGAATTATAGAGAGTGAGGGCCTTACTTATATTAGGCTTTGGCTTATGGGAATGTTGTGGCAGACTACTAGCATTTTCTGTATTTTAGCAATATTTTTTCTTTCTTTCTCATCATTTGTGTGTTCACTGGTATAGCAGTTTTAATTTTCTTCAAGAACTTTTCCTTTGTGTTCATAACTGGCTAACTTTCTGGAGAAACAGTTCTA
Organism: Cheirogaleus medius; assembly: GCA_008086735.1. Classification (NCBI taxonomy): domain Eukaryota; kingdom Metazoa; phylum Chordata; class Mammalia; order Primates; family Cheirogaleidae; genus Cheirogaleus; species Cheirogaleus medius. Next base: position 24,513,078 of record VBSM01000605.1, on the reverse strand, counting down.
GCTTTAGGCCTATCTTTGCTTTCTATAGGTCTTCCTCACTAAGCTTAGTCATTTCTAGCTTTTGATTTAAACTGAGAGATATGCAACTCTTCACTAGAATATTTAGAGGCCATTGTAGGGTTATTGATTAGCCTAATTTCAATATTGTTGGGGATCAGGAAATCGGGAGGCTCGAGGAGAGGGAGAGAAGTGGGGGAATGGCCCATTGGTGGAGCAGTCAGAGCACACACACATTTATCAACTTCACCATCTTATATGGATGTGGTTTGTGAAACCCCTAAGCAATTACAATAGTAACATCAAAGGTCACTGAGCACAAATCAACATAACAGATATAATAATAAAGTTTAAAATATTTTTCAAGAATTTCCAATATGTGACACAGAGATATAAAGTGACCACATGCTGTTGGAAAAATGGTACCTACTTGATTCGGGGTTATCACACACCTTCAATTTGTAAAAAAAAGCAATGTTTGTGAAGCGCAATAAAATGAAGCTCAATAAAAGAAGATATTAGTCTAAGTGTTCCTGGGCATCAGTTTTCTCTGTTGTCCAATGTAACATTGTGTCTATAATATCAATCACACAAATAACATTTATACAATAGTAATGTAGTAAATGAAAAGGCTAACTCTAATTACTGAGTCAAATCTACTGCTGGTGACTTCAGTTTTCTACTATGTGTTGTGCAAAAAGGCTCTTATATGTTTTACTCTTAGGAGCTGTGACTGCATGATTCTGGTCTACAACATGATCATTTTTGCTCTTGTTCTTTCTTTGGTTCCTGGGTTTGCTATACATAGCATCAGCATTCTTTCTGTTGTTGTGAGAATGAAAGGAGAACTTTAATAACCCATGAAAGAAGCTGTTACTTTTTGATAAGTGTACATGACAGAATTATATTCCCTGGTTTGTCTTGCCATGATATTTCTAATGTGCCCTTCCTAGGAACAACAGCTAATGACCATTACTTTTGAATATCACAATGCCTTGTATTGCATGAGCTCTACTTGAATTTATCTAAGATGCATGTATTATTTAGAATTATTAAAAGACATACCATAACTTGGTTTCCCAATTACATAGCATTTTATTGTAAGGTTCAGAAGTTTCTGATCACCATGTCAGTATCACCACTCTTATTGTTTTTGCTATGGATTATTACTGTGTCTTACACTAAATCATAGATTCAAACTCATTCTCAAGGGGTAAAAATCTGTTTTTTACAAAACATATTGTGTGAAAGATAGAGAACACTGATTTACGTTTAAAACACATGACTTCTATACTCAAATGTAGGACAAACATTTGGCTATTTTTCTAGCATTCTTACCTAGCCCACATAGATTATGGAGAAATGGAAAAGCAAAATAAATGTGTCCTATTACTATAATTAAGACAATTTTAAAGGGACTATAAAATTCAAAATTTTCATGCCACATTGATTTCAGAAATTATTTCTGGAATAATAAAACAAATTTACCATGGTTAAATTATCCAAAAGCATTTGTTTGCTCTGATTTTTTTTTTTTTGAGCTCATCTCTTTCTTGTTTTGATTCCACATTTGTCTTTCTTTGAATACCATGTTTTCACCTAACCTAGTGCTCACTTCATCTAGCCCTGCTTCCACAGTGGGCAGAGAGCTCTTGATCCATGCTTCCCTTCTGTTAGTAGGATCATCTTGTAGGTAAAATTCACTAAGTCTCACTTCAAATCATGTTTTAAAATGCTTGTCATATAACCCCAGCTTTATATCTAATAAACATCTCACTGCTTCAAGCTTGGCTTATGTGCACAGCTATTGTGTTTTGTTCTATTATAAAGAGATTGTGAAATATTTGCTCTTTTTTATACAGTTGAAAAAATCAGCTGTTAGTAAGGTCACTTCTAATAAATTAAAGGAAAAACAAAGTAAAAACTTAAATCTTTTATTTTGCTTGCCTCCGCACCTTTTTGATTCATCTTATGGCATTGTGTTATATACTCCAAAAAGCAACAGATATAAAAAACACAGGTACAGTAGTTTCAGAAATTATGTGGAAGTAAAACCAAAGTTCAAAAAAATAAATTATAAAGATATTATAAATTGAAACTACATCGGTAATAAAAATATTAAATAATAAAAATAAGATATAAAAAATAAAGATATGAAACATAGTATAGGAATGTGATTACGAGTAATGATTTCTAAATATGAAAATTAAATTACATTAAATAGAGAACAGTTTGAATGCAGAATACTTTTTCATTTGTATATAAACATAAAGATATTTAAACTCTGCTCTGCATAGCAGCATATGTGGTTCCGGAAGATAAAAATGGCTGTTATATGAAAGTGGATTAATAGTGTCATTTTAAATGACTTAAGGCTGACAAAATTAAGCAATTTACTACCTAAAAAACAATTCATTCAACGCCAAATTTTGTATAGTGTTTTGGTATTATCTTCATCATACATATTTGTGTGTGTATGTGTGTGTGTATAAATACATATGCATATGACGTGCCACATAAAATACAAGATAGTCAAATTTAAATTTCAAATAAACAACAAATAAAATTTCACCTTATTGAAATGAAATTCACAGAGCATGAAATTAACAATTTTAAGATGTACATTGTTGTGGCATTTAGTGCATTTATGGGGCTCTGCAAGTGTCAGTTGAATCAAGTTCTAAAGCATTTCCACCACTCTAAAAGAAAATTCTATACCTATTAAGCAGTTCCTTTCTACTCCTCCCTGCCTCCAACCTCCAGCACCTATCAATCTACTTCGGACTTACCTATTGTAGATATGCTATATAAATGGAATTATACAACCTAAGACATTTTATGTCTGAGTTCTTTCAGTTAGAATAATGCTTTAGAGATACATCCATGCTATAACATATATCAGTACTTCATTTCTTATAATGACTGAAAAATATTCCACTGTATGCACTTGCACAGTTTATTTATGCATTTATCCATTGATGTACATTAGGATTGTCTTCGTGTTTGCTTTTGTGAATAGCATTGCTATGAACATGTGCATACATGTCCTTGAGTACATGTTTTCAATTTTTTAAGATATATAAGTAAGAATTGAATTGCAGGGTCATATGGTAATTCTAGGTTTAACTTTTTAAGTAACTGTTGAAATTTTTCACAACAGTTATATGATTTTATATTGCCATACACAATATATGAATGTTCAATTATCTCTACATCTTTGCCCATACTTCTTATTTTCAATTTTTATTGTTTAACATAGCCATTCTAATAGGTATGAAGTGGTATCTTATTGTGATTGTGACCTGAATTTCCCTAATGACTAATGATGTTGAGCAGCATTTCTTATTCTCCATTTGTATATCTTTTTTGGGGAAATATCTACCCAAGTCTTTGTTTATTTCTTAGTAAGACTGTTTGCCTCTTATTTGTTGAGTTAAAGTCTTTTATTTAAATTCTGGATATTAGATCCTTATCAGACATATGAGCTGTAAATATTTTCTCCAGTTCTCTAGGTTGTTTTGTACTCTCTTGATAATGTTATTTAATGCTCACAAGTTTTTTTTATCTTGATGAAGACTAATTTATTTTTTCTTTTGTTGTTCATGATTATTATGTCATATCTAAAAATCCAGTGTCAAATCCATCATCATGAAGATCTGCTCCTATGTTCTTATTTTAAGAAGTTTATAATTTTAGCTCTTATATTTAGGCCACTGATCTGTTTTAAGTTAATTTTGCATATCATGTGAGCTCAGAATAGTTTCAATTTCACTGTTTGCCTATGGATATCCAATTATATCAACATCAATTGTTGAAGAGACTATTCTTTTCCATATTGAATTATTTTAATATCATTATCAAAAATCAGTTGACTGTAGATATTTGGTAGATTTCCAAATTCTCAAATTTATTTCATTGGCTTATACATCTGTAGTATGCCATGACCACACTACTTTGATCACTGTAGCTTTCAGAGTAAGTTTGAATATCAAGAAGTATGAGTTCTTCAGCCTTTATTTTTTCCATATCTTTTTGTATTAGTTTCCTGCTGTAATAAATTACCACTAACTGGGTGGCTTAAAATAATGTAAATATGTTCTCTTAATGTTCTGTAGAACAGCAGTCCTAAATCAAGGTGTCATCAGGGTTAGTTCTTGATGACATCTATTGCATGCCTTTTCCTAGCTTCTAGTACTTGTCAGCAATCATCACCATTCCTTGGCACATTCTACTGATACATCACTCCAATTGCTACCTCTGTCTCCACATGAAGATCTCCCATTGTGTTTCTTTGTTCAAATTTCTCTCTTTATAAAGACACCAGTTATTGACTTAGGAACCACCCTACTCCATTATAACCTCATTTTAACTTGTTTCTATCAGTGAAAACCCTATTTCTAAATAAGTTAATATAGGTACTGGAGGTTAGGAATTGAACATAAAGTTTTGGGACACAATTCAACCAATAACAATATATCCTTTAACCTTCCAAACTTCATGTCTTTTCCACATGAAAAATATCTCCATCCCATTCTAGAATCCACAAATTGTTTCATCCATTCTAGCATCAACTCTTGTCCAAAACTGCATTAGATATCAATTTAAAAAATCTCAAATATCATCTAAATAGAGTATGCATAAAACTCTGGGTATGGTCCATCCAGGGCTAAAATTCCTCTTTGTTCAAAGACAAAACTAAAAACAAATTATCTGCTTTCAAAATACAGTGGTAAGACAGCCATAGGATAGACATATAAATGTGCAGATGTACACATTGCTAGATATATGTATACATATGCATATTTATTATATATAAATTATTTGATATAATATATACATGAATTTTGTTCTCTGAGAATGCATAGTGCATGAGTTTCTGAAAGATTAAAACATTAAACAACTATAAGAGCAGAGAAAAGTTCATATCTTATTCTAGGTAAACATCATAACTTAGGGTTATATAATAATGGTGGAACCTCAAGGACAAAAAAGTATTAGAACCAGTCTCCATTAATGATGAATGAAGTCCAATACAAAGTTCCCTGTTGCATATTTCCTTGATTATAAGTAAACTTTTTTTTTTCCCATTTTAATATAATTATCAGAACATTTGCTTTATTTATGTGGGAACACTCACAACTAAATTTTAATTTAAATTTTGATTTTTGATTTTTCTAAAAAAGTAATTTCACATTTAGCCATAAAATGAAAAGTTACTGTATTCTCAAAATTCTTTCTTTACTACTTTAGGTAATGCAATTTGTTAATCCTTCCTATTGAGTTGATCTCATATTTACCAAAACAAAAACAAAACAACTCTAGGTTTTCAGATTTGGGAAATTTGGAAATTTTGGATTTGTGAACAAAGAATCACTATATTTATACTTTTTATTTGATAAAAAATAAGATGACAGATTTTAGTGGACTATGAAATCAATTAAAGTCATATTTCATGTATTTGTTTCATAGAACTGCCATAAAAATAATACCTTAAACTCAGTAGCTTGAAACAATAAACATTTAATCTCTCATGATCCTGGAAGCAAAAGTCTGAAATCAAAGTCTTGGTTTGATTCCACCCTTCCTTTTAATGTTTTATAAGTTTCTCACCCAGATTAAAATTGGCTCCTGGAGTTTCTTTGTTTGAGGAAACATAATTGTAATCTCTGCCTCTGTCATCACATGGTCCTCTCCTCTCAGTGTCTTTTCTGTGTCTGTGTGTCTTCTTTTATTCTGTGTCTAGTAAGGACTCTAGTCATTGGATTTAGAACCTACCAAAATGCAGATGATTTCATTTTTTTTTTTTTTTTTTT
>VBSM01000605.1:24492623-24507168 GCA_008086735.1 Cheirogaleus medius | reverse complement strand
TAGAGACAGGGTCTTGATCTTGCTCAGGCTGGTTTCGAACTCCTAACCCTGAGCGATCCTCTCGCCTTAGTTTCCCAGAGTGCTAGGATTACAGGTGTGAGCCACCCGCCCCGGCCAGATGATCTCATCTTGTGATCCTTATACTAGCTATATCTGAAAAGACCCTTATTTCAAATATGGGTCTGAAAAGACCCTTATTTCAAACATTCTGAGGTTCTGGGTAGCCACATATTTGCAGACCATTCTTCAACCATTACACTTGAGAATGTATTATATATTCATATTTTTCTACCATTAACCATTGCCTTCAACATAATCATTATACAATTTAATCCATTTGGGGTTGTTTGGAAAAGTATCTGAAAGTCATAAAATTCTAAGAAATGAATAAGAACTTCAGAATTATTAAAGAAGAAATATTGATTCCATTATAGATTAGATAACTGGTGCCTAAATTTTTCTACTATTGTGTTTAGAGTATTGAACTGTTCAATAGATGCTAATTTTGTAATAGCCTTAATAGTCACTGAGATTTCTGAGTGATCAATAAAATTTCATAAGCAAGTTAGAAGAATGAACTAGAACTTAATAGAGCAACTTTTAAAAATAATTCATGTTTTTGTTTATTGGATTGTTTTTTTTGAAATGTATGCACTTGAGAAGGGAATAGTACTATATAAACACATTTAAAATCTTGAATCATTTTATAATTTTAGAAGAGCTTTTAAAAAACAATTCTCATAAAATGAGAGAAACTTGATTTCTGAAAGCAAAATATAAATTATGTAATAATTTCACTCTCTGAAATTGTCATGTTCAGAGAGTACTCTATTATTACTAAGACATTAGATTTTTGTTAAAGGTTAAAAAATTGAATGTTTCAGAAAGTGGCTCGTGTTAAGTAAATTATGTAAATTGATAACTAAATTAGCCAGCATTGAAGGAAATATGTTAATTTTTAACCTGCTGACTTACTCTTAGAAAATTGCTAAATGCTGAAAACATCTAAACATTTCAATTCAAGTGCATTATTAAAAATTATAATGATAGAGTTCTTTATCCAATTTTTATTTAACTGAAAGGGTTATTCTATGTAATTAAGCTCCTTATCGTTTTCTTTGATAAAGATCCCTCTGCAATTACTATTTTATTAAAGCTAAAATAAATTACATTGATACTTGAAGTACTTTCATATGTAAATGTCTCTATATATTATCCATGAAATTTGGAGCTTTCCATTCAGTCTTCTACTTTTCTCTTGCTTTGATTGTTTATTATCTGTAGGAATCATATTTTCCTTACAAAATCAGCTATATTTTAAATTATCAGATGATTTTTTTATACCCATTAAGTTGTAATATTTTTTACTTCTCCACATAGGCTAGAAGACCAAAGGAATGGTATTACCAAGAGTAACATCTAATTTCAGAAGCTTGTTGACTGGTATGTTGAGATGAGGCTGTCTTCTAAGCTGTTAATTATACCAATTTGATAAAATATATTAAAACAAGTAACATTATTTCATTTCTTGAAGAGGGCATTTATTTATAAATTGGCTAAGTTCTTTAAAAATTTTGTCAAAACAAGTAAATTATAATATGTTCTACTTTGTATTTACATAGCATAATTTGTCAAAACATTTATACTCTTAATATAAGCAGTAAGAACTTTTATGATTTTCAGAAGGAAAGATCAAAATGCGTATTTGTATAAATTAACTTCTGAAGCAGAGTTTTTATTTATCAAACAGAAAAAAAGACTATGGTCTAACCTAATTATGTATGAATAAAAATATTAGAGTATTTAAACATGTATGACATTATAGAACAAATATATATTAAAATAAATAGAAAATTACTGTCTTGTTCTTTTTATCTACTAATTCATTTGTAGATAAATTTTGATCATCATGATGCCATTACTGAATATCATGGGAAAGTTCTTTCATTTATTTGCTATTTATATTCAGTTCATGATATGGATGACACTTTCTTTAAGCAGAACTGTAATTCCTAGAGTTAATGATTTATTCAAATAGTGCAAATGTTTCATTTCAAAATGGCAGACTCTCTTCTTAACCTGAGAATCTATTAGAATAAAAATGTGGGATCATAAAATAGTGTAATAATTATTTTTAAGGTAGAAAATAGAAAAACATTTGTGACCACTGATATTGGCAGCCTACACATTATTGTTACTTGCTAACAGAAATCCAGTTTTACAAAGGGACTTTTACCAAGGAAATTAAATTATCATTGACCTAAACCAATTATAGTGATCTCTTTCTGCTTTGCCTATGATCAATTTATGGATATACCTATTATCTGGCCTCTGCTGGCAGCACTGGGATTGGTTTACACCCTCAGAAATGGGTTGAGGGAAGAGAGAGAGAAGAGGGAGGGGAAGCGGAAGAGAGACTTTGCTTGTTCCTGTGAACAGTGTTGAGTAAGGATGTGATGCTTTTACCTGTGGCAGCTGTCTTATAATCATGTTGGAAAGCATCACTTAGACACAGAGGATGGCAAACTACAATCTAGTATCACACAATTGCATAGGCAGGAGATATCCTACATTTACACATTTTGTTAAAATAAATAGTAGTAATTGTAAATTTTAAGTCAGAGTTATGTAGAATTTCTGTCATTATTAGCCAAATGCATTCCATAAGCATATTTGCAGATTGTGTTAAATGGAAAAGGCTGTAGTATAGAATCATTATGTAAGGACTCTTCAGAAAAGGTTAAAACCACTTTTCCCAGGAAAATCATAAAGAAGGCCTTGGTGTCAAAGTTAACTTCTAAGAGCTCTGAAGTAGGAAGTATTGGAAATTTGCTCAAAAGGCAGTAACTTGTTATACTATTGTTCCCCATGCCCACTTGCAGAGCGGCTAGCAGAGGCAATTAACCTCTTGGTTAAAATTAAAATAAACCGAGACAACAAAAGTTAGTATTTGTTTCTCCAGAATACAGTATTTGCTTATTTTGATAACCAGATAAGATAAACTGTATACTCCTAAAACTCACTCTGAAGAGGAGCTCTTAAGTCACAATCTCTACTCTGTGAAAAAGACCTTAGAATTCCCATTCACAAGAGGACCTTATCCAGGAGGTAGAACTACTTAACACAGCAGCTGACGAAAACCACAGCAGCTACTAAAATAACAAATCCAGTCTTTGATTTGTTAAATATAAATGGAAAAATAAATGAGCAAAACCTAATAGAATAAAGTGAAGAGATCAGTTTAAACAATCAGATGAAAACAGAGATACTTAAACAAAGAGAATAAAAATTATTTTTTGAAAAAATTGAGGAGATATCACATTCACAAAAACATAAAAAGCATACAATAGTAAGGAGCAGTGAGATGAGATAAATTGAAAATGAAAACAAAACAAAAAAAAACCTTCCAAAGATAAAAAACTTATGTAAGCCTCAAGAGCAGAGGTGCTATGTATTATTAGGAGTATGAATGAAAAAGACTTATACTTACCCCAGAAAATATGGTGGCAAAACTAAAGAATATCAAAGCTTCTAGAGAACACATGCTCTCACTCACACACACACACAATTTTAGCACCCAGATACTGATTTCTAACACTTTTTCTCTAATGAAAGGAACCTGGGTTCCTTGTAAAAATGTCTGTTTCTAGAACTGGAGCAAGAAATATGCAAGATGAGCCTGGGGCATTTTTCAATGCCAGAGAGTAAAAATGATAAAAAAAAAAAAAGTTGGGGTGTGTTAAGGGAACAAAACAGCAAACTGACAGAGCTCCCAAAGGCCAAAGCTGAAACAAGTGAGCAACAACAAAAAAGTAGTATTGATTATAACCGAAAATATAAGTATCCATAAGTCCATACTGATTTGATGATACATACAAAGGATTGAATAAAAAATTAAATGGAAGAGTATAGACAAATTTTCCATGTAGAATCATTCCAAATAATTTATAGATATAGATATTTGGCCTTCTAAAAGGTGGAACATAGCCACATATGTCTTAAGGTTGGCTGCATGTTATAACTTACTTCTAAAAATTACAGTGGGGTAAGGAGGAAAGAGAATAATTTTCTAGTGGAGAAACTTGACAGTCTCAGCCACAGACAGGTCAACATCACAGTGATAAATCATGTTGATAGGATGTATCCCTGATATAAAGTGTAAATAATGATAGTTTGTGGTCTTCCTCTCAAAAATCCACAACCCCAGTTCAATCAGAAGAAGAGCATCTGACAAATCTCAATTGAGAAACATTCTACAAATCCCTGACCAGTACTCCTGAAAACTGTGAAAATTATCAAAAATAAGGAAAGCATGAGAAACAATCATTGCCAAGAGAGGCTTAAGGGGACCTGACAACTAAATGTAATGTAAAACCCTGTGTTGTATTGTGGAACAGAAAAAGTACATTAGGTACAACTAATGAAATTAACAATCATGTATCATTACTGGTTCATTAATTGTAACAAAGATACCATACTAATATAATATGTTAATAATAGGGGAAACTGGATGTGTGGTACATGGGAACTTCTGCAGTATCTTCACAATTTTTGTAAACCTAAAATAAAATGAGCAATACATTTAATATCACAAAATTAATTGTAAAACATTTGAATCACATAGCCATAACCATCAACCTGACAATAGATTTTCTATCAAGCACACAATGTGTTAGACGAAAAATTTCACAGAGAAATTATTTTAAACATATAACTTGTATGCACCAATAAATCATCCCTATATTATGCATTTTTTGTAGAACCCATTCTACCTTTCAGTGAATTTACATAGGGATATATTCAAGTCAAATTATAGAGAAAAACTGGTAGTATAAGACCAAATATCTAGAAATTTCTATCTGCTCAAGAAATGAAATGAAACCAAGTTTCAGGATGATATTTTTGCAGCAAGTTCGTAGATGAGGTTTTACTGATTAAAGAAGAGGATAGGAGAAATCTGGAATGGGAGACCACCAAATAAGAGACTTCCATGCAACAGAGAATATAACTCAATGATGGATACATCCAGAGATCTAGTAACTGGACATTAGTATTTGTCAATAATATAAATTTAGAATTTATAAAATTACAATAACAAGAAATCAAAAAATTGGTCCCAAAGTAATGATTTCAACATGACCAAAACTAGAATGTGTCATTATTTTCAGTATTGATAAGTTATTGCTATATATTTTTTTTCTATAAGAAATAAAGCATGTTGACATTGGGCAGTGGGAGAAGGAATTGTTATGCTAATATTATACTTTCTATAGCAAAATATTTTCATAGTAGCATAAACTATGCATATTTTTATATTTTGAAATCAACTTTTCTGAAAAAGAGAGATGGGTATTGTTACAACGCTATAAAAATCAAAACAAAAAATTACAAAGCCACAACCGTATAAACTTTTTCATATTCAAAACAGTGCTTTTCATAGTTTTAACTTTGATTAAGCACATGGCATGCATTGTTTAGGATGCATGAAATAATCTTCTTTTCAAAAAACTTTTATTTTTAATATTTGCAGTTGAAAATATATATTCATAAGTCTGTAGAGAAAATACTATACTTCATTATGAATTGCCATTGTTTTTTTGTTTTTTGTTTTTTATTTGTTTTGTTTTGTTTTGTTTTATTCCTTTTATTTCATCATATTATAGGGGTACAAATATTGTTAGGGATACATACATTGCCCCTGCCCCCCCTCCCCCCACCCCCCCACGTGCCAGAGCTTCATGCGTGTCCAATCCCCAGGTGGCGCGCACCATTGTTTATTATAAAAGAACCCATATCTCAAATCCTATGAAATTTTCTTTTTTTTCCCAGTGGCAAGCAACCAGGGGGGAAGAGGGCAGGGGAGGGAAATAAACGAAGCTAATGGGTACTATGAACACTATTTGGGTGACAGGCACACCTATAGCCAGGACTCAGGCATTATAAAAATGATCCATGTAACCTAAAACATTTGTACCCCCTTAATATTTTGAAATTAAAAAAAATTGAAAAAAATAAATTTTCTTTTCTATATTGGCTTCCTAGTAACTTACCTACATACAAAGATAAAAAGGCTCTCTAGTTTTTAAAATGATGCCATCTATGCACAAAGAATAAAACTGAATACAAACTTTGCTATATATCAGCAATATTTCAAGATAAACAGGATTTGGCAGGGGTAAAAAGTAGGCAGTGAATTTATGAGGAAATTCAGAGTGATGAATGAAAACTAGTTATAAGACTATGGCTGTATCATTATTCCCGAGTTTGATAATATATAGGATTAAATTCAAAACACATATCTGTGAATGACCACCAGATTCTATGTTAGTTATTAATGATATAGACATTAAAAGGCTTTCAGCCCTTTTTTTTTTTTTTTCAGAATCAGGTAGTTTAATGGAGGAGACAGACACATAAAGCATTCTTATAGTCCGTTGTGGTAGATGTAAATATAATCCAGATTTTAGCTGGGGTTTCTCCAACAATTGAAATCTGGATGTGATTTAAATTAACCCTATTCATGCTCTGTGCAAGGTTTCTCCAGATATTTGAAGGCTTACGTTATATCATGAGCTTCTCTGGCTTTTCTTTTTCACCCTGTTGGAATGTATACACTCCAATCCACACTTTGGCCTTTTGTTTCTAATTTGGCATAGAATGGAAGTTGGATCTCAGGCTCTTTTTATAATTAATATAGACAAATCCTCCAAAATAATCAAACTAAAAAGAACAGAATCATCTACCTGCCCCTACATATGCCACATATCTTTAAGTTGTTTTGGGGGTGAGACACAGGGGATTTGCATAGCAACAAAGTGAATAATTTTTAGTTTTAGACATCCCAGTTCTCAAAAGTACTGCAGCCACTTTGTCATGATGCTAAGCCAATCCACTATTCTTCTCCTCTTTTCTCTATTCTAAGCTGCTTCTAAATTCCTTTTCTCTTTTAATATAGAGAGGCTTAACTATCTCTTTTATTGCCTATCTCCTCAGGCAATTACTTTATATCATGAACTCTCCTTTATTTAAATTGACTTATAATAGTGTTTTACTACATACTACATTTAGTGTAATGTTCGTATGAGAATTTCTCTTAACAGCATCACTGACTTTTTTCTCATGTAGCCACAAGTTAATATAAATAAATACATGAAAATAAACATTAGCAATAAAATAATAATAGATAACATATACTGAACCCTTAAAATATGCCTGGCAACTTTAGAATCACATCCAAATAAAATATATAACCCAAGATGTAGATATTACTATGATATTTTCATTTTGCACATTATTTTTTTAATGCACTGACATTAGAAAATCTTGCAAAAGCAAACTTAATCCAGCAAAACTGTATGGAATTTGGGGAAACAATGTCCTTTAAAAAATGGCACATTTAATTTTAATTTTGAAATATAACGGGAGTATCCAAAGGATATAAAATGTATCCGGGAATTTATGAAGAAGGGATTTTAATCACAAAGACATTGAAACAGGATGGTTGATATGGAGAGGCATACAGATCTCAAAATTGCTTGAGTATCACTTGCAGTGGTAAATGGGTATTAAGTGGTGAAGAATATGGATCGAAGATACAATCAGAAGCTAGAGCATAACAGACTTACTTAGAAAGTAGCATAAGGGATATTAATATTTATTTTGTAAACTTTTCATAGGCTGATGAAGGAGTTTATGCCATGCATAAAAACTTCTAAATTATTTTGATAAAATAAATGTACTTTTAAAGTGTGAAAAAATTAGGAGAAAAGCAAGATGATATTCAAAGAATTCAACTAAAAATGATGATATCAAAGAAGAATATGTGAGACTATTATAATAGTTTAGCAAATGCACAAAAATCTTAATGTTTAATACCAGTTATGCCATATTTTATCAATGTTATTGAATTACATAAATATTTTCATTATTATTTAAGTTAATGGAACACTGCATCCAAACCAGGACATACAAAGGCATTTACACCATTTTTATCTTTTCATTTTGGATTTTGCAGGTAGTATTAATAATTTGGATTTTAAAATATTGAAACTACGTTGAGTAGAGATTTTATGTTTTGTTCCTATGGAACACAGTAAGAAATATTACCTCTATTTTGCAGGTAATAGAACTGAAATAGTGTTTCATTTAAACCATGGAAATGTTAGAGTATTTGCTTATAGTTTCAGAGGACAAGTTATGGGCAGAACAAGAATGGGAAAATCATATCAGCACTATTTTCTGGCAAGGTTACTATATTGATCAAGTTCTTCTGGAATTTTTGCTTTTCAGATAAGGATTTAAATCACACACACATATAATCAGTAATCATATCATTTTTGTGATCAAACATTCAAGAAAAGCTATGTTATGCATATTTTCTTGAAATTTTAAACACTGTTTAAAGAGCATTTCTCATAGTTTTTTTTCATAATACAACATGTCATATAACTTTTTAAAGTTTCAAATAAGAAATTTATTTAATAAAATTGAAATGACAGTAATGAGAACTTATACCATATGAGAAGAATTTCTTTGGCTGGCATTTTGAATGCAAACATGGTTGTGTTGACCTGAAATTATTATTTTATAGGGGAGTGATTCATATCTAGTGTACCATGGCACCCCTCAGAGACACAGCTGCTACTTGACACGTCATCAACTTATATAGGGTCAAAGTAAAATTTAAAATCATGTAAATAATATCTATGAACTAGACATATTAATAGATGAAACTTTCAAATTCAATTTAGGCATAAAACAAGCTGCACACAATATTATACAACATAATAATTCCACAAACAAATTCTATCACTACTAGTATGCTATGTACATTTTACAATATTAGCATATCTATATTGCTTTAGGAGAAAATGAATTTGAAAGATTTACAAAATTATGAAAAATGTATAGACTGTCCCTTTTGTATAACAATTTCCTCAAACCGGTAGCCTCCTTTAACTACAATTGGACTTATTTTTTCCTTAATAGTCTCAGTTATTTCAAGACATCGTAATTATTGATAAAAGGTGGGAATATAGGACAGAGATATAGGTTGCAATGTTTCAGAAACTGATTTGAGGTGAACAGATTGTCCAGCCTGAGCTCAAGCAGAGAGCACATCTGAATGCCACAGTTCTCATGGTGAGTTTTGATTAATTAATCTTAATTCAGCGCTTACAGGTCTTTGAATACTTAATGCTGGAACTGATTCTGGAGGGTTGAAATTTTATAAACAGTCGTCCACTAGGATATAATTTGGTAGGTATTTATGGCCTGTCGTTCATTTTCAATTTTTATTCATCTATATGCAACAGAGTCAATATTTAACCCGAAATAGAAGATCAAGAAAAATACATTAAAAAATACAAAGTTCAGCAAATACTTCACTGTTGAAAGAGTTAACAAAAAACAATTTTGTGTGTACAAACTAAACATTCTACTGAATAATTTATTTTATTATTTAATCCTTGAGGTTCTTTGGATCTAGCCTAATTTATAAAATTAAATACTTAGATAATACTTAACAAACATCACACATTATTCTAAGTGTGGTATCTATACACACTTAGATATATATTCTTATTTTAAGAATATATTTTTATAAGAATAAGAATGTATTCTCATTCTTAAAATAAGATATATATTCTTAAGATATATATTCTTATTTTAGCTATGTAATAGGTACCATTATTATCCTTGGTTTACAGATGAAGTAAACTGGAAAAACCTGTAAATTGCTCTATGCAACAATGATGAAAAATGGTGAGCCTGCTGTTCAAACCCAAGCAATTTGTTAATAAAACATCATGCTGCTGTATATGTGTATACGCACACACAAATACATATACATTATATATAATTTGTATACATGTATATGTGTGTGTACATGTATGTGTGTACATAAGTATATGTATATATGGCATAACATTAGTTGGAGTTGATTTTTTCACCTCTTTTTTAATCTGTCACTACTATTTTAATATTAAATTCGCCTATACAGATAGGTTACCTTACTCACTACAATTTAAAACATGTGCCAAAGCACTGGGTATTGTATGTTTTCTTGTACCATTACGATTCATTTGAATATAGTATATATAAGCACATTCAGTAGGGTTTCAAATAATGCTTTATAACTGTAGAAGAGTAAAATCATAAAAATTTTACTTCTAGATCATTTTATTTTTTTATTTTTTGTTTTCTTTTCTTTTTTTTACTCTTCTTTTTTATTTATTTTAATTTGGCAAAGAATGACTTGGCGTATATTCTAGAGCATTTTAAATAAACTATGTAAAGCCAAATGAACCATTATCATATAGAAGAATTTCAATAGTGTATATATATCTATATGAATGTATTTTAGAGCTTTGTCAAGCATGCATAGTATAATTCTTGCATTTTTGCGTACTTTATTAAAACCAAAATTATTTTAAGACAGAGTTTTCTTAACTTATTTTATTATGACATTGCAAAAATTATAATATTTTGCAGGAAATGAATTGCATCTAAAATTAAACATATACTTAGATTAAATAAAATAACATGAATATCATAATTATAAGAATTAATAAATATATTTAAATGTGCATTTAAAAATGTTATAATAATAAAACATATTGAAACCAAGTGTTTTTGATTTATTATAGTAGGCAAATCATCACAATAAACTCAATACTTTAATATTTTTATTATAAAATATGACACAAATAGAACAACATTGTTAATGAAAACTGTGTGTGTTCTTTACCATGGAATCTACTCAACATTATGAAGAATGAAATCGCAGTATCATCATATCAGTAGTATCAATTATTTTACAATGCTCAGCTTTCATCCCAGTATAAAGCAAAAAAACAAGTTTGAACATTCACTTTGAAGCCATTTCCTATTTTGTAGAATTTGTCTACTTTTAATTTTTAAGTTCAAAGAAATTTCATCATGAACAGTTTATCTCCAACATTGTTTAATAAATAAAAGATGAATATGAACCTACAAATTGACACATTTTAATGTAATATTTAAATAATATATTTTTCCTTCAGGTATATTTCATTCATTGATCCATTAAGAACAACTGAGAAATAATTAATGTTTTCATATGAGGGATAATTTAGAGAGCTTTCATCAAAATGGGGAAAGTATATATCCTGATTTAAGAGTAGGGGTGAAATTAGGATACTCTCATTTGGGAAATTTTATAGATAACCAGAAAATGATTTAAAGCAGAGATAGAACTGTGCAATATTTTATATTCATTTGTCTATTATATTGAGATAACCTAGAGCAAAGGCCTAATTATAAAGACTTTAGGTCACATATGTAGTACTCCTGGTTGCTATGGTAATGGTGATCTATCTGACATTAATGACATTGGATTGAGCATGCAAATGAAGTAAATCATAATTAAAGTGAAGGTTAATTAGTTATCTTGATCTTGGAGAACAGTCTGGGAATGCATTTTAAAGCGTTTCTAATGAGAAGTATGAGGTCATGCTGTAAGAAAGGCAGGCACTGTTTATAAATTTTAATCTCTGATTATATGCTCAAGAGAGATTGAGGTTCTACTATACCACATAAATTTGTTTTGATATCTGACTTTGTTTGATGACACTATAGGTAATAAAATATGTTATTGATTAATCTATTTTTCTGTCTCATTTCTTCCTGGAAGGACCATTGGTTGGGGAAATAGTTGACTTGTCAATCTGTGGACATTTTTCTAGGATAGGACCGGTTGTGCCAACCAGCTTCATGAATTGCACATTTTGCACTAAGAGTGTGGTTTGGGTTTGACTACATGAGATATATATCACTTATTAAATTAATTCATGTTTAATAATAATTAAAATTTATGCAACACATGGTTTATGAAGCTCTTTCACAGTTTAAATATACTTGTTTTTTATACTTCTGGCATTTTAAAATATTAAAAACAGTTCTCTTCACATTTACCTTAGTAATACTAATGTAAACTAAGGATTTAAAAATTATTACTAAAAATAATGACATAAATAATCAAGCAATGTATCAACAAATGATTTCTTGTGATACACATTTCTATGATAAATTGAGAGAACAATCCACTTAAATAAAGGTAGCTCTGGGATTACACAGTTTTCTTTAATTGTTTTAATGTTCAAAATGTTCCAACTTTATTCTATGAGGTCAGCATCATTTCAATACTAAAACAAGACAAAGAGATTACAAGGAAAGAAAAATACTGATCAATATCTCTCATGAAGATAGATACAAAAGTCCTCCACAAAATATTAGCAAATTTAATCTAACTATGTAAAACAAAATATACCGTGACCAAGTGAGATTTATCCCAGTTATACAGGGCTGTTTCAGTGTTAGAAAATCCATTACATTAACAGGCTAAAGGTGAGGAATCACAGGATCATAGCAACAGATCCAGAAAAAGCATTTGACAAAATCTAATACCCATCCATGATGAAAACTCTCAGTAAATGAGGAATAGAGGGAAGTTCATCAATTTTATAAAGCATATCTACAAAAAGCTACAGCTAATATACTTAATATTGAGAAATTCAAAGCATTTATACCAAGATCAAGAGCAAGGCAAGGTTGTTCCCTCTCATCACTACTTTTCAACATTTGTATGGAAGTCTAAGCTAATGCAATAAGGCAAGAAAAGAAAAAAGGTATAAATATTGGGAAGGAAGAAATAAAACTGTCTTTGTTCACCCATGACAGAATTGTTTATACAGAAACCTGAAAGAATCAAAAAATTGTTCCTGGAACTGATAAGCAATTATTCCAAAGTTACAGGGCATATTAAAACACAAAAGTGAATGTCTTATATGCTAGCAATGAACAAGTGGAAACCAGGGGCACATTTACAATAGTGCCCCCAAATATGAAATACCTACATACAAATCTATTAATAACAAAATATGTATAAGATATACATGATAAAAAATAGAAAATTGATGAAATATATCAAAGAATAACTAACTAAATAGAGATAAAGTCCATAACCATGGATGGGAAGATTCAATATTATCAAAACATCATTTTTCCCTCCATGTTCTATAGACTCAATGTAATCTCAATCAAACTCCCAGAAAGTTATTTTGTGAATTTCAACAAACTAATTCTAAAATTTATATGGAAAGACAAAAGACCCAGAATAGCCAACACAACATATTGAAGGAGAAGAAATGAGCTATCAAGCCAAGAAAATACATGAAATCAATATATATTAGTAAATAAATGAAGCCAATTTGAAAAGGCTGCATATTGTAGAATTTCAACTACTTTTATGTTACATTCTGGAAAAGACAAAATAGTAGAGAGAGTAAAATGATCAGGGTTGCCAAGGATTGAGTTAGGGAAGGGATGAACAGTCACAGCACAGATTTTTAAGACAGTTAAACTGCTCAGATTGTGGATACATGTTATTATACATTTGTTCAAACCCATGAAATGTACAACACCAAGAGTGAACTCTAATATACACTATGGACTCTGGGTAATAATGGTGTGTAAATGTAGGTTCATCCATTGTAACAAATGTACTATTCTGGTGGAGCATGTTCATAATGGAGGAGGTTATAATGCATGGGGGCTGGGAGTGCATAGGAAATCTTTGTATCTTCCACTCAATTTTGCTGTAAACCTAAAACTTTTCTAGGAAAATAAAGTCTATTTAAAAAAGACATGAAGGTAGCAAAAGTATCCATTATCAGCACAATCCCATATTGTTTCAGAATTTTTGCTTCTCATTACCATAATTTTGGCCTAAGATGTATAGCAATTCTGGCTCCCAAAAAGGTGCACTTACCTTAGTTAATACAACTATGTTTCTCTTAAATTGGCCAACCCTCAGGAAAGTTTGGATTAGTTAAGTTTATAATCTAAAGGTTTAAAAAAAGAGCTTATTACTGGCTGGGGTTAGTGATTCTGGCAAACATAATCAATTCGAGTTTGCTGCTATGCTGTGGTGACAGATAAGATCATAGTTATTACATTTTTTTCCAGTTCATCAATACTTTCCAATCCTATCTCTGTGGACACATTGCACTTGTGCCTATTGAACAAACTTGGAGAAGAAAGAACATTTACAACAAGCTGACTCTCATCCATTTGATTATTAAGGGACATTTGTGCAGAGAATGTTCTCTAATGAGCATAACTATGAAAAAATATATTTTGTGTTTTTTCTAAGAGATATGAGTCTTCTCTAGATATCCTAGTCACCAATCTTTTAATCTTGAATTCCCAAACCATAACTAGCCACCCAGTGAATCCATTATTACTGCCCATTAGTCAGGCGCAAGGCCTGTGTCTCTGGCCACATTTTCTTTCTGACTGGAAATCATATATTTTACTCAAAGTTCTTCCCACTGGAAAGTTTACTTTTAACGCTGTTTTTCAAAATCAACCCTGAATAAGAGTATTTTTCAGCAGCCATATAATTCTGGATGATGCCAACTTGACATGTAGACTCAGCTGTAAACCAGGGACTTTATTATTTCTTCTTCTTCTTCTTCTTCTTCTTCTTCTTCTTCTTCTTCTTCTT
>VBSM01000605.1:24466440-24488249 GCA_008086735.1 Cheirogaleus medius | reverse complement strand
GAGACACTCTGTCTGGTGGTGTTTCTAGTCCGCCATCTTGCTCCGCCCCTCTCGATTTCTTTAATAAGTCTTCTTTGATTTTGTTTTAGTCAAAGACTTGGAATAAATCCTAAAGAAATCTAGGAGATGTGCTGATATTTGAGTAATGAAGTATGTGGATAGGATGAGATAATAGTGTAATAATATAGATATTTATGTTAAAAAATAATATGTGTCATTCTCCCTGCCATGTATTTAAAGAGATTGTATTGTGCACTTTAAAAATATCTCCATGGGCAAAATACAATTGTGTTTGCAGAAAAGTAAAGTAGGGCTAAAATGCAGTTTGTTTAAGAATTAAAGACTTGAATTTAGGTCTATCTGACTTCACAGACTATATTATTTAAGTTTTATAGAGGTATAATTGACATGTAATATATTGCACATATTTAAAGTGTTCAGTTATTAAGCTTCAACATATGTAACACATATGGAACTATCACATTAAATAATGAACATCCACATCACTGTCAAAACTATCCTCCTGCCCTTTGTAATCCTTTCCTTCTCATATCAACCTCCCATTCACAGATAACAACTGATCTGGTTTCATTTATTATATTTTAATGTATAGAATTTTATATACCTGGAAGAATGCAATATATACTCATTGTTGTCTGGTTTATTTGATTCAGTATAATTATTTTGAGATTAATTCATGTTGTAGTTTGTATCAAAAATTCATTTATCATTTTAAGTTGTATCCCATCATATGAATATAACACAATGTATCTAGTAGCCTGTTCATGGATACCTGAGTTATTTCCAATGTTTGCCCACTGCTTATTAAGTTTTTATGAACTATTATGTACAAGCCTTTCTATGGAAATGCTTTCATTTCTCCTGGATAAACACCTTGGGGTGGAATGGCTGTATCATACCACAGGTGTACATTTAACTTTTACCAAATCTTAACAGTTTTCAAGGTGGTTGTATTATTTTACATTTGTACTAACTGTTCATGACAGTTCCAGGTCCCCCATATCCTCAGCAACATTTGGTATGGTCAGTCTTTAAGTCATTCAAATAAGTATTCAGTGTTACCTAAATGAGATTTTATTTTGTATTTTTCTACTAATTGATAATGATCAATTTCTTTTCATGTGCTTATTTTTATCTTTGGCAGAGTCTGTACAAGTAGTTCTCCATTTTCTTTTTCTTTTTCTTTTTTTTATTATTGAGTATTGAGATATTTATTCATTTATTTGTTTATTTTTTAAAGACAGCCCCCCTCTGTCACCTAGGCTGGAGTGAAGTGATGCGATCATAGCTCACTGCAACCTCTAACTCTTAGGCTTAAGTGATCCTCCTATTTCAGCCTCCCCAGTAGCTGAGACTACAGGCATGTTCCTCCACATCTGGCTATTTTGTTTAAATTATTTTTTGTAGAGACAGGATCTTATGTAGACCAGGCTTGTCTTGAAGTCCTGGCCTGCAACAATCCTTCTGAAGCAATACTCCTGCCTTGGCCTCCTGAAGAGCTGGGATTACAGGTGTGAAACATGTGCCTGGCCTGATATTTATTTGTATATTCTTATTACAAGTAATTTATGAAACCCTTTCATCTGCAAATATAGTTTTACTTCTCCTTTTCCAATCTGCATGCATTTATTTATTTTTATTACCTTACTAAACTGGTTAGAAGCTTCAGGATTTATTGATAATATGGGTGAGACTGGATATGTTTCCTTTTTCCTGATATGAAAATAAAATAATTCATAATTTCTACATTTTGTGATTTTTGGACACTCTTTATCGGGTTGAGGAAATTTCCTTTTATTCTTAATCTGCTGAAAATTTTATGACAAATGCATGTTGTATTTTCCCATACCTGTTGAGATAACCATGCATTTTTCTTTTTTAATTTGATTATGTGGAGAATTACACTGATTAGTTTTTGAAGATTAAACTAAGCTTGAATTTTTGTTTTAAACTCCAGTTGATCACAATATATAGTAATTTATATATATTTTTGATTTCTACTTGCTAAAATTTTGTTTGCACTCTTTTATATCATGAGATATATTGGTAGGTAATGTTCTTTTATTGTAATTTCTTTGTCTAATTTTGGTACAGAATGATGCTGGCTTCATAATTTGAATTATAAATTACTTTCATTTTTTTAATTTCCTGTGAGAATTTTTGAAGAATTTATATTTTAATTGGTTCTGTCACAAATATAGCCATCTGAGTCTGGAGTTTTTATTAGGGAAAAGTTTTTAATGCAATCTAAACATTTTAAATAGGTATAAGGATTACTTGAGTTTTCTATTTCTTCTTGCATGAAATCTATTATAATAGCATATTTTTTTCAAGGAATTTATTCATTTCATGTAAGCTGCTGAATTTTTGGCATAAACATACTTAAAATATCTTACTATTCTTTTATATGTAAATAGAACTAAAAATAGTTCTATTTTTAGTTTTTGGAGGAAACTCCATATTGTTCTCTATAGTGGTTTCACTAATTTACCCTCCAACCAACAGTGTACGAAATTTTGCTCATGGAGACAGAAAGAAGAATGATGGTTACTAGAGGCTGGGGAGAATAGCAGGAAGTCAGGGAGTGTGGAATAAAGTGGAGATGGTTAAGGGGAGTAAAAATATAGTTAGGCAGTAAGATAAAATGAACAATATTTGACAGCACAACAAAGTGACTATAGTCAACAATAAGTTATGGTATACTTTAAAATAACTAAAAGAGTAGGAATGGAAGGTTCCTAACACACAAAAAATGATAAATGCTTGAGTGACAGATACCTCAATTACCTGGAATTCATTGATACACATTGTATGCCTGTATCAAAACATCACATTACCCTATAAATATATACAACTATTGTGTATCTATAATAATGAAAAATAAAAAAATTTAAAAATTAAAAACTGTCTTAATGTCATTTTTCGATAATTCAAATATCTGTGAATTTTCATTACCTAAATTTTCTTCTCATTATGGTTTATATTCCCTTGCTTCTTGTCATGCCTGACAATTTTTGTATCTGTAAAAATGTTTTTAAGCTATGTTATGTGATACAGTTTAGTCACTTGCAAAAAGTTGTACCTTTTGGAGTCTTTCCTTTATGATTGATTAAGCCAGCAAAGGAGCCATATTTAGTCTAAGACTAATTATTCTTCACTACTGGGTCAAGAGTATTGCTACATACTCTTCCCAATATCTCATGAATCTTGAGGTTTTCTAGTGGCTTGTGAGACTATGCAATATTCCTGGCCCTGGCACTCTTACCTCTAATCCTTTCAGTTCATTTTTTCAAAATTCTCAGCTAGTTTCCTCACATATATGTATCATTCAGTCCACAGCTCAATACTCAAGAACCCATTGAAGAATAATTTCACATATTTTGCCCTTTTTTTTGTTCAGTGTGTGGGATAATCTTATCTCTGATGTTCTATTTTGGCCCAATCTTAAGTGCTATAGTTTTAGCCATATACTATACTGGATTTCTGTAGAGGAAAAGTAAAATAATTGTCTTCCAAGTCAACACACAAAATATTTCTCTCTAATTTCATTTTAAAATTTGTAATGACTATGTATGGCATCTTATTTTATGCCCTATGGATTTAAAAAGTAATAAAACACGGTTTGGTTTCCATTCTTTATTTTTTAAGAAAATACACATACTTTCTATACTACCTTTTGAGAATTCTCTCATAGAGGTATGCATAGAATGAAATAAGAAAGTATAATTGGCATTCAATGCAGGTTACATTGGGTACTTGGCAGATATTCAGCAAATGCTACTTAGAAGAGGTGATTATAGAATTACATTTAAATTGATAATTTCGAGTTCTCAATGGAATATGACACAACAGGAAAACATTACACACATAGGCAACATGAATAAATGCACAAATGTGTGAATAGAATATAATATGTTTGCAAAACCACAAATAGTTTGCAATTTCTGAAGTATGAGAGTTACGGAATATTAATTTAGAATTGAAAAATGAGACTGAGGGAGTAGATCATTGCCAAATAAGAGAAGAGTCTGTATGATAGCCAACATACCTGACCAGGACCCACTGATGTGAGTATGATTAAAAAAATACTGAATAAGGAAAAGAAAAATATTTAATAAGTAATATTGATCCTCTAACAGAAATTAGAAAACATAGTTTGTAGAATCTACAGTTCATATTGTTATGAGATTTGGGGCAGTATCATTAAGTCATAATGAAAATGGCATAGCAAAAGAGGGACAATAGATTGCCTCTATGATATGTGGGTTTTTAAAGTGTATACAAAGATGGGGCAGAGTCAAGGGTTTTGTGAATAATGCTAAGAAACGGTAAAATGATCTGACATGAATTTCAGGATAAGTGGATACAAATAATTCTGGATTATAGTAAAAGTCAGAAACAAATAGAAAAAAATAGGAAGTTGTTTTCTGAAAGTGGGATAGAAGAAATTGAGATTTTGAAAGCACAGCAGTTATATTCTAATACAGTTTGAATGACATTAAACAAAAAGATAAAAAAATAAAATGTATTTATCAGTTTTCTTACTCATGACTTCCTGGCCTAGAAAATAGTTTAATCCATTAACAGTGCAATATTTATTTGTAGGGGATAGCAATGGAGTAAAGCATGATTTCTATAACACTTTAATGTACTTTATTGTCTAAAATAAAACTTTATGTTCTGGCTTTCTTAAATCCTCTGGCCCTAAATATGATCATCCTACAGACCAGGAATTCTTAGAAACTTTCATTTCCTCTTTCATGCTATGAATTCTGTGATCTCTGAGTTTTACAGCACATAACAGTACACATGGGGACATTTCTCTCAATTGCTTCTTTGTACGGTTAACACTCGCTCATCCCTCATGTTTCAGCTTTAACGGTACGTTTTTCAAGAAGTCTTGGCACCTTTCTCCGCCACTCCTTCAGTGAGATTAGTGAGCCTTCTACATTGCCAGAAAATGCCTTATCTTACACTATCAGTTTTATAGGATATTATCAAATTTCCCTTTTCTATATTCAAAATGAGTATTTACAGCAACCTTTAGCATTCCCCATGAGATTTATCAATATATATAAATATATATATATATATAAACAAGATGTACACAGATCCTAAGTGAAGAATAATTGCTCATGACCTTGTTAAGGGGATCTTTTATCAAGAAGGAGCTCTTCCATTGAATGTCTTTATTTTTGCTTTCCAGCATTACTTAAAATACACAGAGAATCAACAGGGGTTACATATCATGCACCTTAGATTCCTTGAACATAACCTTCCTCTAATCTATCTATGTCATCTGTGTTTACCCTGCTATCATTTGTCTAGGGGAAAAAGGTATATATTTACTAGCACTATAGCAAACATTATTTCTCCATTTTTTTTTCAGTGTCTGGAATCTGGGATTTACAGAGTTCTTCAAACATTTTTCTCCAGCATTGCTGCCTAGGGGTGTCTCTTACGTGCTCTCAGCCACCGTTGTCAGCACCAACATTCTGGATCCACTATTTTCCACTTTTTATTTCTCTTTTGGTTCTGGCTCCTATTCTCAGTGGTTATATTTACTGCAAAACATACATCTTTACTGCTGGCAGCTGCTGCAGCATATTATGTTAATGCCTACAGAATTGCGATGGTGCCAATGCAGAAATGTGCAGAAGCTGCTCCCCTGTGTCTTCGTGGCGTGTTACCATCCACAATGGTTTAATTCTTCCACAGCAATGATGCTAGGTTCTAATGTTTCACAGAGATCCTTTAGTGAACCACATCTCTTAGGTTTTCACTGGCTGTTCTCTCTCCCAGGAATTCAGATCCATGTCTATAGGAGTTAGAATGGAGAATTAAATTTATACATTTGTGCAGCCATTTGCTCATTCAGTTGACATATTTTTATCAAATTTCTATAAAGTGCCAGCTATATTTCTAGGCAGTGAGAACACAATGAAGATTCTGCTCCCTGCCAAATCAAGTGTACAGTCCAGTTTAGCAGAAGAAATAACTATTCAAGCTAAATATTTAGAGAATACAATATTTTCCAGACATTCAGAATGGAGTAATAAATGAAATTGACTAAGCCCCTGTACTCTTGGAAGAGAAGTCCCTGCCCTTTGGAAAGATAATTAATAATTAAAAAAGAAAAAAACGAAAACAGTAACTGTTACTAAAACAAAGCAGAAAAATAGAGCACCACATTATATGTTGAATTATGGGGGTAGTATAATTTAAACAGAACATTCTCTCTAACAATACAGCATTTAAGCAGAGATCTAAATAATGATAGAAAAAATATTCTAGTCAGAAGATCAAAGGTAATTAAATAAAACATGTAACTCTATTATAATTATTACATTTTAAATAGTTTCTTCTAAAACTAAATTTTAATTTGATTAGTATCATAATCTACTAAGGCATTGCACTCTTGCTTCCATGTTTAAGGGTTTTGTTAAAATTATTTTTCTATATCCTTGCCTCTTCCTTTTCCCTCTAAAGTTAGAACTACATTGTGAGTTAACTTGAACATCAGAAAGCAAGTGATTTTAATCTAACAGTTTTTCAATTTAAAACACCAAGCTAGTTACTAGTCACTAAACATAGGTTTAAATGCAATCTATTCTTTCCAAAAATCATTAATTCTTTGATTAAAGTCAATAGGCATAGGCAAGCTAACCATGCACATTGATTAAGAATCAACTAGCAGGAGCAATTCAATCAATGAAGCTAAAGGATAATCATTCTGGGCATTTGTAATTAATTAAATTCTTTCAATGCCAAAAAGTTCCAATCTAACTCTTTATGAATAGTTTACTTTGAGATATTGATCACGATTGCATGTGCTTATTACTCTAAAGAGATACTACATAAGAGACAAATTGACACAAATCTGTATGGCTCATTTATATCATACTTTTCTCATGCTGAAAGGTAAGGTGACGTTTACTAGTTTATATAAATTCATGGAAACTATTATTCTTGGGTTTTTTTTCAATGCAATACATATGATTCCTGGGTATACAAAATTAATCATTTTTGATTCACAAATATTTTGAATATATCTATACTACATTTTATTTACCTTGGGAAATTTAGCATTATGTATAAATGTTGTGCCAAGAATAAAGTTTTTGTGTTTTAAATATTAAGTAATTGAGTTACTAATTAAAATTAAGAAATAAATATTTCTGCACATTTTGAGCTTCCTATATTTTTAATGACAAAGACGAACACAAGCATTATTTTAGGCTATGGTCTGTGACACTTGCCTTGTTTCTTCATATTTAACAATAATGTGGGTATCAAAAACTCACCCAAACATTGTACTGTGTATCCAAAAGTTTGACACGCCATTCCTTAGACCCTGAGTTATATATGTTGAAGGTCATTTTAGGCAAATATGAAATGTATGAAATTAGGTCTAAATATGAGTCAAGGGTATTATTGAACAAAAATAGTGAATAAGACATCAAAATTTCAAGTAACATACTGTTAGGATGCCATTAGGGTAGGGGGAAGCCTCAGCAAGGAGGTGGGTGAAGGGCAGAGTTTCCTCCAAACTACAATGTTTAATTAAACAAAAGAATCCATGGGATGATTTCCATGGAAATTATCATTTCCTTTTCCAATAAGAAAAGGGATGATTAATCACAACAATGGGAATTTATGGTTAAGTGGCTTTCCCCCACACAAAACATAAAGAAAGGATAAAAGAAGTTCTGCCAGTCAAAACAAAAAGACTCTTTTTAAAAAATGTTAGAATATTACAGGTGTACAAATGTTTTGGTTACATAAATTGCTTTTGTACAATTTTAATTAAAATTATAAGTGTGCCCAGCCTCAGATAGTGTCCATATTACCCATTAGATGTGAATTTACCCTTCCCCACTTCCCTCCTCCCACCTGCTTGATTTCCAATGTATGTTATTGCCATATGTGCACTTAAATGTTGATTGATTATTATCAATTTAATGGTGAGTATATGTGGTGTTTGTTTTTCCATTCTTGTGATACTTCACTTAGAAGAATGGTCTCCAGTTCCATCCAGGTTAATACAAGAGGTATCAGTTCACCATTTGTTTTTATGGCTGAGTAGTACTCCGTGGTATACATATACCACATTTTATTAATCCACTCATGTACTGATGGGCACTTGGGTTTTTTCCACATCTTTTCAATTGTTAATTGTGCTGCTATAAACATTTGAGTGCAGATGTCTTATTAATAGAATGTCTAAAACAAAAAGATTCTAAACAGTAATACAAGCATACAAAAATATAAAGTTTGCTGTTAAAGGGGAATATACAGACAACTAGAGAATACTGAAATACTGTAATGGTGATGTGTTAAGCACATTTAATTCTAGAATAGAATTAAAAAAACAACAGAAAAATTTAATAACTATAACTATAAAACTATATTATTGAATACATAATATATCAAGATGTAATTTGTGACATCGATAACACAAATGAAGGTGGAGAGATGTAAAAAAGCAGAGATTTTTTTATACAATAGAAACTAATGTATTATTAATTTAACATAGATTGTTACAACTATAAAGGTATTATATAAGCCCCTGGAAATGACAAAGAAAATACCTGTGGGAGATATACAAAAGAAAATGATAAAGGAATCAAAGCATGTTTATATAAAAAAATTAATGAAACACAAAGGAATGTAGCAAGACAAGAAAAGATGGACAAAATACCTAATGGACAGACAGAAATAACAGCATGGCCATAATAAGTCTTTGCCTATAGTAAGTACTTTAAATTTAAATGATTTAAGCTCCAAAAACAAGAGACATAAAGTGGCTGTATAGATTTAAAAAAAAAGGATAGAACTATATGCTCTTACAATATGTGTCTATTTGCTCTTACTCACCTTAGATGTAAATGCACACATGGGATTAAAGTGAATGGATGAAAGGATATTCCATGCAAATGGTAACCAAAAAAGAGTAGGTGTGGCCACACTTATAACAGATTAAATAAATTTTAAGTCAAAAATCATCTCAAGAGACAATGACAATTTATTAAATAATGAAAAAAAGGGTCAATTCTCCAGGAAGATACAATAATTTTAAATACATATATACCTAACATGAGAACATCCAAATATGTGGAAAAAAATGACAGAATTGAAGGGAGAAATAGATAGTAACACAATAATAGCAGGAGATTTTAACACCCTATTTTCAAAAGAGGATAGAGTAATGACAAATAAGGTTAATAAAAATAGAGGACTTGAAAAACACTACAGAACACTTGAAGCTAACACACATATACATAACATTCCATGCAACAGCATCAGAATACACATTATTCGCAAGCACACACAGAACATTCTCCAAGATAGACCACTTTTTAGGCCACTAAGCCTGTCACAAGAAATTTAAGAAAATTGACATTATACCACATATCTTTTTCAATCACAATGGTATAAAACTAGAAATCAATAGTAGTAAAAAGAAAACAGAAAATTCACAAATATGTGGGCATTAAATAACACCCTTTTGAAAAACCAATGGTTCAAAGAAGAAATCATAAGGAAATTATAAAATATCTTGAAACAAATGAAAATGTATATATGAAAACACACATCCCCAGACTTACAAAATGAAGCACAAACAGAACTACAAGGGAACTATTTAGTGATAAATACCTTTATTAAAAAGAATAAACATCAACAACCTAAATTTACACATACAGTTAATAGAAGAGCAATAACAAATTAAGCACAAATATAGTAAATAAAAGTAAATAATAAAGATAAGGATGGAAATAAATTAAATAAAGAATACAAAAACAATAGAAAAGATAAAAAAAGTCTTGTTTCTTTCTAAAAATAACCCAAATCAATAAACTTTAAGATTTAGGAAATAATAGAAAAAAGACTCAAATAACCAAAATTAGAATGAAAGAAGAGATTGATACCACAAAATTGTTATAAGTGCTGTAAACAATTACACAGCAACAAATTAGATAACCTAGAAGATAGGAATACATTTTTAGAAAGATGACACCTACCAAGGCTGAATTAAGACTGAATATACCAAGAGTGAAGAAATAGAAAATCTGTACAGACCTATAACAAGTAAGAGAATTGACTCAGTAATTAAAAACTTCCCAAAAAAGCAAACTCCAGGACCAGATGGGTTCACTGATGAATTTTACCAAACATTTAAGGAAGAATTAATCCCAGTCCTTTTGAAATTCTTTCAAAAAACTGAAGAGGAGAGAATACTTCTGAATTAGTTTTATGAAGGCAGAATTACCCTGATACCAAAGCTAGACAAAGACACAAGGAAAGAAAATTAAAGGCCAATATCCCTGATGAACAAATATAAAAAATTCCTCAACAAAAGTATAAACATAGATTTCTTTAGCATATTGAAAGGATCATGTATCCTGATCAAGAGAAATGTATCCTTTAGATGTGGGGATGTTTCAACATATGAAAATCAATAAATGTAATATATCACAATAACAGAACAAAAGATAAAAATCACAAGATAATTGCAGAGAGAGCATTTTGCAAATTTTAACACCCTTTAATAATTAAAAATCACACACATTAGATAAACTAGGAATAGAAGGAAACTCTCTCAAAATAATAGGTCATATGTGAAAACCCACAGCTAACATTTTATTCAATGGAGCGAAGCAAGCATACCAATTCTTACCACTTCTATTTAATGTAATACTGGAAGTCCTAGTCAGAGCATAAATAAGGAAAAGAAATAAAAGCCTCCAACTGGAAAGGAAGAAGCAAAATTATCTCTGTTAATAGATGACATGATCTTATATGTAGAAATCCCTAAACATTCCATAAAAGAACTGTTAGATCTAATAGACAAGTTTAGCAAAATTTCAGGATACAAAATCAAGACTCAAATAACAGTGTGCTTCTATACTAAAAATGAATAATCTAGAAAGGAAATTAATAAAATAATTTAATTTTTATTAGCATCAAAATGAACAAAATACTTAAAAATAAACTTAATTCAGGAGATGAATGACTCATACACTGAAAACTATAAAACATTGCTGAAAGAAATTAGAGAAGGCATACATAAAGGAAAAGACATAATGTGTTCATGATTTGGAAGACTTATTATTGTTCAAATGTCCATTCTGTCCAAAGTGATGTATATATTCAATCCAATACTTATCAATATCTCATTGACACTTTTTACAGAAACAGAAAAAAATCCTAAAATTGTATGGAATTTCAAAGGACCACAAATAGCCATTATAATCCTGAGAAAAATCAACAAAGCTATAGAGGCCTCATATTTTCTGATTTTATAACATATTACAAAGCTCCAGTACTTAAAACTGTATGACATTAGCATAAAAGCAGACATATAGACCATTTGAACAGAAATAAACCCAGATATACAAAGTGGGAGAATAAACATTCACATGTATGGCCATATGACCTTCAACAAGGCTGCCAAGACTACACAATGGAGAAAAGATGATTCAATAAATGGTGTTTGGAAAACTTGATATCTACATGTCAGATATGAAGATGGAACCTTACCTTTCAACATCTATACACATTAGCTCAAAGACTTAAACATAAGGCCTGAAACTATAAAATTTCTGGAAGAAAACAAAGGGGAAAATTTCCAGGGCATTAAAATGGGCAATGTCAAAAAAGCACAAGACAAAATAAACAAGACAAAAATAAACAAATTAGACTACCACAAACTTAAAACCTGTGCAGCACAGGACACAATCAATAGATGAAAAGGCAAGCAACAGAATAGAAGAAAATATTTGCAAGACATACATCAGATAAGAGGTCAATATCCAGAATTTATAAAGAACTTCTGTAACTCAGCAATAAAAAGTCAAATAATCCAATTAAGAAATAGGCAAAGGCTTAGGTAGATATTTTTGCAAAAAAGTAATACAAATGGCAAAAAGTTATATTAAAATATGCTTCAAATCATAGTCAGAGAATTGCAAATTCAAACAATAGTGAGGAATTGGCTCACACCTGGTAAGAAGGCTACCATAAAAAAAAAATCATTGGCAAATATATGAAAATATTGGAACTCTTGCATGCTGTTGATGAGAGATTGTAAAAAAATATAGACACTATGGAAAACAGTATGGAACTTTTTCAAAAAATTAAAAATAGAACTACCATATAAGCCAGAGATTCTACTTCTGATTATATATACAATAACTTGAAAATAGGATCTCAAAGAGATACTTGCACACCCATGTGTATTGCAGCCTTATCCACAATAGTCAAGATCTGGATGCAACCTAAATGTCCATCTAAGAATCCATAAAGAAAATGTGGTATATACATGTAATTGGATAATATTCATATGTTACAATATGAATAAACCTTGAAGACATTATGCTAAGTGAAATAAGATAATTATAAAATGACAAATACACAATTCCACTTATATGATATATCTAAGGTGATCAAACTCATAAAAACAGAAAGTAGAATGGAGGTTTCCAGGAGCTGGGTTTGGGGGAAACAGGAAGTTGTTCAATAGGTATGTATTTTCAGTCGGCAAAATAAAAAGGTCTAGAGATCTATTGTACAACAATGTGTATATAGTTAAGAATATTGTAATATACACTTAAAAATTGTTAAGAGGTTAAATTTATGTTATACATGATTTTTAATGCAATAGAAATATTAGAACAATAACAGGAAATGGGCATTAAAAGTATTAGTGAACTTGAAAATAAATTAATGACAATTATTCATCGAAACAACAGAGATTGAAAGAAAAAGTGAATACAGCCTCATGGAGTTGTAGAACAATAACATATGGTGTAACATTAGTGTCTTTGGAATTCCAGATGTAGTCAAAAAAGGGTGTACTGTTGAAACTTATTTGAGGAAGTAAGCTGAAAATTTCCCAAGTTTGGCAAAGGACAAAAACCTGCAGATTCAAGAATCATGGAAAATTATAAAAAAATAAATAAAAGGATGAACCAAAGATATACACCTAGATACATTATAATCAAACAAAGACAAATGAAAAAAAATTTGAGGAGAAAAAGAAAAATATCCCTTGCTTACAGGAAAGCAATAATTTGGATGACTGGAATTCTCATCAGAAATCATGGAGAGAACAAAAGGAAGTTCCACAATACTTTTAAAGAGCTAAAATAAGATACGTGGTACACTCTGGTATTTATATCTGTGGAAAATGTCCTTAAAGAATGAAAATGAAACAAAAACATTTGCAGATGAACAAAAGCTACTTGACGTCAACCAACCTGTGCTAAAAGAAATGCTAAAGAAAGTTTTTTCATCCAGAAGGAAAATGATACAAGAGTTTTAGAATATAAAGAATGAATAAAAGCAAAAACAACATTTTAAAAATTATAACTCAAATAATATTTTCTCCATAATCCAAAGGTTACTATGCCTCAAAATTCTAGGACATAAAATTATATGTCCCTGTGGTTTGGCAAGCTGACAAGAGAAATAAAAGAGAGGGTAATTATAATGGTGCATAGAAATTAAATGAGCTAAAAGAAAAAACATAAATATGAAAAGAGGTAAAAGAACATAGAAGGCATTGCAGAAATGATGCTTGATTGTGCAAATGTGGTGGTCCTGCCTGCCCACATGGTAGCTATTTGGTATCACACTCTGTCTCTCACTCCTTTTAACTCTGGCGTGGCTTTAAACTGAGACCCACTGAAGATACCACAGCCACCCTCTCCTCTGACTTTGCCTTGCACTTTGCCCCCCGCCCCTTTTTTTCCCTGAGATTTAATTCTTTTCAGTCTCAAAGGTGCTGAAATAATGGACAAATTTGCCAGGCTGTAGGAGGAGCTTAGCAGTTCAGGGTCTTGACTCATTGTTATCAATTCCCCATAAGCAGATGCTAACCATGCTAAACAAGTAAGAATTGTTTCAGAATTAAGTTCTATAAGTAATAAATATCCACAGGCAGGCTACTTGGAAGAAGATGTAAATCAGTGTCATGGACCAGCTTCTACCTAATAAATGTCATTAGTGCTCATATTTCTGTGATTATTTTTTCAAAAGAAAATCAGAGTCAAATAATATCAAACAGCAGATGCTATGGAATTACAAGGAAAAATTAAGTGGCAATTACAAAATACCCCTGGCAGTGTATATATATATATATATATATATATATATATACAGAAGTATATATTAATTTAATGTCTTTCTCCCCCCAAAAAACTTACTTGCTATGTGGTTCTGAATCAACGTAATGAGGTGACATTTGGCAACAGTTTATAAAAAAACATGACCTTAAAATTTCTGATGAACAGCAATTTATTATTAGGACATTAAAACAATCAGATAAACCTTAGTACACACAAAGCCAAAATAATAGCCTAAGTCATATATATGTAAACATTTTTAAAAACCCAGGCAGATCTATTTTTTTTCATTTAGTTTTTTGTTCATTTAACTTTTTACTATACGGCACTGGACATTCACATGCGGAAAGATCAATGTACATTTTACCCAGTTTCTTACAGCGGAAATGCCTTCCTTGCAAAATTGTAGTACAATATCACAATTAGGATATTGACATTGATACATGAAGGGATAGGACAATCCCATCAGTAAAAGGATCCCCCCTGTTGCATTTTTACACACACGTATACTCATCTTATGCCCCAATCTCTAAACTTTGGAATTAATTCACATTAATGTGTTCTCCATTTCTGTATGTTTTTCCTTCCAATAATGTTATATAAATGTATTGTACAATATGTACTGTTTTTAAGATTAATTTTTTAACTGAAGATAATACCTGAAAATATTTTAGTTGCTGACTAGTACTGCATATTAAAGAAAAACTATAGTTTATTTCAACATTTATTCATTGAAGGACATATGATTTGTTTCTAGTTCTGAGTTACTACAAATAAAGTTGGTGTATATTAATGCACAGTTTTTGGCTTGTTTTTGTTTTGTTTCATTTTGTTTTTGCATGAACATAATTTTCATTTTTGTAGGATAAATACCCAGGAATGCAATTGCTTGGTTACATAGAAATTACATATTACATACTTAGTTTTATAAAAAACTGCTAAATTGTTTTGCAGAGTAGCTATACCATTTTACATTACCATCAGCAATTTATGAGTGTTTTAGGTTCTCCACATCCTCACTAGCATTTGGTATTGATACTTTTCAAAATTTTAGCCATTCACATAGATATTTAGTGATATCTCTTTGTGTTTTTTATTTGCATTTTCCTAATGGCTAATGATGTGCATTTCATCTATTATTTGACAGCCACATCCTTTTGAGTGAAGTATCTGAATTTGATATGTCTAATCAAATCCTTGACCAATTTTTAAATTGGTTTATTTGTCTTTTATTACTACTGACTTGTGTTTTCTATATACCTTGGGTACAATTCTTTATCAGATGTATGATTTGCAAATATTTTCTCCCTTTCTGTTAGCTGTCTTTTCACATTCTTGATATTGTCTTTTGAAGCACAAAGATTTTAAGTTTCGAGATAAAGATAAAGTCTACTTTATCTTTCTTTTTAGACACTTGTTCTTTTGGTGTTATATCTAAGAAAACTTCACCTAAGTTCACAAAGATTTACTCCTATATTTTCTTTTAAGAGTTTCATAGTTTTCTCTCTTACATATATACCTACAATTCATTTTGAGTTAATATTGTACATGATTTGCAGTAGAGGTTCATTTTCATTCATTATCTTACATGTGGATATGCATTTGTTTCAGCACCATTTCTATTCCTCTCCACTCAATTGTCTTGACACCTTTGTAAAAAATTAATTGACCATAATGCAAGGGTTCTATTCTGTTAACTTATATGTGTATCTTTATGCCAGTACCACACTGTCTTGATTAATTTGGCTTTGTAGTAAATTTTGAAATTGGGAATTTTAAAATTGGAAATTATCATTCATATCAGTCATATTGTTATTGAACCAAACTGGAGTCTGTTCACCTTGCACAATAATGTCAGGTACAAAAGCTGAGAGTTATAGCAGGAGAAAGAGACATTTTTATTGCAGGGCACTGTGCAAGGAGAACAAGCAGCTAACCCTTAAGCCCTGGACTACCCAATGACTTACAACCAAGGGATTTTAAAGGCAGGGGTACATCAGACAGGTAAAATTGTAAATCAATACATGAAGATTATACGTTGTTCTAGTCTAAAAAGATGGGATATCCCTAAGTAAGGGGAATAGGTGGATTCAGAGATTCTAGAATTAATGGAAAGGAATGTTAAGATATGTGTGACAAGCTCTTCATGGGAAAAATTGGAACAGAATTTAATCCCTAAGTTCCCCTTTATCTGCCTTTTCCTTCAAGTGTTAGTTTCTGAAAAACAACTGAAGAACGTATGTTAGCATGCCACATTTTTGTTTTTATATTCATAGGAAACCACAACCCCTCTTGACACTGGCTCTCTTGGAGGACAACTCATCAGGTTGTCTATTTACTTTTTAAAACTAGCCTGGTGCCTAAAACTTTTCCTGAAAGGATTCAAGATTTTCTTTTATTTCCATGCTTTGGGTAGGGGGCAGGGTGAGGAACCCTGTAGGCTCCTAAGAAGGGTCCCTGCCCTGCATCAATACAATTTCGTTCTTCTTTTTCAAGATTTTGTTGACAATGTATTTTGTTTTAATTTCTGAACCATGTATATGATTTAAATATTTAAAAAAATTAAAAAGTACAAAAATCAAAACCACAATTCAAAATAAAATGAAAAATATATTTTCTAGACAGACATCAGTTTGGCCACATAGGTAAGTGATTAATTAACATATATTCTTACAGTATATTCTTAGTCTTAAATTCTAAGAAAAATGGTCTGGAAAGAGATAAGAAAATTTCCTAAAAATTTTATTTTTTGGTAATTAATATTGTTACTGATATATTTTGGATATTTGTCTTCTCCAATCTAATGTAGAAATTTGATCCCCGGTGATGGAGGTGGGGTCTGGTGGAAGGTGTTTTGGTAATGTAGGTGGATCCCTTATGAACGGCTTGGCATCCTCTGATAGTAATGAATGAATTCTTGTTCTGCCGAGTTTCCTCCAAAATAAGACAGGGTCTTATATTTATTTTTCCTCAAGAAGACACCCTAGGGCTTATTTTCAGGGGATGTGTTATTTTACCCTCAAAGTCTCAGCTTGCAGCATGCACAGGATGGCCGGGACCTGGCAGGGGGAGCCAACCTCATTTGTGGGGCTGCCCGCACCTTTCCCGTCAACTCTGGGATAGTAGCTGTCACGATGGGGCAGATGAGAAGGGCTGCTCATTGCTCCACAATGAAATGCATGGGTTGTGCAGATACGCTGCATAGCCACGCCCATCACTAGGTCTTATTTTCAGGGTAGGGCTTATATTGCGCAAATGCTTAGAAATCCTGCTCGGGTTTATTTTATGGATAGGTCTTATTTTGGGGGAAACACGGTATGTGTTCACAGGAGAGCAGACTGTTTAAAAAAGCCTGACACCTCCTCTACCCTCTCTTGCTTCTTCTCTTGTCATGTGATGCATCTGCTCCCTTTTCACCTTCCACCTTAATTGGAAGCTCCCTGAAGCCCTCATCAGAAACAGATACTGGAACCATGCTTCTTGTACAGCCTGCAGAACCATGAGCCAAATAAACCTCTCTTCTTTATAAATTACCCAGCCTCACATATCTCCTTTCTAGCAATGTAAACAGTACTAAAACAGTTACTTACACTATTTTATGAATTTTTAGTTTAGGCAATAGTGAGTATGTAAATGAAATTAGAAAGCACAATATTTAGTATAAATCAATAAACATATAAAGATTTAAATTTGAAAATTGCTAAATTTGAATTAGAAAATCAAATTTGTATTATCAATCTTAAAAATATATTTCCTAAACTTCATCACTGAAAGAACTTAGAAAAAAAAAATTAATTACACTCAGAAACAATGAACCACATTCCGCCCACATATCAGCTGAATAAAAGAACAGACTTTGGAGATTTGGAAAGTATTACATTATTGTTGGGCATCCTGTGCCAGAAAGAGAGGAAGCACACAGTAAATCACAGGTTTTTTCCATCTGCCACAGAACCAACTTTAAGGGCGTCACACTCCTTGAATTTTGGAGAGTATGTGCATAAGACTAAACACTGATTGTCGCTAGAATATTCAAGAGAGACAAATATTTCCACCACTGAAAGCACTGTGACACCAACTTCTTTCTTTGAGAAACAGGAAAAAGATTAAATAAAGATTTAATCCAAATATTTAAAGTAAAAACTGTTCTTCCCATTTAGTGAATTTTTAATATAAATTTATCAAATAATAAAATGTTTGTACCCCATAATATTCTGAAATAAAAAAATATAAAGAGTGCTATGAAAATCTTCATTTTGCTACCTATAATAAAATGATAGATTCAGGCAAAATCATCAATATACTTAAACCTTTGTTTGAAAGGTGATGTTTTATTATTACAGATATTACTTGCTAATTGAAAAGGGAATTATTTTTATGAGCAAGAGAGCTGGCAAGCATCATTTTAACCAAGTGATTAAAATTAATATCACTAAAGTTAGACTTCCTAATAGTATGTGCTGGCTAATGGGGGATGCTGTATTAAGTACCCAGAATCACTATGATAAACTCTTGCCAAACATATTTAAACTGAATCTAATTAAAGTTTAGAGTTATCCTCCAGTTTGGATACAAAACTAAATAATGCCAAAAGTAAATAGACAAATCTAGAATGATTAATTTCTATAATGATACCAGCCTCATTGCTTTAAAAAGTCCTAGTCATTAATACAAAAAGAGAGATGGAGGCATTAAATTTTAAAAGAAATGAAAAAACATGACAACAATATAAAATGAAAGATTCTGGACCTGGATCCTGGTTTGAAAAAAAAGGAGTCATCTGTAAAAGCCAAATGCAGAAACTTAATGTTAATAAATGATATCACAAAATTGTCCTTTACTTTTGATATAAAAATTATATGGAGGTGATGTAAGACTGAATTCCAAAAACTCCAGCCTGGAGCAAAGGGCAGCCATGCTTGCTTTCAATGATAAAAAACCAGGTTTCTTAAACTCAAGAGGAGTTCTCTTGTGATGGGTTAAAGGTCATTAAATACAAAGTATCCGATTTTGAACCGAAGGTGTAGTTTATTATCTCTCAAACAAGAAGCAGTACAATTAAAGTATGAGCCTAAACTATTGACACAATTTTGCATCTTAACGGTAGCTTGTTTATGTCAGCAGCATGAAAACCTGGAGAGTGAGAGGCGATGAAATCATGAAACATGTTTTCCATAACTTGTTGAGAATTGAATATTTTTCCTTGCAAGAAGTGGTCCAAAGCCTGGAAGTAGTGGTGGTCATTTGGTGCAAGGTCTGGTGAATATAGTGGATGACAGAGAGTTTCCAAGTCCAGCTTGTGTAGTTTGAGCAGGGTTGTTTGTGGGACATGTGGTCAGGCATTGTCTTGCAAGAGGATTGGCCTGTCTCTATTGACCAATCTCGGTTGCTTAATCAGAAGCATCCTCACAACTTCATCCAGTTGGTTACAATAGACAGCCACTGTAATGAATTGACCAGGTGTCATGTAGCTGAGGTAGATAATACCAGTGCCGGACCACCAAATAGACACCAAATAGAGCTTTTTTTGATGAATATTCAGTTTTGGACTGTGTTTTGGCACTTCATCTTTATCCAACCATTGTGCCGAACACTTGTGATTGTCAAAAAGAATCCATTTTTCATCATACATGATAATATGGTATAGAAATGGTTCACTTTTATATCCTGGCAACAAAGAAAGGCAAGCTTGGAGACAATTTCACTTCTGGTGCTTGTTTAATCTTATAGAACCCATATATTCATCTTCTTTACCTTGCCATTTTGTTTCAAATGGTTCAATATTATTGGAATAGTAACATCAAACCTTGCTGCTAATTCATGAGTAGGTTGAGATGGTTTACTTCCATTGCAGCTTGCTGCTCTTTGTTATCCACCTTGGTCTCAGGTCATCCACATGGCTTATTTTCAAGATTAAAATCACCAGAAGGGAACTCCTCAAACCATCAATGTACTATGCGTTCATTAACCACATCCTTCCCAAACACTTCGTTGATATTTCAAGCTGTCTGCGCTGTGTTTGTTCCACGATGGAACTCATATTCAAAAATAACTCGAATTTTTGACTTATTCATGGTTTCACAAAAATTGCTCTAAAAAAATTTTGAAAGATAATCACAAGCCGAAATGTGTGTTCGAAAGACTGAGGATATACCTTCACAATAAACATAAAACAGGAAGTGTCAAAGAGAAATATCAGAGACATCAACGGTCAAACTTAGTATTAATGCTTAAGGGAATCAGACATTTTATACTTAATAACCTAATAGCACACTACATGTGCAAGTATCACCTGGGCACATTTTTCTTGCTTCCATGGGACATGGGGGCAAGGAGAAATGACATGTATATACCAATGTCTGTGCTGCTTGCTGTGCCATGAACAATAACGTTCTTTTTCTGTGACTCAGAAGTATTGTGTCTTCTGTCAGTTTCCATGAACCTGTAGCAAGCTAACTTTTACAAACTTGACATTCTGATACTATTATATTCTTTGAAAATTTCTATGTGTTTGAATTTTTTTGTATAAAAAGGTTTTAAAAAGTCCTTACAAAAAGTTTCTGTTACTAATCCAAATATAGAAAGATTGAGAAGTTGGCTAGGTCTAACTTGGTACTCTACTTAATCACATTTGATTAGGGTGATTCTTTATAAAGAAAAAGGACTTCACAGAGAATAAGAAGAATGTAACTGGGAGAAAAAGATGGAGTACAGTAGTTAGTTGTAGACCTATAGATGTGTGAAGAAAGAGCAATAGACATGAACAGTAACATTATTTAAATTTGTATATACTTTTTAAAAGTTCAGGAATTATTCATTTTGCTTGCTTTTTAATTTTTCCTATAAAACTAAGAAGGTGTTTGCATGCTTATTTCAAAGAGAGAAGGAAAAGAAATAGGATAATTATTTTTATATTATTTTTATTTTCCTAACTATTCACTCTGGCAAGAACTTTAAGGACAATGACAGTAACGACAGTGACCATTCTATTCTTGTTTCTGAGTTTAATTTGAATAAATGAGATATGAAAATTTTAAGTAGGATGTTAGCTTTAAGAATGAGAGATAATTTTTACATGATAAATAAGTTTCAATTCATACCCCATTTATAAGTTTCATTAATTAATGAATCACAAATCTTATTAAAATCATTCTAATTTTTCAAAATATTAATACAATCTTTTTTGAACCTTCAATAAAAGATTTTTCTTTAAAAATATTTTCTGTTCAACTGGTTTTGGACAACAATAAACTTTATTTTTTATGGTATAGTAATCTTTAAGTAAATTGCTACATTTGCTAATGCTTAAATTATAATTATTGCAACTTATCATAATATAAGAATTATACATTTTCCGTTTTTTCTTTATTACTCTTGATTTCAAAGTTGAATTATATTGAAAAAATTCATTGGTGTATCTTTTATCTTTTCTCTGCTTTACAACTTAAATAACAAAAATTATTTTCAAATACATAAGAAAGAAGGTTATTTTTTGGACAATTTTTGGAAGATCAATTTTGTTGCACTTTCATGAATAAAAATTGGTTTATATAACATGCCATTGTAACACATATTTTGTATGTATCTATGCCGGAGCCAGCCGGCGAAGTGCGGCACCTAGAGTTTGGGGGTGAGGATTAGAAATAAAGAGACAAACAAAGA
>VBSM01000605.1:24449050-24466340 GCA_008086735.1 Cheirogaleus medius | reverse complement strand
ATGAGCGCAGCTGCACTGTCTCCAGCACTCTCTAATTAAGTGGAAGGGTAAGAACGTCAGAGCTACAAGCTAGGGTCAGTGTTACGTCACGAGGACCCCAGTGTTCTGGGCAGCAGCCGTACCCCAACTCTCCCGTGTCCAGGACAGCTTCCGACATATCTATATGCTTATATGTATTTTATATATGTTTATATATACATGTACATATCTACACATCTACATTTTTGTATATGTGTACATAATCTCACATATATAAACATATACATGTATATGAATGCTTATATGGTCTCTAAGTCTTTTTTGAAGCTAATGAGCATTTTTCTATGTAGCAATGAAAACAGAACCTAATTGAAATAGTTTCATCATTTAAAGAGAGATGGGAGAACTTAAGACAATATGTTCAAATCATTTGAGGAGTATAGTATATACCCTGCCTAAATTAAAACACATACTCACACACAAACACACACATATGAGGAGAAGGGGGAGAGAAAGCAAGAGAGATGTGCTATTCTCATTTCATCAACAGAATAAAATGATCTTGGAAATAACTGTAGTATTTTATTTTATTTTATTATTTGTTGAGCAATCTCACACTTGACAGCGTAAATATCTTTTGTACTTAAGAATGACTATCATTTGTGGTTAAAAATTACTTTTTATGCAGACAAGGCAGAATAGCAAGCTCTTATATCCCATCAAATGCTTACCAAATGTAATGGCAGTAGATATGCCATAAAATATTCTCTTCAGACTATTTGGCTTATGCTCTACTTCCATATTAGAAATAATATTCCACTTTCTGAAACTCATGGTAACATTTAAAGGCATTTAGTGAATTTGAATATTGCTGAATAGATATTTTACTGTCCTCAGTGGTTTCCAGTTTTCCCCAATATATCAAAAGCAGATGAAAACTATGTAAAGCATTGTGAAAAATTCTATATGCCAGGAACAATTTAAATGTCAGGGACCAGACTGGTAATTTAATATGTGTAGTGACAAATATAATACTAAAGTGAGCTCTGGGCACTCCACTCTACTCTATTAGAAAAATAGAGCCCCACCTAGAGGTGGTAAAATGGATTTTATTTGAGAGAGAGAGAGAGAAGAGAAGGAGGGAAGGAGGAAATATTTCTGCCCAAAGTAGCATGATCTCAATAGAAGCCCTGAAGCTTGCTGATTCTTTTCTAATACAAAGCAAATAAAAGCATATCAAGGAATCTTTGAGATGTGATCACTTTTCTTTAAGAGATATATTTTTGTTAAAACTTTCGGGTCGAGTAGAAACAGAACAAACTGAATCAATTTTATTCGTTAATTCAACAGTGTTGTTATTATGTGCACTGCATTTCATGATGACCAGAATCTAATCACAAACATTTCTGAGGTGATTTAACTGGAAAATAAAACTTAAAATATGAGAATTCATGATGTAAGTGCTTTGAAGGAGAAACTACAGTGTGCTAGAGGGGCTTATAAAAAGGACATTTATCTCAGCCTAAGACAGTCAAGGAAAGCTCTACAAAGGAAGTTAATATTTACTCTCTGACCTCATAGATTAATGGGATTAAGATAGGCAAATTGTATGAGCAAGAGTAATTAAGAAAAGGGAAATAGTATGAGGATAGCCTCTGGTTAGAAGAATATGACATAATCTGGAAATTGAAAGTTTCACTTAACTGGAATTTAATGCTTGGATTTTGGAGCAGTATTGGCAAGGTACAGACTAGAGAGGTAATTAGGACTTGTTCAGGAAGGACTCTCAAAGCCTGGGAAAGGCATTTGGACTCTATCTACCCTGAAATCAAAGGATTATCATTCTAGAAGGCTGAGCCTGAATTGGTTTACATGTTAGAAAGATTATCATGATGATTTTATAAACAATAATTTGATGAAGTATAGGCATATGTACAAAGTATCTGAGCAGTTATACATGAAAATAACAATGAGAAGAAGGCTGTTGCAGGAAGCCTTGTGGTAGATAATGGTGGCCAGATCTTGAGTAATGGTAGTGAGGATGGAAACACAAAAATGGATGGGATTGAGAGGTATATTATGAAGGTCAAATCCATGATATATAGTAGTTGATTGTGGCCAAGATGCCCTTAAAATTTCCCTCAGCTTGACTAAATTTTAGACAGCTTTCTTCCTGACTATAAACTCCTGACCTCCCTTTTCTTAAAGAATTCACTTTAAAAAACTTATCATTGTAAATTCTTACTTGACCCCTTAGTGAAATGTATATAAATCTCCTTAAAAGCTTTTTTTCTCAGTTTTACAACCCAAAAATCTTTCTCAAGGATTTTGGAGCCATCTTTTAAAATGTAATCATCAGGAAAAATAGCAGCACCTATGGGAATGTGGGGGTCTAACTTCCTTAAGCTCCAATTGGCAAACACAGATGCCCTAAATCACACACACTCACAGAATGAAAACTCAGGAATCCTTGA
The DNA here is from genome assembly GCA_008086735.1 of Cheirogaleus medius. Classification (NCBI taxonomy): domain Eukaryota; kingdom Metazoa; phylum Chordata; class Mammalia; order Primates; family Cheirogaleidae; genus Cheirogaleus; species Cheirogaleus medius. The sequence continues at coordinate 24,463,887 of VBSM01000605.1, read as the reverse complement.
CCAGCCTCCACCTAATGTCCTCCAATTCTTTCTTACCCTCTCAGAACTTAAAAATGCTTCAGCCTTTTGATTCAGAGGAGTTGAGTTCAAAGTATTCCCATTATTTCCATAGTGTTGAATGGGGTCTTCCTTACCTGTTTAACTCTGTCAGGTTTAATTTTTCTTTGGCATTTCAGTTCAATAGGAAGAATGGATGTGGTATAATAAATGTTCAGGAGACAAGAAAGATCTCCAGGTTCCTGATTTTCACCTCTGGGAGAATGGCAATTTATTCATTACAATTGAAAGAAAATAAGTTAGAAAAACTCAGAAGGAGTAAAACAGTGCTCTAGTAGAAGAAGAAAAATCAAACCAAAACCAATTCAGTGAAAATATAGAAAGGTGACAATTCTAAGATAAATATAAACTTCTATATGGGAAATATAAAATTTCTGTCCCTTTGCCTCAAGGGAAATAAAATTAATTGAGAATGATACCCAGCAAAGCATACATTTAGTACTTCAAAATCTATTCTTTAAAATGTATTGAAAATGTTTCCTTGGAGTCAGAGTTAGAAACATTGCATTTTTTTCATGAATTTTAATACATATTTGCAATTCACTGTCAGAAATAAAATATAGATTTCGTATTGGCATTTTCACTTTTTAAGTTATTTGATCTTTAAAGATATGATAGTTATTTTTATATTTCAGATTTGTATGAAAAATGAAATAATCAAGTTCTTTATTTGGAATGAAATGAGTATATAAGTTTAATACAATTTATAATTTTAAACATTAGAATATGCTAAAAAGATTCTAAATAATTTGATAAACATTGCTTATAAATATCAAAATATTGTGACTGATAGCTAGTCAGTTAATTTTACTGTATTATTTTCTGAATTTACTTTTGAGTTGTTTTATCTAGATTGAAGAATATAAAGCAATTCCTGGAAGTGAATATTTAGGAAATGTTATACATGCATGTATGTATTTAAAAAGAATGTTTTCTGAGGTCTTATGTAGGCCTATAAATTTTGAAATGTGAGTATCATCCTTAAACATATACTACAATGGCAAGTACAGTAGAACAATGTAATTTGTAAGTTTATTTATTTATTTTTTTCTTTTGGTGTTCCTATAGGTAATAAGTTAAGGAACAAGTCAATTGCAAAAATGTATATTCTAGATTATATTGATAAACATGGTTAAGTCTACTAAAGAAATATCTAAAGAAAAAGAATAGCAATATTGACAAGTATAACTGTAATTTATACATACATTGACTGATTTGGGCTTGAAGTAAAAGAATACCTTATCTTAATTAGCTTAAATAATAAGGGCATTTGTTAGATCACTCAAGATTAAGTTCAGAAGTAAGTGAAGCTTTAAGATGATTATCAAAATTCAAATGCATCATCAAAAACCAATCACTCTTTTGGCAATCTCTACAGATGTGGAAAACTTGAAGTTGTTTACTATAAGGGTTTTGGAATTTCAGAGAGTAGGAATTGTGACCAAGTAGTTCCAGTTCATGATGAACATGAAAAAGCACATCTAGTATTCTGTGACACTCTTTAAAGAACAAGAATGTCCCTCCCGACATCCCTTCTTTTTTCCTTTTCCTTTCGTCCATTCTTCAAACGAATTTAATTCAGTTTTGGATTTGATGGGAGAATAGACTTTCATTAAGAAGATTAGATTCTGTCTTTTATGAGTTTGTATTTTAAAGATTTGCAGGTATACATTTTTCCATGGGACTGAAGAATCCCTAGATTTCCAAGACAACAAAGATATTTGTTCTTAGTGAAGGAGGATGAGTAAAGTTAATGATTTATACTTTTACTTTCTATAAAAATCTGAGTACAATAGAATTATTGTCTCAAAGGAATTTTTTATGTTACATAAATTTTTGAAGTGTAGCGTTCAACTTTCTGAGTATAGAATCTACAATATAGAATAGAAAATTGATCCAGTGTTCAGTTCTTCTAAGATTGTGATATAGAAGAATTGAGCATACAGTTGAATATCAGACACAGCTCACATACAATTATTCGTACTTTTCCAGTCTTGACTTTCTCCCAGCTCTCACTACGTATTCTGCCCTAGTCAACAAAACAAAGAACTGTGTGTAAGCCTGAGCAGTCCCATCCTGAGGGTTAAAGCCTACCTCCTCCAAACTCGTCCATGCTTGAAGAAAGTTTCAAGGTATAGGACGTCCCTGATGGCTTCCCCGGTGGCTATTATAAGTTTCAAATGTCCACTACTGGAACTGCAAAGAAGTTAATTTCCTGCAGGATACATTTTGATCATTGTGGGATAGGAGAGAAAGGATCGTTCTGCAGATAAATTTCCCTTTCCATTTCTTTGATAGAATGTGTCTGTAAAGCCTACCGAGATAAGACCTCCATGCTGATTGACTGGCTCTTTCTCTTTTCAAGCAGTAGACAATTTGGTACTGCACTGCTTCGTATCTACTTCTCATTCTTCTCTGTTTAACCTCCTGTTTATCTCACTTTCTCTGTCTTGGCTTTGCACTTCCCAATAAAGCATTAGCCTTAACCTTTGCATCAGTTTAGATTTTTTTTTTCCTTAGGTTAAGAAAAGATAAATAAAAGTTGAGCTCCGACGATCAGCCATAGGCTGGGGATGGATATAGTGAAAATATATATATGAGAAACATGACAGGGTTGGAAAACACACAGATATAAAAGAATTAAAGGTCTCCTCACAGTCACGACACAGGTATAATTATAATTGGATGTCAGGAATATTGAAATTATGTTCAACAGAAGTATAAAAAGTATATATCAGCATTGAGGATGTAGAAAAAGGTCTATGTTCTATCTATTCTTCACTCATTGCTCTTATAATAGATGAGGTCTATTAGCATAGGTTGTTTGCTTAATAATCTAGATTGCTATGAAAGAAGTAAAGTTTCAGTTATGAACCAGGAAGAAGATAGTATTCTATAAAATTTTGAATTAGGTCAGTTTATTTAGAATTGATATAAGGTTTGCAAAAGGCATAGTGAGAATTGTGTAAAGTGCTGCAAGTATGAGAAGATTGGAAAAAGGATTACTTGACTTCTGCTTCAGTACCCGATCTTATAGGGGAGAGTGGCATGAATGAAAGGTAATTACAAACATTACTAATTTTTCTACAATATTGTTGTTGTTGTTTATTAGGAATTGAATGAAATCCCAAGCAAGACCTGGCATGGTCTCAGATATGTGGGCTGCCTGAGACTGTGGGAGGATTATAATTGGTCTGGGCTAACCAAGGCTGAACCCCATCTTCTGCTTTGTGTTAATGCCTTGCTTAAGAATAGATTCTTAAAAAGTTTTCTTTAAATGAGAATCTCAAAAGAAAAGTGGTAAGTCAAGATAAGCTTAGATAAGTATTCCCGATATGCTATCATATTCGTAGATATGCAATTTTGCATTGAACATAGGCTAGTATATAACTTTGATTATACGGACTTCATAGTGGATGCAAGGGTCATTTCTTTAGAAATGATTCTGTAGAAGTTGTTATTAGAACTTTAAAACTTTAAATAACCTCTTTCATACTTCAATTTATAATATGTAGCATTGACAACCATGAGATAATGTTTCTTTTACTTTTTTTTCTAATTTGGCTCAAATTCACTTTGAGAAAACAGGCTATTCATTATTCCTTCATTTCTCTTAAAGATAAGCCTCTCGGCATTACCTAATTCACCATCATTGTGCCCATTATTATTTTTACTTTTTTCATCTGTTTGTCTTTCAGGAACATTCTCCTTAGTCTTATTGTTATCCGTTCCAGTGTTTTCAGGTTTACTATCTGCCATCCTATCTGATTCATCATTCAGCTTGCTCCTGTATTATCAGGGAACACATTATTAATTTTATTGTTCTCTTTCTCCTGGCTGACACATTTAACGGGATCTGATAAAATTTCCTTTTCTTTATACCAGATGAAGCCTCCCAATGCTCTTTGCTAATAATGACTTCCTTGCTAAATCATTTCATTCATTACAATTGTGTTTGTTGGGCTGGGGAGTGGCAATTTCATTATCAAGGCAGAGTTTTGTTTATAATCCTCTATATGACTATAATTAAAATCCATGGCATGTTCCCCAGGTAATTAAATATTAATTTAATATTAAAGGTTAATACATTATCTTTTCATTTTTCTACTTTCTCAGTTTATACAGCATTTAGTGCCTGTTGTGGCTTGTTTAAGTGGTTGTTACAAGGCTAGTCCTATGTTTATTTTTATTATTGATTTAATAATTTAGCTTATCATATTGGAGGGATGACGGTATTTTAGACACTTATTTTATAGCCTGTTTGTTATAGATACAGCAAATGTAAAACTCACAGATCAAGAAGATGTTAAAATCAGATCACTTTATTAAAAATATTTGCTAATTTCTATATAGCATGCACTGCATAAAAGCATAGAAGGTTTAAAGATGGAAAATAGTCTCTTTTCTCTTTGTAATGGGAAGGTTGTTTGGGTAAATGGCAATGCAGTGCACACTAGGCTTTTCAGTGAAAACAAGAAAGACTAATGTTTGGAGTTGTTGATTCTGTTGTGCTTGTGGGACATGCATATAGCGAGATTCCAGAAAATGTTGCATATATTCTAAAAATCTACATAGATGCCTGAGCAAGATGTAAAGTCTTGGAATTTATTATCCTCACTCTGATAGTTATTGCTACAAGAGATAATGCAGTTTCTTGAGTGGAATATGTAATAGGAGAGAGGGCCTACTAATGAACTCTGGAAGACACAGGGTTTCACTTTTATTTCGATTTTGTTTTAACATTACTTAAGCTAATGAATAGAGTAAAAAGGGCACCTGGGAGCACATATACAAATGTTTACAGAGATTGTAGAAACTTCTATTAGTAATGTGTTCTGTTTGAAATTAAAAATATATTTTAGTTGATTTTTTTCTTTTTAAACAAATGGGAAGATCTAAGTTTATATAATTGATAATGGCAAAGAGCTTGCAATGAAGAATAGAGTGAAGTTTAATGTATAAGAAATAGGCAAAAAATGAGTTTAGTGTTAAATTAGCATGAGATTTATCTCCTATTTATATTAATTTACTTTACAAGTGTTTATGTGTTGATTGGTCTAATAAGCAAATTATCACATAAGCTACTTAACATACCGATGCATTAAGAGGTGTGTAAGCATGGGAAGTGCTATAAATATAACTGTGTTCTCCTTTATTTCTTTGAGAAAATGTAATCCAATTGAAGCTGAACTGAGCACTTTTATCTAACTTTATTGCCTTTTTCCATACTATCTTGACTATTATAGTTGAACAACATTTGTTGATTGTCATGAATTGCTGGCTGATATGTAAAAATTTGCCATTTCTTTTCTAATTTTAAGATAAAGATCAAAATACTTTTTGTTGTATCAGGGGTGTGTGTATGTATATGTGTGTGTGTGAGAGAGAGTGTGTTCATATGTTCATGAGCATTTATAAGACTGGTAAGAGAACATAAGCCTCTAGTAGAAGAATGGCTATTTCATATGCCCTCCAAATCTATCCATTTCTATCCATCTACTCTCCAAATCTATTCATTTCTTTCTTTCTTTTTTTTCATTTCTTAAGAGAAAGGTATACAGGCCTTCATATCTCCCCAGAGATACTGTGGTTCCTCTGCATTTGTTGTGGCATATTGTTTGTATATAACCAATGTTTTCTTTCTAAGGGTTTATATAAGGTATTAGATATAGGTCAGTAATTCTATCTCATAAATGAGACATCTCACAAATATTAGAATGCATATCTACTGAATTTCAGAGAAGAAACAAGGGAAATAGTTGAAAATTGCTAAAACCTGTGTTTACTTTTCTTTTTGTTTTTAGGCTATATTTGGCAAATTAGAATGCATTACTGAATTATTCAAGCAATCAATTGTTGAGGGGGTAATCCATTTCATTTAGAAGTGCAATAAAAAAAGCAATGTGATGGGTTATTGAAATTCAATATAGGGTTTAAGATTCAATATGTCAGATGAAGCACATTCTTTTTTCTTCTGCACCTCCCAAGACACTGATGTAATAAAGAGTATAGAATTAGATGAAAGAATAAAAACAATAAACAGGAAGAGTTCATAAATAAATGAAAGATTTTAGAATATTTCAGAGAGACAAATAAGAAGAGAAAGAAAGAGGCTAACACTGGATTAAGGATTGAAGAACATACTAGCAACAAAGTTAGAGCAAAAATACAGGTCACTGTTGCCCACTAAAAGAAAAAATAAGTCTGCCAAGAGGGCCCCAGAGAAAATTTCGATTCAGTGTCAGGAGGCCAGGAGAAGGTTGTAATGAAATTCATGTTAAAACCAAAGGAAGCAACTTAAAATCTGTATTTAAAAACCTGTTGCTATTCCTTCCCAACAGGAACATACAGAGAGCAGGAAGCCTGTATTATCTCCAGACAATCTAGCTCTGGTGTGGATATCTATAAATAAGGCCTCCATATTCTAGCATTTGCAGTGTATTTAGAGAGTGTCCATAACCCAGCATCATTTAAAGACACTAATTGTAAGGTGATTTTTGTCAATTGCTTTCCAAAAATAATAGCTAGAAAGAGCACAGTTAACATTCTCATTCAGAGAAGTGATCTAGCCTGTAGTAGATCCACTTAACCAAAAGCAAAACAAAAACAAAAACAAAAACAAAGAAAACAAAAACAAAAAACTATTCCAGCCATGCCTTATTTGGGTTTCATATATAAAATATATAAAATAAAGAAAATTAAATATCTTTTTGTTTAATGGAGAATCCCAACTAAACAAACCAAAAAGAAAAACTAAGCAAAGCTAAAAATAAAATTAAAAATTGAATGAAGAGGAAGAAAAGATAATTTAGGAAAATTTTTATTTTCCTAAATTTAAAACCAGTCAATATACTCAGATATTTGGAAAAAGTACAGTTCTTAAAAAATAAGATACTATGGAAAAATAAAAATTAAGTAAAAAAAATAAAAACCCTCAGAAACTAAAAGTGGAATTTATACTGTAGAGAAAAGAAGAGTTTTAAATTAAATAAATACTCAAAAGTGTTCCCCAGAATGTAGAGAACAATGTTAAAAGAAAGTTTATTAAATAAAAAGAGGGACATAAAGTTTAGGAGATGCACAATCTCAAGTGTCAGTTTGGATGTTTTCAATTGCCTAAAAGAGGAAACCTGGCAAATTGTAATAATAATATATTTGCTCCTGTATCTGTAGTGTCTAAAGATGAGGTAAGCTAACTAAAGTCCTATGAAGATAGTTCGGCCTCTGTTTCTCTGTGATTGTCTTAGCTTTGCTCTTCTCTTTGCTCTTATTCTGTGGCTGCCTAACTGGCTGCTGCAGCAGTTTCTCATGTCACAGATATATACCCTTCTATATAGACAAGTAGATATTTTTCCAAGTAGCTGCAGCAGAATAAGTACAAAGCATCTTTTCCGGAAATCCTAGCCAAGGTGTCTGCACAAGCCTGTAACCAATCAGTGCAGTGGCAAATTTTGGGGAAGGACATGGAGGTACCTACTCCAGGTCTAAGCTGGGGGAAGCCTCTCACTCACCTTCAATCTAGGTACTGAGAAGATTCTGGTGTGGAGTTTGCAAGCCTTTGGGTATCCCCATTCTCTGTTGGTTGGGGCTGCAGCAGTAAGAAGGGGAGGTCTAGGCCAATATCTATGAGTTTTTCTGAGCTCTTCTAGAATTATTACAGTTTCATGCCTTAGGTTTAAGTCTATTATCATCATGAATATTTTTTGTGAGTGGTGAGAGGTGCAGATCCTGTTTCAGTCTTCTATGTGTGGCTATCAGTTCTCCCAGTACCATTTATTGAATAGGGATTCTTTTCTCCAGTGTATGTTTTGGTCTGCTTTGTGTGAAAATCAGATGGCAATATGATGATGCTTTTATATCTGGGTTCTCTGTTCTGGTCCATTGGTCTATGACTCTGTTGTTGTGCCAGTTCTATGCTGTTTTGGTTACTATAGCTGTATTGTGTAGCTTGAAGTATGATAAAGTGATGCCTACAGATTTGTACTTTTTGTCTAAGGTTGGCTTGGATATTCAGGTCTTTTCTGGTTCCAAATGAAGCATAGAATCACTTTTACTAGATTTGCAAAAAATGATGTTGATATTTTAATGGGGATTACATTGAGTCTGTAAATCACTTTGAATAATATAGACATTTTAACAATGTTGATTCTGCTGATCCATTAGCATGATATGTTTTCCCATTTGTTTATATCCTCTGTGATTTCTTTCCTCAGTGTTTCACAGTTCTCCCTGTAAAGGTCTTTCCTCTCCTTGGTTAAATATATTCCTAGGTATTTTATTTTCTTTGTTGCTATTGGTGAAGGGTATTAAGTCTTTGATTTGATTCTCGGCTTGACCATTGTTGCTGTATAGGAATGCTACTGATTTATGTACATTGATTTTGTAACCTGAGTCTTTGCTGAATTTATCTATCAATTCTATGGGTCTCTTGGCAGAATCTTTGGCGTTTTCTAGATATAAGATCATACTGTCAGCAAAGAGTGATAGTTCGACTTCTTCTTTCCTCATTTGGATACACTTGATTTCATTCTTTTCCTGATTACTCTGGCTAGGACTTCCAGCACTATGTTCAATATAAGTTATGACAGTGGGAAGCCTTGTCTGGTTCCAGTTCTAAGCAGGAATGCTTTCAATTTTTCCTTCTTCAGTATGATGTTGGCTGCGGATTCGTCATATAGTGCTTTTATAATATTGAGGTATGTTCAGTCTATGCCTATTTTTTACAGAGTTCTTATCATAAAACGGTGCTGAATTTTGTTGAATGCTTTTTCTGCATCTATCAAGAGGATCATATGGCCTTTGTTTTGCTCCTATTTTTTTAATAGCAGCATTTTTTTATATTAAAGAAAAACAAAGTTCAAATGCCCAACAATTACATTTAACACTCAATACACATATGAATAAAGACAAAAAGCTGCTAAACTAGATTTAAATAAAGTTATTACAAGTATATGGGTATAATTAACTGTAACTTATGCTTTCCCCATCAGGCAAGGATAACACACTGCACCACTAGCTCTGCTGGTTCAGAAACAATGTTTGGCCTGTGGCTCCACACTCTTAACCTAACCTGGTTCCAACTTCAGGAGCTTAATCCATGTCTTTGGTTACCTGAGACTTTTAAACCAAAGTAGCACTTCTAGCTGGTTTGAACCTTAAATGCTACCACCCAACAAAGAGGTGGCTCTTACAAGATTCCAAATCTGTTCCTTAAAATACTTTTCCATTAAAAAAGAGGAGAGAAGAAACTTACCAGAACAAGGCCACCTAGGAATGTCCTTAACTTCTCCATTCAGCTTTTGGCTGACATATTAAACTATAAATAATAAATACAACCTTGCCCCTAGCAGCTTCTGGAGCTTGGTCTACAGTGCTTGGGAGGATATATTGCCTATATTGGATCACATTTATATATTTGAGTAAATACCAAATATTATCTTTGAATACTATAAAAATTTCTATGCACATAAACCTGATTGATTTATAATATGAGAAAGAGACTGTAAATTTGTACACAATTGAATCACAAAGATATTTTTCAGATCTGCTGGGCAGCTTTTTGGTTTAATATATCCATGGAATACCTAGATTGTCTATTTATTCTAGGATATTAAATATACAGGCATTCATTTGTTGATATGTGATTACAGGTACTTCCCTCTGTACCATTACTCCTTTAATAAAGAGGTGAATACAAATTTCTGTACCATCATGCTATCATTAATTGTGTGCCAAAGAGAAGCAAAATGCATCAAATAGTTTAGAATTTTAGATTTCTGTAGTACCCCTAAGGGTCTCTATCTTCTTTTATAATACTGTAGCACTAATACCAATTCTTGGTAGTAATGATGTGCCTAAATACACTAAAATTATTCTGTCCTCCTTAATACCCTAGCATAATTATATTTAAATGTCTTAATCTCTCTGCATTGTTCAGGTAGTTCAAATGACCAGTCAGTCGGAAGGGAAATCTATATATCAAGGAACTTTGAGCACAGGACTACATTACTGTTATTATTTTTATAGAGTCATAGCACTTTCACCTGTTTGTTTCTAGAGAACTTGATTGATTTGGCTTAAAAACAAAAGATACTTCACTTAAAATATTTGTGAAAGGCAAAAGTAATCATTAAAATAAGCATACCCTGATGTTTTGTAGTAAACATGAAATATGGCAGCTCTATTAATAATGTCTAAAGCTTGGAAGCAAAGAAGTATCTGAAAAAGCTAAATACTATATGTGTTTTTTTTGATAGACTTAAAACTACTCTAAAAAAACAAATTCTATTAATTTAAAAATCAAAATTTATATAACTTAGGCTACTAGCTAAGTAAAATAATACACAAAGAAACTAACACAAAATAAAAACGTAGTCAAAGATTAGAAACCCTTTTGTTACATGAGAAATACAATCACTCCTATTTTTCTTCCTATAGAAAACAGATTCATATTTATTTTGGAACTTAATTAGAAAAGTATCATTCCTAGTAAAAAGATTAGAACATAATTTTTCTTTCACCTTGGTGCACAAACTACTGTATCACACAGATGAAGTCGGGGTGCATGATATTGAAAACTGCTGCTTCCATAGATGGTTATTCTGCTGGTACTACTACAAACAATGATGATAACAATGATAATATCAATATTAATTTAGCTCTTGTTATGGGACAAGTATTTTATTGGTCCATTTTTATGACTAATCTCATTTTATCCTAAAAAGTCTGTGGTGTCAATCACTAAATTATAGGAGTAGAGAACAAAAAGAAAAGAACTGAATCTTAAAAAGGCAACATGTTCAAGGCTTTTAGCAGAAAGTCTCTCCATTACAGAATTCAAATTTTTCATACTTTATCTGAAACAAGAAACACCTTTTTGTTGATATAATTGGTTTAAAAAGTCATGACATTTAAAAGTTTGTGTTTAAGGCCGGGCGCGGTGGCTCACGCCTGTAATCCTAGCACTCTGGGAGGCCGAGGTGGGCGGATCGTTTGAGCTCAGGAGTTCGAAACCAGCCTGAGCAAGAGTGAGACCCCATCTCTACTAAAAAATAGAAAAAAATTAATTGGCCAACTAAAATATAGAAAAAATTAGCCGGGCATGGTGGTGCATGCCTGTAGTCCCAGCTACTTGGGAGGCTGAGGCAGAAGGATCGCCTGAGCCCAAGAGTTTGAGGTTGCTGTGAGCAAGGCTGACACCACGGCACTCTAGCTGGGGCAACAGAGTGAGACTCTGTCTCAAAAAAAAAAAATAAATAAAAGTTTGTGTTTAAATATATGTACAAAAGCTGAAGAAATTACTCTGAACTTCAAATGGGGAATTTTAGTGGATGTGATATTAATATAATATCTTCATTAAACATAGAGAAAAGAATTAGAGAACCTGACAATACAGATAATAAAGATATGTTAAAACTTGAACATTTCTTGGCCATAATAGATTAAGAATTTTAATACATCTTTTGAAAGGAAGTAATTTTTAATCAGCATTATATTATTACAGACCATAATATGTTTTTTTTGTTTTGTTTTTTATTTAAAAAAAATTTATTTTTTGAGACAGAGTCTCATCTGTTGTCCGGGCTAGAGTGCCATAGTGTCAGCCTAGCTCATAGCAACCTCAAACTCCTAGGCTCAAGCAATCCTACTGCCTCAGCCTCCCGAGTAGCTGGGACTACAGGCATGCGCCACCATGCCCGGCTAATTTTTTCTATATATTTTTAGTTGGCCAATTAATTTCTTTCTATTTTTAGTAGAGACAGGGACTTGCTCTTGCTCAGGCTAGTTTCAAACTCCTGACCTTGAGCGATCTGCCCGCCTCGGCCTCCCAGAGTGCTAGGATTACAGGCGTGAGCCACCATGCCTGGCCCATAATATGTTAATTATAATATTGATTTAAAATGTCCTTGCTTCAAAGGAAATATTAAATATGAACTTATCTCTTACTATATTATTCATTTAAATATAATCATATATACTGATAAGTATCTGTAATGGTAATAGTATATATCACACATATACATTAATATGTGTAAGTACATGCATATTGGCATGCATATTGATAAATACATAACATTATAAAATGTTCCTATTTTATGTCATATTCTATGTTAAAATGTTCTCAGCAAATAACTGTATGGTTTAAATAATTCTTACTATAGTTACAAATCAGGACAAAATGAGGAATATCAGTTAATTATTAATCATTTAAAAATATTCTTTTAACTTAATATTCTTAAATCTCATTGGAAATGGTGAGTGGTACAAAAGCAAACAGTTCTCATAACCAAATTAAAAAATATATATTATCTATTATATATTTATAATAGACTTATATTTGTATATTTATATGTATGATACAAATACATATATATATATATATATATATATATATAAAAAACTGTGAACTATACCTCGACTGATTTAGGTAAAACCAAAACCTAAGGCAATCTACTGGAAACATTTGTAAAGTTCTCACTTTACAGTAATTTCCAATTGGTTTAATTATGTATTTTCGAGGTGTGAATGGTGAGAGTGGAAGTGAATGTATTAGAGTTTTTGCATTGTCTTAGCAAAACCGTTCAATTGTTGCTTATTATTAAGTAAGTGAGGAAAGAAACATAATGCTGTTTGCTGATCCATTACATAACTTGAAATAAAATCCTATCATGTGTGCATTTTGTATATGTGTGTATGTAGTTACAATTATTTGGCAAAGTTTATTTGCATAAGAAAAAAGGGAAAACTTGCCTATGTAAACTTAGCTATGTAACAGTTTGCATATTGTTAGCACTTATTAACAATGTGATCTACATAAAGTTTCTTTATAGGTATAGATGTTAAATTTTTTCTTTCCATAATTATATACCTCCCATATTTCTAAAAATAGATGTTTAATATTTCAACTAAACCATTAAAATATTATTATTCTCAGTTTTTAAAAAGTAAGGCCTCCTATACTATAACATTTCAAGCCATCCTTCTTTGACGATAATATATTTTTAATTTGTAGAAAATTCCAAGAGAGATAATCTCAGTTCACAGGGGAACTAAATATACTAATAATGTTAGAATTGTCAAACTATTCAAACATCATACATTCTTTAACTATGTCTGCTTCAAAATTATAGCTGCATATAGTAAATATAAAGAAAAAATACAATATTATAACATTTCCCAGTTTGATCCTAGACATATCATTTAAATGGGATTTCTGTTCTGTAAATTGAATCAAAACATTTACAAAGTAGTGCTTTCATACTCCTATTGATGGATGTGAATGAATTCTTTATCTTTGTTGCTATTGTACCATAGTAGAGAAATCTAAACAGATAGGTATAATTTTCTCTAAGAACAAGATCAATTTCACTTTTTGGCAGTTTCTAAATTGTGTTTGTCAATTGTTAGTGAAATTATGGAGATAGATGATCACTATTCTTGACCTTTCATTATTCTAAGGCCACAGTGTGAAGGAGCAGGTTGCTGCTGTAAAGTTTTCTTGCTTTGTTTCAATTTATAGGATCTAAGAGTTATTTTTCAAAGCGCACAGTGAGAAAACTGGAAAGGTTTATGAAACTCCCACACTTACCTTTTAGGTATCATATCTAACTTCTAGGTTTTTACAAATATTTTCACACTATTGTTCTTACCTATAGATCATTTTTTTAAAATTAAACAATTATGTAGACAGGTTGCTTTAATGTAATTGCAACCTGGTCATTTATTTATTGAATTTACTTAATTAAATAGGATTTCCTTTGTAAGTAATATCTTGGAAAATTTTTCAACTTTAGCTTTTTAGAAGAAAAATGTACTTCCAAGTGAGTCAGAATTCTTAACTTACTGTTAAAAATAACAAATTAATGTAAAAATGAGCAAATGGTGATACTGACACAACTCTGGACATTTCTATAAACAAGTATGAATTTGGTTCACTGTGCTCCTGGGGAACACAACACATAGCTGAAATAAGTATAATATGAATGCAATGATATCACCTAGTCATCTATAGTTCCCACAAAAAATAAACCACTATACATTTGAGAATTTCAGGCATGTTGGCTTACATTTTCAATTTTTTCAAGGGAAACATATCACTATTCCCCTTGTTCCTCCATACCACACACTCACACTCACACACACATGCACACACACATACGCACACGTGCACACGCATACAATTAAAGATAGTTTGAAGAGATATGTTCTTCTTTAGCCTTCAGTGTACAGTTTATACTCAATTCACTTTCCTGATATCTCTCTGGAATGCCTATTATTTTAAGGTTTGTGGATTATTGCAAAAATACTCTATTTCCTTAAAAGTATTTCCCCTTATGTTGAAACCATTCAATTATTTCCTGGATTAAGATATTTTTTTCTAACTACTCTTTATTAAATTTAAGATACCTCTAGGTAGTATTCTTATTTATTTCCATTCATTTTTATCCCTGGGACATAATTATTTTCATATATTTTAACTCATATACAGGAACCAGATTTAAGTGTCCTGAGGAATGTAACATAGGAAAATCTGTGGCTATGGTAAGAAAGTACCATCTAGATACCACTGGACAAGAGCCATTTTGAGGCTAGAGACCACTGGGACAGTAAATGTTGTTCTAGTAGATAGTAGTGATGTAAGGTTGAGATTTAATCTTTCTTAGCTAAAATTTTATTTTTATTTCTCTATTATTTTTAGATGTATATTTTTATGTTGTTGTTTTATACCACTATATTGTTGACCATGCCTTAAGCCTTAGATGCTACTTATTTTTTTTTTT
>VBSM01000605.1:24377372-24448950 GCA_008086735.1 Cheirogaleus medius | reverse complement strand
ACTTATTTTGGTTCTCAGTGTCAACACATGGACAAGAATGATAAATTTTTCTCTAAAATGATAGAAGGGAAAACAGTGATTTTATCCAGATAAACTCCAAAGTCAGAGTGCCTGTGTTCCTCTTACCCATTCAGTTAATTGGTGCTCATCCTCTGTGTGCTGTGAAAAGCTGATGAAATTTCTTTTGCTCTTGCCTCTGGTTACTTATGGATGGCCATTTCAAGCAAATTCTCTGAGAATGATAAACCTCATCATTCTCATTATAAGCTCTTTAAAAGACATCATGTGATTTGAGCTGTTTTTCCCTTTACACAGTTAACTATTGGACGATGATTTATTTTACTTTGTTATCATCTTTAATCAGCAATGCTAATCTCAGTTATCTAGCACATAATAAGAATTCCATTAATATGGCAAAGGAATGGGAGGACTTTTGAAAAGTTTCATTTAAGTGTGTTTTCTATAGATCTACATCTAAACTCTTACAGAGGCTGTTTTCTATTTAATTGCCAACAGTATTCTACAAGAAGGTTCTACAACCTAAGAAACAAGCATTTTATGTCTCACGCTATAAAGTGTTGAATAAAGGAAAGCGTATTAGTTCAATTTATTTTTTATTTAATATATTTTTTAAAAATCTACTATGATAAAAAGAAATCCATTATGTTTTACTCTACTTAACTTATGCTCTTAATTTTTACTTACATATCTTTCCTTTCTATTTATATTTTGTGTTCTCATTTTTCACATATGTGCATAATGGAAAATAAAACACATTACATACTTTCCATGACTTTTATGTTCCCTTTACACTGAGTACTTGTTAAAAATGGAAAAAAAGGCTTTAAATTATAGCAAAGAGAACTCAGATAAATTATGAAAATGTATAAACAAAGTGGAAGGCTGGATACTTTGCTTGGGAGGATTATATAGACATATAATAATATATCAGTACCTGAAGAGCATAGTTTGTGGTCATTACTCAAATTGCTTTAAATAATAACAAACTAGTTTTTATTAAGTTGGAAAGGAATGCTTACCATAAAAACCGAAACATATTAAGTTTTAGTACTTATTAAATATTAAGTAGTAAAAACTCTCTAATTCCAAAATAAAAGCAGGTGTGGAAGACTAAAGAGAAGCTGAAGGACGTATTATACTTTCACAAGTTTATTTCTTCCTTTACACAGTCGAATGGAAACATCTTAGATAACTTCTATTTGAGCATTTAGATTCACTTTGGAAATACTAAGGTAAATGGAAAAAGAAGAATGAATTATATTTTAATGTAATTCTTTCATTTTTATAAATATACTAAATGAAGTTTTGAGCATGGAGATAATAATTTTAAGTTCCAAACTGAAATGCAAGTATTTGAGGGAAGGGTCCACCTAAGAGTTCTGCTTTGTTGGTACACTCAGAAGTAGTCAATGCCGCCAGGATCTGTAGGCAGAAAAAAAGCCTCCTGGGAAATATGCCATTCAATGAGGAATTTCCTAGTTGAGTAACATTATACTACTCTATTTTCACAAACTAACTAATCACATCAAAGCAAATAAAATATGAAAATAATATTACATCTTTATTGTAAATAGAAAACACCCACAAGTGGCTGCCAAAGTTATAAAGGGCCACCAGGTACAGTGAATATTAATCTGGGCTGAGGGAGGAAGAAATCTAGGCCCCTGAGGATTAACAAAACCCTGTACTGCTCATCTAAATGAGACAAATCAAATTACTCTTAACTAGAAGAGTTCAGGTCAGTCTTTAAAAGAAAGATAGAGCTAAATAAATAAACAAATAAATATGTGTGTATGTATATATGAATATCACAGTAAATAAGCTGATAAACAATGACAAAGGAAAATAAGTATAATTGACCATGAATGAGCATTAATACTGATTATTTTAACTAATGAAATATATTCTCTAAATCACTGTACAAAAGAACTTCATTTGACATTTTCCAGTTCAAGCAAATGATCTGTTTCTGTTTAGTGGAGGCCTGGGGAGGAAAATATAAGGATGATGTATAAGAAAAATGAAAATAAAAGCTAATTGAAATATAAACTGTGTCTTAGTTAAGGAAAGCATGCCCCTAACTCCCACTTAAGAAGAAAAAGTTAAAGCAAAGTAGAAAAATATGAGGGATACAGAGAAAACATTCCTACAGCCAGAAAAAAGAAAGGGTGGAAGTGGGGCAGATAAAGATTACATAAAAACGAATTTCATTCAGTTGAGTACATACCTTTCCATCAGGAAAAAGAGGTGCAGAACACAAGAGAGTAGCACCTTGAGATTGCTGAGGAAATAATTGGCAAGCTATCATTTGATGTCCAAGCAAGTTATTATTTAGGATTGGTTGCAAAATGAAGTCATTTTCAGACATATAAAATAATTTATTATTCATATGTATATGCTACAAAATGTACTTCTCAAAGCAAAAACTTGAGCTCACAATGAAGGGTGTGTTTGCAAATAACAATGTTGGTTAAAAAAAAAGAAACCTGTTGATAAATGTAAATAATATTGAACCTGAAAAATACAATTGCTAGTATTTTGTTTATTTAAAATCAATAAGAAGAGAATAATTGCAAACTTACAAGAGAAACCTTGCAGTTATTAAACGGAAAACTGAAACCATAAATGCACTTAGAAGCAACACCTGAGGAGATAATAAAGGGAGAGGAAAAGACAGAGACAAAGATTCAGAAAGAGAGAGAGAGTAAACTCTCTCTCCAAAAATAGACAGATTTTAAAAGTATACAATTATTCAAATGGAGCACAAAGAAACTATAGAAATGATAAATATGTCTATAACCTAAAGGTATACCTTGATAAAAAAAGCCTCTAGTAAGACTGATTAGAATGATTAAAGAAAGATAAGAAAAGTACAAATAAAACAGGAAAGAGAAATGTTATGAGGGTTAAATACTTTCATAAAAATAATTTTATTGCAATAAATTTGAAAATTTAGGTGAATTATGTAATCTTTCAGAAAAGCATAAATATTTAATAATAAAATGACTCAGGAATAAAAATAAGTTTTGAATAGATGAGTAATCATTAAACTATTCTATTGTCACATCCACTAGTCCACCTTCTTTCTCTTCATCAGCAAAGAAAATAAACAAGTACATAAAAAACCTTTTGTGAATAGTTAACTTCTATCCCACACAAGCTATTATCAATCATAAAAAAGGAAAAAGCAACACAACAAAAATTTTAATTCTGTACTGAACTTTAACATACATAGACAAAAATTTACATTTAACAAACAGAAAACTAACCATAGGGCAGAGCCTGATGAATTCCCACAAACTAAACCCAACATGAAACGGCAGTATACTGTGTATACTTTTAGTATCCAGCTTCTTTTGCTCAATATTATACTTAGAGAGTCATCCACATTTTTTATTGTAGTAATAGATTTTTCTTTTTCTTTCTTTTTTTCTCACATTTTATTCTGGAATGATTATACACTGAAAAGAAATTTCAAAACGAGTTTGGAGAAGTACCGTATGTCTTCAGCTGATTATCTGAGACTGGCATAATATTGATGCCTAAATCAATGCAAGTCATTATAATACATTACCTTTACTCATGGAATTATATGGAAATATACAAAGATTATATGTTGGCATATTAAATATAGACACAAAGTTTAAAAAAATAGCATATGCCTTATAGAACTACCATCTTACCTAGCAATTCCACTGTTGAGTATATATCCAAAAAAAGAAAATCAGTAGAGCAAAGAGATATCTGCACTCCCACGTTTATTGCAGCACTATGCACAATAGCCAATATAGGAAATCAATCTAAACATCCACCAATGGATGAATGGATAAAGAAAATGTGGTATATATAGACAACAGAATATTATTTGGCCATAAAAATAATGAAATCATGTCATTTGCAGTAACAAAACTACAGATCAAAATGTTAAATAAAACAAGCCAGGCTCAAAATGAGAGATATATATACTCACTCATATGTTGGAACCAAAAAGTTGATCTTATGGAAGTAGAAAGGATAACTGGTTACCAGATGCTGGGAATGGAAGGAAGAAGGTGGAATGAAGAGAAGATGGATAAGGGGATATAAAAATACAATTAGGTAGAAGAACTAAGTTCCAGCATTTGACAGTACAGTAGGAAAACTATAGTTAAAAATAATACTCTCCATATTTCTAAATAGCTAGAAGAGGAGAATTGTAATGCCTCCAACACAAAGAATTGATAAATGTTTGAGGTGATGAATATCCCAATTATCTTGCTTTTATCATTACACATTGTATACAGGTATCGAAATATCATATGTGTCTTCAAAATATATGCAACTATATTAATATCAATTAAAAATAGCATATATCTAAGTAAAGTTTATATTGTGAATCAAATATCATGTAAATATTAGAAAGTGTCAATATAAGTCAATATACTAACCAAAATTGGTTGAATGTAACCATATGATTGTCTCAATAAATTCAGAAAAAACACATAATATTATACTATTACAATAAAGATTTCATGGAAAATTGAAGTAAAAGGAATTAAATAATTTTCAAATAAAGTTTATTGGCTAAAAACATTTAGTAAACATTAAACATGATATTTTTGTATGAAAAATTACTGGGATTCTCATTAAAGTAGCAGATTTTCACTGCCACTGTGATATTGTATTTCCTGGAAAAGTATTAAGACAAAAAAAGGGGGGAAGGGGAAGAGAGGAGGAGAAGAAAGAGAGGTAATGGCAATAGCAGAAAGACGACAAGGAGGAAGAAGAGAAGGAGGAAAACAATAAAAAATATAAAGGTTAAGAGTTGGAAAGGAAGATGCATAAATATAGAAATATCACTAAAATATATTTTACCCATTTATGATCAAAGCACTTTATAAATGAGGAATAAAGTAAGTGTCCTTTTCTAGGAGAGGCAATAAATATAAGAAACCCATAATTCTTACATAAAAAATATTGCTAAATAACTTCATAAAAATGTGAAACAATTACAGCAAAATAACTTAAACTAAAAAAAAAAGACTATAAGGAAAAAGATTAGTAACTTCTATGTTTAACTCCTGCATTAATTCCTTGATATATGTAAATACTCTTACATATCAACCAACAGTATTGTTATAAAATCATACATCAATAATTTTACATAAAATAATGCATTTGAAATTAATTTTCCATATATCACATGATACTGAATTTGTTCATAATCAAATAAGCGTAAATTAAAATAACAACAAAGGTGACATTTTAATGTCAATATTTCAGTGCCAAATAATCTGCAATATACCTTTCCAGGGAGAGTATGAGAAGATCTGCACTCTCATATGCTTTTGTTGATACTTGAAATTACTGCTATAGTTTTTTTGGTGGGAGGAGTGAGAAGAGTTGGAGGATGTTTGACACTTTTTAAAATGCACATATGCTGTTACTCATTAACTACATTCTTAAGAATTTATCTAATATATATATAAATAATATATATTAATTTGCAAGTGCAAATAATAAATGATGGTGTGCTTTTTTGGCATTATTTGTTATTGCAAATGGGTTCCAAACTCATACACTTATGCTGGCAAATGATTGCAAACAACTTGTTCACATTAAAAGCGCTGCACATCATAAGACAAAATGCATTGTAAAACACAGTAGAAACCAGTTCAAAAAATAAAAATAAGTGCATGTAATATACAAATTTTAGCAAGTTTTAATAATATATTAATATCAAAATTTCCCCTCTGCCAATCCATTAGTTTCCTTGCATTCATCTATTAGTAGATAATTATATGTTAGTAACTAACCAATGTTTTGTTAGAGAGAAGATAACCTGATTTATTGCCCCATCAGGCTAAAAAGACAATGTGGAAAATGGACATAGATTTTTAAATACTTGATTATATTCAACTGTGTACACTTATTTCATCAGGTCTACCACCCTTATACGATTATACATTATGTTAGTGATCCAGAAATATTTCATCAACTGCCTAGACAAGCATAGGATAATCTCTGTCAAATGGATAAACTGAAAGTTAACCTAATTTCAGTTAATGTATCTAAATAACTCTATTTAAATGTTCCACTTTACAAACAAACTGCATTGTTTACTTTTGTGATGAAAGCTGCAAGTTATGAAGCATATGGCTTTTATTAATATTCCTTGAGAGTATGTGAGCTGAGCCATTTTTACTAAAATGTGTATCAATAACCTATTAAATTAAAAAAGACTATTTAATCACAATTAAATATTTCAATGAGTATATATACATTACAGGAATTTTTTTAGCAATTTTTTATCAAACAGGAACACATGCATGCAATTAAGTCCATTTTTTAATTGTTCTATCTTTTTCTTTAAAAGAGATCTACTTGGCATTAATACTTATCATCCTTTCTCTTATGGGTTATCTATTATTCTCTAAGTCCTGGTACTGTCCAACTACTTTCATAATTATTTATGTTTAAGAATCATGATAATGATTCTTGGCTTAAGAGAGGATATTTATTATTACACCAGAATATATACATTTAAATTAAAATTTGTTTCCAAATGTTTCCACTGATAATTACTAAGTGTCTTTCATTCCTTCTACCTATTTATCAATTTATCTGTCTATCTAGGTTTAAGTAATTTAATATTTGGAAAGTAATTTAAAATACAATTTTTAAAATTTTCCATGTGCTTGATCTTATTTATTTGCATATTAGGCTCTTCATTAATATTGGATCAAAGTCATTACATACCATAGTTAACTTGGTGTCAGGTGAATTAAATACACTAATAGTTGGAGAATTGATAAATATTTAATTATAGAATTAGTAAATCTTAAATTATGGAATTTATCTTAAGCATACTTTTTGATGATGGCTGTTTGCAATGACTCATCTAAGATACAATGCCTATAACTGAATTCATTGTAAATAATTTAGTCTTTGTCTCCTGAAGCCCTTTAGAAGGCTGACCCAAATGATGGGAACAAAGATTTATAGAAATGGTTCCACTGGTATGTGTGAAACAATCTAAAACACCACTTTAGGTCAGTAACAAACTGTTTCTCATCTTATCAAAAATTGATATCACATGATTCATGTTTATCTCTCTGGCATTATAACCCTTCATTCACATAACCAAATAATGAATGTTGATGTACCTTTTATTGAGTACATTGCTGTAATACCTAAGCTGCTGTTAGGTATTGAAAAATGATCTGAAAACCCTAAGCCAATTAAATACTCATATTCTACATTTATATTGCATCATATTCAAAAGAGCAGTTGAATAATATTTTATGATGTACATATGTTTCATTTTTCCCTGTGCATAATCTCAGTTGTTAAAGATATCTTCTATTTCCCTTACTGTCATAGTCTGCTGTCTGCTACTATAACAGCATACCGAGACTGGGTGATTTAGTAAGGAGAGATGTTTATTTAGCTCATAATTCTGGAGCTTGAAAGGTGGCAGCATAGTCAGCTTCTGGTGAGGGCCTTGTGCTGTGTTAAAACACGGCAGAGAAGAGGAAGTACTAAACACAAGGGGCAGAGTCACTTATAACAACCTGCTCTTGTGGTAGCTAATCCATTCCCACAAGAGTGAGAATTTACACTCTAGAGAAAAGCATTAATGACTCTTAATGACCTAATCACCTCTCAAAAGCACCCACTATCCATCACTGCTACATTGGAAATCAAGCCTCAACATGAGTTTTGGTGGGAACAAACCATATTTAAACCACAACACTTATAATTAAACTAGTTTTATAAAGTGTATTGAGTTGTGTTTTGACAGATTCTACTTAAGCCTTGAATAAAGACAGGGAATTTATGGGATAAATTTAAGATACAAACCTTAATTACACAACCCTTTTTAGATTTACCCTCATAAATCTGCTGCATCTATCCTCTTTCTTTAATGGAAATCTTATAATCAGGCAAACAAATACCCTTTGTGGCATCATCAGTTAAATTTCCTTATCCATCTCTGTATAATTTGGAAAATCTGTCAGATACTGGTGTGAATACTCTTTTAAGAACCTCCATGGGCCTCATGTAAAGTACCTGTCTACTTTACAGCCCCACTACCTCAATATAGCATTCACTATAATTCCTTTTTTCTGGAAATTTCCTGTTATATATCTATGCATTTGATACCTGAATCACAGCTGTTCTCTATGTTAGTCTATTTTCTGCTGCTGTAACAGAAATTACCACAGACTGGGTAACTTATAAAGAACATAAATGTATTTTCTCATAGCTCTGGAAACTGGCAAGTATAAGACCAAGGTGTTGGCATCTGGTGAGGGCCTTCTTGCTAGACCATCTTGTAGTGGAAGGGCCAGAGTGGATGAGAGAGAGCAAATGGGTTCCAAACTCATCCTGTCATAAGGAACCCACTTTCACAATAAGTACATTAATCCATTTATGTGTGCAGGTCCTTTATGGCCTAATAACCTTTTAAAGGGCCCACCTCTTTATACTGTTAAAATGGTTATTAAGTTTCCAAACATGCATGTTAGGACACACATATAAACCATAGTATTTCCTTTTATTCCAAATATTTAATAATTTGGAAACAATCATATATACCATCTATTTAATCCTCCAGAATTTGTCCCTCAACTTCTTTATCTTCAATAATTTCCATTTACTTCAATAATTCAATCACAGGCCCATTCTGAATGGATTGTGTTTGAATCTTGCCTTCATTACTTGCCATTTGTGCAAATTACTTAAGCACATTGTAAATCAATTTCCTTAGTTATAATGCTGAAGATGATAAGATAATAGCATTAAGTTTATGTTCACACAATGAATTGCTGTCTAACCATTTCAGAGAAGTAATTCCCAGAATTTTATTCTAATTCATTTTGGCTAGTGATTCTATACAATTTAAGTGACTTTGCTTGTCTAAAGAATAATATAGGAACTTTTTGATTTGGGAATGTGAAACAATTCTTACTTTGTCTTTGCCTACCTTTTTAAACTCCTACTAGGTCACATTCCTTAATTTACTTTATACAGTGGCTACATTGAAGACTTTCAAAGCATTTTTAAATCTCTATTCAAAATATAACTGAAATGTTCACTTTCTGTTTGAAAACTCATTTTTTTAACATATAAGCTGAAGTATATTCTAAGCAAAGTTTTAACAGATTTACTTTAGTAAATTTACTTTAGTAAATTTAAGAATGTCCACACTATGTATCTATCATACATTTATTGTTTCTGTTTTAAATTTTAAAACATTATTAAAATTTCTACTAATCTAAAAAGCACTACATAAAACTGGTCAAATTATTAACTCCCAGCTTGCTGAATTATCGCAAACATCTTTGTAACCACCACTCAGACTAAGAAGTAGACCCACATTTGGACATATTAAACATCCATTTTTCTGCTCTTTCCTCAATTCTATTACTCTCACCCAAATCGATCACCTTTTGAAATAGCTGATCTATTTTTAAAAAAAATTTGGTTTAGCTTCTTTCCACTTCTAAAATTTACAGCTAAATTATGATCCCAATTCATTTAAAAAATTTCTGTTACATCTACCAAGAAATTTCCAAGATATTTCCCCCAAATGCTTTTTCACACCTTAGAAGGAAGTGTTACCACATAATCTAGAAAAAGTAACTTAAAGAGCCCCTAAATTATATTGTTATACTTGCTTAGTCAACTTTATTTGCATATCTGTGATTATCTTTAAAACTCTGTAGCATGGACTATCAAGAGTGTTTAGTTGGCTTTTGAAAGAATCAGAAATTTCTTCCTTAAGAAATAGCAAACTAGATACTGGCATACCACTCTCAGCTACAGATAAGATCTTGTTTTGCACTAAACTAGGAGTTGAACTGAAAGCTACTAGATTTATTGCAAAACTCCAGTTAGATCTGCTAAAGATCCCAAAAGCTAGGTTTCATCAAGCTTACAAATCAGATTCCAAAGCTATTTCCTTAATTGTTTGTTAATAAATATTTATACCTGTTGCAGAATTCAGTCTGAAATTCATTTCTATTGTATCATATTATCTCATGACACGCTTACGAGAAGGAAGTTTATATAGTATGAGTTTAAAATATACATTACTTGTGAGCAACCCATAGCGGCCTAAAAGGCCAATCTTTGTTTTATTTTATATAATGGACATTTGTATCTCTCCTCTGCCATCCTGCCTGATTTGTCCTTATTGACAGGAATTTATTTTATCTTCAAGATCTGTCTTAATTGTCTAAAATCGCGGGGCTTTTTTATATGTGACTAAATTTAATTTTGCTTCCAACCACTCAGGAGAGTGTAAGCTTGGAGTCTAATCACTCTAGTTCAGGTGCTGCTTCTCAGTGACTGGGGTTAGCAAGCTTGTCCACTGACCCTGCTCTTTGTGATGGCCACGCATCCCCGACTGATGAGTGAAGTCTGCTTGGTCCAAATCACTTCTGACACACTGGCTTGTATGAGCAGAATAGCCCAAGCACATTTACAAATTATCCTTACATTTTCCCCAAACTCTCTCATCTCCTTAGCCATATGATCTGCTAAAGCCAGCCTTCCTCCATGAAATTTAGCCTATTGAGTTCCATGAATGAAAGTCCAGAGGCTTTTGTAGTTGATGATGTGTTCTTCCTTCCTGTCTCCTTTCCTCCAAAAACCTCATTCCATTAGAGAGGTGCTAAAAGTGTGAACTATGGAGTGGAAAGAGTGAAATTTTCAGCCCTCTGCTCCCAGGAGGCTACTTGGTCTGCATTGCAGACTTTCCCACTCTTGCCTTTGTGACAGCTCTGCAGCAAGAAGGTTTTGTGAGGAGCTGCTTTTGTCAGGACACAATAGGTCCTTTTTTTACCCTGACCATGTGTAAATGTGCTTTCTGGAATAATATTTGCATGAATAAAAGAGGACAATCATATGACTTTTTACCAGAAGGAAGATGATGTGCCCCAAGGTGACTTTCTGTTTCTAGATATAGAATACAAAGGAAAGCCTGACATTGCTTCTCCAGGAAGCAATAAGGCACTTTATGGTTTATGCCTATTCTTTTCACATTTAAAATCATCTTCCATATTTGAGTGGTTCATTTTCCTTCAAATGACATTTTTAAAAATTAGATGTAAATTCTAACACAAAAATTTTAGTCATTTATCTTTTATCATAGATCTTACCTAAATGATAAAATGATAAAACACTAAAATGTTTCTATGTGTTTGTATATATATGGAAAATATTAAGATTTTTGAAGAGCAGCACATTACTAGGTATCAATGAAAATAATATTGGTGATTTGTTATATTTTTCAAATATTTACAGGTATTTTGTTCTTCTGTTCATGAAAGCACGCATATAGATACCCAAATATACCTACATAAACAGATTATCTTAAATGCTTGTCATTTATTGTAGAAGTTGAAGGATTTTAATAAATTTTATAGAAAGATTCAACTTTGCATTAATAATTTACCTGCTTACATTGAAATGCCATTATTCAATAGCCTTTTTATTATCTTATTAACTAAGAAGAAAAAGCAAGTTAGGGATTCATTGCCTGGTATGTCTAAAAGTGAATATTCTGAGTCTTCAAGCTTTGCTTTATTCTATGATTGATATTTTCATTCCTGAGTAATCTCTGCATTTTTCATTGTCTACTTCCACAAGCAGATCCTGATCAATTCTAGGATTTTTTCTGGGTATGCATGTCATTTGTCTCACTGAAATTTATTTTTCAGCCATTTCTTATCTCTAGTTACAATTTTTTTCAAAAGATTCTCTTTCCTGAAGCTATTTCCACTTTATATTGCATTCCACACACATAAATCTGTCTGGGTGTGAATCATTCATTAAGAAAAATAGATCTCTTGTTTCTGATTTTCTCAGGATTATAGAGGCTTCCATAACTGTCAATATTCAGGTGGCTTAGAATGTGTTATCTCTGGATCCTTGTAATATTCAGAAGTCATGGTTTGCCCATGACATCTTTAGTTTACTCTTCTTATTCCAAAGTTCTTCCTGAGTCAGAATTTACATCAAAATTTCTTTCCAATTATGAAATATTACCCAAAGTTCTATTAACATAAGTCAGGGTAGGTTTGCATAGTATTTCCAATTTCTGCTATGGTTTTGTCTAGTAAGGTATAAGATGCATATATAGCAAACACATGGCTAAATATTAGAGAATACCATCAGTAACTTTCCCTCTTTTTCTGGATAGATTCTGACTCATTGTCTTAGTCTGCTTGAGCTACTATAAAAAATGCCATAGATTGGCTGGCCTATAAAAACAGAAATCTTTTTCTCACACTTCTGAAGGCTGAGACATCCAAGACTAAGGCACTGGCAGATTTGATGTCTGGTCAGGGCCTACTTCGTGGATGTCCAACTTTTCTGTGTATCTTCACATGGCTATGGCAGAAGGGGAAATGGAGCTGTCTGGATTTCCTTTATGAGACAATTAATTCTATTCATTAGGGCTCCACACTCATGACTTTATCTAATCCTGATTAAATTTCAAAACTGCCACCTCTTAATATCATCACATTGAAGAGTAGAGTTTCAGCATTTACATTTTGAGGGGACATGATCATTCAGTCCATAACAATAACTAAAAACTCCTTTTCAAGGGTCAAAATCCCTTGAATAAGGATACTTATTCACTGATTAAATGAAGGATTCTTGGACAAAAATAGTTAAATGCAGTTAACACCATCCAGCATGATGGGAGGAGTATTAAATAGTGTTAGGGTTCTGAACACTTTTTCTTAGAGCATTTAGTTTAGAATACTTACAATTATAATTTTTTTTCTCTTCTCTGTGAGATATAATCTTCTCTCAGACTCTTGCCATCTATATAACCCCAGAGTGTGTTTCTCAAGGATTAGGGAAGCATCCCCTAGAAATGTAATTATCAAGAATGATACTACCCCTAATTCCCCAGTTCCTGTGGGAAAGTGGGAGTCTAACTTTGTAAACACCAATTAGCAAACGTAGTTGGCATAATCACATTAACCAACCTCACTCCTAATATCCTTCAGTACTTGTCCATCACCTCACCCCAACACTTAAAACTTTTCCACATCTTGCAATATTCATGAATAAAGCTTTTCATGCCTGTTTAACTCAATTAGGTGAAATTTTTTTTGATATCCCTTTCACCTATTTTTTAGAGTGTTTCCTTGGAGACACCGTGAGTCTGAGTTCTTACTCTAACCTGTGAAATAGAGACAAATATCTCTAGGGATTAAGATCACTCTCCACACTTTATAATAGAGAAATACCTATAAGTTTGCACACTGAAAACCTCCGGATATGTAAAAATGTACCACTGAAATTAGCTCAGTGGTATCTCATGCTATAAAGGAAAGTGTTAGAAGGTCTAATTCCTTGTCTACCAAGGAGTTAAGGGAAGTTATTTTTTTTTTCCACCTACTGTATAAAATATGTAATCTTTTACCACAACTTTGTACTGCCTTTTGTGATACCTTACATGCCTGTAAATCTATTATTTACTGAGGTTGAAAGGGTAACAACATCCCCTGCTAAAGATGTTCAGGTCCTAATTACCAGAATCTGTGAAAGCGTTTCATAGTAAAAGGAATGTGAAATGTGTTTAAGTTAAGGATTTTGAGATGGGTAAATTATACTGGATGTTCCGGGTGAGCCCAATGTTATCACAAGGGTCATTGTAAGGAAGAGGGTGGCAGGAGATTCAGGGTCAGAGAAGATGATAATGACAAATGCAGAGGTATAGGTCGATGAGGCAGGGTATGTGAGCCGTCTCTAGAAATGGAAATAAACAATAAAACAGGTACTTCCTCAGAGTACACTGAGGTGGGTAGCCCTATCAACATCTTGATTTTAGTACATCCAACATCCAGAACTGTAAGAAAATTAATTTATACAGTTTAAAGCACTGTTTTTGGTAATGTGTTACAGTAATAATAGGAAACTAACATACTTATTCAATAATAAATAGTGTTATTTTTTTTCTATATTGGTACAAAGTAGTCTTCCTGTTAACAGCACTATTTTATTTCCTTAACAGTACCAAAAATAGAGGCTGGATAATTAATGATGAAAATAAAGAGTAGTCTGAAAGATCCTGTGATGGCAATTCATCACTTCTATGCTGCAAGTCTAAAGTTTCTATTTTACTGGTTGATAATACATTTTTAAAATTCTGCAGTAACCCCCTTTGGTGGACAAAAAGCTAACAAAAGATAGTGCATTTTTAGTTAAAATATATGTATTCCATTTTCTTATAAGAAAGTTCATAATGAGCATGTAACTGCACAAAACATTTGTTTACAGTAGCCATCTACTATAGCAGATGGAGGTGGTAAAGCTATCCTTGAACCCATCAAACCACAGGAATCAAATATTCTGAAGTAACCCCATCATCAGCTTCAATAGTGGGTACTTACTGTAAGAACAGAGGAACACAGTGATAATATTACATGTACAGCTGCAGAAAAACATTTATATATCATTCCCAAGATTAACTTTGTACTTTTGGTCAAACAATTCTTCTCAATTAATTTTGATCATTTTTATCAAAGTTTTCTTGTGTATGTAGAAAAGTGATTTGATATTTGTGAATGTACGAGCTGAACTTGCAGAAGAAAATATTTGCAGTTACAGGCTGACAGTTTTATAACAAAATCATCTAATGCATTAAATAGAAAATCAGTTAACTGCAAAAAAGGTTCAAATGTTTCACCTAATTTATGAAATCAAATAATGCTTTTGAAAGTACATTTCACTAAAGGTGGATTATATGACATTTTAAAGCACATTCTTATAAATCCAGTTAAAATAATATCATTAATACAAATATTTTTTGCAATGATAAAATGCATTTTAAATTTGGTGAGGCAATATGTCATAATGTCAACAACATTTTTATTGAAGTAAGAAAAACTGTGGAGCTGAAAATAACTTTGCAATTGTTGTGGCAAACATATAACTAATAATAGTAGCCAAACAAACTGTAATATTCTACCAATTAATAGGAAGCTGAAGTTATTAAATTTACACACACACACACATACACACATGCCACACCGCACCTTGTTTTTAATATAATGAGCCTGATGCTGATGGTGAATATTCAAAAAAATTCTAGCATGACAATATCTGCCTTCTCTTTTTGCCACTCATTGTAAATTAAAATTTAAGAAGGTATAACCTTAGAAGAAGTTTTGACCTATAATGGTATTCAATGATTTTATTAATAAATCTGATAAAGTTGTGTTTATTTACTTGCATTTTTTCCAAAATTATCAAATGGAGCTACAAAGTATTCAACTCTTTGAAGCTTTGCAGTGAACTGCAATTACATGTTACTGAGAACAAATATGTAAGCAAGAAGCTGTTCACATTCATCCCCAAAAGCAAGACAAATCTAAACAACTTTAATGATGGGAAATTATATAATTTGAAAATTATCTAAATGAACTTTTGAATATATTTACATGTGGGAAAAATTCTTTTATGGACAAATTCATAATCTTTTAATAAATCAAAATGACAAATTAAACAATTTTGTATCATCTACATTTTGCAATATATTCAATGATATATAAATAATAACTTAATTGATATGTTTTGTCTTATAA
Source organism: Cheirogaleus medius (assembly GCA_008086735.1). Taxonomy (NCBI): domain Eukaryota; kingdom Metazoa; phylum Chordata; class Mammalia; order Primates; family Cheirogaleidae; genus Cheirogaleus; species Cheirogaleus medius. The sequence goes on along the minus strand of VBSM01000605.1, from coordinate 24,433,336 downwards.
AAAGTATTTGCCAAAGAAAGATACTCTGAATTTAGGAGAAAAATCCATAACAAACCTATACCTGTGAAAATATTTGGACCACAGTTTTTTATAGATTTCAATTAAAAATGAAATTGTGTTATCTCTCCTTTTAATTGAATTTATTCTAAGTATACCAAGTAAATCATCATATTTAGGAAAAATATCTTCTCAAAAATATATAGATAATTTCAAGTAAAATAAATTCAGATAAAATTAATTGAATTCCTCAACCCTTACAAAAATTTTACCATAAAAATGAAATGACATAGAAAGTACTTGGCAATTATTTAAAAATTAAAATAAATAATTTGAAAGACAATATACTTTGAAGGAAAATGCTCTGAATATTAGAAATATCTAGGCCCAGACATCTGTTATAGTGCTTGCATTATAGCAACAAATTATTCTTTTATGTTATCTTTTAATGTTCAGATAAACAACCTGTTTTAGTCAGTCAATAAAACATTTAGCAAATTGTATTTATTTTATTGTGTATTTTTACTCTGAACTCCTTTCCAGTTTATTTATTTCTTACAAAGATTTTCTGAACCACTGAATATATTTTTCCCTTTGTATTCTCTCTCCATGCAATATGGCCAATTTCCACAACCTTGTATTCTTTTTGTTATTTGTGTGTGTGTACATGTGAGACAGATATAAAGGCAAAGAGAAAGATAAATTACTTTGGTAGGATACAGGTAAACCTTGTGGAGATGACTTAAAAATACAAATTGTATTGAATGGATAAGGTTATACTGAGATCATGGATTAGTGTGGAATTCATGCCAAGGCAAATATGAGTTCCTCCTTCATATATTCTCCTTGTTTCGTTCCACAGGGATATTTCTTTTAGTGTTCTTGAACCCTGTACTTATTTCTATGTCTTCTGCAACTCTTCAAATACTTCTTGATGCTTTTTATTAAAAGTATACTCAAAATAAACAAGGGATATGCACAATATAGGAAAGAAATTTCATTAATTGTAATGATTTAGCTCATAATCTTTCCATGTGTAAAGAAATCTCATTAAATTTAAATATATCCAATGCAATTGTAAAAGGAAGTGGTCAGTGATAATAGTAGAGTAAGGAATATAATTTTCAGAGTTTATTCAAATAGTTTTTACAAGCCTATAGTATAATTTGAATGGTGCTGCAATGGACATGTAAGTGAAGATAAAAAAAATAATTTGAACACTAAGTAGAATTAAGTGATACATTGACAATGTGAAGTATTTCAAAGGATGGGTATTTGACATAATAATTATAACTCTTAGAGTAATCATAATCATAATGATTATTACTAATCATGATTTTTCATGAGAATTATAAATATTTTTGCCTAATATATTTTGGATGTTGTAATCCTGAGAGAACAATTTTAGACTAGAAAGCACAGGTTAAAATTATACAAGAAAGATATAATACCTAGTACTCACAAACACATACCACAGAAAAAATTCAGATAAAATATTACTTTTAAAACTTTCATTCTACTCTTAAAAACATACATATGACTTATTTCGTTTTGCTCTTGAATTTTACCAAATGATAATTTAGGTAAAATAGGACCTTAATAAATTATATTTTATAAGATCTTTTTCAATACAGCAATAATGTATTTGTGCTGATAATGAGTTACAAAGAGTGAAAAGTAAAAATGAAAAGAAATGAAAAGCTAATTTTCTACTTCCACTCTTTCCTAATTTGTATTTAACCCAAAAATGATTTTGAATACCCTAAGCTAATTTTTTTTATTGTTTTTTATTTTAGAATATTATGGGGGTACAATAGTTAAGGCTACATACATTGCCCTTGTCTTCCCTCCCCCCTCGAGGCAGAGCTTCAAACGTGTCCATTCCCCAGACGGTGTGCATCACACTCACTATGTATGTATATACCCATCTCCTCCTCCCCCCTCCCACCTGCCCCACACCAAACAAATATTTGTTTTTCTTTCTTTCTTAACATTTTGGTTACATTTTATATCTTTGCCTCTCCTTAGCAAGGGTTAGAGGTATACCCTTCTCCGCCACAATGTTCACCCCATCCCACAGATGTGGGACTACCCCTCCAACCTCTGAATCTCTGATGAACACCACCACCCTTTGAGCACCATAGCATTAATCAGTCAGCACCAATTTGATGGCGAGTATATATGCAACCCATTATTCTGATCTTGTGTCACCTCACTTTGGATAACGGACTTAAGCTCAATCCAGGATAATATAAGCGATGCTAGCTCACTGTCATTTCTTAGAATTGAGTAATATTCCATTGTAAACATATACCAAATTTTAATAATCCACTCATGAAAAGAATTTGTAGATATCTCAAAGAGCTAAAAATAGAAATACCATTTGACCCAGCAATAGCATTATTAGGCATCTACCCAAAAGAGCATAAGACATTTTATTATAAAGACATCTGCACCTGAATGTTTATGGCAGCACAATTCACTATAGCAAGGATGTGGAAACAACCCAAGTGTCCTAAGCTAATATTATCACCATTTATGTACAAGGAAATCACCTTTCCCTTTTACATGAGTTTGATGTGCAGAAAGGAAAAAGATATGAAACAGTACACAGAGCATTTAGGTACACAAAAATATTATCTCAGCTATGCAATAAAAAAAAAAGAATCAATGAATAGATGCAGCCCAGTCTCTGTTTATTTTTCAAGTCTCTGTAGTTTCTCTCTGGACTTCAGGTTGTGCTTTAACTGGCCAATTAATCATCCAGGGAGTATGTCCACCTGGGATCAAAACCGGCTATGTGCATAAAGAATTCCTATAGATATTCTTCTTTCAAAAAAATAAAACTGGGTAACAATTGGCTGGGGGTTGTAGAAAGCCTTATTGGTGAGTAGATCTCTAATCCCTCACTGGAACTTTTTTGGATGTACAGACTTACAATTGTTGACTTTTTGTTCATTGACGCTTTTTGCAACTTGAGAAATTTTGCATGATGCTGATACTGCATATTTGGAACACAATAACATTTGAAGGCCAGGTTGTGGTCATGTATTTCTACTCAAGAATTTGTTTTCTCCATCCAACACTAGGTTTCAGAAAGAAAAAAATGTAGATTATTTTGCAGGATGGATTTATATCTAATTTAGTCTAATATGAGATCATTGGCCTTTGTAGTTCATATTTATGTGAAAGTTTCTGTTTGACTATGAACTTTGGGTAGATGCCATTCTTTATCTCTTTTTCTTGAATTTCATAAGGTTTTCAAAATAGAAACTTAAGTTCACTAGGGCTCAGCAGATGTTTCAAAAGTAAAATTCAGGTTAAAACTACATCTGTTCCTGGCATTCACATGCACACTTTGATTTTGATTCTGGTTTCTGAGAATCTTTACAGTTGGTTTTTGAGAATTTTTATTTATTTATGTGCTAGGTTCTCTCTCGCGCGCTCTCTCTCTCTCTCCTCCGTTCCCTTATTCCCTCCCTCTCCCTAACTCAGTTTGTTTTAATCTTCTCTTCTATCATCTACTTATCACATTTTCATTATATTCAGTGCTGTGTTTGTAAAAAAATTAAAGGTGCCATTTTGTAGGATACAGAAGTCCTTTTGCTCTGTTGTTATAATCTGTAGTGATAATCAACTTGGATTCTGACATTAGATTCTGATAAAAATTCATCTTTCAACTTATTATAAATATACTGGGTGACATATGTGATAGGATAAATCAGTGTTAGCTGGATACTATTTTAAATTCAGCCACTTTCTCTTCTTCTGTATATTTCATTCCTTCCTGAAGTTAGGTAATAACATGCTCATTTTCATTCCCATGAAATTTGAATGAAATTATATAAGGACAGATTTTAATAAATGTACCTGTCATTGTTTTGAGAAACGCCATGTTTAATTTTGCATATGTTGGGAAAAGGCAATTGTGAAAAATCACAGCACTCTTATAAACTTTGGTAGAATATGATAGAAGGCTAAATGTCTCTTCCTACAAAATTGTATTTCAAATGTTCCTTGTTTATAGCCTTAAAAAAGACCATATAATTGGTGTCAGATTTTTCAAACAAGACTCATTGTTATTATCTAGCAAAATGACAATCATTCATACCATAAATGGTTAAAAATGGCAGTTTCAAAATTTAGTCACACTGGTATCAAGTTTTATGCCATCCTTAAGTTTCAGTAGTGCACACAACCTATAAGTCTATGGTAAATCTCTTATTTACACTGATACAATGAATAACTTTTTTTTATGTGTGTGAAAATTATGATATGCCTTGGTTACTTTAGGACTATGGGAGCTGCAACAGATGACATAATATACATGGTCTAAAAAGACTAAATTTGCTTATAGCATTTCTTAGAAAAAGCACAATTACTCATATCTGTGGTTCTGCATTAGATTTTGAAAACAAATTTCATTAACTGCTCAATTTTGGTGCAAACATTGCTGATCTGATGAAATGATAAAATCAACCTTGTTCATACATAACCTATAGCTCATCAAACATCCAATTATAGTATATAAACAGAATGAATTTTTGTGTTGTCTCATCTCTATCTTCATGTGGGGATTAAGAGTATGTGGTATATGTATTCCATGGAGTGCTATTCAGCTCTAAGAAACAATGGTGATATAGCACATCTTGTCTTTTCCTGGATAGAGCTAGAACCTATACTACTAAGTGAAGTATCCCAAGAATGGAAAAACAAGCACCACATAGACTCACCAGCAAATTGGTATTAACTGATCAGCATCTAAGTGGACATATAGGAATTACATTTATTGGGTATTGGGCAGGTGGGAGGGCGGATGAGGGGACGGGTATTTACATACATAATGAGTGAGATATGCACCGTCTGGGGGGTGGTCATGCTTGAAGCTCAGACTTGTGGGGGTAGGGGGAGCAAGGGCATTATGTGCAACCTTAAACTTTTTACTCCTATAATATGCTGAAATAAAAAAAAGAATATGAATGAATAATATGAGGAGAGCATGGTTCTCACAGTTCTGATGTGTTTTATTATTCTGATGCTATTGGAATAGAGTAGAAAATGGCTGTATTTGGAGATTGAGAGAAAAATATCATCAAACTGCTTTGGCTGATCTTCCAGAACATTTTACCTCCTAAGCCTTATAACCTAGAATTGTTTCTAATGATCTAATTACCTATTAACATGATCTAACCAGATTTTTGCTAGTCAGATTAACTTTCCTGTATCAGGTTTTTTTTTATTTAGATCAACTAATCAACTTTCTGTTTATTCCTATTGGCAACCATGACCATATTAATTCTAACATAACACCTTGATGTGAAAATTTGCATTATGTTTGATACCTTCACACCTGCCTTTGTATATCCAATTGTACAATTGCTCTCATTTCTTCTGGCATCCATACTTATTTCAAAAATCTTTCAGTTTCTACCTACAAAGATAACCAATTCTTTCTAATTTCCCCAAATTTGTCAAGGATGAAAGTTTTCCAAATGACTAATTAGTACTAGAATTGTATAGTCTGAATTCATTAATTTTCAAACAGAGATTTATTTTCAAATGGCGAGGGCAATTTCCAAAAGAGAATAAATAAAAGTGAATAAATTGAAGGCACAATTCTAGTATATATGGAGTGTGGACTATTTTATCATTTTTATATGTATATGTTTCTTGAAATCTCAGATTTTATGATGGATAAGAGGATATTTACTTACAATTCAAAGTTGTTTAAAATGACTTTTCTAAACATTTCAGTTAATTTGCCTCTTTAAATGTTACTGAGAAGTTTATTAAAACCATGTCTAATAAATAGTTATTTCCCGGTATTTTTTCTATCTTTCTTTGAGAGTATATCTATTTAAAAGTAAAGGCATAAAAGAAGTTCCATTTGTAGTCCATAATATAATGTGGAAAACTGAGCACAAGGAACATACTTCATCCAGAAACGAGTAGAGGTAAATTTTATAACAAATATCACATTTATTCAGTAGAAACAGCAAAGCATACATTTTTCAAAGAGATAACTCTTTCCAATTCTAGTTACTTCCACATCAACACTGTTAACAGTAAAGAGCAAACACACACACACACACACACACAAATTCATACACTGGACTTTTCTTCTCCCTTAGAAGTGAATACGCCTGAAATAAGCATTTGATTGGTGATATCTTTGATGCAATATCCCTATGACAGTAACACATTATTTTTAGGAATAGTTGCTTCGCTACATAGCATGAAAAATATTTGAAATTCAGTTTTCTGAAATACAATATGGATTTTCCTTTTATTTAAATGTGCTCATATATTCCAATCCATTCTTATTAGTGTTTTATTGACTTGATTTATACTTTATTTTTTTATTTCAGCATATTACAGGGATACACATGTTTAGGTTAGATATATTGCCTATGCCTCACCCAAGCCAGAGCTTCAAGTGTGTCCAACCCCCAGATGGTGCACAGCACACCCATTAGATGTGAATATATTCATCCTCTCCTCCCTGCTCTTACCTGTCCGACACCCAAAAAACATGAAAAATTGCTCAACATCTCTAATCATCAGGGAAACGCAAATCAAAACCACAATGAGATATCATTTATCTCCAGTGAGAATGGCCTTTATCAAGAAGTCCGAAAGCAATAAATGTTGGCATGGATGTGGAGAGATAGGAACACTCATACACTGCTAGTGGGAATGCAAACTAGTACAGCCTCTGTGGAAAGTAATATGGAGATACCTCAAAGAGCTACAAGTAGAACCACCATTTGATCCAGCAATACCATTACTGGGTATCTACCCAAAGGAACAAAAGACATTCTATAAAAAAGACATCTACACTCTAATGTTTATAGAAGCACAATTCACAATTGCAAAGATGCAGAAACAACCCAAGTGCCCATCAATACATGAGTGGGTTAATAAAATGTGGTATATATATACCATGGAGTTCTACTCAGCCACAAAAAACAATGTTGATCTAACACCTCTTGTTTTACCCTGGATAGACCTGGAACCCATTCTACTAAGTGAAGTATCACAAGAATGGAAAAACAAGCACCACATGCACTCACCATCAAATTGGTATTAACTGATCAACACTTATGTGCACATACAGTAATAACATTCATTGGGACTCAGGCAGATGGAAGGGGGGACAGGGGATGGATATATTTACACCTAATGGGTGCGATGCACACCGTCTGGGGGACATGCTTGAAGCTCTGACTTGTGTGGGGGAGAGTCAATATATGTAATCTAAACATTTGTACCCCTGTAATATGCTGAAATAAAAATAAATAAATAATAAAAAATCAAGTACATTTAACATCTCAAAGAAATTCAGCCTGATATTGAAATGATGAAGCAGGAATTAGAAGTTATGAAGAACAAATTGGAGATAGAGTAAGTAGACAGGATAAGATTTGATATTTAAAAACAACTCAGTGGATGAGTTGGGAAGCAGAATTTTTGCTGAAGAATAAATTAATGACCTAGAAATAAACTGGAGAAATTCACCCACATGACATCAATAAGCAAAAGAGATGGAAAAGCTAACTTGAAAAACACATTAAGGAGTAGTGTATATCACAAAAATAGGTGTGAAACAGATCAACTGCATTCCAAAATTTATGCCTATTAAAAATCATCTGTTGTCTGTGGGAAACGCATCTGCAACGCCTCCCTCACTGAAGAAGCAGCCACTATGCTGTCTAAAATATGAAAGTAGGTTCATTTCTTCTACTTCTGTATTTACTAGTCTGAACATATAGGTTTACCCTGGAATATTTACATCTTTCTCTCTCTTTCTGTCTGCTAATTATTTTTAGAAAGTATATATTATTTAATGATGCAACAGAATTGTATGCTTATACTGAGGAAAAGTGGTTTGTATGCCTCCAACAGTAATACAGTAATATTTTATTCACATATATCAAATAAGCAAATACTAGGGTTCAACAAAATGGAATGATTTTATGAATAGCAAAGGTTTTATTTCGACAGGCAACTAAATTATTTCCATGTGTTAATGAAAAATACGACAATTCATTTTTCTGCTTAGTTATTGATTGTGATCTGATCCTTTAAGGTTGTGATACTAATTACTCTTTTATTTATGAGATGGCAATCTACAAAACAAAATATGTAATTAAGAACCCCTGGCATTATAAAAATTAATATTGTTAAAATGTCCATACTATCCAAAGTGATCAACAACAAATTCAACACAATTCCTATTAAAATCCCAATGATACTCTCTACAGAAATAGAGAAAAATCTTAAAATTAATATGGAAACAAAAAAAGACTTCAAGTAACCAAAGCAGTCCTGATCAAGCAGAACAAAAGTGGAAGCATCACACTACCTGACTCCAAAATAAACTACAAAACTATAATAATCAATACAGTAGGGTATTGGCATAAAAATAGACATATAGACCAATGGAGCACAATAGAGACTTCAAAAATGAGTCCATTACTAAGTGAAGTATCTCAAGAATGGAAAAACAAGCACCACATGTACTCACCAGCAAATTGGTACTAACGGATCAACACCTAAGTGGACATGTAGGAATAACATTTGTCGGGTGTTGGGCGGGTGGGAGGGGGGAGAAGGGGATGGGTATATACAAACATAATGAGTAAGATGTGCAACGTATGGGGTATGGTCATGCTTGAGGCTCTGCCTCGAGGGGGGAGGAGGGCGTGGGCAATATACATAACCGTAATATTTGTAACCCCATAATATGCTGAAATTAAAAAAAAAAATGAGTCCATACATCTATGGTCAACTAATATTCCGTGAGAGTGCCTAGTGCACTGATATGCCATGAGGGTGCCAAGAATATATAATGGGGAAGAATAATGTCTTCAAAAATGGTACTAGAACAACTGGATATCTAAAGCAGTAAAGGGATGTTAGACCCTCATCTCACATCATATCCAAAAATAAACACAAAATGGATGATAGACTTATATGTAACACTTGAAACTGTAAAACTACTAGAAAAAAATATGGTGGAAGGTCCATGGCATTGATCGGCACAATGATTACTTGGAACCCAAAAGCACAAACAACAGAAGCAAAAATAGACAAGTAAGATTGCTTTAAAAACAATGATTCTGCACAGCAAATAAAATAAACAACAGAGTGAAGAGACAACCTATGAAATGAATAAAAACTTTTTTTGTAAACCATGTAACTCATAGAGGGTCAATAGCAAAAAAAGAAAAAAAAGAAAAAGAAAGAGCAACAATCTGATTGAAAAATTTGAAAAACGAGCTAAGGACCTTAATACAAATTTTGCAAATGACCGTACAAACTGCCAACAGGTATATGAAAAAGTGCTTAACATCACGAAACATTAGGGAAATGAAAATTAAAACTACAATGAAATATCACCTTACACCTGTTAGCTATTATCAAAAACACAAAAAATAACAAATGTTTGTAAGGATGTGGAGAAAAGGAAACCCTTATACATTGTCCATGGAAATGAAAATTGGAAACACCATGGTGTAAACAATATGAAGAGCACCCCAAAAATTAAAAAAAAACCTACCATATGATTCAGCAATTCTGTTTCTGAGTATATATCCAAAGGAAATAAAATCACTATCTTGAAGAGTTATTTGCACTCTCATGTTAATTGCAGCATTGTTCACAATAGCTCAGATATGGAAACAACCTAAGTGTCTATCCACAAATGGATGGATAAAGAAAACGTGTATATATTTACATACGCAATAAAATATTTTTAGCCCAGAAAAAAGGAAATCCTGCCATTTGTATCAACTTGAACCTGTAGGGCATTATGCTAAGTAAAATAAACCAGATCCAGAAAGACAAATAATGTACAATCTCACTTATATGTGTAATCTAAGAAAGTGAAACTCATAAAAGTAAATAGTAGAATGGTCGTTTCCAGAAGTTGGGGGACAGAGGAAATGGGGAGTTTTTGGTTAAGTGTACAAAGGTTCAGTCATGAAAAGTGTGTATGATCTGGAGGCCTAATATATAACATAGTGATTCTCGTTAATAGTACTATATTGTACACTAAAAAGTTGTTAAGAGAATCTTAAATATTCTCATTGTAAAAAAAGTAACTATGGCAGGTGATGGATATGTCTATTAGCTTATTTGTGATAATCATTTTACAATGTGTATGTTTATCAAAAAATTTCACTGTATACCTGAATATGTAACATTTTTATTTGTCCAGTATATATCAATAAAGGTATAAAAATAAGACCATGGCATGTAGGTAAAAACATACCAGTTTTTTATTCTCATTGAATTATATTTATTTATCTTTTTGATTCAATGGTACCTTATTAAGCTATCGCTCTGAGGTAGGTAATATTACAAGTACCTACTATTTGCAGATAGCTGCAAAGCATTTCTTGCCAAAGTGGAATTCAAGAATTCATGGGATGTTAGCAAAGATATAATGTAATAAACTCCAGAATTTATTATATATATAATATATAATAAATTATATATATATGTGTGTGTGTGTGTGTGTGTGTGTTACTGTTGAATTCCAGAAAATGGAACATCTAATTCTGCCTAAGGCCAAAATGCACAAAAGGAACAAATGTTATCTTGTGTGAAATATTCAAGAAATAATGATAATTTAGCATGTCAAGAGCCATTTATACATAGGTAAATGTGGTAGGAAGTTTCTTGAAATGGAGTCCTCAGTGTGATGCTATATGGGATGTTTACAATCCTATATATTAATCTTTTTTTCAAGTTTCCTTAGTTATGTGGGTATGAAGTAACAAAATCTTTTAAACTTCTGTCAAAAATGAAACTAAATTTGTTTTAATTAATTATCAACTTTTATGTACAATTAGGTCAAAATATAGATTTCCTGTATCCTGTTAGTAGACAATGGTAAAATGCTCTAGTCATGCTTATATACATGGGTGGTAATTTAGACCTCTTTCGTTTTCCAATCCACTTACTTTTTGGGTTAGGCAGAATTCTAAGATAGTCCTTCACAATCTTCATCTTCCAGTGTAAACACACTTTTTACAAGTTATTCAATCAAACACTAATCTAGGTGCTATTGTGAAGAGATTTTGTGGATATATTTAAGGTCTCCAATCAGATGCTGTTATGATGGAAATATTATCCTCTGTGAGTTTAAACCAATTTTAGGAGAGCCCTTAAATGGGACTAAGCTCTTCCTACTGAAAGAGAGCCAAAACTTGAGTGAAAGGAAGAAGTTAATGATTGCAATATTATACATTGCTAGCTTTCAATATAGAGTTATGTGGCAAAGAATGTAGTTGGCCTCTAAGAACTGAGAGTAAAACCAAACTGACAACAAGCAACATAACAGGGATCTCAGTTCTACAACTCCCAGAAACTAAATTTTGATAAATTGAGTAAACTTGAAATTGATTCTTCTTCAGTACCTTCACAAACACAGCCCAGCCTATAATCTAATGTCAACCTTTGAAGCTCTGAGTAGAGAACACAATTATGCTCTAACCAGACTATTGATCTACAGAAACCGTGAGATAATAAATGGGTTTTATTTAAGCCTCTAAATGGATGCTAACTTGTTATGCAGCAATAGAAACTAATACACTTGTCTGCTTTCTTCTCAATATTCATGTTACAGAATATAATTTTTCATAGTGCCAGGGAAATTGAATTTCTGATTTTATGTCTTAAATGCATGAACTTGTGTAGTTTTGACTGATAATGAGTTATTAACTAACTTTAAAGTAAAAAGATTAGCAATATACTTAAGCATTTCATAATAAAAAGGAATTTTAAGTGCATGGATTATGTTATTTGTTGCTATTTATACTAGAGACCTACCTAATCAATGACTTTTATACTAGTTAGGAACCTCATTACTTAGCATGTGTATCACTCTCTATGTGTTAAAGCATCGAATTAACACTAATTGTTATCAATTGCTAGTAAAAGTAATCCATTGGTAATTAACTAACAAACTAAATAAAAGCAGCAGTACAAAATGAATTAGTATTTAATTACCAAAAATTTTAAATAGCAAACAATCGGTTCAAAATATATAATGAATGGAAAGGTTATTTGACTTTAAATAAGGTACTCAGTTACTATTTTGCAGGAGCTATAAATAAGTGTAACTCAGGATTATGATTGTAACTTGGAACTAAATATTCATGTTATATCTGGATATGCTCCCTTTCTTTATCCACTCATATTCAATTTTCTTGGTAATCCCCCAAATGGAAGATATTATTTAATGCTTACTATGTACTGAACACTGAGAAGTATTACCTTTGTTTCGAACTCAGAGAAACTAATCAGATTCTACACTGTGTTTATGTCTCTGTGTGTGTTAGGGATGAGAGGGTGATTGGGGAGGGAGTATGGGGTGCATCAGTCCCACAGTACACTTTAAAGTCAGCATCTTTATTAGTTCTTGGTAGGCAATGTAAAGAAATGGTGCCTTTTACTTTTACTCATTGACCTGGGCTATATGTTGTTATCTTGTTTCAATTGTTTCTAAATTCCTACTTCTCTGTATAAATTCATATTTTATTTGCACATCTGGTATTCTGATTCTCCAGAATATGGATTCACTTTTGCTCTATTCATATGTTCTTTGATAAGACCATCTCTTCTAATATTAGTAATAATTTCTAAATGTACTCTGCTTGCAGACTTTTAAAAATCGATAGATAAAATTATATGTATTTAGTGTACAATATGATGTTTTGTAATATATATGCCTTTTGAAATGACTCAATCTAGCTAATTAACAAATGCATTACCTCACATAGTTATGAGTTTGGGGGTGAGAACTCTTTACATTCACTCTTTCAGCATTTTTCAAGAGTACCATACATTGTTAACTAAATTCATCATGTTGTCCAATACATCTCAAACTTATTCCTCCTACCTAACTAAACTATTCGTATCTAAACTTTTGTATGCTTTGACCAACATCTCCCCAACCCTCCTCTACTATCCCACCAGCCACCCCCACTCCTCGTAACCATCATTCTGCTCTCTGTTTTTATGGCATTAACTTTTTTAGATTCCTCGTATAAGTGAGATCATGAGATATTTGTCTTTCTGTGCCTGGAGTATTTCATTTAACACAATGTCTTCTAAGTGCATTCATTTTCTTTTAAATAATAGGATTTCCTTCTTTTTATGGCTAAATAGTATTCTGTTGTGTACACATACCACTTTTTCCTTATCCTTTCATCTATTTGTGGACATAGGTTAATTCCATATCGTGACTATTGTGAATAATTCTGCTTGCAGATTTAAATACAGTTTCAAATATTATTCACTGGCTTAAATACTGAAATTCTATTTTTGTAACATTTATTTTTATTTTAAAATGTCCATTTTCATATGCAAACACAAACAAAGGAAATTGAAGATTTTGGTCATAAAAGCTATCATCTTTTAAAATGATTCCAAAATTTGTTTTTCCAAAATAAACATAAAGGTAATCAAATGTACTCTCCTTAGCTACCTGTTGTTTTGTGATCTTATAGTCTGGTACAACTGGTTTCAATAACATTATCCCTTAGAGAGTAAAACTCAGTCCAGTACCAAATAAAGAGTTTTAATTATTTTCTTTTAATTAATTGAATAGAACTTATAAATTACTTCTAAATAAAATGGCTTCTGAGATTTTTGAAATATTCAACATGTATATAACTTTTAATTATTTACTTACCTGTTATGTCTAATTAAGTATGTAATACATCATTCTTTAGAGCAAGTGCTTTCTTTTTATTTCAGAACAATTAGTGATTAGTTTTGACTCATCCTTAAAATCAGTAATAGCTTCTGAAATAAAAGATAATATCTGGTCTATTTTTTTATTCATTAATTTTTATTTATATTTGACACATAATAATTGTATAAATTTATTAGATAAAGCATGATTTTTTAAAATTCAGGATATTATGGGAGTACAAATATTTGTATTACATGTAATGTATTTGCCTTGCCCAAGCCATCTAAGGCAATATATATTACATATTGATATTAGACATAATACAACAGTTAAATAATTTAAAATTTTATTTGAGTGTTGCACATTTCAAAAGTTTCAAAAGACATCCAAATATGTTGATGTTTCACTCAAAAAAAGTTAATCAAAAATAACCCCAGAAGTGCACCTACTGATAATATGTTTATAATGTTAAATTATAAATAATTTACACAATATACTCAGTATATTTCTTTTAACAGTTATACTGAATTAAACAATTAAATTAAATATCTATTAAGTGCAAAGAGTAAACAGATATTTTCCAAATAGGTGTGTAATTTCCATGTTAATCCTCAATGAAGCCCCTACTTTTTGTAATGTTCTTTTTTTTTCCTCACTGAAAGGACAAAACATTCATATTTTCCCTATTTTAGAATTTTGCTTGCAGCCCAAAATTCATTATATTGCCATGTCCTTATAACTTTTGATTTTCATTACAGATGATTATGCTACTGGGAAATTATCATAACTCAGAGACATTACAAGCAGGGTCTTCCCTACCTTGATTACATTATATTGTGTTTTTTAAATTAGTGTCTGTACACTGAGATCAATTAACATTTTTTAAAAAAAATTTGCTGTACAACAAATTGCATTTAAATTCTCTTGTGGGTAGTTTATTGTTACATAGTGTAATTTAAGGAAATTCTTATCACTACTTGGTTATGATGAAATGAAAAGTCTGATAAATATTAACCCCTATAAACAGATAAGAAAATAGGAAATGAAAGTTCTCTTTAAAGTGTTGAAATGTTTTAGGATTGGTTTTCTTTTCATAGAAAGGCAGAATGTTTAAGTAATAATAAAAGGAAATAATAGTGTCAGCGGGTTCCCTGAGTATCCAGAACATTTTGCAAGACAGCTAGCATCGCTTTCTCTCAGGCAGTAATATCTTAAATATAGCATTCAAAGAGTCCTCCTTGCAGATGGATAAAATCAAGTGTAAACATATATTTTCATACATTGAATCAGGAAATGAAATACTGTTGAAAACATATAAATGAACCACTTTCCCTACCTATGACTGAGTTCAAACTGGGAAAAAACCCTTGCTGTTAGGCTTCAGTGAGAGAATGTTTCAAACACGTCTGAGAAGTTATAAACAACCGCAGGAAAAGGACACCTTAGCTTTTCACACACCAAAGTCATCTTCACCCTTGAGTGCTGGGTTACAGTTCTGATTACAGTTTTGAAGAACACTTTTTCTCCAGTCACAGGAGTAGATATTGAGAGTAATCCTGAGGTTTATGCCGGATGGCAGTCTTTGTAAAATCAACTGAAATATCAGTCCAGCAACTCAGCCTGGGATTATAGTTCCACCCTAAGAAAAAATAGTATCTCTTTTACTTAGCATGAAAATGAATTAAAAGTGAAATAATTATGAAACAAAACTAAAAAGAACCCAGATATAAAATCATTCTCATATAACCATCTAATCTTTGACAAAGCAGACAAAAACACACTGGGGAAAAGAATTCGTATTTAATAAATGGTGCTGGGAAAATTGGATAGCCACATGTAGAAGAATAAAACAGGATCTGCACCTCTCACCTATCACAAAAATCAACTCACGGTGGATAACAGACTTAAATCGAAGGCATGAAACTATAAGAATTCTAGAAGAAAATGTTGGAAAAACTCTTATAGACATTGGCCTAGGCACAGAATTTATGAAGAAGACCCAAGGGCAATCACAACAACAACAAAAATAAATAAATGGGACCTGATCAAATTAAAAAGCTTCTACACAGCCAAAGAAACTATAACGAGAGCAAACAGACACCCTACAGAATGGAAGAAAACATTTGCATGTTACACATCTGATAAAGGGCTGATAATTAGAATCAGAACTCAGGAAAATCAGCAAGAAGAAATCAAACAACCCTATCAAAAAGTGGACAAAGGACATGAACAGAAATTTTTCTAAAGAAGACAGACAAATAGCCAAAAAACATATGAAAAATTGCTCAACAGCTCTAATCATCAGGGAAATGCAAATCAAAACCACAATGAGATATCATTTTTCTCCAGTGAGAATGGCCTTTATCAAAAAGTCCCAAAACAGTAAATGTTGGCATGGATGTGGAGAGATAGGAACACTCATACGCACACTGCTGGTGGGAATGCAGACTAGTACAACCTCTGTGGAAAGCAATATGGAGATACCTCAAAGAACTACAAGTAGAACTACCATTTGATCCAGCAATTCCATTACTGGGCATCTACTCCAAAGAACAAAAGACTTTCTATAAAGAAGACATCTACACTCGAATGTTTATAGCAGCACAATTCACAATTGCAAAGATGTGGAAACTACCCAAGTGCCCATCAATACATAAGTGGATTAATAAAATGTGGTATATGTATACCATGGAGTTCTACTCAGCCACAAAAACAATGGTGATCAAGCACCTCTTGTATTATCCTGGAGAGAGCTGGAGCCCATTCTACTAAGTAGCCCAAGAATGGACAAACAACCACCACATGTACTCCTACCATCAAATTGGTATTAACTGATAAACACTTATGCGCACATATAGTAGTGACATTCATTGGGTGTCAGGCAGCTGGGAGGGGGAAGAGGGGATGAGTATATACACACCTAATGGATGAGGTGCACAGCATTTGGGAGATGAACTTGCTTTAAGCACTGATTTAGGTGGGGCAAAGGCAATATATATAACCTAAACGTTTCTACCCCTGTAATATGCCAAAATAAAAAGAAATAAAAATAACACAAAGGCACATAAAAACTACAACATGCTTTCTATAACTGACATACTGACAATGATAACACACCATGTTATCATTGGCACCGGAGTTGATGAAGGACAGATATTATCTGAGTCCCTGGAGATATTTTAACCTCTTTTGGGAAAAGCTTTTAAAAATCCTGTTCTATATTCATCATTTGTTGACTATGTTTTTATTCATAACCATGTACTCCAGTAGTATGCATATTTTGTAGCTTCCCCTAACACTCACTCAAAAAATGTTGTAAATTCCCTATGACCCAATCTAATATAGACTAGATACATAATTGATGTTTGCAGAAAACATAAGCATATGAGTACTAGATTTGACTAAACTGTATAGTTACATCTTATACCTTACATATCCAAAGGTATATGTTGATAAATGTCAATATGTTATTAAATGGGAATATGAGTATATATATTTGAAAAGAATTTAATCTTAAATCCCTGAATGATGAAGTATGATATTTCACCAGAAAAATTGGAAAACTAAGAATTGAGTCGCAAGCATAGGAAAAATGTTTTGCTGCAAGCATAAAAACAATATTTATATTTATATATAAATAATGAAGAAACAAATAATTTAAATACAGTATTTTTGGTCAGATGCTTGCTAAAGTAGAAAGTAGAAAATTTAGACCTTAGTTTGAATCATATATATGTCACTAAAGTGTTTATATAAAACTTGGCAATTTAATAACTTCTCTATACTTCAGCATTATTATTTCAAACGGTGATGAGAAATATGATTTCAAACATTTGTTGTAAGGAATTTATAGCTTGATTCAAGGGATAATTTCTGTTAGCTAATGAATATGCAAAAGAAAATGTTTTCTACCCTTACAAACATAGGTCATTATATATGAAATGTTCAATTTCAAATAAGTGTAGATTATTATTATATATCAAACAAAAAGCAATACAATTAATCAAAGTATTGGCCTAAAGTATTGACACAGTTTTGATATCTTAACAATAGCTTGTTTATGCCCTCAGCAAAGAAGCCTGAAAGCCAGTGGCAATGAAATCACAAAAGGCATTTTCTCAAGCTTGTTAAAAATTAGAATATTTTTCCTTGCAAGAAGTGTTCCAAAGCCTGGAAGAAGTGGTAGTCAGTTGGTGCAAGGTCTGGTGAATATGGTGGATGACAGAGAGTTTCTAATCTAGCCTCTGTAGTTTGAGTAGTATTGTTTGTGCAACATGGGGTCAAACATTGTCTTGCAAGAGATTTGGCCTGTCTCTGTTGACCAGTCTTGGCTACTTAATCGCAAGCATCCTCATCATTTTGTCTAACTGGTTGCAGTAGACATCTGTTGTAATGGATTGACCAGTTTTCGTGAAGCTGTAGTGGATAATACCAGTGCTGGACCACCAATTGAAACCATTCGCTTTTTTTGATGAACATTTGGTTTTGGACTGTATTTCGGAACTTCATCTTTATCCAACCATTGTGCCAAATGCTCGTGATTGTCAAAAAAATCCATTTTTCATCACGTATGAAAATAAGGTACAGCAGTGTTTCGCCTTTATGCTGTGACAGCAAAGAAAGGCAAGGTTTCATATGATTTCTCTTCTGATCTAGTTTATTTCATGTGGAACCCATCTACCCAGCATCTTTACCTTGCAGATTTGTTTCAAATGGGCCAATATTGCTGGAATAGTAATGTCAAACCTTGCTGCTAATTCACGCATAGTTTGAAATGGATTCACTTTCACTACAGCTTTCAGCTCATCATTGTCCACCTTGGTCTCAATCGCCCATGTGGCTCATTTTCAAGATTAAAATCACAAGAACAGAACTTCTCAAACCATCAACATAATATGTGTTCATTAGCCACATCCTTCCCAAACATTTCGTTGATACTTTGAGCTGTCTACACTGCATTGTTTCCACCACGGAACTCATTAAAAAAGAACACTAATTTTTGAATTATCCATGGTTTCACAAAAATTGCTCTAAAATGTTTTTTGAAAGATAATCACAAGCCAAAATGTGTGTTTGAAAGACTGACGATGTACCTTCAAAATAAAAATAAAATGAGAAGTGTCAAAGTAAAATGTTAGAGACATCAACTCTCTAACTTAGTACTTTAGGAAATTGGGCATTTCATACTCAATAACCTAAATGATACTGCCTTAAAGTAATTTATATTTAAAAATTATAAGTATACATAAAATTAATGAGTATATATAAATTAATAAGTATATATAAAAAGTAAATTTAAATTAATTGAAGAGATAAAATAAGCCCAATGTATGCATACATTATAAAAAACAGAATATTGAAATGCAAACCAGAAAAATTGTTGCTTTATTCTCACTCTTCATATAACTTCCTATAATTTTCCTATAATTTCACATAATTTTCTATGTGTATATTAAAAAGGACTAACTAAATTATATAGTTGTCCAGAATATTATATTTCAAATATTATACATTATAAGAATAAAATATTTACTCTAAATATTATGTACAGAAATTCATTTTTTGAGTTAAGATCTTTATTTTTAAATAAAGATTTAAACAAATCTTATTTTTAAATAAAGATTTCCCCTCTTGAAAGGGAATTTACATACATTGATTGCAGTTTTAGAGATATGCATCAAATCTTAAATAAATTAAGGAATATTTGGCTCTCTTAATATTCCAACTGTCTTTCCCATAGATATTAGTGAGCTGGTTCTATTGTTTATACAGATACGAAATGAGCCAAAATTTTGTGACACTTTGAATGAAAATAACAGAGTGGGAGGACTGTTCTACCAGAAACCAATAATTACTATAAAGCTACATTTATTAAGAAAGTATGGTCCTAACACATAGATAAACAAAGTAATGTATGAAAATGCAACCACAGATATCTGAACTATGATCTGAATGTTCGTATCCACCTCAACATTCAAGTGTTGAAACTTCCAAGGTGATGGTATAATTTAATGAAGCCATTAGAGGGTGATTAGGCCATGGAATCAGTATCTTTATAATAGGATTAATGTATTTACAAAAAAAAGATCCCAGAGAGCTAGTCTGCCCCTTCCACAGTGTGAGGACTCTACTAGATAGTGCTATCTATGAACCAGAAAGCCCCCATCAGACATTGAACCTTCTGATGCCTTGATCTTGGACTCCTCAGTCTTCAGAACTGTGAGAAATAAATTTCAGTTGTTTATAAGCCATCCAGTTTATGATATTTTCTTATAGCTGCCCAAAGGCACTAAAACATCAGGTCATATGATATATAGACAGAGGTGGTTTTGCAAAAATACAGGGGAAATTATAGAATTTTCACTAATGGTGTTCCTTGAACTAGGAATTCATACAGAAATATTAATAAATTAACTGTACTATTATAATAAAACAAACTCAGTAAAGACCTATATGTTAAAAATGTGATAATAAGTCTTTTATAAAATACAAGGGAGGACTTTCATGAGTTCAAGGTGTACAGGGTATTGTTTTTGTTGTTAAACAAAAAACCAACCACTAACTATGAAGAAAAATTGTATAAATTTGATTATAATATATATTAAAAGTTTTTTTAAAAAACTATTTTTTTAAATAAAAAGACTCTGAATGTAGAATAGAAAATGCAAACCACCCCCTAGGGATGATACATAAAACACATATAAGAGGTAAAATTTTAGATAGAGAATATGTAATAAAAATTCACACCACTCAATACAGAAAAACTAATCCTGTGGAAAATGGGCAAAAGACTTAAGTCACTTTTCAAAAATGAACATGAAATGACAATGAAACATAAAGGATAATGCTTAACCTTACTAACAATAAGGAAAATGGAATCTAACAACCAATAACATACCAGGAAATATCTATTACATTTAAGTTAATTTTTAAAAAAATTCAAAATTTGGGAGATATAGAGGATAATGAGAATCCTTTTGTATCACTGATTGGAGTACAATTGGATTGACAGACTTGGAGTAGTGTTTGCATATTTGAATATGTACATGATCTGACATTCAGGTATTCCATTTTCAGGTATTAAGTAGAGAAACAATTATAATGTGTGAAAATATTTCAGGTAGCATTTTACATAATAGTCAGAAATTATGCATTTATGCATATGCCCATTTTGACTGATTATTTTTCTTTCTAGTGGCAGGAGGGACTCTTGGGGCACATTATATTAATGTGTACTGTATATAGACAAATGTGTTATTGAATTAGTTTATACTTAATCGGACTGACTATTATAGCCAAAGAAATCTAGATGATTCAACCCATGAACCTAATCAGGAATTATAAATTTGAGTTTATGGCCTTAATGTAGAGTCCCTTCACATGCCAAAAAAGAAAAAAAGAAAAGAAAAGAAAGAAAGAAAGAAAGAAAAACAAAGAAAAATATCTTATCAAAAGCTTATTTAAAAATATATATACATAACTCATAGATCATGGCTAATACCTTATTTTGAATGAATTGTACTTTTCCAATAAATATTTTTAAAACAGCATCAATTAGTGTGATAGTCAGAATTCTAAGATGACTCCAATGATCTTGAATGAACAAAACTTCTAACTTAGTTCAAAGCAATAGAATATGGCAAAGGTGGTGAGATAGCAGTCCTGTGATTACATTATGTTGTATGATAAAGGGAAAGGGATTTTGCAAACGTAATAAAGACCCCTAATGAGTTGAATTTAAGTTAATAGAAAGTAAATTATTCTTGTTAGGTTTGATCTAATCAAGTTAGCCCTTTAAAAGAAAATCTGCAAATCAGAGATTGTTTTACTGCTGACATTGATAAGCAAAATTCTTCTTCTGTTTCTAAAGCTTTGAGGAAATGCATTCTGCCAACAACCACATGAGCTTGGAGCTTGGAAGATGACCTAAAATTTCAGATGAGACCCTAGCCGTAGCTGGCACTTTGATTGCAGCTATGAGTGTGTGCCTCAGGAAAGGACCCACTTTTGCTGTGCCCACTCTCCTGAACTATGGAAACTGTGTGATAATAAATGTGCATTGTTTATAGCCATTAAATTTGTGGTGATTTGTAGAGTAGTAAGGTAACTGCTGCAGTTACTTTAAATTAAAAAACAAAACAAAACATCTCAAGCAGGTCTTTCTAAATAATTTCTTTAACAAATATTTTTTTTATTTCTGGACTGGTGAATTAAAATTTCATAACCTTACGTAGTAATTGCCGTGTGTCTTCCTCTTTTCTTTATCGTCTCTAACTGGGTCTCACTGGTCAGAATCTATAATATATCATAAAATGTCAGCAACGATGTGTCTAATTTCCACTCTAGCTTGTTGATCTTGGAAAAAGCTCTGAAATTCTGTTGGCCTCAGTTGGTTTTTGGCAGTATGGTGATCTCCAAAGGAACTGTATGCATGTTAAACAGGTGCACAAGCTGCTCCATTGTTGGTTGGAAATATAATGTGAAGGCGATCATTTTATTTATTTATCACAACCAATTCACAATCCAGTTTTCAGATTGTTATTATTTAAATAATACATTTTTGTGTACAATGAAGCAATTTTTTATATCAATAGATCTAGCAAGTACAAGTGTTTTTTGATACATGGGTTAATTGCATAATGCTGAAGTCAGGCTTTTAGTGTACCTGTCATCAGAATAGTGTACATTTGTATGATTACATTCACACTTTTCTTAATGATGTCATTTGAGGAGCAAAATTATCTATCCCTACGTTCAGTCTAGACACTGACAACATAAACCGTGCTTTGTGGTCTACCTTAACAAAATTTGACTATTCCATGGTCTTCATTAACATTACTTCAATTTGCCTGAACTATCCTTCCCAAGAAAAATGGTTTGATTATTCATTATAGGAAGTTCCTGAAAGTTCTATGGCGCTTCAATACAAAATCTCAACAATTTGGGCCCTAAGAATCTTTGAATTTCTCTTCTGAAAATCCTGTCTTAGCATTTCCACCTGTCCTGAATTGGTACTATTACTTTTACCCAAACTCAATCAAGTATTGTCTTGAAAAGACCTGCCTTTAACTGAACTTGCAATTTTCAATAGATTTAGAGGTTCACCTTCTCGGAGACAGTGCTAGAGCTTTGAAAGGTGTTTTTTTCCCTTATAAATGTAAGCAATAAACTCAATTTTGTCTTATGAGCAAGTTGTTTGGTTATAGTTGGAGACAAATATCTTATGGACAAGATAATATTTAACAAACATTCTAACTCTAAAATTTCATACTGATCTAAATGATGATTTCATCTTTTTATATTTTTGCATTATTAAAAATGATGGGTTTTTTTGATTTCTTGAAACATCTTTCTATTATATACCCTAGTGAATGATCTATGAAGCAGTATTATAATGGCAGATTTTTTAATACTTTGAAATATTTTAGAGATTAAAGTCTTATTTGTTTTTTACATTAATGAAAAATTTTAGGGAAATCATTGAAAAGCAATATTTTGGAAAGCTCAAATAATTATTTTCTTCTTTAATAAAATTCACATTTTCAATTTGAACTCACAAAGTTAGTTTGACTATGTATCTTATGATACTACACAGTAGGAACCTGATCTTTCACAATAAAATCTGGGCTTGGCTTTCATTGTTTTCATAATTTTAGTCACAATAAGCAGTAAATGACATATGAGCTTATATTAGACATTCTTAACAAAACCATTGTGAATTACAATTTTAAAAGAAAGATAATTCCATGTGAATATCGTTTTTTAAATTCCTTACATGCTGGGACTTTTAAAATGCTGCTTGTAGCAAAATCAGAGATAAGAAGATAAAAACACAAGTAAGAGTATCAGAATTGCTTTCTGTGAATAACATCCGTGGGAAAGAATTAAACTTTGCAGTGATATATATAGGCACTTGATTTAAATAGGACATCTGAAGTCCTTGTGTAGATTTTACAGTGAATCATGTAGCATGTTAAAGTGTGGTTGTGTTATATAAAAAATAATAGCACTGTAATAATATCTCCCAAAGTTTTCCATATGTTTCAGACTAATACCCCTGTTGGATTATATTAATTATTTCTTATATTGTTAAATGAGTATATTACTGTTAATATTTTTAAAAAACACTTAAAAGTTTTAAGGATTTTTTTAGGCTAATGAAGATACATGTTATTATATATCCAACTAGTATGTCAATATAATATTTAAAATTTAAAAATATTTTTAATATTTAAAAATATTTTTAAAAATGCTACATTTCTATAAGAAATTTTTTCTTTGAAATTCAATCAAATTTGAGTCTTCAATATTTTATTTAACAGCTCATGGACACAAGTAGCTAAGAACTGGTAGGAGTGATTTGCTGGGTAATGTTTGAGACTGCTGCAAATCCTCACACCTGCTAAAACTCACTCATCTGCTGGCCACAGCTGGAGAAAGAAAATGACTCCTGATTTCTATTTTACCTTCCAAATCTCAAGCACATGCTTGCCTTTGGCAGAATTTAAACTTGGATACTGCTGTGAAAGGCTTATGGGAAATGCAATTCCAAGGCATCCATTCTCTGTGTAACTGGGGAGATTACAGGAGGAGGGAGGAATAGTGTTGTGTACCAAGGTATATTCTGGAGGAGTTCACCAGTATTCTTCATCAATTTGATCTTGAATGACTCGGTGCCACAACTTCATTTTATAATATAAATGTTGAAGTTTGAGAAAGAATTTCATCATTTAAATCAATCTTATATTTATATCCATTCACCACTATTTAGACTTAATTCAGTACTTCATTACTCAAGAGCTTAGTATTTAGTCCTTTGATCTCATGTCCTCTTTGACCAAATACGATTTTAGAAAATTCTCAAGCTCCAGATTGGCTTCACTGGATTTCTAAATATGCATACGTAACAGCTTATCTGACATCTCTCAGAGAATGTCTAATAGGCATTTAAAAATAGACCCAAAATTTCTTGATCATTGCATTCAAACTTCTGTACTTTTCTTCCTGATCTAGAAAAGAACATAATTTATCCAATGGGTGACCATATCATGTATCACTTATTTCTGGGCCCTTTGAAAGTGAAAGAGGATACTATAATTAATTAGGTTGGGATGGCAGACACAAAGCAACAAAATAAAAACATATGCTGAATTTTTCTCTTTCTTTGATATGTCTTCCTGTCTATTGGCAAAAGCCATTCTGTCTGGTCTACCTTCCAAAAGATATTTCACTAAGGGCCGGGCGCGGTGGCTCACGCCTGTAATCCTAGCACTCTGGGAGGCCGAGGCGGGTGGATAGCTCAAGGTCAGGAGTTCGAAACCAGCCTGACCAAGAGCGAGACCCCGTCTCTAAAAAAAAAAAAAAAAAAAAAAGATATTTCACTAAGCTACACTAACATCAACATAACATATACCTCTTTTTGTAGAGTATACCATACAATATTTTCAGTATATCCACTGAGTTGTGCAATCATCATCATAATATATTTTTCAGAACATTTTCATTTCAAAAAGAAATCCTGTAACCATTAACAACCACTTCCCACCATCTCACTCCCTCCCAGCCCCTTTCAATCACTAATCTACCTTCAAACCTATAGATTTGCCTATTGTGGACATTTTATATAAATGGAATCATTCAATATGTCACCTTTTGTGACTAACTTCTTGCACTTTTCATAATATTGTAAAATTTTGTCCATGTTTTAGCATGTATCTATACTTCATTTCTTTATAGTGCCAAATAATATTCAATGTTTCGGTATACATTACAGTTGTCCCTCAGTGTACGTGGGGGAATGGTTCCGGGACCCTCGCCTGTACCAAAATTTATGAATGTTCCAGTCTGGCAGTGGGCTCTGTAGAACTGGCCTATGGAAAAAGGTGACCCTCATTATATGCCACTTCCTCATGCATTCCACAAGTACTGTTTTTTCAATTCATCTTTGGTTGAAAAAAATTCATCATACAAAGGAATCTGCACAGTTGAAACCCATATTGTGCAAGGGTCCACTGCATTTTGTTTACCCATTCATTAGTTGATATATATTTGAGCTGTTTCCCTTTTATAGCAATTAGAAATGCTGCTATAAATGTTATTGTACAGTTACTTACTAAACAAATATTATCATTTATTTTAGTTATATAGCTCTAAAAGGAATTGATGATGATTCATTTTACCTCTATGTTTGACTTTTTGAGAAAGTCAAATGGTTTTTCAAAGTGGCTGTGTCATTTTACAATGCAACTAGGAATATGAGAGAATGCCAATTTCTCAACATCATTGCAGACACTTGTTATCATCTGTCATTTTTATTTTATTCACTCCAGTGGATTTGAAATGGCATTTCATTGTTATTTTTATTTCAATCTCTCTAATGGCAAATGTCTAGAATTATTTTCTTGTGCTTCTTGGTCATTTGTACATGATTTGGAGAATGTCTATTCAAATTCATTGCCCATTTCAGTTGGGATATTGGACTAAATTGAGTTATTGATCTTTTAATTACAGAGCATTTGCATTTAATGTACCAAAAGGGGAATGACAAGGGTTTACAATTGAAATAATGGGATGAAAATTTAATAAAATCTTTGCACATTTATTCTTGTCAAGTGGGGTGCTCTTTGCCTGATAATTCATAGTAGGCATTGAACTTCTAAGCCTGGTGAAAGCAGTTCTTCCAATAATGACTTTATAATATGCTTTATAATGTATTTTTTGCTACACATATCATTCACCTATAAAACGTGGGAATTGTCATGCTATTTTAAATGAAATTCTTTTACCTATAATAGTGTTACAATTTAGTATTAACTTATTTATAATTATTTACCATTCAATGCATTATTTATAAATCATAATTTTGAAATATTGAAAGCAAGTTTATTTACTAAAATTTAGAGAGTGAATGTTTATTACTCAGATTTATGTTCAGTTGTTAAGACAAAGAGGGAGGAGGTGACATTTTTCAGCTTCAGTAACCTCTAGTGATCTTTCCAAAACATTTATCACAAATAAAAAGTTGTTAGTGTTATGGAGGCTGAATCTGCTTCATGTTTTTTGTTTTTTGGTTTTTTTTATTTTTATTTTTTTGGTCTTGCTCTGTAGCCCAGGCTGGAGTGCAATGCAATGGCATCATCATAGCTATCTGCAACCTCAAACTCCTGGGCTCTAGTGATCCTCCTGCCTCAGCCTCCCAAGTAGCTGGGACTTCAGGTACATGCCCACTGCCCCCCAGATAATTTTTCTGTTTTTTTGTTGAGATGGGGTCTTGCTCTTGTTCAGGCTGGTTTCGAACTCCTGGCCTCAAGTGATAATCTCACCTCGGCCTTCCAAAGTGCTCGGATTACAGGACAGAATTGAGCCACCACGCCCAGCCTCATATTACTTTTCATATTATTTAAAATTGTAGCCCCAAACTGAATGTATATAATATTTTCTCAGTAAATATGTATGAGTTACATTTTCTAGGAATCAAAATTATAACCATGTGTTTACCTGTATAACCTGTTGACAAGCAAAATAGGTGTGTGATCTTGGATAAGTTGCTTAAAGTCATTGGGTCTCCATTTCCAGATTTTTAGAATGTGGAAAATAAATGTACTTGTCTCATAGGGTTATTATCAGTGTTAAGCACTAAAAATGTACTAAAATAAAGAAACAAATAATTTAAAGATGCATTTGGCTTCAGGTATTCACTTTAACAAGCCAACAGCATCCTTCTTTCTGTTATCAAGATGAAAATAAGGCATGTTCTTTATTATCCATGATAATTATAGTATCAATATACATGTGACTGTTATAACTATTTTATTATACAAAACATTAAAATGCATTGTAATGCCTTAAACAAAAGATTCTTAACCTCCCTCTTTTCAAAATGTAACTTATATAAGATAGTATTAATTTGGGATAAAACCAAGACATGATAAAACTAAGTAATTAAGAATGTTTTTCTTTAATTAGAAATGTTAAGCCCAATTAATATCCCTTCATGGGGGAAACCAGAGTTGATAAAACGTTTGACTACATTTTAT
This sequence comes from Cheirogaleus medius, assembly GCA_008086735.1. Classification (NCBI taxonomy): domain Eukaryota; kingdom Metazoa; phylum Chordata; class Mammalia; order Primates; family Cheirogaleidae; genus Cheirogaleus; species Cheirogaleus medius. The sequence continues at coordinate 24,405,595 of VBSM01000605.1, read as the reverse complement.
TAATTTGGAAGACAAGAGAAAACTTTCTGTTTACCATGCCCTTGCTTATTTACATTTTCATCCAGAATAGATAATATGACCTAATATTATTGAGCACCACTTAAATGCAATGAATTTTTATCACTATTGTATTAATATAAAAAACATGGTCTTTAAAACTATATTATCTCATAAACTAGGGCATTAATATAAGCTAATCAATAACTATCCATGGCTGGATGTTAGTCTCTTTTCCTTTTTACTTAACTACATTTTATCACAAAATATATTAATAGGATTGTTATCTATGCATACATGTTTTATAGGGAGTAACCGGATTTTTAAGGATCTATTTGAATGAACAATCAAAGTATCTTCTGAAAATATCATTTTTCAACAAAGCAGCAAAATTTTATTCTAAAGTACAATATATTTCATTATCAATATAGTTTAAACATGGGGTTTATAATCAGTAATCACTAGAGGAAAAGGTACCAAAAAAATCTAATTTTATATTAAACTGGTTGGGACAATAAGTCCTAGAAATGTTGACTGAATGTATTCTTCATTGGCTCCTCTGTAGAAAAACCTTTAAATTCACTTGTTTTTTTTTTCCTGAGCACATTGACTGCTTTAATATTTAATAATGACATTATTTCTATCCCTATTTCAGTCAAAATTTGATATGATATACTTCCTTTCGAATGTTGTGTGAACATCCTATAATATTTTAATGCACTGATTCATTAAACCAAATGAAGCTTCCTAGAAATATTTTAAGGGACCAGAAAACCAAAAGTCACAAATTTTTTCTAAGGACAATGGGCCAGTATGAAATGGTATATAGGAAAGCAAGTTACTTTTGATTTGCTGTAAGTTTAAACTTACATGAAAGTTGCAAGAATATTATAATTGCTTTCTGTAATCTATTTACCGAATTTTATAGTAGTTAACATTTTGTCTCATTCTGTCTGTTTATAAATTTACATGTATACGCACATTTATTTTTCAGAACCACTTGACAGTAACTTAGATATGCTTTCCCGTTTTACCCCTAAATACCTCAATTTATATTTTCAAAGAAAGAGCAAATTGTCTTACATAGCTACAGCAGTTTATACAGTTGGGAATTTTAACACTGAAACAAGATCATTGTGTGGTCTAAGATCCATATGTAAATATCAGTTCTTCCAAGAATGACATGTATAGTTTACAGTTGTTGCTTCCAAGATTCTGTATAGAATCAAAATTACTATTAGTTGTCATATCTCTTTAATATTCTTTAATCTGGAACATTTCCACAGCTGTAAGTTCTATTTCTTGACCTTGACATTGTTGCAAAGTACAGACCCATTGTTTTGTACGGTGTCTCTAAATTGACCTTGTCTGACGATAGATTCATGTTATGCTCTTTGTCAGGTATACCATACCTTTGGTGTTGTTTGTTTCTCAGTACATTGTATCTGGAGTCATATCAGGCCCTTTTCATCCTCTATTGGTAATGTCAGTTTTGATCACTTAATTAAGGAGGCAGTCACAAATTTTTTCATCATTAAAGTAATAATAACAATTAATGAATAAGCTTTCTGTAGCTAATTTAAGATCATAAAAATATCTTGCTCTTCATCAAACTTGAACCCACTAGCTTTAGATTCCATTTCAGGACATTTTAATTATACACACACAGACAAACACAAACACACATTTATATACAATTTTGAATTCTACTGTAAGAAAAAAAATCTTTTCTTTATTTTTTCTCCTTTCTTCCCTCCAATCCTTCCTTCTGTCATTGTTTCATCTTTCCATCTAATTAGTTATTGTTATATTTAATGAGTTGTATAATACATGTGACATTATTTACTTTGATGCTGCATTTGTAAAGAACATTATCATAAATGGAACTTAGGATATACACACTCAAATTATATTCTTGCCCGTCTTCCACAGATAGTGTTTCAGTCCAGCTATGGGACTTTACAAATAATAGCTGAGATTCAAAATATACCTCAAAGAAAAAAAGGTAATATATCTTTACAATATATGTAGCAGAATATTTCCAAAAGTTGAAGAAACAAACTCTCCCAACTTCTAGAGAGAAATACGTGATGATATCATTGTGGATGCATTGTTTTGTGCACCAAAGGAAACCAGGCTGATATCTTGGAAAGCAATGAAAGAATGTGCCATTAGCCAAGACACCATCTCCTTTGGCATCAAACGCTGATTGCCTGGGTACAAACATGGAGAGAGATTTACTGCACATGATACCATTGGAATTCAAATGAACTCCATTAATATTGACACCTGTAGCAATCATTGCCAGTAGTGACTATTCTGGGGTTTCAGAAACATAGGCATAGACTGAACAGAATGACCTGAAACAAGAAGGAAGGAAATTGGCAGAAGCCATATAGTAGGGACATGAGTAGTTAACCTTCAAGGTCTCAAATTCTATATTAATACTAATATAATGTTAACAAATAAACAAGAAAAGACACATTAAAGTAGACAAAAATCACAGTACTTTCTTGGTCACCATTTTGTAAAGCAATATATATTTACGAATTTTCAACATAATATTTGAATATATTTTTTTAAAGTGTTACTGTGTCTTTCCCATCTGAATGGAAATATTAATTTTTTATTTAACACACATTAAAAACAAACTAACAAAAACACAAAAAGATCTGGGCCATTATTTTGTTGATTCGTCTGGAGATTTCTATTTCTATAACTAAACTTCCAAATGACAGTCAGATGCTCACGTATCTTCTCCATGTGATGTCATACATCTGAATAAGTAACTGAAACAGGCAACTTCCTTTTTAAAGTTTTATGACTTTAATAGATAAAACTTAAATTGGGTAATGACTATTGAATATTAAAGAGTTATCTAACACTTCTTATATACCTCTTTGGAAGCTCTTGGACTCACTATTGTCTTGTTCCAGCCGCTGCTAAGGTGACAATCTGGGTGTGTGTTCCAACCAATTCATGCAGGTGCAACTTGAAAGCACCTCACATCGTATCTGTACCACTTGCACCTCATCTAATGCCTTGAGGTGTCTATGCACATCCAACTCAGGAATGGCTGAGATACAACAACCTTAGGAATAAAACATCTACAAATCAGAAACTGGAGCTGATGAATCAAGTCTTCCCCAACAGAGTTTCCTGAGAGTTTCAGGGATTCTTAGAAGACATTTTTACCAAATCTTCCTATCAAGCACCCTGGAGACAGCCATCTCAGCTCCATCATCAATGTGCATATTGGTTTTCCATTCCTTGCTTCACTTCCCCATGTCTTCTCTTCTTCCTTTGGATTGTGTTCCTTGACAAAGTACTAGCAAAGAAGACATCTTCTCAGGCCCCATTCTCTGTGAAACAACCTGAAGAAAATGTCAGATTTCATGAGTTTTACTGATGTAGATTTAATCAGAAAATAAGTTTAATTTGAATAAAAGATTGAAAAATCAGATGTAATTGATACTGAAAGATTTTTTAAAATTCTTTTTAAATTTTTTTCCTTTTTTCTAAGAGACTTTCTTGATATAATGAAAAATATGCATGACTAATAAGTGGTCTTTTTAAACTGCCTTTTGCCTTTAATCAGTATTGTACCAATTATGTTTCTGAGTATATAATTGTCTCTGTTCTTCTGAAAAAGAAAAAAGAATCAGTTTTCATGAGACAAAGATTTTGTCACCAAATGAGAAAAAATTTTCTTTAAATTTCTCAAATTATAATCATATAGATTTTCTTGCAAGCCATAATTACACAGTTTCCCTATAATTTCTCCCGGTACAGATTTAGCTCCAGTCTTCTGTATGATCGTTGTGTAGCAGTGATACAATAGCATCTCCTCGGATGACTCTCATGTGGTTAAGATTCCTTGGCTCATGTTTGCATAGAAGGCCTGGAAAGCCAGAAGCTGGAAAAATCAAAGAGATATAAGAATTCATTTAGAAAAAACATAACGGTTTTGGAAGCCACACTTGCATTCATTCCTTGAAGCTCATATAAAAAATATCTTGTTACTGTGCATACTCTTCTCAGTTCCTGGTAAGATGATCTCCCATTTAAACATCAAGTCCTTAAAGCTGCTATGAATAAAAGAAAATTATTAACATAAAAATACTTGCTAACATTTCTTATTTTCCTTCACTGAGTATATTTATATAATTTTTAAAAGAAGCATAAATTCTAAGAAAAGCACAAACTTTGCTGAAAAAGCATGAGCTACTATATTAGAGCAACTGGAAACTCCATTTCATGTTTCCTGTAAAATGTATATTAAAATCCTTTTGCCATCTCTTTTCAATTCTATATAATACCAGCAGGTGGCATAATTGAGGCACAAAAATGCCAGAATCTTTGAGAAATGTAAGCGAAATCATTATCCCCTTTTCAATGTCTTGGGATGGCAGTTATTTTTCTTCTTGTGCATGCAGGTGACTAGAGTCATTCATGGCTACTAGTCCTTAGCAGATGTATCCTTTTCCTTAAACCAGTTGAGGCTGTGCCCTTTTAAGACTCTTCTGATCTCAAATCACCAGTGTGCTGCAATAATTTTCAGCTTTTAACATAAAGAGAGCCCAAAGCATATGGTGTGCATAAATTTGAATTATCTTCCTACTGACAAAGATTTTTTGCTTGACCAAACTTTAGTCAGGCTTGTGAAACTTCTCCTAAGCCTGTCTATGCACTTCCTGGTAAAATCCAGCTTTAGCAAAGAATCCTGCTAAGTCAATTTAGCAAGAACCCTCCCACTACGATAGCTAATTGCCCTTGATATTTAATTGAGTTTCTTATCCTCCACCATCCCCCAGGTGATGTCTGATTACTCTGGCCTGTCTTCAGTAAGAATCCTGTTAGGTCAGTGTGGCCAGAATCCCTCTTACTCCTGATGTTTCCCCTTAATAATTTCCCATCCACTGACCCCACCCTGCTCCTTGAATATAAATTTCCACTTGCCTGTGCTGTATTCAAAGTAGAACCAAATCTTTCTCCCTTATTGCAAAATTCCATTGCCGTGGCTCATATATATCAACCATGATAGTTCTGAATAAAGTCTGCTTTGCCAAACTTTAACAAGTATCATCGAATAATTATTTTCTTTAACAATGCTAGGTTACAACAAGCACTCTTTGGGAGAATGACTCTATTTGTATGATGAGGAAAAGATTGAAATTAAGCTATCTGGCCTTTTAATAATCAGAGATTTTACAGTGAATAGCACACTTTGCCACATTTTTCAGGCAAACCAGATGATGAGGTTATGGATTACAGGCCTTTTAAGAAATGATTAAAACGCCTAGGGTTTTTAAGCCTGGAACTTCTTTTCTGCTGAAATCCTCTCAGATGTTCCTGTTTCTATGTCTCCTGTCAACAAATGCACACACGCCTTGATGTTGGAAAGGTTTCTTAACTAGTTTTTTTATATTTAGTAGACTGTAATGTCTACATTTTCTTTTACAATTATATTCCCTGAGTTCCCTAATTAGGTCATTTTTCTTAAAGGGATAATTGTTCCTGTATGTCTTCCTTGAAATCTTTCCGCATAGTCTAAAATCTAATTAGAATACAATACTATATACTAAGCTAAAAAATTCCTGCCACACAGCTACACAAAAGTGTATTTAATAACTGTATGTTAATTAAAGAGATTGAAACGATTACATTTTATTATACTCTTATCAAGTCCATAGAACTTTGTAAATATTTGTCTAAGAATTAAGATGAGATGGTGAGTTTAAAGTTCCTGACACATAATCAATACATACACATTCCATTTTAACATACTCTCTGCATATTAAGTGTATATTCAAATTCTTGTTTCACTGAAGTAAAAATGAAGTACTATGAGAAAAATTTAACCATGTATTTGCCATGCTATTAAATAAAAGGAAACCATTGTAAAAGGATTCATTGGAGGGATTTGCACAATATTGTCAATTAAGATATTAGATACATATATATAGTAGGAAAAAATCTGAAGATTTACTCACCAAGTATTTTGAGGCTGAAGTGAGAATACATAAGACAACAAGAGGCCAGTTACAAGAAAGCAGCAAAGTACTATAATAATAATATTACATAATACTATTTATGGAATACTTGGGTGCCGCCACAAAGAAGGTAAGTGATATTTTCCTTAGTTTAATTAAACAGAAGCTTTCTTTAATAAAGTATAATATTTAAAGTCCACCCAGCCACAGAAGGAGGAACTGGTATTGAAACCCAGGAAGATAGGATTAAGTTTCTGCTCTTTTCTTAGCCTATGTCACTGTTCTTGATAATGTGTGGCTCTGTATCCGTGCATTGATTTTATATTCCATTTGAAACTCTATAACTGCAGCCTAAAACATAGACCTCTACACTATTTAAATATCAGCCTCATTTCTTTTTATGTGAATGTGTTTCAAAATTACAAGGATATTAGTATTATTAAAATATGCTATTACTAATATACTATAAGACAATAATATAATAGTTGTGTAATTATTAGAAAGATAATGATATGATTAGCATGTAGGAGCCATGGTTCTAGTTTTTGAGTTTTATGCACATTATTTGATTCCATTTTTACAATAACACTATTAGGTAAACACTGTTTTTATACCTAATTTAGAGTCAATGGTTGCAAAACACAGAGAATTGAAAGAACTTTACCAAGATCATGCAGCAAGAATGGAACAAAAATTTGGGTCCAAATTCTCTTTTTGTTCTGTCAAAGAAAATATCAGTAGCACAGAGGTTGTGTTTATAGGAATTATTGGCAAAGGATCTTTCTTTTGTTAGACCTGATACTCTGAAACTGTTCCTAAAAGTGATAGGCAGTCATCACAATAGAATATGTAGGGGGTGAGGCCAAGAGTAAAGTAGAAATCAGCAGAAAGAAACACAATGGAGGTGATGGTTACCCAGTGGGAAGAGAGTTGTGACAAAATCACAAAGAAGAGGACTGCCAAGACAGTAAACTTCATTGCCACACTCATCTGACATTGGGAAATAGCTAGGCCATTTGATTAGGAAGAAAGAAAAGAATCATTGCCAGACTTAATCATGTGGTAATCTGACAAGGGAAGCTGAAATGCGATTTCTGAATCAGCATGTAATTGGTTTTATAAATAATATGGAAAGACTTACAGTGATAAAAACTCTATTAGAATGGTCACTATATATATATATATATATATATATCCCATGTCACATTTTGCTCAAAAGGTACTTTATATATAATTTTTCTACTTTGGAATATTTTGAGTATAATTATTGCCATTCTGCATTAAAAGTGTGGTATCTGACAATAAAAGATACATTAAAACACCTCTTATTTTCTATTATTTTTTTAAATTTTCTGTAATTATATTGTGGCACTTTAATAATATATCCATCTAATGAAAATGTAGAACAAAGAAAATTTTTGCTGGAATTTAAAAGTTTCCTTATGCAACAAGGATATAAGAATAATAACTCATTTTGGTATTGGTAATAATAAAGTGTGATTTCTTAATTTTGTTTGCACTAGCTTGCAAAACTTTTATGAATTTCGAATCTATTTGAGTTTCTATGGAGACTTGATTGTAGTAATTTCATATCTAATAGATTTTAGCTCAAATAGTTCAAGTAGACATATATCTAAACTTTTTGTTAATAGATTAAACGTATCAAAGAAGCAAAGGTTTCCAAGGTAAGCACATGTCTGTGTACATATATATTCCTTAATAATGATCTTTTCTCATAATAAAGGAATGTGAGTATGCAAAAATAATTTAAAAGTGAAATGCAAATTGAAGTTTAAGTTCTTTCATCTTTTAAATACTGTGTTCTAGAACTATCTTGGATGCCATAATTAAATATTTTCATCAGATTTTTGAAAACATTTTATATATAAACTTTCCAGGAAAAAATGAACTGTCCAATGGATGAACTTATATATGCGCTGAATCTGTGTTTTAGCTACCCTCTTTCTATTTGTACTCTGGCAAAGTAACAGAAAATCTGGAAAGTTTAAGCTACAGCCATAAAAAAATAGAGCATATAGATATTATTATAATCTTTATAAAAACATCTTTAAGGACAGATATTGACATATTTTGATGTCACAGATGGCACTTAAGGATTATAGAGAAATGTGGCTCATAGAAAAAAATAAAATATCAAAATGATTTTGTTTTCCTGATGTGACTAAACTTATACATAAACAGAGCATTCATTCATTCATTTCATAGCTATATTAAATTTCTGCTGTAGGAACCTGAATTATCACAGCAGTATTTTTACCTTGCATGAAAACAACAATGCCCCGATGTTGAACAATCCAGGACAGACAATATAGCTTGATGATGTCATCAATATATTTGTATTATTTATCTTTCTATTCTCCCTACCATTGCATAGTCACATTCTCACTTGAATATTAGGAAGAAAGGACTTGTTAAAACTGAGGGTGAGATCAATATGAAAGAGAGACTTCTAATTTTCAAAGAAGTTAGTGCTGACTAAAGTGAGAATCTTTGTTTTAGATACGATGTAGACAGCACATACTTGTTCAAAATTGTGTGTGTGTGTGGTTTTTTTGGTTTTCCTGAAGTATATTAATTATCCAATATTCTATTTTTGAGTTGAAAACAGAAAGCCATTTAAAATTTTTTTTTAATTTTCTGAGATTTCTTGTCACAATGACTCACAGTGAAAATACAATGTCAAAACATGCTGCCATTAAAGTTACTTAGCTTACATGGAAGTCGGTGTCTTATGGTCTAAATAGATTAAATTTTCGATTATATTTAATATGTTCAATGGATATTGATATATTTCAGCTTCACTCTCTGAAACTTCATTATTAAATAATCACTCATATAAATACTAACTCTTCAACAGTGTAGTCAATCCACTATGACTTCTTTTGGGAAGATAGTGGCACTATACAAGAAAGATCAGTAAGATATTTCTTCATGACTTGGAGGAAAAATATAGGGACATTTATTGGAACTAAAGTTTTGTACCAATATAGAATATTATTAGAGCTCATCTCATTCAACTGAAAATAGAAATAATACTATTCTACCTATTGAATTGCTGTGGGACATATGATAAGGAAAATATTTTGAAAATGTTGAATTTCAATAAAGAATGATGAAGACAAGGATGAAGAAGAAGAGGGGGAATCAAAGAAAGAAGAAAATTGTTTTGGGAATATAGATGTTTTTTCCAATTTTTAAAATTTATAATTGACAAATAATGATTGTATGTCTTTATGGAATATAATGTGATGTTTTCATATATGTATATAATGTGGAATGATTAATTCAAGCTAATTAACATATCAGTCACCTCACTTATGTAACATATTTTTGTGATGAGACTTTTGAAATTTACTCTCATAGAAATTTAAAAATCTACAATGCATTGTTATCAGGTACAGTAATCATGCTGTGCAATAAATCTCAAAAAAATATATTCTATAAATATATCCTATTTAACTGAATCATTGTACTCCATGACCAACACCTATTACTTCCCTTCTAGCCCCCAACCTCTGACAACCACCACTGTAATCTCCACTTCTACAAATTTGACATTTTAAGATTCCACAAATAAATGAGATTATGCAGTATTTGTCTTTCTGTTCCTGGCTTATTTCATTTTGCATAATGTCCTCCAGGTTCATCTATGTTGTCATAAATAGGAAGATTTGACTTTTTAAAATGATGTATGCTTCTATTATATTAATAATATTTAATCTTCAGATTCATTTTCTAAGTCAGGTGATCATAAAGGCCATCTTTTTTGACTCTTAAATGAGAGCTTTCTGTCTCACAAACAACAAACTTCTTTCACTTTGCATTTTTAAAGTGTACCTTTAAGCTGTTAAACACCTGACATTTTCAAAAGAAGAATGCAAACATTCATATTTCAATAAGATTTTTAAAAATTTATGTGAATTTAATGTCTTATGAGTTATGCCATACTTTTGTATGTTTTGTATAACTTGCTTTTTTGAAGTTCTCATTTATTTATTTCACATCACAGTTGCTACAGCAACTGATTACTATAATATTTAGTTTTATGGCTTTTTTGATAAGGCTATCTCCAAATTACAGCATGTCTAGAACTTGTTGGATCATAATTTAACTTTCACTGGGAAGAGACAACACATTAGTTGTATGTTGGCAGATTTATATTGGCTTCCTCTTTCAACTAGAATTATCTCTAGCCTATTAATTCTAGAGGATTTTAGTTTTCTGTTGGTGATTAAGTGGACTAGATTCCTCATATCTTTTGGGGTGTCTAGAGAAAAATCTCATTTCTATAACCTTCTTCTTCTGACTAATATTTTTGTGAATTATGTTGCTTTCAGGTAGAAAAATGTATGCCTCAAAGGATTTTGTTGTTATTTTTGTTGACACCTTTTTTGTTTACTTTGGAAATGTCACTTTCATTACACAAAACCTAAAAATTATTGGTCATATAGAAATTCTTTTTTAAATTTTCTACTACTCTCAGATGTACTTGCTTTTTATCTACAATATGATGAATGATCATTTTGGTTTAGATGGGTTTAGTTCATTGCTCATTGTAACTTCTATCTAAATGGTATTAATGAAATATTACTTTCAAATCATGTATATATGTAGTTCTAATATATAGTAGAACTATGTATTGAAAGTTAATATTACATGGAGCTGAGGGACGTACAAACCTGTTGAGCTCATCCAGACATGTCTACAACAACCACACTTAAACAGTGATTTATGCCTTATTATCCAAATACGGTAATGTCAACTTAAGTTTTACAGGACTGCTAACCACTTTATTCTGCTTTGTTTGGCTATTTATGAGTATTTGTTAGCTTCACTTACTTTCCTTTGGACTCATTTGAATACACATTTAGAGGACATGGTAGAAAAGTATGATTCTATTGAGGTTAATGGTTTACTGAAAATTACAAATTATTCTGGATAAATCTTGTACAGTATTAACCTCAAAAAAGTCTTTTTTCTTTCACATCTCTCTTTTGTTTAATATTTATTTTCCTTTATTGAATAATGGGAAAGAATTGGAAAGTATTTGTCTAGCTTTCTTCAGATATTGCCAAAGGCAAATAGACAGGTTAAAAAGAAAAGAAGTTGATTTGCAAAGAAGATTATCTAAAGAGTCTAGACCTCAGTACCGTCAAGGGGAAAAAAGAATTAAGAGTTTACTAAATTTGTATTTTGTCTATTCACAGTGGAATAAAATAGAAAGTTTCTTCCATGATTATGATATTCATAAAAGTTGTAACACATCCACAAACATCAGCCCTACAAAATGGATTTCATGTTTTGTCAGGAAATTTGTTCAAGGCTTTTCCTATTTTGTACAACAGGCATATGACTTTCTATTTGTTATGTTTTTATTATGTTTTCAAATTTACAGATAAAATTATATGTATTTATTGTGTACAACATGGTGTTTTGAAATATATACATTGTAGAGTGACTAAATCTGGCTAATTAACATATGCGTTGCATTACATAGTTATTATTTTGGTGGTAAGACCACTGAATGTTATTGTTTCTTTCTTTAAGTAAGCAAATTCCATTTCTTTCTCTTTTATCTCAGAGATGTAACATGCACACTTATTCAAAGTGGAGGCAGGGCTAAGTGTCAGTTTTGCACCATCATTTATCATTCTTTATTGTTTTGTTTTTTTTACTGCTGTCCCAAATTTGACATGGATAGCAACTCAGTCACTCTGTGGCTATTTATCTTCTCAATTTATTGGACAAAGTGTCCTTGATAGAATGCTGATCCATCTCAATGGATGTCACCAGAGAAATTAATGTTGGAGAGGGTATATATTCCTTTGCTATTCCTTCTCATTATTTCCCATGGTGCAAAAAAATACTATACTCTTCAGACTTTACTGAGGTATACAAAATTGTAAACTAGATAATAAAAAAGTAATTATTTGTTAAATGGCGCTTATTTTATAGTCTAAATAAATTGAAACCTCCTCAGAGTATCATTCTCATGAATGCCTCCATTTCAAACTTTGCATTTTGTCATCAGGTTTTCCTGAGAACTCTCAGATATCGTCTCCTTTTCTGTCCTTATCAGGTTCCACAAACACAGAGATGCCTCTCTCCTCAACTTGCTTACCCATTTTGATCTTTTCATCTCGTGGTACATTTCTGTTAGTTATTTGCTATAGAATTTTCCTTAAGGGTTCACAGAAGGATTCTTAAAGTTTGATAAAACAGTTATGGCTTGGTGCATCCCAGGTATGTCCACTATTTACATATTTAGCATTTAGCATCTTCAGATCACTTTATTCATCCAATAGTCCTGAGGGTAAATAGCATGAAATATGCACATATATAAATATATGCAAATATACAAACCAAGCCCAGACCCAGTATATACACATGTGCAGAACACACACACACACACACACACACGCCAGTCTCAAAAATATTCTTTAAAATAGTAGAGTTCTGTAAAAGGAGGACTTAATATGTGATTGTATCATAATGGAATTAGTTCCTGTCATGAATGTTTGTCATGCATAACTGTCCAATTCATTTTGTAAATCATCCCATATTTTAATAAATGTGAACATTATTTTGTCTGATTTTCAAATGTGGAATCCAATGTAGAATCTTCAAAATCCCTCAAATATAAAAGAATGCAACTTATATTTTACCTGTCAGAGCCACCTGCACTTCGGTTCACATGAGAGCTATTTAAAGGAAAAGGACTCTTCATAGGCATTTGTGTAATGATGGGAGATGCTGGAGCAGAGTCTGGTAGCCAAAGCCATCAGTAGAGACTATAGTGTCATCAAGTTTCCAGATAGATGTAGAGGTATTGTTAAAGTCATATTATATGATTTCAGGCAGCAATAACAATGATGCCTTTCAAATCAGTCTGTGGAATGATTCTTATTACTGTTATTAAAGTTTTCGATGAGCCTTTTCCTCCAGTTCTATCAATTATTCTGTGGACTATCTAAAATACATTAGTCAATTCATTTTTCTGCATACCAAATCAGAATGTCTTCAATTGCCTGCAAGTCAGAATCCTAATTGACACGGTAATTAGTAAATACCATTATTTCAAGAAACAGATCATTATGAAAATGAAACTATAGATTGGTAAACTAATTTAGATGGGTTTAAAAATAGTTTATATAAATATATGTAACCATGGTGGTTCTTAGCTTCTTCTACAATGCTCACCGGTGGTTATCGAGAGTGAAATCCATTTTGAAACCAAGACCTTAGTTACCAAATGGCTGGTACTGTGGAACAATATGACAGATAAGAGAAATATATAAGAATTGTAGGTTAAGCAGGTTCTTGTGTTTGCACTGAGAGCTTTAAAAAAGTACATTATACATGCCAAAAGTTTTAAATTTTCAGCTCAAGAAAAATCAATATTTAAATAAGTGTCCCAAATGAATCACTTTTATCTCATTATTGTGGAGTTAAAATAGTGAAATAAAAGTTATAATCTTACCATATGCATTATTAAATTATTATACTAATTGAATTTGCCACCTTACCAGTTGCCTTATATGAAAGGTAGAACATTGATCATGGAACAGCGAAGCATAAGAATTAGAATAGAGACTCTGGAGAGGATGTGGGATTTGCAAAGCACCCCATTCCCAAAACATTTTGAGCCTCCCTTGCCAGCAGAAAAAGCCCTTCCATTTCTGTGTGAAGCAGATGTCTCTATCTTATTTGAGGACTTTTAAGGATATTGCATGAGGTTATTACCTTTCAAGGGGCTGATAATTGCCCCCATTTCTCACCTCTCCCAACTTTCCATTTCAGACATAAACATCCACAGAAGCCTAATTATGAGGTAAACTTTAAAATTAAGGTCAAATGTTAATGTGTTGCCTTAACATCAGGAGAGCCTCAACTTTCCCTCCCTACTAGGCTCACATGGATGTGGTCTCTTAGCCAAATAGTAATCCTATGGAAAGAACCAGCTAAAGTTCCTGCTTTTCCCTGAGGATAGTGAGTTTCAGTTTTCTGTCAGCCCATACACCCAATAAGCCAATCACATTTTTCCAGGGAAGGAAAGGACATAGGCCTCTTGAAACTACAAAACCTGCTTTCCAAGCCCCTCCTTGTCTACTCTGTTCCAAGAACCACCCCCGTGTGGCCCTGCTTGACATGTAGTGTCTTTCTGTCCTGAACTGTAATTGTATGAGACTAAAACACTACTGTCAGTCTCCTCTGCCCAATTTCAGTGTCACGTGTTGAGCCATTCCCATAACCTGGAGTGGGAATCTCTCCCTCATGAATAGGTAGAAGAGGAGGTGCTTAAAACAGTAATGAATAAAACAAACCCAGAAAGAGAAATACAACATACAAATAAAAAGATATCATTAATTTGGTTTTTGACAAAAAACAAAAGGGCATGGTTTGGGCTAGTTTTTAGGGCATTATATCTTAAGTTTATGTTTAGGGCACTAAGCATGGGTTTAGATTATAATGAATTTATTAACATACCATACTGTCCAGAGATTCTGGCTTTTGAAATCTGCATTTAATGGCGGCCAATGGTAAATGAAGATGAACTAGCTATATTAATTTTTATAATAATATATAAGAATTATCCTAAATACTTTGAAAGTAGAAATGATAAATTTATTCACATACTCCCTAGTTATGGCCCTAGAGTGGAATCACAAAAGTCTTGTTTTACCAAAGTACAAAGAAGGACATCAGTGAGAAAAAGTTCAGTTTCTTTGAAAAACATTCTGTTGGCTGTCCTCTGTAGGCCAAAGGTGATTCTATCACAGAAACAATTTCCCTATTTTCAATAGGGAAGATGAGATACCTGGGTAGTACAATCCAAGTGGCTGTAATTAACCTTCAAAGGTAAGGTAGGAACGGGAACAGTAATTGACAGTTAAATTGGGAATTAGAATTGTTTAAGCTGCAGAGATTTTGATGGCAGCTAATTGTTTATGGCATCCTCATGACTAAAATATACGGAAAGTTTATGAAAGCCTCACGAGATCTGTGTAATCAAACTAATTTAATTCTGTTAAAAAAAAGACCTGGCTTATGTGAACATGATATATAGAAATGATGATCCCTCATCCCATTTCTAGACCTGAACCAGTAAACAAAGAACCTTGAAGTAAATGAAGGCCAGGTACAAGAAAGAACTATGCAATAAATTCATAAGTATATATGGTAAATCTTAATTCAACTATTTCTGAGTCAACTAACTGTACACTGAGGAAATGGATTTGGGTAGAAATTTCATGTATAATTGAACACTGACATGAGTTTATATCAATACCTCCACTGAGAATAGCACTATTACGTACTACTAATCAAATTTGGAGTTTTGGAGAGGATCATAAGATAAATACGTTTTGGCCATAGGTGTTCCCCTGGTGGATAAAATATTTCCCACACATCTAACATATAGTTTATGCCATATGCATGTGAGTTGAATTAAATTTTAATATGCTAACAATTTACAATTGGCTTATGAAATGAGCATCTTTATTTTGTTCACTTTTCTTTGATTTATGTTTCCCTTGATTTCTAACTTGGAACAGAAGTTGTTCAGGGAGATAAGAAATGTATTTTATTTCCTATACTGTCTGTTTCTCTCAACTAGCACAAAGATGAATTTATAGTAGGTTCTTGATCATTAATCACTTGTTGATTACAAAATAAATAAAAAAATACTCGCTAAAAAATGGTTAGTATATGTGATCCAAGATATTGTTGTTAATTCAACTCAGATGAAAGTGATTAGGAGGAATTCCTGTGGAAAAAATAATAATAAGAATAAATTAATGCTGGGATTACAGGCATGAGCCAAAATAAATAAATAAGATCGCAGATGCCTATTAACAATTCAGTTTTGGGTATATAAGTCTGACTTAATATATCTGTATTGCACTATGAAGTTAAGTGATTATGGTACTAAAATGCCCAAATTAAATTCTGCATGAGATCAAAATAGAAAATTGCAACCTATAGATTTTAAATATCATTTATCTACAAAATATAATTTAATTTCCAAAAGAAAAATGAATATTTAGTTTTTGAGTAGCTATATTTCCAACATGTAATTTACAAATAGGTAATGGAAAGAAATGTTTTGCCTGTCAGCCCCACATACATATCAAATGTTTCATACCCTACTGGTTTTTGCCTTATTCTATGACCTGAGAGACTTCCCTGTGAGTTGATTAGCAATGAGGGTGACACCTTCATGAATGGGATTAGTATCCTTATAAAAGTTGCACTAGAGTGTGGTTTGCTTCTTCCATCACGTGACAACACAATGAGAAGACTTCACCTATGAATCAGGAAGGAGGATCTTACTAGATTATAAATTGGGGGATGTCTTGATCTTGGACTTCCCAGACTCTAGAACTGTGAGAAATAAACTTCTGTTGAATATAAGCCACCCAGTTTATGGTATTTTGTTATAGCAGCCCATATAGACTAAGACAACATGTAAAGCCTTCGAACAATGCCTACTACATATAAAGGTCTAATTAAATGTCAAATATTTCTGTTTATTAAGACTCAATTCTACTCATGGAACAATTTTCTGAGGTAGCCTTTGTAAGGAACCTGATTGATTTAGATTTCTTCTCCACATGGGTCCATGGAAAATTAACAATGGAGGCTTTGTGTGTGTGTGTTGGGGGGGGTATTATTTATGGCATTAACAACATTAGGAAATAGGGGCCAGTGAAATGTTTTTCCTGAGAAGGAAAGTGAAAATCGGATAACTTTAAAAAATATTAGAGGCACTGTTGTGGCCATTTGATTTATACAGTGAAACAGAGCCCTTGAGAACTGCCCCCAGAAGTGGATTTCTGGCTCTGCAGACATCCAACTTATGCAGTCCTGTAGGGCCTCACACTTGGTTTAGTGTTCTGCTATTCTACCTTGAAATTCTTAATAACTTTTGAACAAGTGGCTCTCCATTTTCACTTAGCACTGGGCCCTGAAAGTTATATAGTGAGTCTTGCCCATAGTATTCTGTCAAATGCCTAATCTGTATTTACTGACTTGTTTGAGGGAAGCTATATGGGTTGTGGAAAAATCTATAGTTAAGAGAAAAGAGAAGAGAGGTTCAGCATTTGCCTATTTGGCCAATCACTCACCATCCCTATCTCCAGCCACCTGCAGAGAACGACAGTGCTCATGAAAAAGTACAAATGCTCTTGAATATCCTCTCTCTTAATGGGAAGATGAATTTAGTCTTGATGAAAAAGCTGTGGGAGTTCTTATTAGGAGTTGCCTATTAAGGAAGACTACATTCTGAATACAAATCTCAGATTTTACAAGAAAAGTGTAGAGGACATATCTACACTCATTTGATTGATATGCTTATTTTGTGAAAGATTGCTGACAATGTGAAAAGTTCAGTGAGCAACTGTGAATATTTCCTTCATAATAAGTTCTAGATAATAATTGGAACTGACTCCATATCAAATCTTGCTTTGTTTTAAAAGCAATATTTCACCACATTATTTTGATATTATAAAAACATAATTAAAATCTACATGTTCACAAACATAAAGTGTAAAGGATACTGACATATTGAAATAAGGAGGAGCTTAAAATCTAAAGAGTGACTTCATGTTGTCTCGAAAGAAACTGTGAAGTTTGCCCATGTTTTACAGACTAAGTATATTATTGGTTGACTTTTTGCTAATAAAATCCCTAGAAAGCCTAAATATGAAATTCATTAAGTCAAATTCATTTTAATATTGAATATGTTTTACTCACCTTTTTTTACTGAAGTACATTTTCCATCTTAAACATTTATGCTGGTTAAGAATTAAAGAACAAATTATGAATTGATCAATTTCTTTAAATAATGGATAATGTTTTGTTACAAGGGTAGAAAAACCAATGTTGGATCCAATTTATTGTCACATAACACATGTATACCCATATTACCTGTATAACAGAGATTTCTATGATTGTCGAGGATAGCTACTTACTCTTTTATGGATGGAATCCAGCGGTCCCCAAACTTTTTGGAACCAGGGACAGGTTTCATGGAAGATAGACCAGGGAAGCCAGGGAGGCAGGGCTAATGGAGAGTGGCTGTAAATACAGATGAAGCTTTGCTCGCTTGCTCACTGCTTACCTCCTGCTTTGCAACCCCTAATTCCTAAACTGAGCTTCATGGAAGACAATTTCATTTTTCCATGGAGGTTGGGGAGTGGGGGTGGGAATTGAGGGGAGGGGACGGTGGCAAAGCTCTATGGCCTGGGAGATAAAGACCGCAGGGATAGGCATTGTGTGTGTGTGTGTGTATTTGTTTTCCGTGAGATTTATGTGGCATGGTACATTTATAAAGCATGTTGAATGAAATTTTTGTGTGAAAATGTTTTAAGTTTCTTAAACAGCAAAAATCACATAGAATGAAATGAGTTTTTTCACATAGTGGATAGAAATAAGGATGAAATTTTATATGTTTACTGTTGCTTTAGTGATACCGTATCTAGTCTCAGCTAAAGCTAAGAGACAAAAATATTGCTCACCAAAACTGACAAATATAGTGACCCAGGTACCTATGAAAATACTAGAAGAGTGTTGGAAAATGAGAAATATGCTGAAAGATTGAGTTTTAGCAAAACCCCCAGTCAATGTATTTTATTGGTTCAGTGGAGTTAGAGATCATTTGCATTATCTAAAGCACATTTTTTCTAATTTCTAGATATGTTTAAACAAATCCTTATGTTATTTTCTCCAGTTTATTTGAATGAAAATCCTAAACCTTAGGAAAAGTTAGTGCAAGAAAAACTAAAAATTACAATTTTAGATAAATAACGAGAATTGTAACGATACTTATAAAAGACTGTGGCAATGGTACATACAATCTGGAAGAGATCATTTAGAAAATAGTTAACTCATTTGTTGCAAAATAACCTGCCCCCACATCACTTGTATCCTACTCAAAAATGTTTAGTCTTAACTCTAAGTTTAGCTGTCCTTTCCAAGCTCTTAGGTTGTACTGAACTAGAGAAATGATTTATAAAGAAATGATTTGAGAGTACTAGATTAGTACATGGTGATGTGATTTCAAGGTATAGCTCTTGATAGAATTTTGAAAGTCTAAAATAACTAGCTCTGCTATATTATGCATTCTTATTATTGGATTCACCCTAGTTACTAGTACTTCAAAGATTAGTAAACATCTGTTTCATTTTCTTTTGCTAGACCTCTGGGTACATGGTTCATATCATGGCTGTCCTCCCTCTAGTCTTGGGAACCTTATTTACTTTCTTGCTTGTCATCTCTCCACCTCTGTTTTTGTTCTGTTCCTCAAGCAGCCTGGTAAATGGGTCTGCTACTTGCCTTTCCTTGCTGTGCTGCCTTTAACTACTTCCAAACGAGCCAAGCATCAACTATAGCCGACAGCCATGATATGAAGGCGCACAGTCGAGCATCGACTTTAGTTCATAGCCAAAAGCTTTTACTTTTACAGCTTTTATCTCTGCAGTTGCAGTGTGTACGTTCAGCTAATAAGTTACTATGAATCTGTGACCTTTTAACAAGTCCTTAGTAGGAGTTATTATAGTTATTTACCTAAAGCTGCCTGTAAAGTAAAACAAGCTTTCAGTGCTATAATTTTCATGCCATCAGTATTAGTTATTTTTTTAATTATTTATTTATTTATTGCAGCATTTTATGGGAGTACAAATGTTTAGGTTACATATATTGCCCTTGTCCCACCCGAGTCAGAGTTTCAAGTGTTTGCTAAATATTTTTCTAGCAAAGCATGTCTAAAATTCAAATGTCTTATTTCTGATATTAAATTTTACATTATATATATGATTATTTGCAATTATTCCTCCTAAATAACATTGTTTCAGACCAATCTTAATATAGAAACATATTTTCTATGTTGACCATATGGATCTCAGAGAAAAATATTTTCTGTGGACAAAAAATTTAAAACTATCAGGAAATATCAGTCAAAATTTGTGAATCTTGGAGCAAAGCAAAAATGTACAGTTCTGTGTGTGTATGTATGTGTGATTGCAAAAGTGAAGAAAAGGGTCCCAAACCCAACTAAGAAAACATAAAATGTAAAACCCAAAGTGAGCACAAAAGTAATACATCATAATTTATGTAAAGAAACATGCATGACCAGAAATTCAATCTATCACACATATTAAAAGTAAAGTTTCCTCCAGAATGCATAAAACATCTGAATGCATCCAACCTCAAAGAGGTTACTTTCTTAAACTACAAAGACAGAAAAGAAAATACTTAAAATTGTATGTTATATGGATTCAATATGAAATTGAATTTCTTCAGTAACTGACCCACGTACTGTCAAATCCAGATCAGCAAACAATACATTGTGCACTTCAAAGGAAGAGACCATTCAACTAATGAATAAAATGTCTAATTTGAGCCAAAATATGAGAAGATGACTATTTTCTTTTTGCTAGTCTGCCTTAATTCTGGTGATGGTCAGTTTCTTTGCCATCACTTAAAGGCTCAGAATCATTAGAGACTATTAATGAAAATATTTTTGCAAACCTCCCCACTTAAAACTATATTCTATTGTTTTTTATCATATAACAAAATGCAAAATGTAAAATAATATAGCTTCATAATTTTTATTGTAAAATTTTGAACTTAGAATCTTGATGAGAGCATCTTTTTCATCTGTTAGACTAAATTTTTTGTATTTTTCAAAAAAAATGCATTAAATTTTCCTCAACTGCTTTTAACTCATAAACCAAGATCATGAGTTTATTGAATCTTGTCTGAAAAATGATTAAATATATCATCAATGAAATATGGAACAGCCATAAGTGTCCTACTTTCTTGTCTTATACTAAAGTTAAGAGGGTAATGATTGCTGAATTTTTTCCCTGGAAGAAACACAGTTATTTTTGGTTGTTTTGCCATTACATGCAGAAGATGTTTGGTTTTGGAAATAAATATTTAAAAAAATAAACATAGAATAATTTAATGTTTTTGTCATAACTAGTGTATTCTTGTCTCCAATTTTATACATTCTTAGCTTCTCTTGTTCTGAAACACTTTCTTCAAGGTCCATTGCAAAGTTATTTTTGCTTTACATAGACAAGTATACCAGAAAGCCAAGGGGAAGATTATGGCACTCTAGTCCTGAATACATAATCTTTTTGAAATATGAATGAGAAATTAATAAGAGATATATCTTGAGTAACGCAGTCAGAAAACAAGGGACAAACAGAAGGGAGATAGTTTTGTGGCTGCAATGGGGTCTATTTGTGTTTTTATCAAATAATTAGACACTTGGCGTTTATTAATAATGGTTTTACTGTTGAAATGCAACTTGAGTTCAAAGCAAATAGTGTGTGTACATGAGGATCATTTGTTAGAACAAGTGAAATTTGTTTTTAAATCTGCTTAGCCTTGATGACTCATAAACAAAATTATGTGGAAGGGAAAAAATAATTGATATACTTAGAACTAACATCCACTCTATGATAGGTGATTAATCCTGTTTAAGAAGAAAAAATTGTAGAATCTCAGAACTGAAGTTCACCTCCAGGCATAGCTATGCTTATCTACTTGGAGCAGATTTATAAAAATCCTGTATTTAAACATATCTGGGATTGATATCTCATACTATTTGCTAGAAACATAACTCTCTGCTTAGTCAACTCTCTAATCAATAACATCTCTTTAGGTCTAAGGTTCTCCAATTTCATTACACATGAAAGTCTCTTGAGAAGCCTGTTACTAATGCAGGTTGCCAAGACCCAATCCAAAAATTCTGCTTCATTTAATGGTTTTGTAGGATGCAGTAAGGAATATTATAACAAATTCTCCAAGTGATTTTGTTTTGTGCACTGTGTTTTTGGGAACACTGCATAAGGTTAACCCAGACCCCTTCAAAACCCTTTATAATGCCTCTGACATCTCACTGAGCTGTATATCTAAATGTTATTTACTACTAGTATACATACATGCATGTTAGAAAAACTAGGGAAACTAGTAAATTAGAGACCTCAGATTAACAGAACTGGTGACTTATCTTCAGGATAGACTTACTCTCTACTCTTATTCTGTTGTTATAATTTTCCACTTTCTTCATTTCTGTGATCAATTGCATGCCTGTGCTCTCTTGCCGATGTGAATACTAAATCTCATACAAACATATCAAGACAGTCCCTTCTTTCTTGTGCTTTAGGTCTTTCTTGCTTTTTTTGATTCCTCCTGTAAGGTCAGGTTTATATTTGTTACCCAAGTATTGGCACACCAGTTTCCATCAATTCTCAGTTGCCCAGTGGTGACCACTTGATCCTGAAACTCCACACATTACCATAAACCAATACTGCTAACGTGCCTCTCAAACACTGTGAAGTAACCCCAGCTGCTAGCATTACAAAGTCCCAGCTTTCCACATATATAACAATGTATCTGTACAGTAACTCCACTGTCATTTATTTTATATTATTTTTAAAATTAATGTAATAAGTTTGGTCAGGTACCTTCCTCAATATTATACAATTTGAGTTGAGAATTGTATTTATTAAGTAAACTTTTGGGTCATGAATAAGAAAGAGAAAGCAAAAGTTCTCCAATCTATTCTTCATCCAAAAGAGTCATGCCTAGTCAAGGTACGCTTGCTACACAGAGTATGCATTTAACAGAAGGGAATATTCCTCCATACCATTGCTCTCTTTTCAAAGAGAAGACAGAAAAATAGTCTTGTCTGTCAGAAGATTAATATAATTCCTGGGCAATGAGCACTTAGCTGTTTCCAGGTGTTACTCAGACAAACCATCTTCCCAGGATTTGGAAACTTGATATGTGTGGGTAGTGACAACTCTTCCTGTGGAGAGAAGAAAGCCATCACGGCCATTGGAAATGAAGAGTGCAGCCTGACCTACTTAGAAAAGGGAGAAGACCTGGTTTCTAGCCAGCTCTCACTTCTGGTATACCAGAATGATTAACCAGGGACATTTAACACAGTTCAAAAAGCATGAGTTTTCATATGTCTATCCAGAGATTCTTCCAACTGCTGCAGTTCCAACCACAACCTCCACTTTACATACGAGAAGAAAAGGGACAAGAAATTTACTAAGTTACAGTATTGATAGAATGGCTTTCTCTTGACAGTTAATACGTAAATACAAATTAAATAAATTAAATATAGGCACATTTTTTTCAACTATGCTTTCAATGCAAACAAAACCTTTACAATGTGCTGAATAAAATTAACTCGCTCATAATCCATTTGGTAATAGACAAATAGTTCAATAAAGAAAGGATTAAGAGGTACATATCTGATCTCTAGACTGAGTTCACACATTATTAAGTGAACTTCAGGATACTCAACTTTAATTTTATTTAATTTGTTTTATTAAGCTTTATTTTTTAATAAAGTGAACACATTGAATTTTATGGTCTCAAGTTTACTTACAGCATTGAAATTTTATGCCCCTTTATTTATTTTTAAATAAACCCATCCCCAAATTAGATAGATGCCAGTCAGTAATTGGTACTTTTCATCATATCTTTAGGTGCTGTGAAGTTTCTTTCTAACAGAGTTGTCTCCCACTTCCTTAAGATGGGGCTGTTTCTGGTACTTGTCTGTACACTATGTAATTGCTCTACCCTATTGGGCATTCTGGTGTTCAATTACAATTCCTTCTAAATTGGTTTGTTTTGCTAGCAGCTGTTTACTCATTTTAAAACACTTTGAGTATTTCTTTTTCTTACACTGTCTCTGTATTGAGATGAATGCCAGCTGACTGTTGTCCTCTTATTACTATGCACATGATTGAGCTAGTTAATATCACCCATTTGCCTATTCTTCTTGAGGCTAAGCAATCTCAGCACATTGAGATGTTATGGGGCACTTTATTTTACTAATTTATCTATTTAAACTTACCCATTTCCTTAGGAAAAAGTGTGGAAAAGTAATATTCTAATGAAGGGTTTTCAATATGTATTGTTTTAGTGAGAGTTCATCCAGGATAAAATAAACTACTCTAAGCATATTAAACAGTGAAGATTGCACAAAGATAATTGATTTTATAGATGATGTCACAGTTAAGACAAAGGGAGATATACTATTGCTGGAGCCCTGAAGACAGGGCCAGGAGGCAAAAGGTGGAATCACAAAGATCATCTTGGCAATCTGCTAGGCACCCAGCAAAGAGGCAGCAATGACAAGAATCTGCTAGAAACAAAAAAAAAGAGGAATTAACCAGCATATATGATCCTCTCAGGCTCTAATATCTCCTGGCATCTCCCATTGTACAAAACCAGGCAGAAATGAGTTGGCATGGACTTCAGCAAAACAAAGTATAAGAGGATCATCCACCCTCTGATGTTGAGTAGAACAGATAACAGGGTAAAGAAAGTGTCTGAGGGCAAAATGTTCACACTTGGCTTGCAGGGTAAGTATATTGCCACACTGCCATAAATATTAGTGGATAATGCTGATAGCAATTATTATTATACAAAAATGTATTTGATAGAACTAAGTATAGGATTTCAAAAGGTATATTTTATCTTACATTGATGTTCATCAATTTGATACAGTATTATTATTTAAGGCTACAGAGTTAGCCAATAAAAACATTCAAATAATATAGTTTTGAAGTATTCAAAAGAAAAATATCTTCATGTAATGGTAGCACAATGCATAGATTTGTTAAACGAGTAGCTGATAGCAGAGGTAAACAAAGAAATACAAATTATATCAGAAAATGTGGCTCTAATCCTGATTCCTATGGCAGGTTGAGCTAACAAAGATTTTTATTCAAGAAAAATAGCATAGAATTTATGGTTAACAAAATATATAGTGCTACATAATGAAAATGCATAGTTGAGTTTGAAGAAGAGAAATCCCATCATGGCAACAATCAAGAGAGGGTCACATAGAGCTTTGGGGCACAGGGTTAGAACAGCCCCAATCCTTCACCATTCTCCTTACATATTTTAAGATTCTTATGTTATTATTATGTGATTATTAATTATTATGCTATTAATCATGATACACTTTAAAATAATTTTGTCTATTTCTGAAAACATCAATTTTTTAATTATGTTTGGAAATGTGTTTAGATATATAAATTAAAGAGAATTGACATCTGTACACTGTCACTCCTCTCAAAGAACAGAGATGGAAGTTCATGGCATTTAAGGAAGTAAAAGTTCATAAGGAAAAAATATCAGAGAGTAGAGAGCTGCACAGAGAGCAAGCTCCAGAGATCTGCAAAGTGTTCCCCTTAAGTAGAAACAGTCCAAGGCCAGATTATTTGACTGCACAGGCCATCATAACAAAACAACAGACATCTATCTACTTACAGTTCTAGTGATTAGAAGTCCAAGATCAAGATTTGGTTTCCCCTGAGGGCTCTTGGCTTTCAGATAATCACCTTCTTGCTGTGTCCTCAAATTGTCTTTTCTCTGTGCATGTCCATCTTTGGTGTCTCTTCCTCTTCTTATAAGGATACCAGTCATATTGGAATAGGGCCCTGAAATTTTGACCTTATTTAACCTTAATAAACTCTTTAAAAGTCCTATCTCTAAAAACAGTCATTTTGGCCATTAGGAATACAACTAACACATTTGAGGAGGACACCATTCAGTTAATGATAGCCAAGGAAAACAGCACCCAGATAATTGAGCTGAGAAAGAACAATCACTGGTAATCACATAGGATCAGGAACAGAGCAACTTTCTACCAGGCAGAGTGGAAAATCTAATTTTTAGAGTATCAAGTAGAAGGTATTGCCTCAATAATGGGACAAAATTTCCCTAGACAAAGAGTAAAAGTGACTTTATTATTATCAAATTGGCTTTAAATAGCATAATTACATCCCAGAGCAAAGATAGAGAATATTTATAGAAATAAAACATATCCAGCAACCAAAAAGTTAAAATTAAAATTATTTTTCACTCAACCAAAAACTACTAGGCATACAAAGGAACAGAAAATTACAAAGGGAAAAAAATCAATGAAGAAACAAACATATGATACAAATGTTTATATCACAAATGATACAATTATTTTGAAAGGGAAATAAAACAGTTATTGCAATATTGCATATATCAAAAAGGGAAAAGAATATGTTAAGTGGGAACGTGGAAATTATAGTAAAAGATCCATCACATTTCTAGAGATGAAAAATAAATGTCTTAGATGAAAAACAGACTGGACGGAGTGATAGCTGGCTGAATGGTTGGCCCTGAAAAGATATGTCCATGTCCTAATCCCTGGAGCCTGTCAATGTTACTTTTTTTGAAAAGGCGTTTTTCTAGATGTAATTTAGTTAAGGATCTTGAAATGATGAGATTATCCTGGATTATCTTAGTGGTCGCTAAAATGAGATGCAGAGGAGAAGTGGAGATGTGAAGAAGGAACAGAGAGTGCCATATGATATTAATACAGTGCCCATGGCCACCAGAAACCAAAAGAGGCAAGGACTGATTCTCCCCTAAACCTCCAGAGGAAGTGTGGCTATAATTGCATCTTGATTTTGTACTCCTGGCCTCCAGAACTGTGACATAATAATTTTTTAAAGGCACTCAGTTTGTGGTAATTTATTACATCAACCTCAGGAAATTCATACAAATGGTAAGAGTGAATGAGATATTGGAGGAAAAAAATATTAAGGAGAGCAATAGAAATGATCAAAAATAAAACAAATACAAAATTAAAACAGACTAAACAAAAAAAGAAATACACATCAGTGAATTGGGAGAAAAAAACATCCCTCAAAAGTAACATAACATAAGGATTCCCTTATGGGCAGGGAAATGACAGAAAAACATATGAAGAAATAATTATCAAAATATTTCCTAATTTGATGAAAACTATAAATCCATAAATACAAATGTTTCAATGCACCTCACCTATAAGGGGAAAAAAGAGGTTAATACACTAACTCACAATATAACCAATTTCCTTAAAATGAAAAATACATAAAACATCGTAAAAACAGAGAAAATATAAACACTGCATACAGAGAAACAAATATAAGAAGGATATCTCACTGAAAACAGTTCACTGCAGAACAGGTTACCTTAACTTCAGTTATGATGTCTATTAGGAGAGAATGTAAGAAATGGGCAGATGAGTTTTGATTAAATTTTATTTTTAAAAAATCTGATTATAATGTGGTATTATGTTTATATTTGTTCAGTTTAACTGATAGGCCTTTCATATTAAATTTTTTGTTCTTTTTTTCTGTTTATAATAAAATATAATTTAAATTTTAAAATTACATTTATTTTCTTTCTAGAGACTACACCTTGATCTGAGGAAGGAATGAGGCATTTTATGTGTTAATCAGAAATCTTTCCATATTACTTATGCCTATGTGCTTATATTAAATTGATAACATATAATAACTCTGAAATTAAATATATGTATATAAGACTAAAATTACATTATCACTAATTCCCAGAATTACTTTTGTAATTGAACTGCATTTACTCTGATACTAAAACCCCAAAAATATAGAAAAAAAAGAAGAAAAAGAAAACTACAGATCAACATCTCTAACTATATAGATGAAAAAATTCTCAACAAAATATTAGAAAATTTATCACTAAAAAATAGTTTAAAAATACAATATGTAGAAGAAATACATTATGTGTGTATCTAATTTTGTTATACTGAATATTTTAAAAAATGATGTGTAGTCCAGGGTCACAATTTATAAAGTTAATAATTTTACTGCTACATTAGGGACATTCTAATGATATTCCATTCCCTATATCCACCACAAATGTGTGTAATGAGTAATAATATCACTTGTTGGGTCACTGCCTTGATTTTTGATAAGGTGCCAGTAGTTTTAACAATCATTGCTTTGGCTCCATCAGTGTACATGTCAGGAGAATTGAAAAGGCAATTAATGTCTTAGAAATATTATGAAAATAGTTTGTTTTCATAGATTGTTTTTTTATTTCAGCACATTACGGGGGTACAAATATTTAGGTTACATATATTGCCTTTGCCCCACCCGAGTCAGAGCTTTGAGCATGTCCATTCCCCAGACAGTGTGCACAGCACCCATTAGGTGTGTATATTACCCTCAAGAAGTTAATATTTCCTTTATAGGAAAACACTTATCTGAAGCTCAATAATTTGATCAGATTGAATTTAGTTTTTTGTTTATTACATACATTCTGATAGAAATATCTGTTTTTTTAAAAAAAATAGCATCTTTAATATGCCCCATTCAAATAATTTTTTTTTTT
>VBSM01000605.1:24360671-24377272 GCA_008086735.1 Cheirogaleus medius | reverse complement strand
GCGGTTCCAGCTTAGAGTCCCCGCCTTAGTGCACAGCTCTGTAGGGCTGGCCCCCTCGTTACCAGAGGCAGTTATCTAACTGTCTCCCCTATCAACTCAGTTCAGTTTCCTCCCGTCTTAGAGCCGTCCTAGCGTGGAGCTCCGGGGAGTCTCAACTAATGGTGGCACTCTCCAGCACCCTCTTTTCCTGCCGCGATTTGCCACCCGTTTCGGGCAGGACCCTGGCTGGGTGGGTGTGGAGGTCAATGGGGAAGCAAGGAGTTCTCCTGTGGGTCTGATCCCACTTCACCCCCTGGCCCGGCGGGCCGGCGCCCTCCCACGCGCCCTATTGTTCGCTCTGCAGTCTCCAGAGAACGCGATCTTATCTCCCGATCACCTTGTTTTTTCCTTTTTTGAGAGTCCCGCGCTGAACCTCTGCGGATTCTCGATGTTGTCCTTGTAGCAGGGAGATCCACTCACGTGTAGGAGACCACGATCTATGTCTCCTTCTCTGGGAGCAGGAATCCCGGGGGTTACCTTTACTCTGCCATTTTTCTGGATCTCCAAATAATTTTTTATATTTAATATATTTATCTGTCTAGGAAACTTTATATATATAAATACATACATGAAGTACATGGAAAAATCTTCAAAATATGTTAATGCATCTTATATCTGAGTGTGAAAAATTGTATGTTTTTTCCTATTGCTAGCATTAAAATGAGTATTTTTCCTGCTGCATGCTTTAAGAAAGAAACAGTTTTCATTTTTATAAAAATAATATCATTGAACAATAAAGTGGAAAAGGCCTTTGTAGAAAACAACAGCAATAGGTCATAATATATAACAGTTACTTTGGGTCAGAAGTGTTCTGGGAACTTGCTAGCCCAGCATGATTGTTTCAGTTCCCCAATGTACTGAAGAGTATCACAGCTCAATTCAAAGCCAGCTGTGTCAAGCCCTTCAGACTTGTTTCTCATTTAACAACTAAAGTTATCTAAATTGGTCTATTCCCACATGATGCAATCGACGGTCAGAAAGTGTTTTGAAGCTCTTTCTTTTCCTTTTTAATAGATGCATTCATCAAACATTTATTACATCTACTATTTACTAGGCACTTTGCTAGGCACTAGGGATGAAGAAATCAAATAAGACTTTGTCCCTAGCTGCAAAGAGCTCATAACCTAATTTACAGATCTGAATGTGACTTCTAAGACTTTTAAGTCTATGGCTCCTTTCAGTATAGAAAGGGGTTGACAACTTTCTATCACCTAACACAAATCGATATTAATAGTAACACTGGTTTTGGAAAACACGAAGTAATCTTGAGGTCTGGTGATCTATAATTAGCTACCATGTATTGTACATTTTCTATGTGCCAGGCATTATGCTAAGTACTTTACAAAAATAAAAAAATCATATTACATTTGCAAATAACTTCTGTGATACAGTTTAAACTCCCAGTTTTACACTGGTGAACACTGAGGATTAAAGAGGGAAAGTAATTTTCCCAAGGTCTCTCATACATGCCCGGCAGACTCAGATCAAGTGACTTATGCCATAGTCCATCCTCTTCCCCGTTCCATTACCCTGCTTTGCTGCTTAGCTAGCTACTCAGAGGTAAATCCACTTATGATGATGAGAGTTAAGCCATCTCTAAAATATTCCCAGAAATAGTGCAGATTTTTTTTAATCCCCAAACCAATACATACCAGGAATGGGACAAGGAACAGCCCTCAAAAGGTTTATTATTTTAATTGATGCCAGGTGAGTATCGGGGGTACCAAGAGCCTTATCTGAAATGTATGAAGTATAGCTCACATCATAATACATGCCGCATGATAATTTTCCTTTCTGATCAGATTTCCAATCATCCCCATGGTAGTTACACTTATGAGAAACTGAGAAACAACAATGTTCTCAGACACATTATTTTTGGAAATGATGTGAAACTAAACATAACATTGAACCTAGGAAAATCATAGTTTAGTTCTGAGTTAGACCTGTTTTTCTTCAATTGGATCAGGAAACATAATATACAATTAACACAAAGTCTATTGTTTATTTGTTTATTTTTGGTTTGTATCTTTTTTTTCCCTGTTACCATTGCTTTTTGTTCAGAGAACATTGCAGAAATTATACTTGACATGAATAAAATTTATTCCCAGATCTTGCAAATTGTGGTTTGATTAACTTTATGACTAACTCAAGCTGGTTTTCATTCTTCTTTGGTTATAGCTACTGTCTTTACCTTGGTATTCACCAAATAAGCTTTGATTTATTTTTCTGCCTCTTTATTTATGAGGTTCTGCCATTTTTCCAAAATATTTGTTCTACAAACTCTTTAATGGCCAGCTCAAGATTAACTTGCCCTTTGATGTCTTCTCTGACTTATCATGACTGAGACTGAGTTTCACTATACTTTAGGCCTGTTACCACATTCTCCAAATCTTTATATTTGCTTTGAAGTCTGAAGTTGTTTCATATGTGTTTACTTGATCTACCTTAATACACGAATTATTTTTGATATCCAATGTCTTGTAGTGCTTTATCCAGTCAAGGAAAATTCAGTAGATTCTTAGAAAGTTCTTTTTGTATTTTTAAAAACAAAACAAAAATCATATCCACTTTTACAACGAAAAATGTTAATTGAATTGTCCCAAATCACATAATGTTAAGGTTGTGAATCTGGCTCTATACATCAAATCTTTCAATGCCAAGCTTAGTGTCCTTGTAATTTACCTTCATGTTTTCTATTTCTCAAGGCATATTATCATGATATTTTAGTTTGCCTGTTACTCACCTTATAAAATATTGACAGAACCAACATTTAAACTTAGTCTTGTCTTAGCTCTTGAATATGTATGTTATAGATATTATGCATTTAAAACCATACATTGTAGATATTGTGCATTTGAATCAGTAAAAAGGACAGTGATGAAGTAAATGTTGCATAAACTTTCATCTTGGATTGTAGACTACTACATTTCAGGCCATCCACTCCCAAAGTCTACAAAATAATACCTTTCAAATGTCAAACCTATTGTCAGTGTTTTCAGCATTCAATTAAAACTGCTCACAGTAGTTGATACCCGGAAGCTCAGCTTTTATAGTAAGCTACTTCTAATGGTGAGAATAAGATGTGAGAAAACTGTTATCCTGCAAAACTGCCCCTGGATAAATATGATCAAAAAGAATTGACAATATTTGATCTTAGAACAATGCAAATCATTACCAAAACAAAGTGTACTGAATTTACAAGTACATTTATAGATCCTTACCTATAGATTTTTATGTGCATTTATAAACACAGTATGTGAGATATATAGATCCAGAAATTATATAAAAGAAAGATTACCTGAACAATTTTTAAAAGAAATGTCA
Source organism: Cheirogaleus medius (assembly GCA_008086735.1). Lineage (NCBI taxonomy): Eukaryota > Metazoa > Chordata > Mammalia > Primates > Cheirogaleidae > Cheirogaleus > Cheirogaleus medius. Next base: position 24,373,909 of record VBSM01000605.1, on the reverse strand, counting down.
AATGCTGGGAACCTGCAATTTTAACTTTTATGGAAGCCAGTTGTTCTGTAGGAGTAGGGTGATGAGCCCTTACTTTGTTAAGGTCAAGAGTATTACATTAGAAAGATGTCAGCACTCAGAGGCAGGAAAAGGGTTTTGCTATTCAGTAACTGACATGTACAAGGCTTCCAGCTCTGTCTGGAGGAACCTAAGTGAATTAAACATAGCTCTCACTTTCAAGAAGCTTGCCCTAATAGATGAATTAATGAGAAGTGTACATATAGAATAATCTATATGTTAGAAAATATAGATTCAGTATTATGAATGTTCAGCTGAAAAAGAGATTTACCTCAGTATTAAGTGGGAAATCTTTGTGAACAAGAAGATAGTTATTTGAAGGGTTTAATTACAAATGTATCTTAACTTATGCCTAGAAAAAAGGGAATTCTGGATAAAGAGAATCAAATTAGCAGACAAATAGATACAAAAAGTGATGAAACATATTTGGCTGGAAATATGTACATTAATTTAGCTGGTATCAAGTTTACATAAAAAGGAGACTTACAAATCAGGTAGGGGTAATTGTTTGGGACAGCGCAAAAGAGCAGATCATAATGAATGCAAAACTAAAGAATTGGATCTTATTGTAGAAAATAAGGAGCCTTTGATGGTTTTGAACAGAATCAGAATTACTCTTAAGAAAGTTTTGTGTGACATTAACATATTTATTTGTTAAATGAGATAGAAACTGAAAGTAAGGAACTTAGCTGTAAGCCACTGAAACCTCAATAATCAAGATTGGAGATGAAATATCCCAGAAACAAGGCAGAATTTTGGCCTCAGAAATGTTTTGGAAGGAGCCTTGATAAGGCATGGTAACAAATGGAATAGTCACAACAATCCTTTTTTTTTCAAGTTTGATTCATCTAAACTCTGATGGAACCTGATATAAGACAACTTGAGGTTAAAAAATAAATACAAACATAAAACCAAAAAGCCAATATTTATTTTTTCATAGGCCAGATATTTTGTTAAATATTGTGCATGCATTATCTTACCTAATATTCTAAAACTTTTATAAAATGAGTACTATACATATTTTGAAGTGAGGAAACAAAAACTGAAAAAGAGTAAATATTTTGCCTACATATTAGAGAGACCATGTATCAGATCTAAGATTTAATTTTCAATTATTTAGTCACAGAAGGATGAAATAATTTTCACTTTGACTCTTGCAAGTTATTCATCCATTATCATTTCTTTCCATCTATCTTGCTAATGAGAGTGTCCAATCTTTGGCTACTCATCTGCAATGCCAGTTTTGATGCCCTTTGTCCTATGATTAATACTGTATATCCTTATACCTTCCAAGTATTTGAAGAAGGAACAATTCTCAGAACAAAACTGTACTTGGTCTTCTTTATAAAATTTTAAATCTTCCTATATTTCTCAAAAAACCTCATTTTTGACACATTCTCATGTTGAAATATTTTAATAAAGATTTGAGGTAGATGTCTTCAGAGATTTTTCTTCTTCCATGTGTCTGATACCATAAGAATACCTCTCAGAGGAAAAAAATTGAGAAGAGACAGTGAGCTTGGTGAAGGGCAGGAAGGGAACTGATATGGGATAAGGAAGGCGAGGAAGCACACTTCGGAATCTGACTGACTTGTAAAGTTTTTAGCCACGGAGTCTAAACTTCACTTTTCAATATTAAAATAAATGTTAGTAACTCCAGGTTTGTATTTGAAATGATTCATAAATGAGACCATAAATCCTATCAGATTGTGATACAGATAATAGTAGGTTTCAAAAGGCAACAGAATATTATGGTTGGGCATGTGGGATGACCATGGTCAGAATTCATCATTCTATTCAGAGGAAGAAACTTGTGACACAAAGGACATATAGCCAAATTCCTACAAATATTTTATATTTGATCCAATGTTCCTAATGTTGTGCATGTATGACTGTTTTTAATATCTCTTTATTTTGTCCACATTTGTGTAGGTCAAAATAGCCACTGACATTTGAACCATATTATTTAAATTTTGCTTTTCATGTCATGTTTGCAAATATCATACGTCCTGCTATCTTTCTCTTTTGTTAGCACTATTAACTTTGAATATTACAACAATTGATTTCTTATGGTTTCACACATAGTTAATAATAAGTGAAGAGCCAAATTGGTAGGAAGATTTCAAAGACTTTTCAAAGAAATATGTTAAAATTTTTCTGTGAGGATATTATGAAATTTTATTTTAGCATTAATGATTAGACTTCAAGTGGTTAATTAAATGTGTAAGCTGGACATCTTCCATAGACATTTGTACTTGTAAACATTTGGTCAGTATAGCTTCTATCATGAAGATAAATTTCATTCCTAAGGAGCATTCTAATCTTATACAAATGAAGATAGTGCTATGATATAAATATCAGAATATTAATTCATGTTGATGACTGTTAATTGAAAGTGTAGTTGGTATTATTTAAATATGTTCATTATTAAATTAGGTAAATTATAAATTTACTTGAAAACTGTTATTAGTATTACTTATATTTCAGGGCTTTTTTATTCTGTAGTTACTTTCAATTTGCTCACTGAAAACTTTAGCAGCAGGGCAGAGCCAAAAGAAAATTCTACTTAAGTGTTTTTCTCCAACAACTATACTCAAAATTTATCTAATTGGTAGAATGACTTTAAGTAAATTGAGAGACAAATCACAACCGTATTGGGAAGAGTAAATAGGGTAATGTCATTATGTCTTGTTAAATTAAAACCCTACATTCAAAATGTATATTCCTTACATAGTGAGAATTTTTCATTAAAATTTCGTCCAGATACTCCTTGAAAATTGTTTTGATAATAAATGCATTTATTGAAATTTGTTTATCATTTACAATGGATAAAGGTAATGGTCTATATTATTATTTACAACATATTATATATATTTTAAATAACATTTAATTAATATAAACAGACTAACAATTTTTACATGTCTTAGTGAGAACAAAGAAAATATCTGATGATTCAAATTTAAATTGTAATCATTTATTTATTCATTCTCATACTAATTAAGCATGTTTATTATGAATTTCTAGGTATATGCTATTAAAACAAAAGTAACAGAGTAACTATCCACAGGTAGCTGTCAATGTAGAGGGATAAAATAATTATCTTATAACTAAACCAAAGCTTAGTACTCAGTTGTGACAACTGTTATCTCACATGGTATAAATCAAAGATTGTCAGTCTAGATTATCAAATAAGATTTAGCTATGGCCTATATAGTTTAAAAATACAGGCACAAAATGTTGAAAGTATAAATGATGAAAGATGTATACCAACTAAATACTAATGCAAAGAAAGCTTATGCATCTAGTAGGCAAAATAGATCATGGAGGTACAGTTATTAATGGAGATATTGTTTCTGCATAATAAGAGGACATTTTACCACAAAATATAATAATTCCATAATTCTAAGATTTCAAAAATATATGTTCAGATATATACAGTAAAATTACAGAACAAAATGGATAATTTTTTAAAATCATCTATACATAATTATACTTTAGAACTTCATAGATAAAGGTGAGAAAATGATCAATAAGGACAGAGGATTTGAAAACCTCGATTAACATCACTAACCTAATGAATATATTAAATCCTGTATTCAGCAAATGAGGATATTTTTGCACTGAATGCTAAGTAAATATAATGAGATATTTTATTAGGTATTTTGAACAAAAGAAATGTATGTTATCAACTACCTATACTATTCCTCACTTTCCTTTAATGGTTTCAGGAGTTTCTCACATAGAAAGCATCCATTCTTTTTATTAGATATGGCTGATGACTGATAGGATTCCAAAGAACAAATATAGTGTTTGCAAAATGTCTTGAATACCAATGTAAACTATATCATGCACTGATAGAAAGTTATAATATAAACAAATTCAACATGTAATTGTAAAAATAATAACGAATGTTTACTGACCTATATATAAAACTAAAATCAATCCTAAATACCTTTGTACCTGGTGAATGATTTACCTTTATATATCTTAGTAGCTATAGATAATAGAATATATATATATATATATCTCAAACCAGAAGCAGTACAATTAATCAAAGTATGTACCTAAACTATCAATACAGTTTTGCCATCTTAATGGTAGCGTGTTTATGCCAGCAGCAAAGAAGTCTGGAGATCGAGTGGCAATGAAACAGCAAAAAGTGTTTTCCACAGCTTGTTGAGAATTGAAAATTTTTCCTTGCAAGAAGTGATCCAAAGTCTGGAAGAAGTGGTAGTCAGTGGGCGCAAGGTCTGGTGAATACGGTGGATGACAGAGAGTTTCCAAGTCCGGCTTCTATCGTTTGAGCTGTTATTTGTGCAACATATGGTCAAGCTTTGTTTTGCAAGGGGATTGACCTATCTCTATTGATCAGACTTGACTGTTTAGTCTCCACCATCCTCATAATTTCATCCAGTTGCTTTCGGTAGGCATGCACTGTAATTGATTGACCCATTTTCTTGAAGCTGTAGTGGATAATATTAATACTAGCGCTGGACCACCAAACATACACCATTAGCTTTTTTTTTTTTTATGAATATTGGGTTTTTGACTGTGTTTTGGCACTTCATTTTTATCCAACCATTGTGTCCAATGCTTGTGACTATCAAAAAGAATCCATTTACCATCACACATAACAATATGGTGTAGAAATTGTTTACCTTTATTTTGTGGCAGCAAAGAAATGCATGGTTCCAGATGATTTCTCTTCTGAAGCTCATTTAATTCATGCAGAATCCATCTATCTAGCTTATTCACGTTGCTGATTTGTTTCAAATGGTCCAGTATTGTTGGAATAGTAATGTCAAACTTTGCTGCCAATTGAGATGGATTTGCTTCCACTACAGCTTTTAGCTCATCATTATCCACCTTGGTCTCAGATTGCCCATGTGGCTTATTTTCAAGATTAAAATCACCAAAAGAGAACTTCTCAAATCATCAACATTCTGTGCATTCATTAGCCACATCCTTCCCAAACATTTCATTGGTATTTCGAGCTGCCTGCACTGCATTGTTTCCATTACAGAACTCATTGGAAAATAACAGAATTTTTTGACTTATATATGGTTTCACAAAAAATGTTCTAAACAAATTCTGAAAGACAATCACAAGCTAAAACATGCATTTGAAAGAATGAAGATATACCTTCACAATAACAATAAAACAAGAAGTATCCTAGTGAAATGTCAAAGATACCAACTATCTAACTTAGTATTTAAGGAAATCAGACATTTCATACTTAATAATTTATAATTTATTTTCTTCTGAATTAAATTCTCAGCTCTTTGACTTATTAATTCGGCAATGTAAACATTATGAATCATTTTTCATTATTTCTCAGATTGATGGACTGACTCTATATCACAAATATTGTAATTATTGAAGAGGCTCATCCCTTCCATACAGGTAAAAAGTATTTCCTTATTGACTACAGTGTATTGGAGAATGGATCCTGAATCCTGTGATGGGGGTGGAATTATGGCAAGGAACAAAATGTTAACAAGTACTGCTTTTTACATTCAAATGGAGAAAATATAGGATTGTAAATAAGTTTTTAATATTTTAAATTGTGCTAATGGGTATGGTAAAAAATAAAAATATTCTAAGGTGGGATAGAAGTGTTGGGAATTTGCATTTAAAAGTGTGCCAAAAGAAAAACTATAATGAGGGGTACCTGAAGGAATTGAGATTCCATGCTTCTGAGGAAATTTAGTAGCATGCTTGGTATGTCTGAGTAGCAAAGAACATACCAGGGCAACTGGAGGAAAATGAGCAGAGAGGAGTAATAAGTCAATATCAGAGAGAACAGTTAGGGTAAAAAGGGACTTTGTGCTTCACTCAGCTTAAGTTGATATGCAATGAACAATGTTTTATGAATATCATTATACCCACTGTGAAGGTAGTTAAATGTAAGGGGATAAATGAGAATGAGGAAATATCAATACTCTCTTTTTTTTAGTCTTTATAAGTAATAATGTTGACTTAGAAAAAATGTAAGAATATGATTTAAAGCTGTCAAGTCTTAGTAAGTTTTAATGATAGTGCCCACAGGATTTGCTCATGGACAGATATGGTGTGCAAAAACAAGAAGCAGAGAACCTTTGGTCTGAGCACATAAAAAAAAGGAGTTTCAAATTTTCAAAAATGGAAGACCAGAAAAGAAGCAGATAATAAAAATCAACACAGTACACTTCTGCTTTTGAACAGGATAAGGTAACAAGGATGAAAATTCCGCTGTACCTACCACCACATGAAACAACTGAAAATACAACATATAAAAGAAATAAAAACCACAGTTTTCAAACACTGGAAGACATGGAAAGGACACTGATCCTGGAGAGAGAGGAAACAAAGAGATGAGCTCTCTGGTTGGTGAGCTTACTGCCTTGATGGATTTTCCAAAACTTGGCAAAGGGAGAGAGAACTCAGTCAACCCCCTGAGATGAAAAGGCATGGCTCAAAATTCAGGGAGAATGAAGTAGATAGAATCTGGACAACAGGGTAGCAGAGAGAGAATAAAAACACAAAGAGAAAACTATGGTTATTTACAAATGTTCTTCCTCAACTATTCAGCAGAGTACTGATCAGTGCATGCATGTAAAAAAGAAAAATGTCAAAGCTTAGGAAAACATAACCCAAAAGAATAGCAGGGATTAGTATCTGGAATTGACATAAGGCTTGAAATAATACCTGGTTCCACCAACCAAGTAGAAAACCTTACATCTCAGGGAGCAGAAATAGAATACTGAGAGGAGTCTGGAGTTAGTATGTGGAATGATTATGCTAAGAGTAAATGATGCCGTGGTCCCACCTAAAAAATCTGAAAGGTATGGACTGAAAGGATCAAAATATTTCCAAAGTTTGAAATAATTTAACTGCATCTCCAAAGCTCGAGAACACACACACACACACACACACACACAGGTATATACATACATATAAAAATGTATAACTTCAATATGTAAAATTAACTATGTCTGCTATCCAATAAACTATTACCACCAAAGCAATAAACAAAGCAGAAAAATATGACACATAATGAGGAGAAAAATCAACCAATAAAAACTTCTCCCAAATTGATAAAGATACTATATTGCATGTGGAGATTTCATTATAATTATTACAAATTTTATCTATAAACTTGAAAAGCTAGATAAAAGATTGAAAATGTTAAACAGAGATATATGGGGTATAAAATATACAAATGAAATGTCTGGAAATGAAAATTTTAAATTATGAAATTGAAATTACAATGGAAGGAATTAAAGGCAGAATGGATTTTTCAGAAAAAAGAATAATGTACTTCAAGATGGAAATAGAAACCACACAAAAGGATACAAAAAGAAGAAAACAAATTCAACAATATAGTAAAAGGAATATGAATGAAGATTGGAGAAATCACAGAAAGCATTAAAAATATGTATTTGTTATGAACAAAGAAGAAAAAAAAAAGGGAAGAGCAAAAAGCACATTTTAAGAAATAATTGCCAAAAATACTCTACTACCAAAATCAGACAAAGACATTACAAGAAAACTATATACTATTTTTACTCATTAATTTAGATACAAAATTTTTAACAAAATTTTAACAAATAAAATGTAACATTATGTAAAATGTATATGCATCATGATCAAGTACAGTTAATGCAAAGTTGCCTTATTATTTGAAAATCAATGTAATTCAATATGGTTATAAGCTAAGAAGGAATTAATATGATTATTTCAATACATTCAAAATAATTATTTGTCAAAATCTAACATCAATTCCTGATAGAACACTTTCCTCAAAGTATGAATATCCTTAACTTGATAAAAGAAATCTATAAAAAACATATCTACTATAATACTTACCATTTAAATTATGAATGCTTTCCCCCTAACATCTAGAGTAAGGTAACTATTTCCGATCACATCATGCTTCATCAACATTGTATTTTACGTTCTAACCATTTCAGTAAGGTAAAAAAAAAGTGTTAAAAGGCATCTATATTGTGTACAACATGATGTTTTAAAGTATATATACATTGTGAAATGGTTAAATCTAACAAATTAGCATATGCATTACATCATATAGCTATCATTTTTGAGGTGAGAACACATAAAGTCCACCTCCTTAGCACTTTTCAAAAGTACAATAGATCATCATTAACTATAGTCATTTTGCTGTGCATTAGACCAATCTTTTAAATTGAAATTATTCCAACTGGCACAATGGTACCTCATTGTGGTTTTAATTTGTATTTCTCTAATTGTTGATGATGTTAAATATCTTTTCAGGTGCGAATTTATCACATACAGACATACATCCACACACTGACACAGACACACACACACACTTTAGTGAAATCTGTTTCTACAGGAATGAAAACAGGCAAGAACTAATTCTTACTTTGGTGAAAATTAATTTTCTTGCTTATTTTCCTTCCTTATGTAAATTATATTTTTGAAAGTTTTAGTCTACTAAAATTATACATCAAGTTGTTTATTACTTGTATAGAGATATGAAACAAGATGGCAGTGGAAAATAAAATGAAACATAATTGATAGAGAAAAGATTGAGATGGAATACATAAAAGAAGTAATGATCCTTGCACATCACCAGAGAGCTCCCTTTTCTAAAGTTATTTACATTAATAGCAAAATCACAGAGGATTTGACCTGGAAAGGAACTTATAAATCATCTGGTTTGAACTCATTTTTAGAGAAAAGAGACCCCAGAGTCAAAGAAGAAGTTAGCCAATTGGCGATAATGTTGGAACTTCTACATTCACTTGTTTTCCTCTGGAATTTTAAACAAAATGATTCTCTTGTATATTTCCTTGTATTTTTTAAAACATGTTAGCTTTTGTTAAAATTGTTGCATGGTTTTTCTTCCAATGTTCAGAACACTGACAGGTTACTTGGTTTAAGACATTTAAATTTTTTTCTTTGTATTTCACATTTTTATTCTTCATTCCCTTTCCTTTTTAAGCTTCAATGGAATTGCCTAAAGTAAACTTGCAAAACCAGAGGCAAGAAGCAAGTACAATCACATGAATAAATGATTTGAGGAGCAATTTTCTCTTGTAAATTACAGGATTGACAAATAGAGTAAAACTAAGATAGTTTTAGATATTTTTAAGGTCCTTGGTTCAAAGCTTCTACAGATGAAACATTTGGAAAATTATTTTTTCCATAAATATTGGCCATGCAAATCTGACTTCTTTATTCACACTTCATGCTTCTTTTTATGAAAGACTCAGTAACCCATAACAAATTTCAATCTTGAACAATAAGATCTTTTTTAAGTCATGCTTTCTTTGTAATGTATAAAGTGTCTTTTTTGCTTTATTAGTTGGCATTGCAATTTTTGTTTTAAAAAATACAGCTTATAACAGAATACTTAGTTTGCTTTATATTTTTGGCAATATTTATTCTTTAAAAATATAGTTCAGACAAAATATTAAATGTTTAGAAAAATACTTCACTGTCCCTGAGCTTCATTTACTTCCTTAAACAAATATGTTTGAAATTCATGAAAAGACTATAAATTTTATGATATAGAGCTCTATTAAGTAAGGATATTTTTAATAATAATGAGTAAGGCCTCAGAAAATATTGGTTAAAAATATGGACTCTGGAATTAGGTTTTATCTTGTTAACCTCATGTACAGCTTACAAATGAGGAAATGGTTGACCTTGTAAAGCTGTTTTCCAGATTGATGCTATTATCTATGCAATATGGTAAGTCTCAAGCCTACAACATAGGACATATCATGGAAAGACAGTAGTAGTTTTGTAATATTAGTATTATCTTAATTTTTCAGAGACAAGTTAAATTACTCTTACTAGTTTTTCTTTTAAATTATTTTAACCATTGTTTTGGAAAATTTTAAGCAAATAAGAATAAACATAATTGCATATAATATAGTGCCAGTTTCAAAATTTATTCATTAACCAGGTTCAATAATTATCAATATTCTTCCATCCTGCCACACCTATATCACTGCCCCAGTCCTCTGTACATAATAGCAGTTATTGTTTTACAGATTTTTAAACATTTTAAATTTCATACTTTGAAGTGTATAATTCTTAGCTGTATGATTTTTAAAAATGAGTATAGCAATTTGACCTTCATGCCTATGATAATAAACTATTTTCAATTATTCATATCTTTTTTTCTGTACTTCGCCAATTACTTTTGCTCACATTACGTTCTACAGAGACAACTGAGTTTTTATTTATCATATAGTAAGTTTTTCCAGTTACACAATTTCATATAAATTTAGTCCTACTGTAATGTTCTTGTTTCTGTATGTATCTTCCAGTCCATATAATATATGTGAGTTTCATCAATCAGGTTACATGTATCTATAGCCCTCTTTTTACTGCTAAGTAATATTTATCTGTATGACTGCATAACAATTGGTTTATTTAACCTTCACTTGATAGATTTTCTTGTTACTTTCAGTCTTACCTATTATGAATAAAGATGCTAAGAATATTCTCATATGGATCTTTTTGTAAACAACTTTGTGTGTGTTTGTGTGTGTGTGTGTGTGTGTGTGTGGAGAGAGAGAGACAGTGCAGATATTTTAAGTAAGGAATTCGCTCATGCAATTAGAGAATTTGAAAAATCCCAAGATCTGCAGTTGGCAAACTAGACACCCAAGAAAGCTGATAGGGTAAGTTCCAGTCCAATGTCAGAAGACAGATGTTCCAGCAAAACAGGCATAAGAAGTTCCATTTTACTCAATGCTTTTGTTCTAATTAGGTCTTCAGTTGATTGGACGAGGCTCACTCACATTAAGGAGGGTAATCTGCTTTACTCAGTCCTCCGATGCAACTGTTAATTTCATTCTAGCAAACACATTCAGTGAAATTAGACCAAATATCTGGGCATCCTGTGGCCCAGTTAAGCTGACACATAAAATTAACCATAATAGATTTTTATATAACATAAATATGCTTTTAAATCATATTTACTTGATGTTTAATATTTTTGAGCACTTTTTCATGTGTTTAGTGGCCATACATATATCATCTTTTCTAAGATTTCAATGCAATTCTATTGTCCATATTTTTAAACTGGGCTGTCATCTTTTTAGTCTTGAGTTGTAGAAGTTGTTTACATATTCTTAATATAAGTCCTATGTCAGACACATGGCCTAAATTATCTACCTGTGTCTGGTTTTTTCATTCATTTTCTTAATGTGAATTTTGATGATAAATATTTTAATGATAAATAGACTTAATTTTTGACTTTCATGTATTTGTTTTTATGTTTGTCAAAGAAATATTTTCCTATTCCCAGTGTGCAAAGATCTCCCTCATGTTTTTCATAAAAGCCATATATTTTACCATTTATATTTTAGACTATGATCCATTTCAAATTAATTTGCATGTATAGTGTGAGTTAGGGATTAATATTACATTTTTCCCCATATGGATAAATCAGTTATTTCAACATTTGCTAAAAAGGTTTTTATTAAGAAAAAATTAAGAAGAAAACAGGTATTTAATATGTGTCCATGTGTTTACTGTCTCATGAACTTCATCCTATTTTCATTCTATGTTAACTATTTTTAGCAATTCTTGTAATGCCTTTCTGATTGCAATACATTCACTAAGTTAGTTTGTCTTAAAATGTCTCCATTTCACATGTATTTTCAAAGGATAGGTTAACTGGACCCAGAAAATTGGAATGGAAAAAAGTTATTTATGCATTTTAAATATACCTTTTCATTGTATCGCCACTTCCTATGCAAATTAGACATGGTGTGTATTGTCTTTTCCCTGCATATAGCATGTGGTTCCACAGTCATTACATACTTTCACATGTTTTCAAAATTTTTATTATTTATCTTTAGATTTTAGCAATTTGACTTTATACATAGTGGTAGTATTTTTTTTGTGTCTGACTTGCTGGAAATTTATTAAACTTATTGGATGTATAAGTTGCTATTTTCCACTACATTTAAGAAGTATTTGGCCATTGGATCTTCAAATATATTTCTGCCTCATTCTCTTACTTCTCTGCTTTGGAAATTCAAGTGCCATGTAAGTTCTGAGACTCTTGAGTCTCCAGCTACTTTTTTCAATCTTTCATTTTTTTTTTCCTCTTCAAAATGGATAGTTTTTATTGTTCTAGCTTCAAGAATACTGACCCCTGGTTTAGCCATCTACAGTTCGGCGCTAATCCATCCAGGGGGATATATACTTCAGTAGTAGCACATTTAGGTATAATTTTGTTGTTGTTGTTATTTAATTTATAGTTTCAATTTCCTTACTGAAAGTTTACATCTAGTCATTCATTGCTTTTTTTTTATCCTTTCCCGTGCCTGGGACATATGTATAATCTATCTTTATAAGCATTCATCTTTTAATTACAACATTGGGGTTTTCTTAGTGTCACTTTATATTGACTGGCTTTTTCTTGAAAATGAGTCACACTTCCCTGTCTTGTCTTCTTTCTAGTTTTTGCTGTGGAGGCTCATTATGATTAATATCCTGTAGGTACTCAGGATTCTATCATATTCCATTAAAAGCAGAGAGTTTTCTTGACTGGATGTTTACTACAGATTCTTGTCCCCCAGTAGTACGCAAAATCTGGCATATAAACTCAGATTTTTCAGCTTGCAGCTCCTAATTTTTCACTAGGCCTCTGGAGCTTTTTATGCAAAGACATTGTTCAGTTTGCAGGCAAGACATTGGTTGGATAGTATATACAAATGTAGGGCATGCTATCTCTGTAGCTCTCTTCATTCCATAATTCCCCATTAAATTTCTGTATGCATTTTTAGCCCCAAACCTGTCTATGTTAATACTTTAAACCAAATAGAATAAGAATATCATGGTAAATTGTCAATGTTTTTGAGAGTTTCCCATTTCTCATCTGTGACTACTTGTATTGCTGCTAGACCCATTTTAATTCTGAATTTTACTTACGTGATCTCATGCACTAATTGTGTATTTTGTGTTAGTAAACTTGAAATAAACCTTTTTAATATCTCCTTCCATTCAACCCCCACTCCCTTTTTCTTTATTCATCTCTTAACCAAAGATTGTTTTCCCAAATATTGCCATAGCAGGGATTCCAAACAGAAATGGGTTATATAGTTCTATCTTTGGTTACCATACTAATTCTGAACATAAACTGCCGGAGCCAGCCGGCGACGTGCGGCACCTAGAGTTTGGGGGTGAGG
>VBSM01000605.1:24334136-24344960 GCA_008086735.1 Cheirogaleus medius | reverse complement strand
GAAAGTAAAAAAAAAACAAAACATGAGATATTTGGGAGTTAACTGATACAAATTTGTGGTTGATCGGAAGTGGAAGAATAAGGAATATGATGAAGTAAAATTGAGTTTACAGTTCTTAGTTTAAACATATATTTGTATATCATTTTTTGAGAGAAAGAACCCTGGAATATAAACAACTATTGTGCAAAATATTAGTCAATTTCACATATAACATGTCTGAAACATGGAGTAGGTGGGTCAAAAGATATTTGAGTGGGATATATATTATGAACCACATATCCAATAAGTTACCAAGTAGGTTTATTGAGTAAATCCATAGAAGTGGTGGTTTTTTTTTCTTATGAAATGTATGTAAAGTTAGAAATATAGAGAGGAAAGTGTAATCAAAGAAATTAAGTTTGAAAGTGAGCAGGGTGGCTTGTATCTGGAGTCCCAGCAGGGTCCTGAAGCTGTGGTGTGCTGTGATCACACCTGTGATTTGCTACTGCATTCTAGCTTGAATGACAGAGCAAGACCTTGTCTCAAGAAAGGAAAGAAGAAGAAAGGGAAGGAAGGAAGGAGGGAAAGAAGGAAGGAAAAATTTGAAGTTGATGGAAGTGATAATAATAGATAGAGAATTGTGTGTCCTAAGAGCACACAGCTCAAAGGAGATGTAGAGTTTATAAAATGGTGAGAAGTCAAACAAACATTGCTTTTTAACCATAAGCCAGAGCATAAAATGAAGCATGGAAAAGTTAAAAAGTGGCCAAAGGGCAAACTAAAAATTGTAAAAATGTATTAATTTATCCATAGAACATTTGCACAAAAGGAACTAATTCTTAACATTTCATAAAATCATATATTTTCCAGTTGAAATTATGAAGGCAATAAGTCATCTCAGAATCAAATCCATAATTTCATTTATTGTTTATAATGTTTGGATAGTTGGTAGTTGGTTTCCAGAGCAAAACTATTACTTAATATCTGATTAGCTACACACTGTGACTGTAAAAATGCATAATTAAATGCTATTTATCACTATATTGTTCACACCAATATTTAGTCACCAAAAATTTTTTACAAAATTATATCAATTTACCTAATATGATAGAAAATTCTTACAAAGTGGGTAAATATTGATATGCCAAAAACTACGTTTCACTGATAGGAATGCCTATATATAAAAAAAAGAAATAAAAGTCTTTACAGATTATCACAGTCCCCATGAGGTCTCTGACAAATATATTTATAATTTATAAATTTATAATTTATATTTATAATTCACACTTGATTTTATTTTTCATATATAGGTCATAATATAGAAGCTTCCAGTATAATTTGCAGATGTCTATATACAGAATGAAATATTTGAATTTGAATCAAATTTTTTAAATTGAATCTCATCTCTAAACTAAAAATAATGCCATGCATATATTTGTAGGATTTTTCTAAAAATAAAATGAAACTATTATAGTGTTCTTTAAACTAGAATGTTAAGCACATAGACAAATATGTACAAATGCACACACATGCACGTACTCACAAAGATATTTATATAAATTAGTAATTTTTATTTAACTTTAAGAAGGAAATATATGTCACATGTTATTTCATTTCATTAAACTTTTTGTTGTGTAATAATGAAAAACACAAAGTAGAACATTTTAGCAAAAAAGCCCTCATAAAGTACTTATTTTAATATGAAAATAATTTAATTTAATTGTGTACTTTGTAATTATAATGTAGGGTATTAACTGATGGTGAGTGAGCAAAAGTAGAAATTTCAATATGCCAGTTCTTATTACTGAATAATACCAATATAAGTTTTTTTTTGGTGTGTCTAAGTGAGGTCAACAAAAAATTATAATTCACATCTTCATGCAAAAATATACTATTATCTATTTAGTATTTAATATCTGTAATGATTATTGAACTGTTACTAAATGTGAACTAAATTTACTTATAAAGCATTTCAAAAGCTATAGCCCACTATTTTTCTAAAGATGATATAAAAGGGAACAAAATTTAACTGGTATTGCTTGCTTGCTGAATTGCATTTAGCTCTAATTAATTCCCAGTGGTATAGTCCATATATCTGGGAAACCAGACTATTTAATGCTTTGAGAATATCAAATATAGTTCAATAATTTTCAGTATTAAAAGTAATAAATGTTATTTCCAAACTATGCTTTTTATGCATTGCAATCGCATTATTCATAATTTATGCACTGGGATACACTGTAATTAAATAGCAATGATTTCTTAATGATAATTCATAAATATTACATATAGTTGAGCATAATATGGAAATATTCCTTATTAACATGATATTTTTAAGACACAATCTCACATCAGTGTTACCTAGGGTACAAGATATGAAAGATTTTAATAAAATTTTCACAGAAAAGAGGATTAAATAGATAAACAATACATACTATAACCCTCTTGATGATTTATAATGTTTATTTCCTATTATTAAAAACTATAATAAATAATCTGAGCCAAAAATGCACTTAATATAGTTGAGATGATAGTGCATAAATCAATTTAGTACAGAATTATTTTGTCACAATATGACTGTGGTTAATTTACAAAATATTATTTTGTAGTCTTATGGGACTGCACTTTCTGATATGCTCATTTAAAGCCAATTTTTTTAATTTAGCACATATTTATTAAGTACTATATGTTAGGTAGTGTTCTAAGCACTTCATAAATATTAACTGGTTAAGCCTATTAACAAAGTTGTAGAGATAAAAATAGATATAATTTTTATCTCTATTCTATCAGTGAGAAAACTGAGGCACAGACAGATAATGTTAATTGCCAGGATCACACAATGACATAGTTCAAAAATTTAGGATATGAATCCAGAGTTTATGGTCCCAGAATCTGGGCTCACTATATTGCACTGGATATCATTTTATTTTTATCTCTAATAATTTATTGTATTTCATTTTAATTCATTTATCTTATCAATTCATTTATCTACTATCAAACTGTAGATAGTAGAATTGGTTGTGCAAATTAGATTGAGTCTATCTATTCATATTAATGTCTCTGGTAGGAAACCACTGCAATTTGCACAATAGTGATACATTACACAATGCAAAGTATTCCCAAATAAAGTGTGAGCTGAAATTTTAAGAACCCCTGATGACAATAGAAGCAGTAGCAGATCCCAGTGAAACTTAAAATATGTAACAGGAAAGGTTGGAACTCTAGCCATGACTAGTTTGATTGGACTTATTTGTCATCCTGCAGAGAACACTCCTAGGAAATGTTTAGAGTGGGAATTGAGTATAAACATAGAGATTCTGTATTAGAGTAAGAAAACTGGCCAATAAAGCTTGAGTGATATCGGTAGGTATCAGCACACAATTTTATTCACACTCAAGGTAATTCCCGGAAATTCCTGGAAATTCTAGTATCACACTCTTCTTTGTCCTGATCAAATTGAAACATATACAAAGTAATCACCCATTCTTAGATGTTGGAGACATTAATTATACTCTAAGATAGAAAGATATTATATGAGTTCAAATGAAAAATTTATTGGATAGGTTTTTAAAATCAGAATGTTATTCTTATTTAATATTTAAATTGAATATGCCCAGATTAGCTCGTGATGAGGTTATACTGCTAACAACTGAAAGAGTTGGGACAAGAATGGAGGAATTTTCTCTACCTATATTATTGTTGTTATTAAATAAATAGGTCAGTAGTCACTGAAAAAATTAAAATCACCAAACTTGGAGTCAGGAGATGAGTTTTTATGTTAGATCCGTCAATCACTAGTGATTTGATGTTTGATGTTATATAACTCTTCTATCATCAAGTTCCTTTCCTTAAGAGAATAAAACTACATTATTTCTAAAGTTCGGACAAGTTTAATATTTTGGGGGGTAAAATATTAAAAGATGTATTTGTAATAACATGTTCTTTCTTCACACAGTCGGATACCAAAGCAGGTTAAGAGAGTTTCTTTGCTGATTTGTGTTGAAGCAAAATATATTTACACTTGCCACATAGAGAGGTTTATAGCCAAGAGCCATAAATGCTAATATGGAAATAAACACAGGTAATAGGAGATGAAATGAACTAAAGCAGATTTTATGAATAACTAAGAATTTCTTTTTTCTTGAGTAATTACCAGACACTCAGACATGAGGGATACCTGATCTTTATTCAGATGAAGAAAGAAGAATACCACAACATGAGGTAAAAAAGGCCTGCAGGTGAGATAAATGGGATGTTTGGAAATTATAATTAAAGTTTGGCTGTGCCACTGAATTTAAGAATAAGAAGTGGCACTGATGAGGCAGCATTTGCTGGCAGGATAAGATAATTATAGAAATTTTCTGAGAAATGGTATTAAAGTAGGATGCTCCATTTAAGGTATAACAATTTATATCTATGTAAAGATGAAAAATAGTTACAACACTTGTTCTTTATTTCTAGTATTCTTTCCAAGTTATGCGAGGTTTAAAAATGTAAGCTCTGTCAACATAAAATATTGCTCTCATTCTCTGTCATTCTTCCTTTTAACATTTTGTCTCGGGATTTCTCATGGACACATCTTTGCTGTGTTTGAATGTTGGTGTTACAGAACTAGATGTGATATACCCTGTTCCATTTGGTTAATGCTAAATTGCATGGACTGCATCTGATGTAGTATAAGAAAAACTTCAAAATAATTAAATTTAGCAGCATTTATTTGAGCAAAAGCAATCCATGGGTAAGGCAGCACTCAGAACTAGAAGAAGTTCTGAGAACTCTACCCTGCAGTGTGAGCAATAAACTTTTATAGGCCAGACACCAAAGCAAAGTAGAGAAATCATTTGATTGGCTACATTTAGATGTCTGCCTTATTTGGGCATAGTGCAATGAGTTGGCTGGCTGTGATTGATTGAAACCCAATGACTTGTGATTTGTTAAAACTCACCTGTTTGCTATACCTCTAAGTCAGATTGCAGTTCGTTACTTAGGCTCTCAAAGTATGAAGACAGTCACAATCTAATGGCTTCCTGATTATTTAATTTAAGAGGTACACCAAGAAGAGCTCTCTATGGCACACCAAGGAATTCAATCTCAGTAGGCATTTCTGAAAGAGAGGGTTCTCATGGAAATGATCTCACATGCCTTGTTTAGTCTAGAGAATTTATTAATGTTTCTTCATTATCACAATGGAAACATTTTACAACTCTTCAAGTTATAAATATTCTCTGAAGCCCTTCTTTCACATTTATTTGTTGAATGGAAAATGATGCTTTGACTCCCACCACATTTGTTTTATTGCACTTTTTAAAATGTTCACTTTAAGTAAAACTTCAGAAGGCATGGGTACAATTTAATTTGTCAATTGTTTTTACACCATTCCATCCAACTTTGCAACTAAAATATTTTAAAAATTAATTAAATATATTTTATAAATTATAAATAATTCAAAGAGAGAAGTAGTAGAAAAAATTACTGCTATATAAATCATTTATTCCATTATAAACAGAAATGAATATTACCATAACAACAATTGGGAGAATATATATATGTGTATATATATATATATATATTAGAATATATTTTGGGATAGACTGGACACAAGGGAGACATTTAAACACAGTTTATATGATTAATAATGATTAAAATTTAAAACATGATTTGGTAAATAAGTGCCATTTGCAGTTGACCCTTGAACAACACAAGTCAAACTGCATGGGCCCCCTTAAATGCAGAATTTTTTCTGCCTCTGCCACCACTGAAACAGCAAGGCCAACCCTTCCTCTTCCTCCTTCTCCTCAGACTACTCAATGTGAAGACAATGAATTAACTCCAGTAAGAATGGCTTTTATCAGAAATCCCCAAACAATAAATGTTGGCATGAATGCAGAGAGTTAGGAACACTTATACACTGCTGGTAGGACTTCAAACTAATACAACCTCTGTGGAAAGAAATATGGCGATATCTCAAAGAATGAAAAGTAGAATTACCATTTGATCCAGCAATTCCATTACTGGGCATCTATCCAAAGGAACAAAAGACATTCTATTAAAAAGACATCTGCACTTGAGAATTTACAGCAGCACAATCCAAAATTACAAAGATGTGGGAACACCCAAGTGCCCATTAATATGTGAGTGGATTAATAAAATGTGGTATGTGTATACCATGGAGTTCTACTAAGCCACGAAAAACAATGGATATTTAACACCTCTTGTATTATCCTGGATAGAGCTGGAGCCCATTCTACTAAGTGAATTATCACAAGAATGGGAAAAAAAAGCACCACATGTACTCACCATCAAATTGGTATTAACTGATCAGCACTTATGTGCATATATAGTAGTAACATTCATCAGGTGTGGGGCAGGTGGGAGTGGGGAGGAGGGGATGGGTATATTCACACCTAATGGGTGTGGTGTGCATTTTCTGGGGAATAGACATGCTGGAAGGTCTCAGTTGGGTTGGGCAATGGCAGTATATGTAACCTAAACATTTGTACCCCCATAATATGCTGAAATAATAAATAAATAAAAATTTTAAAAAGAAAATGAGGATGAAGACCCTTATAAATGATCCACTCCCACTTAATGAATAAGAAATACATTTTCTCTTCCTTAGGATTTTCTTAATAATGTTTTCTTTTTTTTAGCTTACTTTATTCTAAGAATACAATATATTATATATATAAAGTATAATATATGTATTAATTGACTATGTTATCAATATGGCTTCTGTCAACAGTAGGCTATTAGTTAAGATTTCAGGGAGTCAAAAGTTATATGCACATTTTCAACTGCATGGAATTGGCACTCCTAACCCCTGCATTGTTCAAGAGTCAATTGTATTAGAGTGTTATTAATAAATCACAATGGCTTTTGGCTATTTCAAAGAATAAATTTCAGCTTTGATGGAATAAAAATCTCCTCACACTAAATACATTAAAAAAATTCCTGGGAGCAATTACACAGTAGTTCTAAAAACTCTTTTCAAAAGCTGACCTCCTTATTTAGGTCAATATACCCTTTAAAGATTCTCTTTGAAGAAGGTTGTACTCTAGGAAACCGAACTTACCAACTTTTAATGTCAAACATTAATATCAATAATTAAAATGTTGAAATGCATTTCATATAAATGTTCTTTTAAAACTTGGTCAAGCATAAAGAATAAAAAGGGAAAGTTTTACTTTGAGATGTCAATTATAGATTTTAATAGAAATACTACATAGCTTATTAAAATATTCAAAATCTCATTCAAGCTGAAATTATTTTATAAAATGTCATTAAAATCACAGACCATCTTGGTAATCAATGTTCAATAGAAGAATGGATAAGCTTTAAGGAATCTTTCAATTTACTGCTCATCTTTACAATAAAGACTTTTAATTATTTTGTCACACCCCAATTTATTATTTAATACAGAAGAAAAAACTATCTGTATATTACAATTGGTTCTAATATCATTGGATATATATAAAGAGAGTGTTAAATATGAAAGGTAGCATTGTTAGAATATCAGCCTAGGCAAAGAATTTATGAAGAAGACCCCAGTGGCAATTACAGCAACAACAAAAGTCAAATGGAACTTGATTAAATCTAAAAGCTTCTGCACAGCCAAGGAAATAATCAAAAGAGCAAATAGACAACCAACAGAATGGGAGAAAATATTCACAAGCTATATATCCACTAAAAGGATGAATCTACAAGGAACTCAAGCAAATCAGCAAGAAAAAATCAAACAACTCCATCAAAAAGTGGGCAAAAGACAGAGTTTTTCAAAAGAAGATAGACAAATGGCCAACAGACCTATAAAAAAAGATTAACGTCATTAATCATCAGGGAAATGCAAATCAAAACTACAATGAGATATCACCTTACCTCTATTAGGTGGCTTTTATTATAAAGTCCAAAAATAACAGATGCTGACATGGATATAGACAGAAAAGAACACTTCTGCACTGTTGGTAGGACTGCAAATTACTACAAACTCTATGAAAAACAGCATGGAGAGAACTCAAAGAACTAAAAATTGACCTACCATTTGATCCAGCAATCCCACTACTGAGTACCTGAAGAGAAATAAGTCATTTTATCAAAATGACACCAGTACTCGAATGTTTATTGCAGCAAAACTTACAATTGCAAAGATGTGGAATCAACTCAAGTGCCCATCAATTTTTGAGTAGATTAGCAAAGTGTGGTATACGTATACCATGGACTTCTACTTAGCCATGAAGAAGCTTAAGAACTTAATGCTTTTGCAACAGTTTGGATGGAACTGGAGATCATCATCCCAAGTAAAGTACCTAAAGAATGGAAAAACAAGCACCACATGTATTCACTGTTAAATTGAAACTAACCAATGAGCACACATGTGCATATAAGGAAGTAAAACCCAGTGGAAATCAAGGAGATTGGGAGAGGGAGAGGGAAGGAGAGAAAGGGTGAAAACATACCTAATGGGAACAATGCACAGTATCTGGGTGACCAGTACACTTATAACCATGACTCAAGAATTATAAAATTTATCCACATAACCAAAAATATTTGTAGCCCCATAATACTTTGAAATTTAAAAAAGGGAGAAGTTTTAAAGCAGATGTTAATAAATAATCCCAAATTTTCCTTGCATTTCTGCAAAGTAGTTATCTCTATGTTTCTTTTCTTTAAAAAAGTCCCTAATTTTTTTTATTTCAAAATATTATGGCAGTACAAATGTTTAAGTTACATATGTTGCCTTCCCCCTTCATCCCCCCCAGAGTCAGAGTTTCAAGTGTGTCCATCCCCCAGATGGTACACATCGCATTCATTATGTATGTATATACCCATCCTTCCTTCCCCCTCCCATCTGCCAGATGCATGATAAATTTTATTCCTATATGTGCACTGAGGTATTGATCAGTGAAACCAATTTGCTGGTGAATACGTGTGGTGCTTATTTTTTCATTCTTGGGATATTTCACTTAGTAGAATGGGTTCCAGCTCTATCCAGGAAAATACCAGAGGTGCTATATCACCACCGTTTCTTATAGCTGAATAGTACTCCATTGTATGCATATACCACATTTTATTAATCCACTTGTATTGATGGGCACTTGGGTTGTTTCCACATCTTTGCAATTGTGAATTGTGCTGCTATAAACATTCAAGTACAGATGTCTTTTTTACAGAATGTCTTTTGTTCTTTTGGGTAGATGCCCAGTAATGGGATTGCTGGATCAAATGGTAGATCTACTTGTATCTCTTTAAGGTATCTCCATATTTCTTTCCATAGAGGTTACACTAGTTTACAGTCCCACCAGCAGTGTATGAGTATTCTTATCTCTCTGCATCCATGCCAACTTAATCTAGAAAATGGAAATAATGATGTTATTTCACAAATTATTGTGAATTTATCAGGAGCAAAGTATAGGTAAAAATTTATGAGCTGTAGAAGCGAGCTGTATGATTTCTCAGTGACAAGTGGTAATAAAATGGGCATAACACTATAGGATAATTTTGAAGATTAAATTAGATAACTTACTAAAGTAAATAACAAAGTATCTGACATACTGTAAACACTGAATAAAAGTAGATATTTGTCACAGTTAAAATAACATTTCTTTGAACTTATTTATAATATTATTTGTATAAAGAATAACATCATGTTAAAAAGATACCACATGCCATTTAATAATTCAAAGTGTCATTTGAAATTTTGGGATTTGGATTTATTATATATTTTCTCTGACAAATCTGAAAATAATATTAAACCATAAGTAATATATCATGGACTTCAATTTGTTTACAAAAATCTCAATCTTTCTCCCAGTACATCGGTCTTTGCTTTAAAAACTTTAGCATATATTGCTTCTTCTTCAAAAGTATCAAAATCAATCCCAGATCAACATTTAGCAGCTCTCTTGTGCCTCCTGTGTCTAAAATGGTTTTAAAGCATTGAAATTTGTATCTCACTTTGTTTTAGCTATAAGCTTGAGAACGTATTCTTTATTCAATAACTGGGGAGACAAATGATATCTAGGGAATAAGTTAGAGTGTTTTAGAGACAAAGTAGCTTTTCCTTCTAGAATGAATAACATGAATTTTCAAGTGAATGTAATATAAGTCCTGGGTCTCTGAAATATCTTGAACCAGTTGCATTTAAATTATTGAGACAATACTGAAAATACAGAAAAAGTGTACTTTGGTTAGTCTAGCTTATTCCCTTAAAGCTCAAAGTCTTGATCAGAGGAAGGTAGAGAAAGATAGACAAACATTATAGAACATTCCAATGGCAGGCCCTTTATGGGAACACCAAATTGAACAGCTATCCAGGTAAGAAAGCACATTCACTAGAACCAAAAATCAAGTGAGCAATCACAGTCCCTGGTTTTAGCATCATATCAAGGAAAGAGGCACTTAAGAAGGCGAAAAACAGCCTTGTATTGCCTACAACACACCTCCTCTATCCCCCAGCTGCACAGCACCGGCACTTGGTAGAAAGGGAAAGGGAAAGTGAAATGATTATTTGACTTTTCATTGGAACTAAGGGCCACCCTATCACAGAACACAATACAGGGCAGAAATCTTCTAGTGTCCATGGAGGGAGCATTTATACCAGCAATGACCAGAAAGAGGGGGACCCTCTGATCTAGCATATGAGTCTAAATTCAAGCTACCTCCTTCACCAGCTGCCTAAGATAACCTGGGTCCTGGAATAAAATTATTTGAATGAAATTATTTAAATTATTTGAATGAAATTTATGTTAAATATCACTGCATTGTCAAAAATGGCAGATTAGGGATGACCTCCTAGCTCTCTGCTCTCAGACTGGGAGGTGAAGAAGGCAACCTGAATCACTCGAGGGG
>VBSM01000605.1:24306095-24328726 GCA_008086735.1 Cheirogaleus medius | reverse complement strand
AAATGTAAAAAAAAAAAATCTTTTGTTGGATGGAGGGCAGGCGGGAGGGGGAAGAACTGTAGAGTTACATAATGTGTGCCTTGCATGCCACCTGGGGATTGGACTCGCTTGAAGCTCTGGCATGTGGGGGGGTGAGAGTTGGTAGGGGCAATGCATGTAACCCTAACAATATTTGTACCCCCATTATATGATGAAATAAAAAATTATGCATTTAGCTATTAGCAAAAAAATAAAAAATAAAAAATAAATAAATAAATATCACTGCATCAACAATACAAATGACTAGCCACATAACACTGTGTGAGTCAAATATGTGTATGCGTAAATGTATTTTTTCAAATTAGTCAGATATTTTGTATAAAAATTGGATCTTATATATCCTTTATTAATTGAATAAAATAAGCAAATAATTTGTCTTTTACTAAATTTTTATATTAAATATATTCATATGAAGTTCAAGGATATGAATACCTGATACTATATTATCAAAGTAAAATAAAATATAGGGACAAATTTCTAAATTTCAATATATTATGTCTGTGTTAAAACATGGAAATGAAAAAAAAAGAGAAAATATAATTTCCTTGGAAACAAGCATTGCAATATGGGGCATATGTATACACTGAGTAATCTTCTGTATGTCCAAAGAACAAACAAAAGGTTGGGAGTTTTATTAGTAGAAAAATACCGTGTATTGTTTTGAGATAAATTTTATAGCCCCTAGAGAAGCTTTTGGGGGCTGGCAATCTTTGATTGATGAGTGACAGTGGTAGGTAAAACTGGTCTTAAAGTAACTGTTTCAACAGCTAGTAGGTAAAACTGGTCTTGAGGTTACAGCAAGCCATTTCAACAGCGGGGCTTGTAGAAAATTTAATTGTTGGAGCAGGTGCTATGTGTCTTGAGTGCTTCTTCCCCCTAATACCTCAACTCTGATTTAGTTGGATATGACAATGACCCAATGCGTATAATCAACTTTCTACACACACACAAGGCCTTGTATATGGTTATTTTGTCTGTTTGTTTGTTGTACCAGTTTCACAGGAGACTGAGTCAGTTAAGCTCCTAACAGTGATGTGGAAAGTTTACCTCAACCTTACTCAAATGCCTCAGGGTTATTTTTTACAACAAATATGTACACAGGCAAGGGAATCAATAATTTTCAAATGTATACAATGTGTTGTGATATGAGCTAATATTTTCACAAAAATATGAAAGAAGGAATGGAGTTCATAGTATGATTTTTTTCTGTTTTTTATCACTTTATCATCATCAGGAAAGAGTCATGCTTATGAAAAGAAACTCTAGTAAATACTTTTTAATTTCTTTAGAAGAACAAAAATAATAAAAGGTAGATTTTATGTCTATTGCATGTAAAGAAATGTATGTATTAACATTACTCTCTCAAATAAGGTAGGTGACTCACTGCCAATTGTCTTCAAAAGGTATTTTATTAATATTAAATTACAATATTGATCAAGAAAAATGATAAAATATTCAATTTAGCCAACAAATCTGTCAAGTACTTTCTCCATACCAAAAAGTGAAATTAAATCCAAAACTATTTCTTCATTCACTTATTTCTTTTTTTTAAGACTCAGAGAAAGTGATTTATTTCCTTTTGTTCAACATTAATCCCTCCACTTCTGCTATTTTAGCTGCTTATATTTTCTTCAGGACTGGGATCCTCCTGGCCCCACCCTTTCTCACATAACTTCAGTCTCTCTCTACTAATTTGTTCCCCATAGTCTCACAGCACTTTGGATAGATGTTAAACTGTGAGCCCCAAGATCTAACCCTAAATCACTGTTTGCACTGCTACAGAACTGTGGAAAAATAAATTCAGCCTACATATGCTGCCATCATTTCACTATTCCACACAATATTGTCTCTCACTACATTTAAAAACATCTTTCCAAGATTGTGATGATTCATTATGAAATACAGTTCTCTCTTGCAAATTTATTTGATACAACTGAATATTACTTCCTCCATGATTATTTCTATTTGAGAAGTAATATGATAGAGTGATTAAAAGCACAGGCTCTAGCTCTGTGAAATTGATGAAGTGATTTAAAATTTCTGTGTCTTAGTTTTTTTATGTGATGCATAGATTAGGTTTGTTATTATGTGTGAAATAGTAAGACAATTAATAAATGCCCAACAAATATTAGGCATTGTACATTGGAAATAATAATCATTCACTTTCTTGACCATCACTTTTCTCACTTGTATGGATCTGAATGCTAATTTCACTTATATTCATGTAACAAAATGATTTGATGCATGTAAGGATCTCTAAATTCAACCTGGACAATATTTTACTTATATAGTTGCCTTTCAATTTGATTATAATACTTTGTTTCCTATATGTATGAGTAAATCCATCATAGACTAATTTACTCAGCCAGAAGTTCAGAACACATTCATTTTCCTTTCCTATTTCTTTCTACATTGCTTTTCCTTTTAATTTATATACATTCAGTGATGAGTTGTGCTGACTATAATTCTTAAATATTCCTCATATGCTCCATCTCATATGTATCATTATTTTACCACAAATAATCCTATTTCTAAAATACCTTTTCATCTTTCATCTTTTACCTATATTATTTTAATAGTTTCCAAATAGATACTTTTATTAAATGAAAGAGAAACCAGGTTAGGTTGCTAAAGTTACACTATAATAAACACTCAGTAGCATGGTGAACAAGATTTTTCATAAATCACTCATTTAGCTCCTTGCAATTTGGGCCTCAGTCATAATAATCATTATCAAATCCCTCAATCACACGATGCTATTTTATTCCTCAGTGTTTTTACTTACTCTGGCAGGAAAGTTCTCATCTTTCAAAAATTCTCCTATTAAAAGGTTTCATGGCTTTTCCATCCATCAGTGGAAATGAAAACTTATTATCTTAGTGTTTCATATACTCTTGAAATAAATTAAACATAATCTTTCAAACATTGTGTTGCATTATTAGTATGTGCATTTTTAAAAACTTAGTGAAAAGGACTTAGTGAAAAATGTAGTAAAAAGATTTGTTTGTCTCCATGATTTTGGTAACTGGCTATGCCTGGTTCATCTTCCTCCTCCTTATCAGATTCACATTCATAACATTATAATTAATAATATTTATTGAGTGCTTATGGATTTGAAATTCTGTCATTTGCAAAAACATACTATTTTTTCATATATTCCCAACAACATACTTTATCATGGACCATGTGTTTCTAATAGCTTTATTGGGATACAATATTGCATATTATTGGAATATAACACAATAAAATTCACTTGAAGTGTACAATTCAATGTTTTATTAGGCTATTCATAGAATTATATAATCCTTACCAAAACCTAATTTTAGAATATTTTCATCACTTCTAATGTACCCACTAGCAGTCACTTCCTATTTCTCCCCTCCCTAGCCACAGGCAACTGCAGCCACTAATCTACTTTTTTGTATATATTTGTTTTTCCTAGGCATTTCGTTCAAATGGAATCATACAATATGTCATCATCTGTTACAGTCATCTTGCATTTAGAATGATGTTTAAAAGCTCGTCCATGTTATAGTATGGGACAACACTTTATTTCTTTTTATTGCTGGGTAACATTCGATTGCATGGCTATAGTACATTTTATTTATCCATTCACTTATTTATGAACATTTTAATTATTTTAACTTTATGTGATTATAAATAATGCTGATATGAAAACTTGTGTACAAGATATTTTGTGAATATATATTTTCATTTCTTTTGTGTATATAACTAGAAATTGAATGACTGGTACATATTGTAAATATATGCTTAAAATTTTTGAGAACTGCTAAACAGTTTTCCAAATTTATTGTACCAATTTAAATTTTACTAGCAATGTGTAAGTGTTCCAATTTGTCCACATTATCACCGATATTTATTATATTATTTCTTTTGATTTTAACCATCCTAGTGCATGTGAAGTATTATAGCATTGCATTGTGGTTGTGATTTTTATTTCACTAATGACTAATGATAATGTACACCTTCTCAGATGTTTGCTGGCCCCTTGTATGTCTTCTTTCAATACATGTCAAGTCAAATTATCTGCCCGTTATTAATTAGTATTTTTATTACTGAGTTGTTAGAGTCCTTTATATGTTCTAGATCTAAGTCCCTTATATATGATTTGAAAATATTTTTCCCAACAATAGATTGCCTTTTCACTTTTTTGATGATATAATTTTTAAAAAATTTTAATTTGTCATGGCCTAATTTATATATATATATATATATATATATATATATATCTGTGTGTGTGTGTGTGTATGTGTGTATTTTATCCTTCTGGTGAAGTGTGGTAGCAGTGGGGCTTGCAACAGCATCCATATCCAATTCAAATGGTAAAATCTGTAGAGTACTCAGCATTAGTGGCAATTATGTCTTCACTAAAATAATACCTTGCATTATATTGATTATAATTCCATTACTCATCATCTGAGGTTTACTTTGTACAAGTCTACTGGTATTTTAGTTAAGTCAACATTGACATATGAAGTTATTTTCCGACGAATTTCATCTGAGTCTATTCCTTTTGCCTACATAAAATAAAAATGGCTGCTATGGTCACCAAGAGAATAAATAATTGGGCAACTAATAAGTTATCAGAGATAATCATTGTAAGGGATATTGGGAAATGAAAGGGTTTCTATGGTAGTGAATTATTTTCACTAGCCACAAACTATCTTTTGATAATAACGTTCAAATTTTCTTTCAGGTAGGAAAATACTTTTCATGCCATTATGTATACCCTTAAAGAAGTTAAGGTGTACTTCTTTTTTTGAACATAGGGAAAAAGTATGATAAAAAATCAGGCTGATTCAATGGTACTTTTTGGAAAGCAAATGTTGACAATGAGTGGAATTTATTCATTATAATGACTCTTTTTTTTTTTCTGAAAGCTCTGATTCCTAGTTTCTGGTAATATTTCAACTTTACCACAGATTGAATGAGTTGTCCAGTATCTTTAACAATAGATTTTCTTTCTTTTTTTTTTTTTTTTTACAAAATACAATATTTTTAATGTTACTTTCAATGAACGTTTTATTAAAAAGGAAATAAAGTATAAAGCAGTTCTACAGAAATTAATAGGAGAATTAGTTTTATCCTAAACTGTATAGCTAAATTTGTGTCAGATTAACAAATTAAGAAACTGCAGAGCTAAAATATAGTACTCCATTGTTCCAGTTCCATCAGTGCTGACATTTTTTTAAAAGAGTAATTCCAGGCTGACTTTTTAATTATCAACTACTTCTATCCTAGTTTCCTTACAGGAATTTTTTACGTGAAAACATTTGTTGTATTGACATAATTAAATCTGCTATAAACCTGAAGGAAGATATAAAAAAGAAAAAATTGTAATAAATCTGTCTCTTTTTTTACCATGCAAATGGCATCTAAAGAGTCATATCACATTTTCAAGAAAATCATAATCTATAACCTATGAACCCTCTTCATAATTGCATATTGCTCATAGCTATAACTTCTAATTGAGAAAATAGAGCTTAAATTGCTACAGAATGAGAGAGAACTAATATTTAAAATCACAAAAAGTTAATTAATTGAAAGAGCAATCAATAAAAGTAGACAGTATTATTTAGAAAATGATTATGTGAATTATGATAGAGGTGAAGATGGGAGAAGATAAAACACAGAATGTCATTAATTTCATTACTTTTTATAAAGTTAGGAAAATTAAATGCCATGACTTTAATAATATTTAAATGAAAAAGTGACAGCTTGAATACATTCGCAATCAGGATGTTTCAGAAAGTTTGTTCAGGGCCAGTTGTAGTCTAATAGAGTGCCTGGATTTCTTTGGTGTAAAAAGTGTATTTAAGGTGATTTCTCCGTTCATCCTACCAACTTCCCCCTGTAAACAACACTGTCTCCCTTAAAAAGAGTTCCTTGCTTTGTTTTTCATCTTGTTTCAACCTAGGACTGTTTTCCTCATTTAAAATTTTTCTTCCATTTACTATCACTATTTTGTCAATTCTCAAGGTATTTATAAGGCAGACTAATGAAAATTATATTCTTCTTAATAAAAAGTACTGTTAAAAAAGTTGGATTTTTCTATTTTTCAAAGTTCCTATTTTAATTGCAGTGTATTACTTATTTATTCTTCTGGAGAAATAAGTGATTAATTACCTGTAACTTCTCTCAGAAATAGAAATACATATGTTTCAGGTGAATATGTATATAAAAATTCACATAACTATATATTCATATATATACATATGTAATATAAAATATAACACAGTTTAAAGCCAAAATAACAGCTCTTGAGTTGTAAGTGCAGAATATATGTAAAAATAAAGTATGTGAAAAGAATAAAGCAAATAAAAGATCAGAAAATAGGATATATACAATTATATGATTTTACATTTTATGTAAGGTGTTATTTTTTTAATTATTTGAGTAATAAAATAATTTTAAAATATTGAAATGTAAGAGAAATTTTCTAATACTACATATCAAAATCCAATATAAAGCTACAACAATGTCAGTTTCTTTTTTCTGACCACCGAAATAGAAACATAAATATTAGTGGAGGAGAATATAACATAAAATGTTCAGAAATATATAAAAATGGAATTTTAAGTAAGTGAAACAATCACTAATTAATTGTAGGATAAAAGACATATTTTCAGAGATGATTTTTAGAAATCCTGTATTGTAGGCAAACATCCAAGGAATAGAAATACAAAAGCTAGATTTGGTTTACCTGAATATTTAGTCTCCAACAGATTATTCTTCCTGCTTCAGTATGAGCTGCCATCCTTACATAAATATAAGGCTCAGTATGTCTAATTTTCTATCTTCTGTTAAAAGAGTACATTCTTTCCTTCTCCATCCAGCATTATGTACTGATCAAAATCCTTTTTTTGCTTTATTCTACATGAATATATTATAAAATATTGTTCAAGAGTTATTAATCTTTGAATAACTTTCAAAGGCTTGTTTTGTTAAATAAAACAGAACCCATCCATCTATATCCATCTAAAATATTAATAATTTATCCTGATCAATCTATATTCTTGAGATTTCTTTTTGTCTTTTCAGACAACCTAAACCCATAAAGTGTTAACAATTTGGGAAAGCTTTAGGAAAATTTCTTAATCATGTTAACGTAAAAATAAATTAACTATAAATTCTTAAATGTAATAAATATAACATTAATAAAAATCATATTCACATCATATATTCTTGAGATAAAGGGCAATAAATTTTAAATAATCCAAATAAAAATATAATTTTAAAATATTTTATTAAAAATAAACACATCTTGAAAGCCAAACAAATGTCAAAACCTGCGCATACATTACACACTTATTCTACGTATATGAAAATGCAAAAATGATTCCATTTTATTAAAAAATATTTTAGCTTTATACTATTCTTTAATTTGCTTTTTTTCTCCTTGAATATAAAAATAGATATAATTAAAAAAGTAAAATTATATTACAATCTACTGACATATTTGTAACATATCTGATTAAAAGCTATCTAAAATCAAATTTTAGTATATAAATTCAGTAGAAAAATTGCCAAAAGCCACCCTAGGTATAATTACATGAAAAATATTCAACTTCATTGGAAATTAAGCAAATTTAAATTTCAACAGAAATTTGATGAATTTTAAGATGTCAATATAATTTTTTAGTTAAAATACTTATTTTAATGAGAATTCATTCATAAGAAGATTTATAATTCACACATAAGTTTTACACATTTTAATTGGCTTTCTAGCAGTATGTATAAAATATTTTAAATATGTTTATATTTCTTACATGGTAATATGAATAGGGAACTGAATTATGGTGATATTAAATATTTGGTTTTTAATTACATTGAAAAATGATACTATAATTTAAGTGCTAACACAATTTTATTTAAAATTCAGGTTTTTGTTTCAATTACAAAATGCAATTATTTCTATTTTCTCTTTCAATTCACTCTCCACCCTGACTGCTCCAATGTTCAGCAAGGACTGAGGGATCTTCACTTGATTATGTTGCTCCTATATACCATAACCCCATCCTACATGTCTCTCAGGAAATTTTAAGATAAACTTTAGTGAGTGTTGATTACCTAGACACCTCAGAAAACAATGTCCATTAGCTGAATAATTGCAGGGAGATTTGGGGGTACAAGCTTTGTTCTGTGTAATGCTTTTTTGCTTGCCCATACAAAAATAATTTTTTTCCTTCTTTACTGGCAAAGACAAAGCAACAAAATACTGCCAGTGTTGGAAATTGTGTTATAATGTTACAGGCATGTTTAAACTAGACATCGCGTAGTACTAAAAGGAACAATCAACATTTTGTGACTTCTTCACTGTTCCAGGCTTGGTGTTTTTGTATAAATTATATCACATTTATTCATCATAAACCTAAAGGTAGAAACAAAAATCAATATATTAATACAATGTGCAATGGTAGTCTGTAAGTTAATTAGACACTTTTACTATTTCTTTCATAATGTTTAAAATTAATGGAAGGACTTTCTGACAATACACTACCATTTTACAACTTAAGTTTCTGATGTTTGTGCAATTAATAAGAGAAGTTTGTTATTAATGTGTTTACCTGTCACAAGTATGGTATGGAAAATTGTGTGTTGATCCAGAATAAAGCTCATTGGAAGATGGCTCACTGAAATGAGTAAACCTTCCAAATATGGATTTCAAATGTTATTCTTATAGTAGTCTATAAATAGATGAATATATGTTGTCATAATTCATTGCATGCTATTAAACACATACTGCATTTAAATGGTATAATGCATTTTAATGCTGTATTATTTATGGATTCCTTTTACATATTTTGATATCCTATTACTTTATACAGAGAATTGAAATGATCACTGATACAGTTGAGTGGTTCAAAGCGTTGGCTCTTCATTTCAGATTTTGTTGGTAGACCACTGGCTCCATCAATAATTAAATGTGGGGACACTAACCAAGCTACTTTATCTTTCTTTGCCTTGGTTTTCTCAATCATAAAATGGGATAATACTTTCTTAATCATCAAATTATTATAGATGTAAATCAAAATGTATAAAAACAGTAAGAAGAGTATATATCACTTAAGTCTACAATAAATATATGCAGAGATAAATTACACATTTCTTCTGAATAAAGAATTTTTTATTTTTCATTTGTTGAGACATAAGGGCCTAGTTTATACCTATATTACTTTAAGAAAACAAAAGCTAACTTTTCCAGGTTTGATACTCTTTTTTAAGCTCAGAAATTAACTTCTCTTCACCAATAGAGTGAAATAAATCAGGCAAAATGACTTTCTGCATTCAAAGTTATTTAGCATCTTTTAGCGAATAGGTCCAAAAAAAAAAAAAAAAGAAAAAGAAAAAGTTACTTCTGTGACACTTGGCAATAAAAACTTGATTTTCTCCTTTTACTTCTTTACTATTTATTCTTAAGGTGCTATGATATTTCTATTTCCCATCAAAGCTCTCCTCTAAATAAAAGTCCTGGTAAATAAAATTGCACCAATATAAGCATTTAGATTATATTTGTAAAATATAGAGGAAAAATATGAAGGTGAAATTGATAGAGTATATATCACATTTTATGTGGAAGAAAATACTAGATTTGTGTAATAAAAAATTAGAATCTCCATGAAGCATTCTTTAATCTAATGTAAACTATTTTAGAATTTATTTCATCCAAGGAAGAGTTCTGGGGGGAATAAATTGACTCTGAGAATCTGTGTTTTAATGCATTATCCCAATATTGAATTCATTTTATATTCTTGCTAATCTCTTTATTTAGTTTACTATGATTTTAAGACACAATTGAGGAATATGAAGATATGAAGATAATCTTTAGTACTCCAATGTATTGTTAAAAATGAAACTAAATTTTAAACTGTCCCTTTTCTACTTTAACCTGTCTAAAGAAAGACATATAAATAAGTTTTTATCCAATATACTTTGAGAAATATCCCTATTAACATTCATAAATTGTTTTACATGTATTGATTGTTGAAGTACACATGCTTTCAACGTTACTTTTGTAATGACACGATTCCAATATCAATTCATGTGAAAATGTGTAAATTTTAGTGATTTGCTTATGTTAATTTATTCCTTCCTCCTAGCCAAATAGATATTTTAGTTTTATGTCTATGTGCCTATTGTATTCAATAGGATCTTCTGGAAAATAATGATGGATTCTTATACTAAAAACTTATTTATATTTTTCAGGTGACTTTCAGTATTTTGCATTAAGGGAGTATTTAACCATCATAATCAATTTTATTAATTATGCCAGCAGGAGATATCTACTAAATTATCCATGAGTAAAAACAAATTAAAACTGTCAAAAATACATAAAAAGAATACAATGACAAAATATTTCTAATTGCAGAAATATTAATTAGAAAAAGAACTCCACTAGAATAATTGTGTTTTAGGATGATTAACTGTAGGCTAAGTGTTAATTTTTAGCTATTTTAAGATGAGAGCTCATTAATATAGATTGCATTACTACTCTGCTTCAGAGAGTAGAAGATAAGCTGAGTCACTTACTATTTATCAAGTTTTCATCTAGAGTACTCACACCATACCATATGAACATTTTTATAGCCATTTGGAAAATTATTTGTTTTGTCATTGTATTTAATTTTTTTTAATAAAAGGAAACTTTTCTTTTTCATCTTTTATTTTCTGCTACTCCCTGGTTCTGTCTGACTCATAGCAATTAGGTAATAACATTTTCAAAAATAATGAATGAATTCATGGAAACTATCACAGATAAAATTGAGAGTAGAGGTTACAGGATTAATTCATTCAGGGGAAAGATACAGTTTATTTATGCCTCAGTACATTTGTCTATGCACTTGGAATCAGAGTTCTCAGAAGACTATTCTATTTTATGACTTGCGAGGATTTTTTTCCCCCAAGCAGTTTAAGCCCTAGGATAGACTTATTTTATGATGGTGCTTTGAGATCAATTGCTTGCTGCAATTTTTATCATCCTGGGTTTGCTTTCCATGAAGTTCTGTGGAAGGGTTGAAACCTGGGAGAATGATTCCTGGGATTTACAGTGTTTGCTTTTATAGCTAGAGTTTATTTTGAAGTTTGGGTATTCTTTTTCTATTTATACTGATGGCACAATTTTCATCCAGTTTTTTTTTGTTGTTGTCGTTCTTTATTGTTTTTAGAGAAAATATTCAAAAATTTGAATCTTGTAATCTTCCATGTCTTTAGCTAACCAGAAGTGCCCACATGTCAGTCTGAAATGAAAACCTTCAAATTTTAAGAAAAATATGGCTTTAACAAGGGAAACCTTGGATTATCTTGAAAATCACAACAAAATTAGATTAAAACAGTGGTATGAGAAATTAAGAATTTACATGAGCTTACCATTATAAAATTGCACATGACATTATGCAGAACATGTATATGAGAATGTTTATTATCATTTTAGAAGGGTCTTCCTTAAACCTACATAAATGTAAGATGTAGGACTTGGAAAATATTTAAAAAGCTTCTCTAATATTTCTTATCATGTTAATGAAGTCAAATAAATTGACAGCTGTTTCTCATTCCCCAAAATGCTACTTACTATAAGCAACATAACTACATATTAGTAAACATAATCATGCTATATTTTTTCTTGGAATACAAGCAATCAATAGAGTAAAAGCAATGCTACAAATATTTAATTATACATGATGATGTTATGATTTAAATTTCAAACAAAATATTTAAGTATACTTCATATAAAATTAACCATGGTTTTAATATAAAATATTTTATCTCTTTTTATTTACTCAGTTTTAATTGAAAAATAATAATTGTGTATATTTATGGGATACAATGTGACAAGTTGATGCCTTTTAGTGGTTAAAGGCAAAATACTGACAACATTAAATGCAAACAAGTCTGTGGAGCAACTGGAAGTTGCATACATTTCTAGTGAAAATGCAAAATTATACAGCCACTCTGGAAAACAACTTGGAAACTTTTTATAAAATTAAGTGTATACTCAGTATATGACCAAGCAAACATACGCATACATTTTCAGAAATAAAAATTCTGTTCACATAGAAATCTGCACATGAATGTTTATGGCAGTTCTATTTATATAATATAATATAATTCAGGAATAAAAAAGAGGCAACTTTTGATACATCCAACAACTTGGATGTATCTTCAAAGCATTATGTTAAAGAAAAGCATTGAGTTTCAGTTATATTTGTTATTATTCCATTTATAATACAACCTCTAAAAGATAAAATTCAGTGTCAGAGAACACATCCGTGGTTGACATGGGTTAAGTGTGTGTGAATGTGTGTGTGTGTTGGTGTGTGTGTGATATGATTATGAAATGATAAAATGAGGGAGGTTTTTTTTATAGAGCCATAGAAATTTTCTGAATCATGATTGTGGTGAATTTTACCTGATTCTATAAAAGTGGCACTATTAATGTAACTGTAATCAATAAAATCATTCAGTTTATGGTATGATCTGTAAAAACCTTAAATTAATTTTAAAAAGAAAAGAAAAATAATACTACCTCCCACACACCACTGTATAGTCACACAATCACAGTTATTGCAGGATGTACTTTTGAGCTGTCACATAGCAATGTTATAATTTATCCATCACAAATCTATAAATAATGTTGACAAATATAAATGATTGGCATGACAATAAAGAGCATTCACTGAAGGTGCAAAGAGCAAAATATAAACCCAACAAAATATTTTATAATATATAAAACTGTGTTTTTCCTTTAACATTGCCACAGTCACCATATTCATCTAACTGTTATTTTTTTACTTGAAAAAATGTTGTCTCAGTATTCTTTGCTCTTGACAAATTATTTCAATTCAGACTAAGTTGAGTTTAATTAGAATTTCCAACATGTGTGTTCTGCCAGCCAGTATTTTAATTAAATGTCAATAGATACACCTTGAATAGATGTTTAAATATGTTTTGCAACTAATTATCTAAAACAAAGCAATGGTGTGTTATCATTTCAATGATTTTTCAAGTTTTTAAAATTGTAATTTAATTTAACTTTTTTTTTTTTGCTTTACTTAACTTACACATAGTGTTTATTAACCAGGCTAATTTCACTGAGAAATATAAACATAGTTAGTATTTTAACTTATTATTAATAGTAGTATTCGTAGTAGTTATATTTAACTCATTGCCATGACACATATTTCAAAAGAGATAAAAATGGATAGAGTGAAGAGTATGTATCCCTTCTACACATTTCTCAAAACTATCTGATTATCTCCCTTGTAATTAACCATTTTTGCAGTTTCAATTATTTATTGCTCCTAGGTATTGTATCATTTTTATGATATGTATATGTCATATGTTACATAAATGTTTCATATGTCACTTCAGCCATAATGATATTGTAATCATTTTCATTCTGTCTTTAGTGATTTTAGTCTATCCCAAATTTGTCTGGTATAAATTCAAACAATACATCCAATTTTAAAATATAACCTTTATATTGAAATATACTATTAATAAAAATCATACATACATTTTAAGAGTTTAATTTTATGAAATTTTCATAGTTGCTCACCCATATTATAATTGAACTTGTCAAGAAGTAGATCATCACCATCATCCCACTTCTTACTCATTGACCCACCTTGTCCTGAAAGTAACCACTGCCCTGATTTGTACTAGTATAAACAAACTTTGCTTTAGTTTGAACTTTGTATAAATATAGGTATGTAGTATATATTGTGTTATTTCTAACTATTTCATTCAGCATTATGTTTGTGAGGATTATCTATGGTGTATTCTATTCCTCTATGTTACTACACTAAATATGTTTAGTCATTTCACTCCCGATGGGCATTTGGAATGTTTTCAATTGGTTAGTTAGTAATTATCAATAATCCACGAATGAGACTTTTGTTAACATTTTTGTTTAATTTGTAAATTTTTGCACATTTTATGCCTATGTATTTGTACAAATGAATCAAATGTGCATACATTTGTTAATATGTGCATTTGTACATGAACATTTTGTACATTTTGGTGTATATTTCTCTTTAGCATATTCCTCAAGGGAGAAACTGCTCAGGCATAGGTTATGATACATATTAACCCTTACTACATACTACCAAATACACTTTCCTAAATATACCTAAATATACCAAAAACACTTTCCTAAAAGTGTTTATACTCCTCATACCCCTAAAAGCAGTATAAAGAGTTCACATTGCTCCATACTCTCAATAATATTTGATATTTTCAGTCTTTAATTTTAGTTATCTAGGTATATGCTTGGTTTTATTTGACCAATTCCTGAAAGACTGATGAGATTGATTAACTTTTATATGTCTGTTGGTCATTTGGATATCCTTCCTTATAAAGTACCTCTTTAAGTACTTACCCATTTTTCTAAAAGATTTTTCTCCTCTTTCCTCTTCCTAATTTGTAGAACGTCTCTACAGAGTCTTAATATAAGTATTTTATTTTTTAAATGATGTGCAAATATCTTCCATTCTGACATGCGTTATTACTGTCTTTAGGATTATTTGTGAATAATATATTATAAGAGCTTGAATTTAACATCATTACTGTCTTAAAATGTTAATAGCATTAGTGCCTGACTAAACACTCTTTTACTCTCATTAAGCATATATTATGGCTTTTTTATATGTCCTATCTTTCAGAGATTTATTGTTTCTATTAACGTTTAGACTTATAGTCCACATGAAATATTTTTGTATGGTGTACAGTGGGGTCAAGTTTTTGCTTTTCTTTTCTGTCTTTTCTTCTCTGCCCTCACATTCCATCACTTCTTACCCTCTCCTATCCCTTTACCCCCTCTTCCCTTTCCCTTCTCTCTTACTTATGTGTGCTTAATTGACCTGAAACCATTTATTTAAAATACAAGCCACTCCTCCATGACATGCTGAATTAACTTTGTTATTAAGTGTTTGACACAATTAAAACTTTTCCATAACTCTCTATTCTCTAATTTGCTAGATAGGTTGATTTGGCTATCTTTACAAAAATATGCATTCTTAACTACTGGTGCATTCTAATAAGTATCCATATCTAGTAATGTGTTTTCTTAATTAAATTTCCATTTTAATGATGGATTCCATGTGGTCTTCTACTTTCATTTCTTTTTTTGACATTTCTCTTAACAATGTTATATTTAGCAGGTTTGTACATCTTTTTTCAGATTTATCCCTACATATAAAATGCTTTTTGATGTTAATATAAATAACATCTAATTTGAAATTTCATTGTCAAAAATATTTGTTGTTGATATAGAAAATTAAAATTGAGTTCCATATATTGAATTTATACTAGCAAACAAGTTTTAATACTAAATTTCACTAATTAATTGCTAAATTTACTTTTCAAATGTATTTATTTCAATTTATTCATCTACATTTTTAAGTGCATAATCCTATATTATCAGATTAAAATTAAGTTTCTTTATTTCTAATCTTTATATTTCAATTAGTTTTTCACACCTTATTGCATTGTTGAATAGAAATTATTTGAAAGGACATATTTCCTTCAATTCTAATTTTAGAGGGAAATCTGTCATTATTTGATCATTAAGTAGGGCATTTTTCTTTCTAAAAAGTTATTAATTATTTGTGTTTCAAAGGATTGTATTCTACATTATTAATTTGTAAATCATATGCTTAGTTGCCATATATGGTGAATGAGTACTTATGGGGAATACTATTGATTTATAGAAAAGTTAGAGGAAATATAATATTTTCAAGTAGTTGAGGAAAGCATATACTCAATTGACAAAAAGCAGATATAGACAATACTTTAATACTCATATAATAAATTCAATATTCAGGTGTTAATAATAAATTTTTAAAATTACAATGTAAAAGCTTTCTCTGTATAATATAGTAGGTATAGAATTCTGTGATGATTAATGCATATAAATAAGGAGGGACAAAATTATGTACCAGCTCTAATATTGAATATATTCTTGATTTACAGTTTTAAAAGCAGTAAATACTTGAAATAAATTAATGTGTCACAAGAATGGAAAGACAAACACCACATGTACTTACCATTAAATTGGAACTAATCAATCAGCACTTATGTGCACATATGGATATAACATTCGTTGGAAATCAAGCAGGTGGGTGGGGGGAGGAGGGTATGGGTAAAATCACACCTAACGGGCACCATGCACACTATCTGGGGGATGGGCACACTTATAACTTTGACTCAAACAATACAAAAGCAATTTATGTAACCAAAACGTTTGTATTCCCGTAATATTCTAAAATTGAAAAAAATCTTATATTTGCTTAATTATCATTTTTAGCCCCTTCATTCCTTTTGCTGCACCAAATAATTGAGAATAAACTAAAAATTAGTTTGTTAATTTTATTCCTCCTTGGGAAACTTACCAAGACATAAGTTTAGTTAACTTGCTTCTTCAAAACACAATTTGGTATACATGAAATCATCCTTTGTCATCCTTCCTTTTCTTCTTTTTTTCCTATTAAATGGCCCTTGTTGTTCTAACAGAAGACTGCTGTGTGGGCAGCTTTCACATCAGTCTGTAATGAAATCTAGCTGCCCTTTGATACTTGGAGGC
Source organism: Cheirogaleus medius (assembly GCA_008086735.1). Classification (NCBI taxonomy): domain Eukaryota; kingdom Metazoa; phylum Chordata; class Mammalia; order Primates; family Cheirogaleidae; genus Cheirogaleus; species Cheirogaleus medius. The sequence continues at coordinate 24,312,087 of VBSM01000605.1, read as the reverse complement.
TTTGTTTACATTTATACTTTGTTTGTATACTGTGTTTACAACCTGGCTAATCATTTACTTACTCCTCCTGAGACTTTATTATCTGAACTGAGATAAAAAACAATTTGTCTTCAGAGTAGGGGAAGAATGTACACATCATGCCAGTAAAGATAGAGATGGGCTGTCCATTGCTTTTTGGAAGTAGTCATTTTGAAAAATAAATAAGGCTAGATATCTACTTCAATCCATGATCCCAATAAATTCTTCATGAATGAATGATCTAAACTTAATGTCACAATAAAGGCATGACAGACTACAGAGACTTGGAAAAAGGCCTTTCAATAATAAAGAAATCCCAGAAGCTATCAATGAAAGGACTATGAAATTGGACAGATAAAATTTTCTTAAAAACTTACAGGACAAAAATAAGGCACAGGGGAAAACCCAAACAAAAAAAATTAAATACATATAAAATAACAAATATGTAGTTGTATATTTAATATATTCTATATATACACATACATACACATACATATATGTAATTTAGGCAAAAACATGTTTGCAGTATACATGGCCACTAAAATTACAAATCTCTGAATACCTAGTAGTGAATCTACAATAACAAGATTTTTTCCCATCATACTGATAGAAAAATATTTATATAAATGGATATAAGAGGTATTTCATATCCACAAATTTTCACATATAAATACACATATACATTCAAATACAGCAAACGAGTTAGATATACACCTCAGTCCTCCTTTGGGGAAAATGTAATTTGCATTCCCTGCCAACATGAAGGTGGTACAGCTGTGTGATTGCTTTGGCCAATGAATATTGAATGGTTGTGAGTATATCTGCACAAAAAAATTCTAGAAGAGTTTTCATATCAAATAATACATGCACTTTAAATTTCAATGGATAGTTTCAATTTGCTTTCTAAAGAGGTTGCATGGATTTACACTCTGATCATTATTATTTGGGAGTTCCTTAAAGCAGAAGCACTTAAGACTCAGTATTCAGCTCACGAAATTTTCTTTGTTTTGTGAAAATAATTGATCTTGTTCCAGATAATAAATCCTTCAGCCTGGGTCCTGGAAGTGAATCATAGCCCCTAACTAAACTGTAGTGAATCTGTATCATGAGTTAAAAATAACTTTCTAAAAAATTAAACTACTGAGATACTGGTCTGACTGATACCTTGGTTAAATGATAAGTCCTATGTCAAACAAAACTTCCCTTTTTATTATTTATGAAGTATAGGGAAAGTCCCTAACTCTCTCTAACCCTCAGTTTTCTTATATTGAAAGTGTTAAATACAATTATTTATATCACACAATTAAAGACTCACCAAAGAAAAGTGATGTTTTCCTATTCACTTTCAACAGAAGAAAATTAGAAGTTGAATGTATTTCTGGCTCTGTATATCCTGCCTAATTAAAATACTTCCTTCATTTTGCTCTCACCATTTTAGGAAACTTTTCTGTCTTCTCATTAATCTTTTGCATTTCCCATAGAAGTGAATAGGAAATCAAACTAGGATTGCCTATTATTTCATGAAATTCTTGAATAATTTATTCTAACCTTTATAATAGAAGATTATAATATTTCCTAAGACTGTGTCTGTGACACTAAATTTTAATTAATATGAGGACAGTGCAAAAGGATGTCACTATTCATATTTAGAAATATTTTCACAGGCATTTCTTAACATTTCACAATGAAACTGCCTTGAAGAAAGATGCAAATCCTACATAGGTTTAGAGTTCAGGAATTGATATTTTGATTTAAAATGTAGGCATGATTGAAGATTCTTTGGTATTAGTGAATTTGATCTAGTCAAAATATTTTTATTTCTATTAATGAAAAATTGTATTTCCCTAAGTTACATAACCTTAAATCAAGGTCTGTCTCTCTGCTTCATTTTAATATGGTACCTTTAACAGAATGTGTCTTGTACAGAGCCAGCCCTCATGGGATCCAAAGGCCCAGAAGGAAAGTAGGGGATGGGGTTCAGTGCACAAGAATCAGTAAGAATTTTGAGCATTGTCTAGTTGTGGGAAACCTATACAACTTGATTTATGAAATGACGCAGCAGGAATGATTTGGTCCATGAAATATATTAATATTTTATCTGTATTTAATATTACTCTGTGAATAAGGATGTCAGGATTATCAAGATATGTTACTTCACAGTAATGGTTACTTTCTTGCTAGCAGAACTCAATGTAGCTCAGGCATTAAAACTACTCAAAATGAAGTATAGGATAGTGTGAAAAATTCTGAAATTTTAAAATATGAAACACAATGTTGGGTCTATAGAAATTTAAACTGATTTACATTTTGATTTAGTCATGTTATAATAATTACTACTGTAGAATAAATAAATACTTACAATTTACTACTTTCCTATATATATGCCTCCATACACGCATTTTGGAATTATTTCTGAGCACAGTTACTTATAGAATGCTGTTCATATACAATAAAGTTTAGTCTATGTTAATATTAATGTACATATTATAGGACACAGAAGTTCACAAAGGGGCTTTTTATTTTTGGCCCAGGTGTTCTCAAATTTATCTCGAGGCTATATATTCTTTAATGGTAAAATGATTTTGAAAATATACCTCAAAAATAGATTTCAAATATGCTAAATAAATGTGCATTAAAATGGCATAGAAAATATTTAATCTAGGTTAATCTTCATCAGAGCTAGATTAACTGTCATAGTTTTTAATTGATTCATGAATTTAACTTCATTTTTAATGAATAATATTGGTGAAATGCTTGGTGGACTTTTACTAGAATGACTAATAGAATTTAAAATATACATTATTATTACTTTATATTGTTTAATCTTCAAAGAGCATTTTATTGCATTTCTTGACTAATAACAGTGTTCACATGAACGAGTAGCCCACAGCACCACACTGCATCATTGATGACAACTAAAAATTAAAACAAACTCATGAATATTTAATGTTTAATAACAATTTACAAAATTAGAAACCATAATAACAAGAAGGAATTATGGTATTTGAATAAATTATCTTGGTACTAATCATGTTCCACAAATAATGACACTAGAAAATGTATGAAAGTGAAATTTTGCTTGTGACTATATTTTAATAAAATTACAAGAACTATAAGATTTCAATAAACTTAATGTATAGCAGTAGTGTTGTATTCAAATGACAGGAGCTAATTGCCATATTTGATCCTTCTTGGAGCAAGATTAGTAGTATAAATGAATGCAAATATTAAAATTGGTTTCAGATGACCTAACCACTAATACAAAATGCAAGGGATAATTAGGTTCATTTTGTTCAGCATAAGATGAAGGTGAAACACCTCTCTTAAATTAAAATCAATCATTATTTTAAAATCCCAATCCTACATTTCATTGTCAGTCTTTTAGTAAAAGGTAATTATTTAGTCATACTGCATGTCAAACTGTTAGACAAAAATTTCTATTTTGATATTTAAAATTTAACTAAACTTTATTGGTGAACATTTTACAAAAGTTACGTATACTTGAGGGAATAAAATCACTTTCTCCAACAATATCAGAAGATGAGCTTTTACAAATGCTGTATTTTTATATATAATTAAAACCTAGTTTATTAATCATGAAAGCTTGCTATCATTGCTTTTTAATCAAATGTCCTGAATATTTTCCTGTTTCTTAAAACACAATATTTCTGTTTTCTAAGTATCCTAATATAAAATTATAAACACCCATTATTGTATTGGACAGTGATATATGCAAAGGATTACTATGAAAATTAGAATAAATAGGATCTTCTACATCAGATTAGGATGTAGAGGTATAAAACTACACTTACTCATGAAAATATTTTTAAAAGATAAACTAAAGACCATATAGTTCATGATATTATAAAAAAACAGTCAACATTGGAAAGCCCCAAAGGGCTGAATTACACAAAGATTAAGCCCTTCACAGAGAAGTAGAAAGCTGTTTATTGTTCAATAATGGATACAAGTACATACAATATTTCTTACATAGTATGCATAGTTTTTTTTTTGTTTTTTTTTTTTTTTTTTAGAGACGGGGTCTCGCTCTTGGTCAGGCTGGTTTCGAACTCCTGACCTTGAGCTATCCACCCGCCTCGGCCTCCCAGAGTGCTAGGATTACAGGCATGAGCCACCGCGCCCGGCCTAGTATGCATAGTTTTACAAGTTTCAATTAGGCACATATTTCTTAGATAGGGTCAAAATATCAATCATAATAATAAAGATAAATATCATCAAAACAACGACAACTTCTATTTATCAAAGACTCTATTAAATAAGAAACAGTAATATGTAGACTGCAATAATATTGAGAATATTTCTCATACATTTATACAACAAGTGATTTGTACCAGTATATAATTACTTTTAAACATCAAACAATCCAATTAAAAATGAATAAGGACTTATAAAGACACTTTCTCTATCTCAATATAAATTTGGCTAATAAATACAAAAACAAATAACTTCATTATTCTTCAGATAACTTTATGTTAAATTAGCATGAAATATCACTTGCTGTAAATGTGAAAAAGTGATAATTTCAAATGTTGAGAAAAATTAGAATAACTAGAATATTAACACATTCCTGGTACTATTGTAAAACAGAACTGATGTTAAAAACTTTTTTGACCTTTCTAAAGATAAAAACGTATCTGCTCAATTAACCAACAATTCTACTTCATAGAGACTTTGTGGGCATAGAAAAACATGTGAACACAAAATATTCATACAAGAATGTTCATAACAGGTTTTCATTATAGCCAAAATCTGGAAACAACCCAAATATTCAACAACAGGAGAATGATAAACACACTGAGGTATGAAATGTAGTACGAAATATCCAATGAAATATTACTCAACAGGAAAAACACAGTAGTGATGCACAAAACGCGATGTATGCAGCTCAAAACCATTAAGTTGTACAAAAGAAGACAACAGAAAAGAGAAATTCCTACAGTTTTACATTTACATGAAGTTTAAAAAAGGGGCTAAACTAATCCATGGTAATAGATATGAGAAAGGGGTTACTTTGGAGATTTGAAGGTGGTGGTGCAGGGAATGGATGAACTAAAAAATGTCACTGAGGGAACTCTCTGTGATAAGAGAAATATTATATGCCTTGATCAATGTGATAATAATGTGGGCACAAACATTTGTCCAGCTCATCAAAGTGTGCATTTAAAAAGATATAATTTTGTCTATGAAAATTATAGCTCACAAAAATTATGCAAATTATGTTACAAGATATTGGGAACAGAAAATAATATTATGTCAGTGATACCATGCAGCTATTAAAATTAATCCTTGGAGATTGTCAAAAATGGCGGATTAAGGATGACCCCCTGGCTCTCTGCTCTCAGAGTGGGAGGTGAAGAAGGCGACATGAACCACTCGAGGGGCTAGTTCGCAGACAGGATCAGCTTTACGGAATTAAGTGAAACTTCGAGGGGCAGCATGCTGGGAAAAGGAGGAAAGTGACTCAGTGGATTTGCCATGAAATTCCGAGAATTCGAGTGGTAGAGCGGGGATTGGAGTGCAAGATGGCCACGCTTAGCGGCCAGCCAAATGGGACTGTGTGATCCGTGCCACAGTGAGACGACTTCTCCTTCACCATCCTCCACACCCATGCAAGCAGAGGAGTGCCTGAAATCAGTGTGAAGAGGTCCAGGGCACATATCCCCAGATCTGCCAAGGATCATCCCTCCTGAATTCCAGATTTAGCTCATAATCCAGCCCTATCACCTCTGATCCTCGATAAAGCAAACAGATGAGAAAGAACCAGCTAAAGTTAACAGGAAACATGAAGGAGCAAAAGAAAAGTCACCTCCAAAGCAAAATATTCATTCTCCATCATCTGACACCAACTTACATGATATGAGTAAATTGACGGAGGAAGATTTCCAAATATGGATTGCTGCAAAACTAAATGGAATTGAAGAGAAAATAGAATCGCAACATAGAGAGACCACAA
>VBSM01000605.1:24280682-24305995 GCA_008086735.1 Cheirogaleus medius | reverse complement strand
ATAGACATCCCACAGAGTGGGAGAAAATATTTGCTTTCTTCACCACTGATAAAGACCTAATAACAAGTTTCAATCTTCAACTTAAAAGAATTAACAAGAAAAAATCAAACAATCCCATCAAGAAATGGGCAACGGGAATGAACAGAAACTTCTCCAAAGAAGACAGAATAACAGCAAGCAAACATATAAAAAAATGCTCATCATCTCTAATCATTAGAGAAATGCAAATCAAAACCACAATGAGATACCACGTAACCCCAGAGAGAATGGCCTATATCAAGAAATCTCAAAACAACAAATGCTGGGTAGGATGTGGAGAGACAGGAACTCTCTTACACTGTTGGTGGGACTGCAAATCATTGCAACCTTTGTAGAAAAGAATTTGGAGATATCTCAAGCAGCTAGAAATAGAAATACCATTCGACCCAGCAATAGCATTGTTGGGCGTCTACCCAAAAGAGCATAAGACGTTCTATTATAAAGACATCTGTACTCGTATGTTTATGGCAGCACAATTCACTATTGCATGGTCATGGAAACAACCCAAGTGCCTGTCAATTCATGAGTGGATAATTAAAATGTGATATATGGTCACAATGGAATATTTCTCAATTCTAAGAAACGACAGTGAGCTAGCACGGTTTATGCTATCCTGGATTAAGCTGAAGCCTGTTATCCAAAGTGAGGCAACACAAGATATGGAAAATGGGCTCCACATCTACTCGCCATCAAATTGGTACTGACTGTTTAAAACTATGGTGCTCAAATTGTGGTAGTGTTCAGCAGGGTTTCAGAGGAGGGGCGAGACCGACATCATAGGGATGTGGTGAGCATTGTCGGGGGGAAGGGCATTCCTCTAACCCTTCTTAGGGAGAGGCAAAGGTATACAATGTAACCAAAATGTAAAAAAAAAGAAATCTTTTGTAGTGTGGATGGCAAGCCAGAGGGGGGAGGAGATATATACTTACATAATGGGTGCAGTGCGTGCCACCTGGGGATTGGACATGCTTGAAGCTCTGGCACAATGGGGGGATGGGTGGCAGGGGCAATATATGTAACCATAACAATATTTGTACCCCCATTATATGATGAAATAAAAGGAAAAAAATTTATATGCAAACCACATTCACCTAGTAATTCACTTCAGCTGGATTAAAGCCGAGCTGATACTATAGAATTATTCAGCCAATAAATAAATAAATAAATAAATAAATAAATAAAAATTAATCCTTGGGAGAAATAAATTTACTTGAGCAAAAATAACAGGACTTTAAAGCTGAATATCTGTCACATGTATATCTTTGTCATGGTGACTGAGAGGGGTAGGTTCAAGGTAATGTAGAGATGTGAGGGAGAAGAGATAGATTCATGGATTCTCCAAGGACCAGAGATGTTTTGTCACAGGGATTTTCTGAGGATATTTAATGCTAGAGACAAATGCTGTTAAGGGGAGAGGGAAAGTGAGTCTGAGACTATGGCCTACTTTCTAGCATTTGGCATGCTTTTATTTTCTGATAAATATGCTTAAGAATTACAATGGATAAATTAGTAGCATTTAATTGTATGTATCCAACTAACTCATCTCCAATACTTAATTGGGTATTCGTACTTGTACAGTCATGTGCCTCCTAATGACATTTTTTTTTTTGATCAAAGGCTAAATACATATAGGAGGGCGGTACCACAGGATTAAAATGGAGCTGAAAATTCCTATCACCTAGTGCCGTTGTAACCATCATAACGCGGTAATGTAATGTATTACATTTTGTGGCAATGTTGGTATGAATAAGTCTACTATGCAGCCAGTTGTATTAATATAAAAGCATAGCACATACAATTATGTATAGTACATAATGCTTGATAATGATAACAAATGTCTGTTACTGGTTTATGTATCTGCTATACTATATTTTTTATCATTATTTATAATACTTAAATAAAAACGTTAAGTGTAAAACAGCCTCAGGCAGGTCCTTCATGAAATATTCCAGAAGAAAGCATTGCCATCTTATGATATGCTCTATGGATGTTATTGCCCCTGAAGGCCTTCCAGTGAGACAAAATGTGGAGGTAGAAGAGAGTGAAATTGATAATCCTGACTCTGTATAGGCCAAGGATAAAGTGTGTGTTTCTGTCTTAGTTGTTAACAAAAATTTTAAAAAGTAAAAGCAATAAAAATAGAAAAGCGTATAAAATAAGAATATAAGGAAAGAAATTTGTTTTACAGCTGTAACAATGTGTTTGTGTTTTAAGCTATGGCATTAAAAAAGAGTCAAAAAGTTTAAAAAATTAAGTTTATAATATAAGAAAGTTGCAGTAAGCTAAGGTTCATTTACCATTGAAGAAATAACTTTTAGAATAAATTTATAAATAAATAAATAGCCTAAGTGTGCAGTTTTTATAAAGTCTACAGTAGTGTACAAAAATGTAGGTCTTCACATTTTCTCACTACTCACTCACTGACTCACCAAGAGCAACTTCCAATCTTTTAAGCTGCACTCATGATAAAGTGTCCTATGCACATTTACCATTCTTATCTTTTATAACATATTTTACTGTACCTTTTCTATATTTAAATATGTTTAGGTACACAAATACTTACCATTTTGTTACAATTGCTTACAGTATTCAGTACAGTAACATGCTGTTCCAGTTTGCAGCCCACAAGTGCTAGGCTATACCATATAGTCTAGATGTATAGTAGGGCACTCCATCGAAGTTTGTGTATGTTCCATGATGTTTGCACAAGGACAAAATTTCCTAACAATGTATTTTTCAGAACTTATTCACATCATTAAGTGTCACGTCCCTATACTTATTTCAGAGCCTATGGTTTTTATAGCTCTGTGGCCTTATTAAAGTTTAATCCTATGTTCTGAATCTCTGCAGGGGCCAGAAATATTTATATCTAGTGAGTGGATTTTTAATAGACAGTTTCAAAGTTTATGAAAATGGAATCACAAATTTGAAAAGAAATAGATTCATCATTTCAAAAATTTTAACCATTGTTTGTTGATTTTATTTGAAGGAAGTGATTTGTTATATATGATTTACAGTTGCTGAAAATTTATTAATTAATAAATAGATGTTTTGCAGTACTTACTATGTGATAAAACAGTCGATGTGTAAGGTGAGGGATCTTTAGCAAGCACTTCACTTTTCTCTCATATCACTCACTTCTCCACGTTCACAAGAACATCCCCGGATTTTTCAGCTTCCAAATGCAAGGGGTAAAAGGAGGATTTCATGATGACATTTCAGCCCTCTTGGTATATTCATGTTAGTTTAAAGCCCAATTTCAATAGCCTTTTAAAGAGCTTTCCCCTTTTGTTAGTGCACAGTTATCCTGGGGAAAGGTCGCAGATAATGATGTACTTCTTTAGGTCAAACATTGTTTGACTTACAACTTCAAGCACCTGAGACACTTCCTCTGACCACAGGAGGCCACTCAGTTCAACCCAATAGCATGTACCAGGCAAATATTAGGGAGCAAACTAATCCTTTGGAGGAGTTTTTAACCAATCTCTGATGTAATTTATCCTTTGTTTATGATAAATTTGAGGCATCATCCATATTTCCTCCTAAAGCTACCGAGAAAAATTACTATTCAGTTGCTTACATTGAAATCTATTACATATCCATAGTGATTAAAAATAAAAAATTTACAAACCCAATATAGCTAGATAGAATAATTTGAATCTTTCTAGCATAAAGAAAAGATAAATATTTAAAGTGATGGATATCCCAATTACACTGATATTAACAAATTACATGAATGTATTAAAGTAGCATATGTGTCCCCAAATATGAACATCTATTATGTATCAAAAATTTAAATATGAAAGAACTACAAAAAAATTAAAACCAACAAAATGAAAAATAATAACCATGGGACACCTAAGTGAGTATGTATTGCTTTGCATTCCATTCTACTATGAACTTTTTGAGTCTTTTTCTTGAACAGTATTTAAAGGATTGCTTCAACATACCTGCATACCAGGTGCCAGAGGCTATTCATTTATTAATCTATAAAATTAAACATAGCACATCTTGCATAGAAGCTTATACCCAAACTATTAACTGGATAACTTTGCAGTCATGCAATATCATTTACCTTTCACCATTTGTTTCTTTTCTTGTTTTTATTTATTTAGCTTTCAAATCTTAAACCCATTAACTGAATAGGATTGACTACCCCTGTATTATTTCAATTTCATATGGTGGCACTTAACCATTTAATTTCATATGAAATGTGGTGGTAATTCTGATTTACTTTCTTAGCTAGGGAGTAATTTTTAGGGGCTTCCCTTGGTTTATTCCATTATAATGGCTCTTAATCCATAGATTGGCAAGTGATGTAAAGGATTCTGCCAGTTTTCAACACAACATTTCGATTATACAACCAGAGGCAGGAGCATTGAACACAGGATCAGTGTTCAGTGGAACTAAATCAGTGTGGAGTCAATTCAAAGCCTGCTCCCAATACGTGTTTAAAGAACTCGGTATTTCCCTTCTCTGTACAGTTATGCTGGGAAACTGATGGAAACTGGTGCACTGACAATTTTCTAACAACCTATCCCCTGGAGGGTGGGCGGGGGGATGATCACCTTAATTTGTAGCATTTGTTTTAATTCCATAGTGTATCAGGGGTCCTCAAACTTTTTAAACAGAGGGCCAGTTCACTGTCTCTCAGATCGTTGGAGGGCCAGACTATAGTATAAAAAAAAAAAACTACGAACAAATTTCTATGCACACTGCACATATCTTATTTTGAAGTAAAAAAACAAACGGGCAAAAACACCTGCTTGTGGCCCACGGGCCGTAGTTTGAGGATGCCTTACACCCACCATAGCTGATTTTAAGTTGTCAATATGGCAATATTAAACATGGAATTGAGCAAAGATACTAATAATAAGCTCCTGAAAGCTTGTATAAACAGGTTCCATTTACCCCTCCGGTTGGAAGAATGTTTATTGTGTATACACACACACACTATATATATATATATATATATATAGACACATACAGGTTCTGTCCTCAAGAGAACTCAACTTCCCCTTCAGTTGATATGCTTTTGGTCTAGGAATTGGTTCAGATTTCAAACCTGTGTGAAAAATTGTGGTATTTTCCATTATATCTGTTGACATCAGCCTTCATCTTGCAAGACTTTGGTCTTTTTGTGGCCATACATTCTTGTTTTCTATTAATCTATTTCTCCCTGAGAAATATCACTATTCCATTGCCCATTGCTTCATGTCTCTAATATCATATATAATCCTGTTACATCATTCCCTTGTATATTTCTTATTGTACTATCTGCACCTTTCAGGGAACATAGCCATCTGGTTGTTTCTTTGCTTTCTGGCAATATTCTTACTTTAAAATTCACACTTTTCTTAAACCCTCTGAACCCTTGCTACACATTCTTTCAAGGAAGTTTAATAATCTTAACATAATTAACTGGAGTTATGTCTAAATTGCAAATATCCATGATAGTAGTACATCAGGGCCAGTTACAGGTGATTTAATCAGGACATTAAATCTTGAGTTACAAGAGAGTTTCCTATATCCTCAGATGTTTCCCTTTTTTGCTTAATATTTGGTCCCCCTACATCCAGCACACTCAAACACATTCATAATAAGTTCCCCTGGTTCTAGTCTTCCTGTCAGTATATATTAGCATGATATTATAGGATTTTTGGTACATAGTCACTTATTCCAGTAACAGGGACTGCTTTTCCAAATTTGACCATGCTGAGAACTGTCACTAATTATTAATATAGGGACAATGCAGTGGAGTGGCAGTGGACTTTGAAATACATGTATCATCATGTGAGACATCTACCTTATGTGAGGCTTTTGTATGGTCTCCAGGTAATGGAAAGATTCTTCACTGTTGCAGGAGACATTTGGTTAACTTGGATACCTAGTGTTCACAAAAACATTCATTTACATGTTCCATAACAGGACACATGGGTGTTACACTGGAATCAGTGAGCAGAACTTAGAATAGAGACTTGTCAAAACTGCATTAAAATAAGTCTGCTTTGTAGCTCTGCTACTTTTAAATGTTTGATTTCTAGCACAGCCACCCCCACCAAGTCAAGCATTGAAGGCCTATTTGCATGTTTTCTTGGGCATTCTACTTCCTCAAGTCTTCTGGGCAGTTAACAAAAGCAATACAACTTAAAATGCTTAAAGTTACCATTGTACCCATATGTTTAGAGAGCCAGAGGTTTCACATAAGCTAGTTCATACTCTTCCACTTGTACCTTATCTGAATCCCCCACAGGTTAGGGTTTTACAAAATCTTATGCTATAGACCCTATGGTTATCACATCTTTTTTTTATATATATACCAATAAGGTCTTAGTTTTTAATTTCATCAATTGCTCCAGTTCCAAATTTCCAACATGAAAATATGTTTTATAGGCCCACACTGATATAATTGCCTTAGTTGTGTTCTCTCAAAAGCAGAGGATAAGACTGGACTTGACTATGGGTAGTAGGCAGTTTATTTGAAGGTAATTCTAGGAAACACAGTATAAAAGTAGAGGAAGGAGATCAGAAAGGACTAAGGACAATAAAGTGTGATTTAGCAAATGAGTCATTACTGTGGATAACTGGAGCTCATATTTGTTAGTGATCCTCAGGAGAATTATGTGCAGCCCTTATTGGTTGAAGGCTACCATCAAACATCTCTGGGGACTTCAAAATACCTTATAGATTGGCAAAGGAGACCTTTTGGCTCTGGGATATACCTCAGGCAGAAAAATATGTCCTTGAGATGGACAGGTGACTATAGATATAGGAAATTCCCAGTGTTCCTGGGAGAACTCAGAGTGGACCACTGGGACAGGAACAAATCAGTTTTAGCATCTGCTACCAATGAGGTTCACAAAATACGATCCTTAGACCAGCAGGGTCAATATCACCAATGAATTTTGGAAAAATTCATGTTCTCAGACCTTGCCTAATGAATCAGACTTTTCAGAGGTGAAGCCCAGCTAATTGTGTTTTAACAAGCCTGGGTGATTTCAATGCTCACTAAACTTTGAGAACTATTAATACTATCCTGTGGCAATAGACCATCCTAAAATTCTTGAATTTTTAGGAATAGTTGAAAATTTTATATTAATCTTAGATTTTTATATTAAATAAGCATATGAAATACAAAGAAGACATTTAAAAGAACATAAGTAGCATTGATAAATTTCAAACCAGCAAATGAAGAAATGTTTTGAAACATAAAATTGATCAAAAATAATCTAAGCAGAGATACCACAATTGTAATTTTCTACAATCATTTATTTTAGAAAACAAGTGCTGAAAATCAAACCAAAAATGAAACACTGGACAAATTCCCTATGGCTATAGAGAAAACTTATGCTAAATATTGTGTAAATCAGTATTTCTAATATTAAAAACCTTTTGCATTTTGAAGAATATGAAAAATTTTAATTTCATAGTGCTTTGTGTGAGTCTTCATATGAAAATAAGACAAGAAGAGTTAATAATTGCAGATTGGTGCTATTCATAAATGAAGATTAAAAAACACAAAATATTAACCAGAAGTAAAATACAAAGACACATAGGAATCCAGATGCATATGAGTGGACACTGCCTAGCAGATATCATGGTTAATTTTGAAACTATGATAATTAAGGGTATATGGTAATGACACAGAATTAGACAAATCAACCATTTGTATAAGATCAAGCACTCAAAAGTAAATTTGTACATCTATGAAATTCTGATCAATGACCAGGTAGCATATGATACAGCAAAGGAAAAAAAGAGGACCTATTCATTAAATGAATAATCAACAAATACATCTAAAAAATAAAAACTCCTGGTCTCAACTATACACAACAGCAATTGAAATAGTTCAAAAATTTAAATATCAAAAGCAACACTTTCTAAAACTGTTGGAGAAAATGTAGATGAATATATTTCTGTCTTTGAAGTAGGGAGATAATTCATAAGCATAGCACAGATTTACTTAAAAAACAAACTAAAACATATGTTCAATTTAAGCATTTTTGTTCACCAAAAGACATCTTAAAGAAAGTGAAAAAGTAAATCGCTAATTTAAAGAAGACATTTGCAGCATATATAATTGACAAAGAGGTAACATTAATGATATACAAACACATTTCAATAATAAATATATGAAGAGATATTCATACTAATAAACAGAAAGGTGCAAATCAAGATCAATATCCAATATTATTTTATACAAATTTAATTAGTTTAAAAATGGTATCAGAAATGTTACATGTTTGAGAGGCAGCATATTTATTAACAGGACTGATTTGTTTATGCACTTAATCGGTTAGTACAATAGTGTGTACCACCTATGTGCTAGGTGCTACTCTTGTCACCTGGAATAGACAATGAATATAGAAGTAAGGATCCATACTCTCATAGAGCTTATGTTCTTACTGTGGAAGTTAACCAATGAAAAGAAGTTATTGATACAGAATTTGCAAAGAGAACAAAGTACAAAGAAAAAGGAGAGCAAGGTAAGGAGAATTGAGAAGGCCAAATAAGAGCAACAGAAGTAAATTTTCCACGTTAAATGTGATGGCCAAGGAAGATTCATTAAAAAATGTATTTGAACAAAAATTAAAATGTTAAATTTGAATTTGAACAGAGTAGTGACATGATCTAATATGTTTGTTAAGACTATTCTGATTTTCATGCTAAGAATAAACTGCAAGGCAGCAAGAGTAGAAGTAGAAAGAGCAGTTATGAGCTTATTCCTGTGATCAAGGACAGAGGAGATATGTTTTGAATGACATTTAAAGTATTAGAGATAGTTAGGATCAGGACAAAAGATTTGACAGAAGAGTATTTGGCAGCAGGAACTTGAAGGAAAAAAATCACTTTAATGAAATAAGGTCATCATACATGGATGGTTTTTAAATCTTTCAGACTAAATGAAATCACTCCAGAGTAAATGGAATTAGCAAAGCTAAGAAGACCAAAAACTTTGACATGGGAATACTCAACAGAAAAATAAAAGGCAATGTGATGCGTCTAGATTTGTTCTTTTTTCATAATATTGCTTTAGCTATTCAGGCTCTTTTTGGTTCCAAATGAAGTGTAGAATTATTTTTTCTAGATCTGTGAAATATGACATTGGTATTTTGATGGTGTTTGCATTTAATATGTAAATCACTTTGGGCAGTATGGATATTTAAACAGTGTTGATTCTACCACTCCATGAACATGAAATATTTTTCCATTTGTTTGTGTCATCTGCAATTTCTTTTTTTTCATTTTTTTTCAATCAGAGTCTCACTCTATCTCCTGGGCTAGGGTGCTGTGGCATCAGCCTAGCTCACAGCACCCTCAAACTCCTGGGCTCAAGCGATCCTCTTGCCTCAGCCTCCAGAGTAGCTAGGGCTATAGGCATGCACTCATCTGCAATTTCTTTTTTCAGCTTTTCACAGTTCTCCTTATAGAGATCTTTCACCTCCTTGGTTAAATATATTCCTAAGTATTTTATTTTCTTTGTAGCTATTGTGAATGGTATTGTCTTCAAACTATTCTGTTAAGCTATAGTAACAATAACAGCATGGCATTGGAACAAAAATGGAGATATAGACCATGGAACACAACAAAGAACCCAGATATAAAACCAACTACCTACAACCAACTTATCTTTGACAAAGCAGAGAACCACATACACTGGGGAAAAGAAGCCCTATTCAATAAATGGTTCTGGTATAATTGGTTAGTCACATCAAGAAGAATGAAATAGGGCTCCTATCCCTCACCACTCACAAAAATTAATTCAAGATGGACAAAAGACTTAAATGTAAGGCATGAAACCATAAAAATTCTAGAAAAAAATGTAGAAAAATTCTTCTAGATTTCTACCTAGGCAAAGAATTTATGACTAAGAACCCAAAGGCAATTATAGCAACAACAAAAATAAATAAATGGGACTTGACTAAATTAAAAATCTTCCACACAGCAAAGGAAATAATCAACAGAGCAACTAGATAACTTACAGAATAGGAGAAAATATTCTCAACCTCTATATCTGATAAAGGGCTAATATCCAGAATCTACAAAGAATTCAAACAAATCAGCAAGGAAAAATCAATTAAACCCATTAAAAAGTGGGAAAAAGACATCAACAGAAGCTTTTCAAAGGAGATAGACAAATGAATAACAAACAAGAAAAAATGCTCAATATCACTAATCCTCAAGGAAATGCAAATTAAAACCACAATGAGATGTCACCTTACCCCTTCGGAATGGCTATTATTAAAAAGTAAAAAAGGAAAATATTTGCTCTCCACATATCCAATAAAGGGCCAATAACAAGATCTATCTAGGACTTACAAAAATCAACAAGAAAAAAATCAAACAACCCTGTCAATAAAGGGGCAAAGGAAATGAACAGAAACTTTTCAAAAGAAGACAGAATAATGGCCAACAAACATATGAAAAAATGCTCAACATTTCTAATCATCAGGGAAGTGCAAATCAGAATGGCAATGAGATATCATTTATCTCCAGGGAGAATAGCTTTTCTCAAAAAGTCTCAAAACAGTAAATGTTGGCATAGATGCGGAGAGATAGGAATACTCCTATGCTGCTGGTGGGACTGCAAACTAGTAAGACCTCTGTGGAAAGCAATATGGAGATACCTTAAAGAGATACAAGTAGATCCACCATTTGATCCAGCAATCCCATTACTGGGCATCTACCCAAAAGAGCAACATCTCTAATCATTAGAGAAATGTAAATCAAAACCACAATGAGATATCACCTAATCCCAGTGAAATTGGTCTCTATCAAAAAATTCCAAAACAACAAATGCTAGTGAGGATGTGGAGAGACAGGAACACTCTTTACACTGCTGGTGGGACTGCAAATTAGTGCAACCTCTGTAGAAAAGAATTTGGAGATATCACAAAGAGCTAAAAGTAGAAGTACCATTCAATCCAGCAATAGCACTATTAGGCATCTACCCAAAAGAGCAAAAGACATTCTATAATAAAGACATCGGCACACGAATGTTTATGAAAGCACAATTCACTATTGCAAGGATGTAGAAAAACCCCAAGTGCCCATCAATTCATGAGTGGATTATTAAAATTTGGTATATGTATACAATGGAATATTACTCAATTATAAAAATCGACAGTGATCTAGCACCTTTTGTATTTTCCTGGATTTAGCTTGAGCTCATTATCCGAAGGGAGGTATCACAAGATCAGAAGAATAGGCTCCACATGTTCTCACCATCAAATTGGCATTGACTGATCAACACTATGGTGCTCACACAGTAGTAATATTCTCCAGGGATTAGGGGGTTAATGAGGGGTAAACTCACAACTAATGGACACAGTAAGCATTGTAGAGGGGAAGGGCATGCCTTTAATCCTCGCTTAGGTGAGGCAAAGACATAAAATATAACCAAAATATTTGTACCCTCATAATATCCTGAAATAAAAATAAATTAAAAAAAAAAGTAAAAAAGACAATAGATATTGGTGTGGATGTAGAGAGAAAGGAATGCTTATACACTGTTGGTGGGACTGCAAATTAGTGCAATATCTATGGAAAATGGTATGGAGATATCACAAAGAAATAAAAGTAGACCTACCATTCAAATCAGCAATCCCACCACTGAGTATCTACCTAAAGGAAAATAGTCATTTTATCAAAAAGACAGTTGTACTTGAATGTTTATTGCAGCACAATTCACAACTGCAACTAAACCACTAATTCTACTTCTAGTTAAAAATTCCAGAGAAGCTATTCTACATGTACCTTAGGGAGAATATTCATGTCAGCATTTGTTCTAATTTAATTAACAATATTGGAAGGGATAATATTCTCAATAGACCAAATAATGAACAAATAGATTGTGACACATTCATATAATAATTCTATACAGCAACAAAAATAAACAACTTATCTCTTTGTAGAATATGGATGGATCTCACAAAATAGCACAGAGTCAAATAGCTTAAAATTAATACATGTAGCATAATAAATTCATATATGATAAAGATAAGCAAAATGATGATAAAAAACAAAATTTGGACTAGTGTCTACCAATGGTAGAGAATAGGAGAATGTTATTGAGAAGGCGTTCAATAGAAGCTAAAAGGAATAATATTATTTGACCTGATTTCTTGAGCTAGATAAAGATTATGTAGATGTTTTGTCTCTGTGCATATAAATGTGTGTATTTTATAATAAATAAAGGTAGAAGAGAAATGGAAGTGTTTTCTAAAACAATGTAGTGGTGAAATAGAAACAACTAACAACTACAATGAGTACAGAAAATAATGTATGCATTTGGCTTACAAGAAGCTAATGGATGTCTTTAATACAAAGGGATTCATTGGAATTATAGGAAGCAAAGCATTGTTGGGTTGTGTTTAAGTGAGTGAGATCTAGGGAAATGAAAGTGAAGACTTTGTGTCCCTAAGTACATAATCCTTTACTTGGGATTGTTGCAAAAGGGAAATGGAAAGGGGTAACAGTCATTGGGGCAATAGACAAATAGAGTTTGTTTTATTTTGTTTTTCTTGTATATTTTTAAATAAAAATATTTCAATATGTTTGTATGTTAAACCTATGAGTAAGAAATTTGTAATTCAGAGAATTAAGGCATAATTTCAGGTGTAGGGTCTTGACAAGATGAGTGGAGATGGGATCCAGTGGACAAGATAGGCGAATGGTGGGTTACACTGGCAGAATGTCACACATAGAAGCTAATGCATAGATTGTTGATGGGAGAATGAGAAACTTCTCTCATAATTACCTTTATAATCTCAGGAAGGTAAGAGGGAGGGTCATGAGTTGAGAGTGAGAAGAGTGGCTGTTAGAAACTTGAAGAGAGAGAAGATATGAAATAGTTTTTCTGCAGTATGATGGATAAATTCATTTTGAATTATTGTAGAACTTCAAAACACTTCAGGAAGAAATCTTTAAGTTTTTGGTCATTATTTTAAAATGAGGCATATCATCTTGGTGTGTGTTTGTGTTTGTGGGGGGTGTGTGAGTGTGTGTGTGTATGTGTGTGTTTCCTCAAGCATTATTCAGCAGCTCAGGCTAGAAACAGAAATCAGAGAGAAAAAAATCTAACTAGATTTGTAGTTTTGACTATTGAGTATGAGAGAGGAAGAAGAGAGTCAGCATCTTTGAAATTGAAGGCAGATGGGAAGTACTGAAATGTACTGAAATGCAAGGTGATTAAGAAGGGAGTAAGGATATAAACAGTCATGGAATTATGGACCGAAGTACACAAGTTCTAAAAAATGTGTTGGGATTGAAGTTCAAGAGAAATTGAGATGAAACTGTGTAGTACCTAGGCAATGGAATGTAAGACTATCGGAACTGATAAAGGGCAGAGACAATAAAAGCATGGAGGGTGATCAAGTATTGCAATGTATTATACAGTACAGGATGGTTTCTATCAATAAAGAACAGTAAGTTGTATGATTAAACAGAGAAAAACCTGAATTTGGAAATAAGAATTTTTTTCACATAATGTAATTTTCATTTCTTTTGCATATGGAAAAAAAAGGAGACATAAAATTATGATAGGTCAACAAGGCTATGTATCCCCCAGCATTTTAACTATCTACATGTTTTCATATAAATCCAACCATCAATCAATCAATTGTTGACATTTATGGCTGATTTAACTAACACCTTAAGCATAATCCATGGCATGAAAAATCATCCAATGTTAGAAAGCTTATAAATATCATTTTTTCAAAAACAGTATTTGACATGTGTATGTGTCTACCTTAAATATTGATGTTAACTACATTTGCTTTTATTTAACTCATGACTTTTAAAAACTGTTATTAACTCTCTCAATTATAGATTTGATTTATACAGTCTTATGAGCTTTAAAATATACCTTTTAATCTCTCTGGAAACAAGCAAGGAAAAATAAAACTTTGCATATTTATTTGAGTCATTCATTCACTATTCAAAGGTGTTATTACCAAAAATAATTTATTTTAACAAATTTACCAGAAAGCAGTTATACAGTATCTAAGAAAAGTATATCAATTTAGTGATAAGTGAACTTAATATTTTAATATTAACTTCATATTTTATTGGGAGGAATGTGTTACTTTTTAATCATTGCTATGACAATCACCAATCTCTCTAATTTGTTTTTTACCTATACCCTGCAAAAAAATTTTATTTACTGAAAGACAATGATTGAATAGCAGATATAGAAATGTATTTTAGCAAGTATTTAGGTCATTATACTAAAAATATATATAATCTAATGTTTAAGGCAATATGTAGTAAATTGTGCCATTCTTTATTATGGTATTCTTATTAGATGAAGCTTTGACAAACAAGTTTTTAAGTGTAAAGATTAATGATTAATATGATAAATTTCATATCTAAAACAATGATTAGTACATATAATTAGACACAAAGAATATTTAAATTACAAATAAAAATTGACTGTCAAATAATGTATTTTTCTAGGATCATTTAAACTTTCAACAAGTGCATTGTAGCAAATACTCTCCCAGAGTAATGTTTGAGGACATAGAGTAAAACAATTAGATTTCATATTTTTCTTAGGGCAAGAAATAGATTTTATTCTGATTCTTAATTGAAATATAATTAAATAATTAGAACTTTTAAAGATTTTCTTTCTTACAAATAATCTTTCATTTTTTTATTATTGTAAAAGTAGAAATCTATATCATGTAACCTACTACCATTCAGAGACTGTGTGAAGTCAAATTATACATCTTAAATTGTGGTTTAATTTTTAATCCTCATGTGAAGAATCCCATGTCAATGAGACCATGGGGAGTCTCCACCTTGTCATTATGATCACTTTGTTCATGTTGCCATTGTGGAAGCACTGGGGTGACTGGGAAAATGAAGTGACTGATATTCACAGAACATGACATCTTGTCCTCCTTATTATGTGAACATCTTCTGCATTGAAAATCATTTGGTGAACATTTACCTGGGACACAAATATCTTCACAGTATGTGCCCAACTGGAGAGGCGCATAAAAATATTTCCCAGACCTCTTATTAATCTTTCAATCGTATTCTTTCCCAATAGCCAAAACCTTGGCAACTGTACATGAATTGCTGTAGATCTATGCTGCTGGCCATAAATAGGACCAGAAAAATTGGACAATCAAATTTACTTCTCAAAGAATTTTAATTTACTACTAATTTTTCATGCATCCCTGTGTAGATTTATGACACTGCAACCATCTACTCTTGCTTAGTTCCAGCCTATCTTTTGGACTTGTCTATAAACCAGGCATGAGTTCTTTCCTCCTCACTAAACTGGTTATGAGAAACTTTCCTTGAAGTCGTAGGTGTAGATAGAAGGAGAGGAGGCAGTGCTTCATGAGTGAATGTTGAAGTTTGAACCATAAATCGTAGTTGAATCAGAACTCTTTCATACCATTTCCAATTGAGTATAGATAGATCACTGATGCATATTAACATCCTTATGACTTTCTGTGTCAGATAACATCCAGTTCGTAATGAGTAGTTCAGGTTGGATGGTCATTTTAGGTCCCTTAGTTCCTTTTTTAGACTTTACATGATTCTAGTAGCAAGACACTCTGCTTCTCAAAAAAGCATTGTTATTGACAAATGAGGGCATAGATATATTCTCATTTCCCCACTGATACTTGCCTGATGCTCAGTACCCTAATTGGCCACACACACTTTAAGTACTATGAGATCTGCTGGTTTATTGCTACCAAATGGAACAACAGAGTACAGTGCAGCCTAGATGAGTTGTGGAGATTTCTCTTGTTCTTCTCCCCACTCAAAACTGGCATACTTATTATTGCACACTAAATGCTCTATTCAAATTTGAAAAAAATTGTCCACGTATTCAAAAAGTCCTACTGATAATCATGCCCCTTGTAAGTGGTACAAGTGCCACTTGTACAAGTGGTACAAAGTGAAGTAAACTGCTTTTTACCTTGGAGAGGATATAGTGGCTATTCTTTAGAATACTAACCTTAATAAACTTCTAATAAGATAGATTCTAAAGTTTTGAATTTTTACTGTGATTTATGTATCACACACACACACACGCACACACACATATACTCTTTGTTGTATATAAAACACTTGATGCCAGAATAATCAAACTGTCACATATTATTTGTTCCAAATTATGTTTTGTCTCTTTCTAGAAGGCTTTGTTTTACATGTTCTTATTATATTTACTATCAAGTATTTCACCAGAATTTCTGGTTGAGACTTCCTATTTTATTTTCATACTCTTGTGAGGTATTCAATTGAAATTTTGAAACTAGAGCTTGATTTTAACTTTAAAGAAATTATATATATATAAACTTGTTGAAAATTGAATATTTTTCCTTGCAAGAAGTAGTCCAAAGACTGAAAGAAGTGTTAGTCAGTTGGTACAAGGTCTTGTGAATGTAGTGGATGGCAAGAGAGTTTCCAAGCCCAGCTTCTATAGTTTGAGCAGCATTGTTTTGCAATACGTGGTCTTGCAAGAGGATTGGCCTATCTCTATTGACAAATCTTGGCTGCTTTATCACAAGCATCCTCATCATTTCACCCATTTGGTTGCAGTAGACATCCACTGTAATATATTGACCAGGTTTCATGAGACTATAATGGATAATACCAGCGCTGGACCACCGAACAGACACCATTAGCTTTTTTTGAAGAATATTCGGTTTTGGACTCTGTTTTGGCATTTCATCTTTATGCAACCACTGTGCTGAACACGTTCAATTGTAAAAAAGAATCAATTTTTCATGATATATAACATATGGTGTAAAAATTGTCCGCCTTTATATCGTGACAACAAAGAAAGGTAAGCTTCTAGATGATTTTCCTTCTAATGCTCATTTAATTCATGAGGAACCCATCTAATCAGCTTCTTTACCTTGCCAATTTGTTTCAAATGACCCAATATTGTTGGAATAGTAATGTCAAACCTTGCTGATAATTCTTGGGTAAGTTGAGATGGATTAGCTTCCACTACAGCTTTCAGCTCATCATTATCCACCTTGGTGTCAGGTCACCTACGTGGCTCATTTTCAAGATTGAAATCACCAGAATGGAACTTCTCAAACCCTCTGTGCATTCATTAGCCACATCCTTGCCAAACAGTTTGTTGATATTTCAAGCTATCTGTGCTACATTGGTTCCACAATGGAACTCATATTCGAAAATTACATGAAGTTTTTACTTATCCATGGTTTCATAAAAATTGCTTTAAAATTTTTGAAAAATAATCACAAGCCAAAATGTGCATTTCAAAGACTGAGGATGTACCTTCACAATAAACAAACAAACAATAAAAACAAGAAGTGTCAAAGGGAAATGTCAGAGATAAGAACTGTCAAACTTAGTACTTAAGGAAATCAGAAGTTCCATACTTAATAACCTAATACTAACCCACATAAATTTAAACACATTTACACCTGCTAAATTTAATCTCCAACCTCCAGCTGGTTGTGGAACTTCATGAAATCAGGTACATATAAGATATATATCAAGTTTAACATGTTCCAACCGGAACTTGATTTTCACACCAAATATATTCATACTTTATTGTCGTCTATCACAGTAAAGTCTTTGATGCAGTGTTCGTTCTAGAAACCTAGAGGACATGAATAAATCATTCCTCTACTTCACCTCTTTATTCCAAACCATTTCAAATTCTAAAGAGATATGTTTTCCCCATGATCAGTGCCATTATTCTAGACTACAGAGGCATTATATCTGACCAATATTCTGGTCTTATCCTTTTAAATTTTTTCCAATAATACAGTTTTGTGTTCTTCCAGTAGACTTTCTGACGGTTAAGTTAGATAATCATTTTTGAAATGTAACTTTTATGTGTCATTTTCTGCATAAATCACTTCAGTTTCTACTGACTAGCCTTTAGTTTAAGGTCAAATATCCTTTTATGAATTAAATGGGTCTTCATGTTAAGCATCTTTACTCCCTCTGATGATTCTACTTTTTTAATTTTTAATGTTTTATGGTGACACTGATTATCAGAATTTATTTATTTTTTTTAGTTTTTGTACTGAAGAGAGGAAAATAAAGAAGAGAGTAGTTAACAACTGACATTGCACATATACATATTCCTAGCTTAGTTGAGTATTCACAATTGGTTTCAATGTACAAAATAGTAATTCTGCATATATGTGCTATAAAATAACAAAACACAGTTACATAAATACACATTTTCTGAAGAAGTAATACAGGAGTGTTAATCCTTATTTCCATACCTACTTAAAATTTAAAACAGCCATCATGTTGATCATGTGCTCTATTTTCCACTCATTCATTATAATGGAAAAGAAAATCTACAAAATATGAAGCTTCCAAGAATATAAATGTACCTCTTGGCAAAAATGAATGATCTGATATAATGTACAGTGAATGCATCTGTATCATCTGAATGATGAATTTCATCTTATTTGAAAAATAATATGAATTATAATTATAAAATGATAAATGGTTTCATATGAAATATCAAAACAATAAAAAACCAATTGTATACTTAATTAATTTAATGCTGAATAGGATGGTAAGTATACAAATCAATAGAACATTTAATAAGTTAATATCTAATGGCACCAAGTAATAACAAGTCTGAACATGAGATATAGTGTTTTACTAAGTCATGATGAAAATGAACTGTAATTTAAAAATATATATAACGATATATATCTATATAGACATGTATTTGCATGTGTGTATATAAATTATAAAACATTTTAATATGTGATATATATTAATAATAGTATTAGGAAATCTATTTGAAAAAAAATGAACACTAAATGGATGTCTAACACTTATTTATTTTAATTTTTATTAAAATTGAGATGGAGTCTCGCTCTGTTACCTGGGCTAGAGTACCGTGGCAACAGCCTAGCTCACAGCAACCTCAAACTCCTGGGCTCGAGCAATCCTCCTGCCTCAGCCTCCCGAGTAGCTGGGATTACAGGTGCCAGCCACCACACCCGGCTAATTTTTTCTATTTTTTAGTAGAGACGGGGTCCCACTCTTGCTCAGGCTAAATTCCTGATCTCAAGCCATCCTCCTGCCCGGCCTTCCAGAGTGCTAGGATTACAGAAATGAGCCATAGTGCCTGGCCTATTTTTTATTTCTGTAGGGTTTTATAAAAACAGTGCTAAACAGTAATTAAAAGAATAATGGGATGAGGATAAAACTTAGCTTTAAATTCATCATTTCTGCAAGGCTTTCATCATGAATACCTCAGATAGGGATCTATGGAACTTAAAAACATCTGGTGATACAGTATTCACAGGAAAATTCTACTATTGGGCTACTAATTATTTTGGCGAAAAAACCCCTTTTTTCAGTATTTTTTTTCTTTTAGAGTGATTGAATTTTACTACTAACATACAAAATCTCTTCACCTTTCAGTATAATTTTTTGTTAAGTGTTAAAAGCATGACCCACTGACACCCGTTGTAATTTCCTAGGAGCCACAGCAAAGCTGTTTATGGTCAGCCTAATATAATAGAATGAGAGTAATTACATGTTTTAAAGTATGATGACATTTCATATTAATGCATTCAGATCCATTCCTGAAGTTTCCCAGACTTTAATAAATAGAAGAGTCAGCAAAGGAGACCAAGAGGAAAAACAAAGAAGAAAGAAAGAAAAAATAAAAAAGACAAAAGATAAGTGAAGAGAGAAACCAGACAGTAAAGATGCACAAACACGAAGGTAAGGCATTCACATGAGATGGGATGGTGGAATATGTCCAAATATGCTGCTGGGCCAAGTAAAACCATGTGAGAAAGCATCTATTGGATTTGGCCAAATTGTGATCATTGATAAACTTAATAAATGTAATCTGAATAAAAGAGTGAAGTGGATGGATGAGTTGATGGAAAGGGATGTTATTTCTGATATTGTGGGCTACAATTAATCCAGACTTACAAAACACCTAAAAAGATTTCACAATATATATTTTAAATCCATATGCGAGCTAATAATCCTGTAAGGATATCAAACCCAGTAAAGAGGTTATTAACATTGCTCTTGTCCCAAGGTGTCTGGTAAAGAAGACAGACTTAAACATTGTTTTTCATAGACTCAGGTTTTGTGAAAGGGTAGACAACTCTTATGCCAGTACATATGAGGAGTCTAATAAGACTCTTGCCCATAAAGTTGGAATTCCCAAGGGCTTCTTCCCATCTTTAAAGCACTGCCAAAAAAAAAAAAAAAAAAAAAAAAAAAAAAAAAAAAGAGTTTTGACATTATGCAGAGTAGGTGGGGTGGGGTAGATCTAGGGAAATATTAAGACAAAGCAGGCATTCAAAGATCTTTACAGATATGAAGAAATGTGAATCTGAAATAGCCAATCCTTCAAGATGGATCTTGAGTGGCTCACTGGTCCTAAATTTATAATAGAGCCAAGCAGCCATTTGCTGACTAGAAGTCACATAGGAACACTGAATTCCCTGAAGACCCATACCTTTTAAACTTTGACACTTTCAGAGCTCACCTGAACCAATTAATCATAACTAAGTAAGTGTAAATATTTCATTTGCATAAACGAACTTGATTGGGAACCTGGGTGGGAAATTTTGCTATAAAAAATGAACATATAGGAATAACATTTACCGGGCTTTGGGCAGATAGGGGAGGGAGGAGGGGATGGGTATATACATACCTAATGAGTGTGATTTGCACTGTCTGGGGGATGGACATGCTTGAAGCTCTGACTGGGGGGGAGGGGAGAGAAGGGAAGACAACACATGTAACCTAAACATTTGTACTCCCATAATATGCTGAAATAATAATAACAATAAAAAACAATGAACACTCCCTTTGTTCTCTGGAACATACCTTCCGTTTTACACCTAAGGCTGTATCTCCCTGCCTTTCTTCTCACTGGAAGAAAGTCTTTTCCCTCCAAATTTCTTTTTCACAGAACTTTGCTCACACAGACATAATTTACATTACCTGTAAATTTCAAAGCAGTGGTCAATGGAAATATTTAACGGGATAATAGAATGATAGGAAATCATTTCTAGAGGAATACAGCTTTACACAAGTCCTCAGAAGAATCCCCAAATATTTTCAAAATAACATAAAACACCTTAAAGGGAAAAAACCAATAAGCACAAAAGGAATCAAATTATGATTTGTGATAATCAGCAGAAAATACAGGGAAAAACTGTCTTGCTTGTGATTTGATGTTGTATATAGTATAAAAATAATTATTCCCACAAAGTCTTAATTTAGAAATACAATATAGAAAAATATCTAGAGAAATCAGGAAATAATAAAAATAACCAAGCAGATTTTAAAAAGAGCATATAATATTTTTAGAAATTAAGAACATAATTATAGAAAATAAATACTAATAAAAGACTCATTTCTGAGAGAGATACAGGAAATCACAGATGGCTTTGTTGCCCTGGCAACAAAGAGAAGGAAAAACAGAATAAATATCTAAAAAATAAATTTTTAAAGAAATAAAACTACTGTCTAAGAAAATAAAATATTACTTAATTTATAAAGAAAGAAATAGCCTTTAGAAGGTGAGCAGTTTATTATTAGATATTTTCTTCATAGGTAGTATTTACTGACTTTGGACATGGACTGACTGAACTTTGCCTATGAAAAGATACTCTGCTGGGAAAATAATCTAGCAAAGATTTCCTTGTTTATGGAGTTCTGTCTGGCACAAAAAAATTAAAAATTCGGGAGCCTTAAATGCTTGATTGGTTTTATTCTATGGTCCATTTGCTAAAGTCTTTTGCTAGGTGAGAGGCTAAGAGTTTCTGGATAGCAAATGACATTTCTTAAAGTCTTACAATATTTAAAAGAAATATTCCAACCTAAGTAGTGGAGTCTCTCTTGAACACAGCCCTGATTTCTACTCAAGACTATGATTGAACATTGCATGGAGAAGGAAGTAAGACAAACTGCAAAACTTGAAACCTTCAAACAACATATACTCGCAAAGTTCCCCATTTGAGAAGACAGAAAACAGATCCTCAAACAAAAATTGGTTAGGAATATGCACAAGGAACAGCAAAGAACCAAAGGAGATAGAAATATGATTCTTACTAACATTGCAATCTTTTTCTGACCCAGCTAGATGTCTGATTGTATTGAGGTGATTGATCACTTTCCTGTCTGCCTCATACTAAGAAGTGAGAATGATCCTGTGTAAAGATATGACTTGGAGCTCCTCTGCTTCTTTGTATAATTTTTCAGGAATACTATTAAAAACATACATGCCAAGAGAAAAGATAATGAGACTCATAATGAAGAGAAATAAACATTAGAATCAAACCTATAGATAACTTAGAAATAAGGGTTAGCAAATAAGAATTTTAAAATAACTGAAAGAATATAAATGTAAAAAATAGTAAAAATGCTAGAAAAATATAAGAAAAGATGGAGACAAGTTATATCAATAAAATGAATCACATATACGTGATGTGAATAAAAGCCAAAATATTCTTAAGTATAATAAGAAACTTTTGGATAGGTTTAACAGCATAAGGAACAATTCAAAATATTACTAGTTTACTTGAGATCAGGTCAATATAAAATATCTAAAAGGAAATTAGATAGAAAAAATAGAAAAAAGAAAAAAGACAGACTCAATGACACATAAAGATCATAATAAAAACCTAATGTATGTGTAAATGGAAATACAGAGAGGAGAAAAAGAAAATAAAGTAGAAAAGAATGGACTTGTATTTTTATCCCAGAACT
This sequence comes from Cheirogaleus medius, assembly GCA_008086735.1. NCBI lineage: Eukaryota > Metazoa > Chordata > Mammalia > Primates > Cheirogaleidae > Cheirogaleus > Cheirogaleus medius. Next base: position 24,283,231 of record VBSM01000605.1, on the reverse strand, counting down.
ATTTACAATAATAAAGATATGAAAGGGGGATGGACACCCTTGAAGCTCTGACTCCCAGGGGGAAGGGGGCAAAGGCAACACACGTAATCTAAATATTTGTACCACCATAATATGCTTAAATAAAAAAATAAAATAAAGATATGAAATCAACCTAAGTGTCATTGACAGAAAAATGAATAAAGGAAATGTGCTATATATGCACAACGGAATACTATTCAGCCATAAAAAAGAACGAAATCATGTCTTTTGCAGCAACATGGGTGGGACTGAAGATCATTATCTTAAGTGAAACAAACTGACAAGGAAAGTCAAATATCACATGTTCTCTCTCCTTAGTGGGTGCTAGAAAATGGTGCAATAATAGACAATGGAGATTCAAAATGACGAAGGTGTGTGTGGGGGGGTGGATGATTGGAAATTACTTAAAGGGTATAATGTGCATTATTCAGGTGATGGATCACCTAAAAGTCCCTGACTTAACCACTGTGCAATCTATGCATGTGCAATATTGCACATGTACCCCATACATTTTTACAAATAAAAGAAAAAATGAAAATAGATAAGAATTCTGCAAAGCTAGCAACACATAGATTCAAAAAGCTAAATGTACTCAAAGTGGGATAAATATAAGGAAAATCATAATTAGAAAATTCATAGTTAAATCTCAGAAAATGAAAAAGGAAAAGCAATTTTTCTAAGCACCTTGAGGGGTAAAAGACATGTTATCTTCAAAGAATCATCAATAATATTATATCTAAAACTTAATCAGTTAATTGTAAAATGTGGAATGGCTAAAATAATTTCAAATACCTGCTGATACATATATTAAAATTCTACATTTAAATATAGGTTTTCATCCCAAATTAGTGTGAAATAGCATAATTTCAGGTAAATGAAAACTGAGATAATTTGTCAAAAAGAGTTCTGCATTACCAGAAGGGCTTGGATTGAAACCTAACTTCACTTAACTTGCTGATTGAACTTTCACAAGTTATTAATAATTTAACTCTCTATGTCTCAGTTATATTACCCATACATATGATATACAAATATTGCCTAATTCATAGGGGTATTTAGAGGATTAATTGTCTTAACGCATTAAGGTTCTTAAATCTATTCCTATGTTTAGAGCTCCTATTGAATATATATTTAATATAATATTGTAATAAATATTAAATATTATTCTCAAATCACTATTTATGGGTACATAGTATTCCTCCATCATTGAATTAGTATGCTTTTGTCATTAACATGCAATTTTATAAGAATACTTAGAGCCAGGAATTCAGAATCTGATTTGTTTTCCTTGCTATAATTCTTCACCTTCCCACATATTATAATACATTTATTATTCTGGACATGTTATGTCACCTTTTTGTGCCTCTATTTCTGCACCTATAAAATGTAAATATCATTTCTAGCTAAAGTGTATTAGTATTATGAGTTTTAAGTTAGGTAATGTATATTTAAAGATCTTAATCTAGTAGCATTTTTAGTATATATGCTTTTTATGGTAAACACTATAAACAATCTTGTAACATCAACTACTATTTCCATCTCTATCTGTTCATTCATGATCATTTCCCTCAGGTAAGATCCTATACTTGAAACTCTGGGGTCAAAAAGTATTAATATTTAGTGGGATGGGGGGAAAATGGCAGATTGGGGGTGACCTCCTGGCTCTCTGCTCACAGAGTGGGAAGTGAAGCAAGCAGAACGCGAGTGAACAGCACTTCCACAGGATCACCTTTGCAGACCTGCAGAGAAGCACTGGGGGACAAAAAAAAAAGTGGTGATAATCAAAGGTGAATCGAACAATCTTAAGCAAAACCCAGAGAGTTGGAGAGTCGGAAATATACAATAGGGAGGGAGCATGGGTCCACCACGCAGATGGGCTGGCTGGCTGATGGAGACATTGGTTCTACCTTGCACAGGGAGATGGTCCTTCATCCACTGAACTCCACACTTAGGCAGGCAGGAAGTGCCTGAAGTTGGTGGGAAGTGGTAGAGCGGGCAGATGGGCTGTGTGGAGTAGAGTCCAGAGCAGGGAACTTTTTGAACTCTCCTGAGCGCTCTACCCAGTCAGTTTCAGGTGGGAGAGGGTCTGAACCCAGCCGATGGTTCCTAGTACCACAAGAGTGCAGAGACAGGTATCTCACTTCAGGATGCTTCCAGGACCAGGACAGGGGTGTATACCTTAAAGGAGGCTCTGCCCTTGGATATCACTGAGGTTTTGGCTGGTGTTGGGTAGACAGAGAATACAGATCGCTGCACCTAAACTATTGTGTCTCAGCGAGTTGGGGAAGCAGTGGGTTCAGCAGGCGGTTTGGAGACAACTCACCAAACCCAGCTCAGCTTTCTGCCCTGCAGGCGCCTTCCATGCTGGTGCTGGGAGGGTGGTCAGCCACCACTCCACAGCTTGGAAACACTGCAGAGGGTTGCCCTGGACATTATCTCAGACCTCCCACCTGCCCTAGTCCAGATGAAAGATCTGGCTTTTGGAAGAGAGAAATAAGGAGTAAAACAATCTGCTCCTCCAACCCCCCCCC
>VBSM01000605.1:24253811-24270822 GCA_008086735.1 Cheirogaleus medius | reverse complement strand
TCCATGATCGTGCAATAGTGAATTGTGCTGCCATAAACATACGGGTGCAGATGTGTTTATAACAGAATGACTTATGCTGTTTTGGGTACATGCCCAACAATGCTATTGCTGGGTCGAATGGTATTTCTATTTCTAGCTGCTTGAGGTATCTCCAAATTCTTTTCCACAAAGGTTGCACTAATTTGCAGTCCCACCAGCAGTGTAAGAGAGTTTCTGTCTCTCCACATCCTCGCCAGCATTATTACATACCGATACAAGCATTCATTAGTTCTATGAAATAGCACACTCCATATGATAAAAATGCACAAATTATCAACCTTAATTCTCTTTCTTACCAATGGGAGTTGGGGGAATAGTGATGTTCAACAATGTTGTATGAAAAGTATTTCATTATCCAATTTTTCCCTCAATACAACATATAAAGAATACACATATTCTTATCAAACAGTTTTGTGTTCTGGTTCAAGGTAAGAAGTAAATACATTCTACCTTCTCTCTCACTGAACACAAATATAAAGCCTGTTGAGAATATATGAAGCTGCTACTTGAGGACTGTGAAAAGTAAAAACTGATGGAGAAAGAATTCAAGACAACACTGAACTAGATGATGACTCTCTTTTACTGTTTCCAACTCTTTTTTTACTGTTTCCAGGGCCAGAAATAAACACAGCCTAAACCACAAAGGTGAGCACTAATGTACAGTGGAAGGGAATACCAAGAAAAGCTTTTTACCTGGTTCAAAGAGCTGAGTGAACTTCTAAGGATCACAAAGTGGAAGAAGTCACAGAAATCACAACAGCATACCAGAGGAGTCTAAACTGCTAGAATTCCTTTGTGATTGATGAGGCTGTGGTCCCAGGAGGTTGGGACAAACCACTATTGGTGTTACCTCTCTTTCTGTACTTCCAGCACTTAGCCATTGAAGTGAGTGTAGTCACTACAGCATGCCAGAGAATTTGATAAATAAAGCCAAGGTTTCTAGACAGAGGCACAAAAATAGAAACCCAGAGAACCAGAAAATACTAGGAAGGTTGAAAAGATATAAGTGCATGGGAAAGTGACACCTAAATTAGCCTATGAACTCCTAGGCTAAGTCTTGAATTGAATGGCAAAAAGTATTTCAGCATATAAATGGAATATATAAAGGAGAATCAAGTGTAAATGTTACATATATATCTTAAAATAGATGTAATGAAAAATACACCACATGGGCTCAATAGCAGAATGGAAATGACAGAGGAAAGACACAGTGACTTGAAGATAAATCAACAGAAATTGTCCAACCTGAACAACAGAGAGGGAAAAAAAAAAAGTAGATAAACATTCCCAACAATCCTTAAATTAACATAACACTAATTACTTATGTAGTAGGAGATCCAGAAGGACAGGAGAGAAAAGGTGGTATCAAAAATATTTTTCAGGCCAGAAGTGGAGGTTCACACCTGTAATCCCAACACACTGGGAGGCCAAAGCGGCTGATCATTTGAGCTCAAGAGTTCGAGACCAGCCTGAACAAGAGCGAGACTCTGTCTCTATTAAAAAAATGGAAAGAAATTAGCTAGACAACTAAAAATATATAGAAAAAATTAGCTGGGTATGGTGGTGCATGCCTGTAGTCCCAGCTACTTGGGAGGCTGAGGCAGGAGGATCGCTTGAGCCAAGAAGTTTGAGGTTGCTTTGAGCTAGGCTGACGCCATGGCACTCTAGCCCGGGCAACAGACTGAGACTATATCTCAAAAAGAAACCAATTTTTTTCAAAATTAATGCATGAAAATTTCCTGAATTTGGCAAAAGATATAAATCTACAGATTCAAGAAGCTCAGAAAATCTCAAATAAGAAAAATCCAAAGAATGTCATGATCAGCTACATAATAATAAAACTCTTAACAAATAAGACAAAGAAAAAAGTCCTGAAAGTAGCCAGAGTAAAATGACACATAATCTACAATGTAATAGCAATGTACATGACTACGGATTTCTAACTAAAAACTTTCGAAAAGAATGTGACATATTATCACCAAAGTGCTGAAAGAAAATTCTTGATCCACTGGAAATATATTGCAGAAATGAAGGTGAAATAAAGACAGTTTCACATGAAGAAAACTGGAGACAATATATTACCAGAAAATCTGCTATAAAAGATTGCTACCAAAGGAAATTATTCAGACTGAGTGGAAATGATGCCAGTCAGAAACTTGGAGCCTTGGCAATGAAGTAAGAACAGTGGCAATGATATATATTTGGGTAAATATAATAGATAATTTCTCTCTTGAGTTTTTTAATAATATATTTGGTGATTGAAAGCAAAAATTATAGAACTGCCTGACTCGATTTTCAATTAATGTAGAGGTAATATATTATTAAATAGAAAATTATGATAACAGTAACTTTTCTAACTTATGTTTGAAATGGTAAAATGTTGGTTGTAAGCAGATTGTGAAAATTTGAGTATGTATGTTGTAATCTCTAAAGTGATTACTAACAGAAATTGGTAAGGAGATAAAGTTAAAATTATATATCTTTAAAAGCATTACTCATGGTGATATGCACTTGTAGTCCCAGCTACTTGGGAGGCCAAGGCAGGAGGATAGCTTTAGCCCAGTAGTTGTTTGAGGTTGCAGTGAGCTACAATGAGGCCATTGCACACTAATCTGGGCAACAAAGTGAGACCCTGTCTCAAAAAGCAAAATAATCCTCATTAGTATAGCAGTGAGTTAAAAAAATAAAACAAAACAAACAAAAAAGTTTATCCCTTTAAAAAATTTTTTAAAAATGTATTATTAAAAGAGAATTCAAATAACCCAAAAGAAAAATAATAAAAATCAGAGGGAACAAACAAAAACAGATAAGAAAATTATCATTTCAATAAGTACAGTAATATAAATGATGTAAATATAAACCAAATAAACCAAAAAGAAAAAAAAGGTAGGAATTGTCAAAATGGATAAACAATGACCAAATTATATATTGTCTTAAAAATTACTTGATATGGGATTTTAGAAAGAAAAGGAAAAGGAAAGAATAAACATATGTCATACAAATACTACTTTTAAAAAAGCTTAAGTAGCTATATTAATATCAAAGTAGAATAAGAGCAAAGGACATTACCAGAGATAAGTGAAACATTGCATATTCTTTAAGAACATCCAATAATTCTAAATATTTTGGGTGGCTAAAAGCAGAGCTTCAAGAAACAGGAATGAAAACTAATACAAATGGTAGGAAATTTGGAAAAATCATCAATTGTAGCTAAAGACCTCAATATTTCTCTTTCAACAATACATAGAACTATTAAACAGAAAATTTGGGCAAGGATATAGAAGAAATGAACACCATCACTCAACTGGACTTTATAATCATTTTTCAAATGCACTACCCAGCAACAGCAGAAAACATTATTTTCAAGAGCACGTGAAGTACTTACAAAAATGTAATCAGTTTCTATATATCTCAACATATTAATTCAATATTCCTCATTATCAAAAAAGACAGAAAATGAGCCTGTCCTTGCCCACTCCAAAGTTAATCTTTTTACTTTTATTATAAATAACATGTACTCATATTGATTAGTCTATTCAATACAGTACAGTTGACCTTCTGTATCTGTGGGTTCTACATCCATGGATGAAATCAACTGTGGATCACAAATATTCCGGGGAAAAAGCACATCTGTACTGAATATGTGCAGCCTGCTTTTTCATGTCATTATTTTCTAAATAATATATTATAACAACTATTTACATATTATTTACATTATGTTAGGAATTATAAGTAATTTAGAGATGATTTAAAGTATACAGGAGGACACACATAGGTTATATGAAAATACTACACCATCTTATAGAAAAGATTTGAGAATCCATGGATTTTGGTATCCACAGGGAATCCCGGAACCAATTCCCCACAAATACCAAGGAAGAACTGTAGTAGCATAAGCAGGCTTTCAGTTAAGACCTCCAAATCTGTGAGTTCAATCTTAAATCCCAATCAAAAAGTCAACCAAAAAATCTATAAGCTCCAGGAAAATAGAATTATTAAAGGATATAATTCACACAGAACCTCCAAAAATATTTTATATTTTTAGCAAAAATTAAATGGCAAATTTAATCAAAACAATTATTTTAAAGATTTAGTCAAAAGCTTAGTCTCTCTTCTGCCTTCCAGTAAGCGAAAAGGAAAATTTTCTTATTATCTTCTGGGGTGAAATTATATTTTTTTTAGAGGGAGATCCCTCCAGGTTCTATGCTCAGATAATGTTCGCAAAGTGAACAACCTACTCAGATACACACACATTTGTGAAAGTGTCTTCATTTCATTTGTTCTACTGCCGCCATTAGAGCCTTACAAACCCATGTTTAAGATATTGCCACAACCGCAGCACTGCCCTCTGCCTCTAGTTTCTTAACAACTCTCATTTATCCTCAGAAAAGCTTCCGTATTACTTTTTCTAAAGCAATCATAATTTTTGGAAGTACAAAATTTTCTAGTTTCATTCACTATCTACCAAATATAGCACAAGCTGTCAAGACTAAAATGAAATATATCTGTGACCAATGACTGGCTAGTAAATTTTTAATATACAAATGTGAGGTGGAAGGGAGAAGGGAATTGATTTTACATTACAGTTAGTTGGCCCTCAGTATACTTGGGAGATTGGTTCCAGGATGCCTCCACCAATACCAAAATCTACACATATTCAATTCCCCCCATTAAGCCCAGAGAATTTGCTTATAGGTAGGTTTTGCATCCTTGTGATGCTGTAATTTTAATCAGCATTTGGTTAAAAAAAACATGGACCCCATATTTCAAACGTGTGCTATTCAAAGGTCAACTGTATTGCCCATTTGTGCACTGCAAATTCTCCCACCATGGCTGATATAATGCTACCTATGTGACATCACTGAACACTGAGTTGAGAAAAGGTGCACACAAACTGCACTGTTACCATGACACACTTTATATTTCCATGATTTATCACTTATCTTCCTCGAAATATAAATAACCTTTTACACAATTAGGCAGCCTTCAAAGTTTTAATGAAGCATCACTCAGATTTGGATTCTGAAGCAAAATCCTTATACTTGTATGACCTGGAAGCAGAGTCAAAAGTAAAATAGTAAGACCATGTCTAATCTGAAGCCCACATTTCAAAGATTATGTAGAGTAAATGATCTAGGCAAATATAACATGCAAGAAAAATATACTGAAATAAGGCTTATTGAAAATCATTTTCTATATGGGATGCTATTGATACAGCTGTCTAGATTTCAGTCATTTATTTATAACTTTACCCAGAGAAAATTTTAAACTTCTGTTTCCTTCCTTCAAAAAGAATATGTATGTACACACTCTCCATATGTTTTAATTATTAATGTAATAATATCACATTATTCAAATATAATATCATATCATATTTGAACTACAAATGTGCCCAATTATTATTATAAGGAAAAAAATTCAAAATGTAGGCTTCAAGGTCCCAGATGGAAAAGTAATGCCAGTACTCTTGTTTTCTCTTGCCAAAGGCAGGCCTGGGTATGGTAGTCCCAATACTGGCAATGATGTGGACAAGTCTAATAGGAATATCTGTTTAAATCTCAAGCCTAAGACCGAGTACCAATTCAGCTTATATATAAAGAGTTTGGTATTTTAATATTGGGCAGGCATGCAGCTCTAAAGAGTATTGAACTATTGTTCCTTGGGCAAAGGCTCCTCAGAATATTAAGCAGAGGCCAATGGATATGCACACAGCACAATTACATGTTTTCTGGAATGCCTGGAGGATCAATGTTAGCAAAATAAACCAAGAGAAGAGTATCATCGCCAGCAGATGATAATACCTGATGGAGTCCATCAAGCATTAATAGAACATATTGCAACATGCTTTAAGTAACAGTATTAATATGTTCAATTCAAGGTCAGTCAGCCATAGATAGATAGTCATTGCCTTGATTTCTGTTAGTTATATAATGAATGTTATTTGACTAGCCAAATGATGAGTGTAATTTTTGCTTACTGTTACACATATCTGATTTTGAGGCACTAGACATGTTTAAATAAGTGTTTGCAGATGAATAAATGCCATGGGCACTTTCTTTTTATCATAAATTTAAAATAAAATTAATAGAAATTTCAGTATTATTTGTAGGGAAGAGACCATTTTGTATAGGGCATTGTTTGAAAGAGTTATCTGTTCTGGAATTTCTGAAAATTCTGGAGTTAATCATAATATATTGAGGCACTGAAGCATACTGATAAGCCTTAATTGCAAATTAAACATGTGCAACACACCGATACTCTTAGCCTTTGGAGTATTTAAATTTCCAACACTGACTGCTTAGCTGGTCAGTTAAACCTGAAACCAAGGTTGAGCTTATTTAAGATAAATATACAAATTTTAATTATTTCTAGGTGTGCCATATTATGAATACATTTGCAAAGTACTGTTCCAATCCCCCATGAGACCTAAGCAATTTAGGAATTTCTTTCTCTAAAATAAATATTCCTCCTGAGTTCCCTTGTTGTGTCAATGAAATAGCAATTTATACAACACACTCTAAATGTTAACCAGATATTTAACCAAGATTTCTTTCCACCTTTATCTCCTTTATGAAATTATATTTTAATACCAGTAGACATTGCTATTGCTTTATAACACTATTCCTTCATTAATTATACTGGGAAAACATTAGAGAAAATTCTCCTGGCTTCTATCCCTACCCCTCACTACTCCATTGTGAGAAATACCCTAACTAAAATTGGAAAAAGGATGCCTAGTTATGAACTTTTCTCTTACACCTCTCTCAAGAGACTCTTGTCTCCATGCAAAGAGGTGCAGCATTCTGATTTTTTTTTCCCAGCCATGCATTAAGTTTTGCAAGGTAGGTGCAGACACTGAGGAAAAGACAAATTACATTAAGAGGCATCTTATAAAGGAATATACTATTTGGTGGTACATAAAGTCTACCTCTGTCATTGAATGTTATTTTATTATTAAAGCTTACATTTTGATCACTTTCTGCCTACCTTTTCCATCTTGTCATTCATTCCCCAAGGGAACTCATTTAGTTTCATATCTTTAAATATAACATATTTGCTGACGACTCCTTCATGCTTTTTTCCAAACCTGTTTCATTCCCAGAACTTTAGACTAATTATGCAATTATACCATTGTAACAGGATATATGTATTTGGTAACTCAATCATAAGTTGTTTAAAAGCAATTTTTAAAACATTTCCTTCCAAAAAATAAACAAAACCATTTTCTTTCAAAATCTCCTATCTCAATTAAATGAATTTCCATTTTCTTAGCACAAAATTCATTCTTGACACTATCTTTTTCACTCTCTTCTCATTACCAGTCTAAGCAATCTATAAATAAGTCCTATGGGAGGTTTCTTTTAAATATATGTAAAATAACACTTGTCACTACATCTACTGCTGTGCTCTAGTCTAAGCTACTAACATTTCTTCCCTGCCCCATTTTAAAAATCATTGATGTTATTTCCACTTCCATGCTTGTCTACTAACAACCTAGGCCCTATGAAAGCCAAAGTAATTTATAGACTTAAAAACCTTCAAAAGTTTGTAATCTCACTCTGTATAAAAATGAAATTCCTCACCATAATATACAAATCCTTACATTGTTTGGTTCCTTGCTTTTTCTATTACTTTCTGTTCCATCTTTTTACCCATATTCATTCAGCTGTAGCCCTAATAATCTAACTGCTGACTTGAAAAAAAATATTTTCCATGGTTCACATGCATTGTCCTTGTTGATTCATCTTTCTAGAACACTCTTGTCATTGATATCTGTGTGACTTATTCTTTTAATTTTTTTTTACCATGGTTAAATACCATCTTCCCTGAGAGAATTTTTGCAACTATCCTATATAAAATATAGATATTGTGTAATCTTTACTTTGTGTTTCTTTATTTTTAATCATAGTCTTTATAGACACAAGTGATTTTTTTTTTTTTTTGGTTTTTCCCAGTACCCTTCTAAAGTATCAGATTGTTGCAAGCAGGAATTATGTCTCAACACAAATAAATTGTCTTAAAGTCTTTCTGTAACATTGTAGGTGTTTAAGGAATGTTAAGTGAATGAATTAATACCTGATGGAGGAGACAAGATTATCATTTATTGAAATCCTTCAAACATCACTATACCTTAAGTATTTTTTGAGAATAGTCTATCACCATCTTCCCTAGTACCATAGCATAGACCAAACTCATTCCCTCAGAATGTGTCAGATTTACTGTGACAAAGACATTCTAACTGGCTCCTTTGCTACCTTCTATAGCTTGTGAAATCCATCTTTACATTGAATGAATTGATAAACTGAGGATCAAGTAATAAAAAATAGACCTGCAAGAGAATTCTATCAAAGTGTTAGCCATTGGGGAATTAAATTATTTTCATTCTTTTGTATTAAACACAGGTTAAAGTATAAGATCAATATTTTTTTCTGGCTTTTCATAATCTGACTACTATGGAAGTTTCTAGTCTATTCATTTTGTGTTGAATTCATTCTTTCTGTGCTAACAGAATGGAATAGCTTGTTTCTATGCTGCTTCATGTGGTTTGTCTTTGCTTCTATTCACTTTTCTGCTATAATTTTCCATTCATCTCTCAGGTTTAATATTACATTGCATCTAAGGAATGTTTCCACATTTCCCATATTCTAAAATAACCAAGAATATCAGTATTCAACAATACTACGTGCTAGGCATTGAGTTGGCAATTTTCCATATCATAAATAATCCTAAGAAAGGATGTTCATATTTTAATAGAGGAGAAAATAGAGGCATGAAGAGGAAAGGTCATAAAGTTATAGTGTATAGAGTATATTGGGATTACACACGAAACTCAAATCAGTCTGATTCCAAAAATACTTTGTTCTTTTCACATCATGGCCCTCTATGAAATTTGTTCTAAATTGTAGAGTTTATAAAACAGAGTTCTCTTCTCTACTTTGTTAGATATTCATAGCATCAAAAAATAGCTAGAGAAGGTTTTCAAATAGATATAAACATTTCACAGATGTAGGTAAATATTTATATTAGCTTCTAAAATTCTTGTTCATCAAGTTGTAAAGATCGTCCTTAAAAGAAAAACTACAAGTTCTTCAGTAAAGAAGAGTAATAAGAAAGAATCATAACACATAGGATATTAAAGAATATACTTCGAAGAACAAGAGAAAGTATAGTGTTTTTTTTTTTTAATGTTGCAGACATTCTGCATGTCACAAAAATATGTTGTGACATTTGTTTTCAATTCAATCTGTGGCTCCATGGCAGTCATTTAGCATGGCTGGGAAATTCCCTTGGAAACTAAATGGCAAATGAAGTTTTCATTTTAATATTTCTCAAGAGTAGCCAAAATTAGGTTCCTAATTATAGAAGTGCTAATTAGAAATAAAACATTTCTTTATATAAAAGATTTTCTTTAAGAAAAACAATGTATATTTTCATTTAGAGATAAGCATTATGTAGGATATGATCCTGAACATTATTATGGAATTTCTCTACAGCCACATAGAAATGTTATAAAAAACAATTGGAAAGTGTTATTTGGCTCAAACTCTTTTACTGTTTAGTAGAAGCAGCATAATGCTAGTTCTCTGCATATTGAAAAATCATCTCCGTTGGTAGAGAGATTTAAATCCCTGAAAAAAGTACATTTCAATTTTGGGGTTTTATAATTAGCTTTGCATTATATACACATTTTCAGTAATCAAATCCTAACTTGTGGTACAGGACATCAATTTGTTTAGAAAGCATTGTTTATAGTGAGTATATCCCTTAGGCATTGCGTAACTTGAACAACATACCCAAACAGGCAAGAGTAACCTGTAGGGAAATTTAAAGCTTTATAGTTCTTACAACCATGACATTATAATACCATGCTTTGTGCAATTCTGATCTATAATTTATGTTATCTCTATCTTTTTATAAGCTTTGAGAATGAACTCTTGAGATGTTTAACTTATTTTAGATGCATATTAAAATGTTCAGTTGCAGTATTTATAAAGTATTCTGATAATAATTTTGCCTGAAGCTATATTAACTATTAACTTAAATCTATGTACTTACTTTGAGAAATGCATATTCAATATGTATAACATTTATCCAAAATAAATGAGTAAAAATGAATACTCATTTTTTGGAATATTAACAATATTCCAAACTATTAACCACAGGAAGCTATTATTTCAATGCCATTTCAAAGAGACTACTTATTGGAAGAATATGAAAAAAAACAAAAAAACAACTAGCTAAAACTTTAAATATAAAATTTAGCTCTAGGAGGAGCTGTGTGTCTATACAGCAGATAACAGACAGCTAGTTTCACTTTATTATTATTTATTAAGAAAAAACTAGAGAGATAAACTTCAAAATAACTCAAAATAATTTGATTTATTCATTTTATTTTATCGGAAAAATCTATTTAAATTGCCATCTTTATTGCTTAGGAAAACAAAGATTATAGAAAAGACATGAAAATATATGAGTTGCCACTATAACCATATTTTATCCTTGTTATGATTTATATTTAAATTATAGTACAGTATAAATAGATTTATTTGATTTCCTTCTAGTAGAGGAAGACCCCAGTTTAAGTATCTGAAGATACAATTGTTTAAACTATTTTTATTGGTTTAATTTTTACTGTATTTCCTACATTCAAAATTTTCTTCCCCAACACACATTACATCAAAGGAATACATGCTCTAATTTTGTATTAACTGATGCAAACATAGTTACTAAAAGAATATATTTAGCAGCATATTTTATAAAATTTATTATTGACAGACATGAACATAAACCTGTCACATTCTAACATCAACATGATCTTGTTTATAAATGGTAATTGGTTAAAATAGAAAAATGGTGCCCTACTATTATATATAGAGAAAATTCAATTGTTTTTGTGGGAAAAAGCCATGAAGTTTTAAAAAATAGTTTCATCATTTTAAAAATGAATTGATTTTTTTTTGTCTAGTTGGGCATAGCTTATGTTGGTTTCTCTAAAAGCACAGTAACATGAACAATTTTCTGTTTGCATCAGAAATGTCCCAAATAATAATATGAGATGTGAGTGAGCTTCTTCCTTCCATTTTTGAGAAAGGTAAATTTTTTCCCCTGATTCTCGAAAGATATAAAATATGCTAACTGTGATATTACAAAATGTTCAGTCATATATTTAATTCACAATCATCTATTGAGCATCTACCAAGTTTTATATATCTTTGATTCACAGTTTAATTAGGCACATTTTCTATTTGCCTAATACCTATGTCTATTAAAAGAAGAAAAAGTGTAACAAATAATAATTGAGCCAACTCTTAGCCTAAATATTTCATTAATGTACATAGGATTCATTAACTACATAAGCATACAAGCTTAACAATTTAAATATATTAATATGAGATTTTTATTTATTATTTGTTACATTTACTAATTAAAATATATATAAATTTCTCCTAATTTGGAGTATAGTTTTACAACTGGTCCAGCTCTGGAAATGTCTAAAATTAATATAGGGACCCCTTGTTGTTTGGCTAGATCTACACACAATCATGCAATATATAACATTGAAGATTTGAAGGATTTAAAACCTGAACAATAAGATACTGAAGAACAAAAATATATCATTGTATATCTAAACAAATTCAAAATAAGGTTAATTTTTAAAACCATGAATTATTAAGTACATTAAATGTGTCACGAACTTCAAGAGCTACTCTATATATTTACTACCAAAAGAATCTTAGAAGATATTATTAGCCCCTTTTTATATATAACATAACATAACTTGTACAAGATTGTATGGCCAAGAACTGATATCAGTAATTGAGTTTAGGCTATAGGTTTGTATGATTCCAATTTTTTATTTTATTTTATGAAGTAACACTAATTATTTACAAATGTATCTATTTGAAATGCCTAAGATAATTTAGTTCTAGTTAAAATATTAATCCATCTTCATTAGAGTTTGACTTTTTCATCTAATCAAAATTTATGTATTATTAATAAATGTCTATTATGTTTAAGATACTGCACAAGGCATTCACACTGGACTGAGCAAAACAGAATCTGTCCCTGTCCTCATAGATATCATGTTCTCTTGAGAAAAACATGAACAAAAAAGGAATATATAAATATTTATATCAAGGGATTATGATAAGTGGCATAATGGAGAAGTATAAAGTTCCATAAGCGTTTCTAAAACAATGGCCTGACCTGACTCACTAAGTCAAGGGATGATTTCCTGAGTAAGAAGTAATTAATATGAGATCTAAATGGTAAGAAGGTGTGAAATGGCAATATTATGTTCCAGGTAGATTTGGTGGGCAGAAAAATGGTTCTCCAACAGCTTGTACCCTAATCCTTGAAACCTCTGAATATGTTATTGTACATGGCACATTTTTGCAGATGTGATTGATTTAAGGATATAGAGATGGGGAGGTTATCCTGAAGTATCTGAGCAGATCCAGTGTAATTGCGAGGGTGCTGGTAAATGCAAGAGGGAGACAGAAATGTCAGAGTCAAAGGAGATGTGGCAACAGACTTCAGAGTCCAAAACATTTTTGAAGATGCTACACTGCTTACTTTGAAGATGATTGAAGGGTTCACAATTCAAAGAATTCAGATGCTCTGCAGAAGCTAAAACAGGAAAAAGGAAATGGATTCTACCCTAGAGTATCCAGAAAAAGCAGCAGTCCAGCCAACATCTTAATTTTGCACAGTAAGACCCATTTGGACTACTAACCTCCAGAACTTTGAGTTAATACATACATTTGTGTTGTTTAAGCCACTATTGTGTACTATTTTGTTACAGCAGCGATAGGAATCTAATATAGCAGAAGAAATAGAACATGTAAACCCTGAAGTAGGAATCAGCATGTCAATTTCACATAAATACAGTTTACTTCCAAAGTAATGAAGAAAATAATTAAGTCATTTAATCACATCTTTGTAAATTTCTTTGCATCATTTTTCAGGATCTCATGTGATTCTTATAATAAGGTTCTCAGACATGTCCTATATCTACCAAATGACCAATAATTTCAGCACAAATGGTGTACTAGTTCATTTGGGCTGCCATAATCAAATACCACAGACCGGAAGTTTTCAAAAAACATAAATTTGTATTCTCACCAAAAACTTGGACCTCCCTGGAGTTTAGAAGTCCAAGATAAGGGTGCTGGCAGGGTTGCTTTCCCCTGAGGTCTCTCTTTGAAATTCAGATAATCTCCCTCTTGCTGCTGTCTCTTCACATGAGGAGTCTCCTTATGCACACATACCCCTGGTGACTCCCTGGGTGTCCTAATCTCCTCTAGGACAACAATCAGACTGCATTGCCTAATGCCTAATGGCCTCATTTAACATAATTACCTCTTTAATGGTCCCATCTCCAAATACAGTCCCATTCTGAAGTACCATGGATGAGGGTTTCAACATACGAATCTCAGGGGGAGGGTCCAGAACACCCACCACCATTGCTGCTGTGGTATACATTACTAATATTTTTCTCAATTTCCTGACATAAAAGATGATCACACATCAACATGTGTTGAAGTTAGTAGTGTCCACATGACTTACTCTGACTGAAGAGCTGTGAGAGAAAATGACACTGGAAATATTTAAGTACCACTCACTAATTATTTGTGCTGTCTTCTCCTGATGCCTTAGCCAGTGCGATTTCAGATGGTGAAGTCCATCGGATCAGAAGACAGACAAAATTTAAAAACATGGAATATTTACACTGTCTTACTCTATGTTTAATTGTGCATTTTATCTTATGAATATGATAGTTTTCTTTATGATTTCTTCTTGTGACTTGGCTTACATTTTCACTTAGGACAAACTTTCTCTTTTATTATTTTCATCCAAGTACAGCAAAACAATGACAGTATTTCCTTTCTGTCATTGTGATATTGTACCCCTTGTTTGAGTCACTGGGTGATATACCTCTTAATTACTACTCAGATCATTTCTGTAGTCCAGTCATTATTGGTTCAGCAAATAATACGAGAACAATAAAATTTCTGGAATTTTATTCATTTTGTTTATAATACATTAATTATGAGAGACTCCTTCTATTTCTATAGAAAAATAATTTTAAAGAAGGAAACATCTTCATGGTATTGGGTTCCAATAGAAAAGTTGACCAAAATATTACCTTCTATCTGGAAATATATTTTGTCAGAAGAGGTATTTTCAGGGACACATATTAATACTAAAACAATAGAAGAGCAAAAAAAAAAAGTGAAAGGAAAAACATGATGAGATTTAAAGCTATTATAGAATAATTAAAAGAGTATGGAGCAAAGAAGTAAAATTCCAATAATTTATGTTGTTACCCTATTTGCAATTGTGTGTGTGTGTGTGTGCGTGTTTGCGTGCATAGGTAGGTGAGTATGTGTTTGAGAGAGAGAGAAACAAAGATATCGGTGTGTTTAATTATAAAAGTAATTTTAAACATAAGGTTTGTGTATCATGATTTGTTATAAAAGCTAAATTTATCTATCACTTCCAATCTCATCAAGATATATCTTATTAAATTATTGATTCTTTAAAAGTTAAAATAAGATTTTTCAGCCTACCTTGCTCTGAGACACAGATCAATTTATCTTTTTCCTATCTCCTTCTTGCTACGAGATTCAGGTATCTATTGCACAGAGGTTCAAGAACTATCTGGAAATGACAATACAAAGTAAATATCCAGCCAAGAATAATGGCAAAAGTGAAATAATTCAGGCTGGGCATGGTGGCTCATGCCTGTAATCCTAGCACTCTGGGAGTCTGAGGCGGGTGGATTGCTCAAGGTTAGGAGTTCGAGACCAGCCTGAGCAAGAGTGAGATCCCGTCTCTACTAAAAATAGAAAGAAATTAATTGGCCAAGTAAAAATATGGAAAAAATTAGCCGGGCATGGTGGCACATGCCTGTAGTCCCAGCTACTCGGGAGGCTGAGACAGGAGGATCACTTGAGCCCAGGAGTTTGAGGTTGCTGTGAGCTAGGCTGATGCCATGGCACTCTAGCCCAAGTAACAAAGTGAGACTCTGTCTCAAAATAAAAAAGCGAAATAATTCATGTCTGTGTGCATATGTGTACATGCTAATCCACACTTTTCCCCTGGAATGATAAGGAAGGAAGAGTTAACACCTAGATACACCTAGAGAGCAGAGCTGAAAAGCAAGTACAAAATGATAGTTAACTTTATATTCCACATTTGAACTGTTGAATATTTGGAAACATATTCATGTATAAATGTACATAAATAAAATAAATTGTAAGTAATTATTTAAAGTAAAATTAAATGTCATATTTATATATATGTATATAATATACATACTTATATATATAAATGAATTTTACCCTAAATATTTATTTTTCTTAATTTATTTAAATCTTTTCTTCCTAGGCTACAAGATAGAGCCACCCAAAGAGAAAGAAATTCAGATAGGCATAAGATGTGTCATTAGCAATATCTAAAGTAAAAAACAGTAGAACATCTACTTGATACTGAAGGGAAGAATTTATGAGATAAGGAATATATATTCAGCTGTCCTTTTATTTAACTATCAAAGATGTAAAAAAAAAAGTTTTAGGAATGTAAGAATTCAGAAAATATCACAATAATGAAGCCCTCTCCTCACTTCATCCAGGAAGTCAAATATGTGTAAGAACTTAATCTACCTAAGAAATAACTGAAAACTTCAGGAAAGGGACTTAGCATTAAATCAGCAAGTAAAAATCAAACAACCCTATCCAAAAGTGGGCAAAGGACATGAACAGAAACTTTTCAAAACAAGACAGAATAATGGCCAGCAAACATATGAAAAAATGCTCAACATCTCCAATCATCAGGGAAATGCAAATCAAAACCACAATGAGATATCACTTATCTCCAGTGAGAATGGCCTTTATTAACAAGTCCCAAAACAACAAATGTTGGCATGGATGTGGAGAGATAGGAACACTCCTACATTGCTGGTGGGACTGCAAACTTGTTCAAACTCTGTGGAAAGCAATATGGAGATACCTTAAAGCGATACAAGTGGATCTACCATTTGATCCAGCAATCCCATTACTGGGCATCTACCCAAAGGAACAAAAGTCACTCTATGAAAAGACAGCTGCACTCGAATGTTCATAGCAGCACAGTTCACAATTGCAAAGATATGGAAACAACCCAAGTGCCCATCAATACATGAGTGGATTAATAAAATGTGGTATATGTATACCATGGAGTACTATTCAGCTATAAGAAACAACGGTGATATAGCACCTCTTGTATTTTCCTGGATAGAGCTGGGACCCATTCTGCTAAGTGAAGTATCCCAAGAATGGAAAAATAAGCACCACATGTACTCACCAGCAAATTGGTATTAACTGATCAACACTCAAGTGGACATATAGGAATAACATTTATTGGGTTTTGGCCAGGTGGGGGGTAGGGGATGGGTATATACAAACATAATGAGTGGGATGTGCACCAACTGGGAGATGGACACACTTGAAGCTCTGACTCGAGGGGGAAGGGAGGCAAGGGAAATATATGTAACCTTAACATTTGTACCCCCACAATATGCTGAAAAAAATAAATAAATAAAAAGAAATAAAGTAAAAAAAAGTTTCATAGCAGATCTGAAATTGAGACAAAGGAGAGCACAACTATTGAGTATTGGAACACACATATTCTAGTGGTTAGTCTTTGAATTATGTTGATATGAATAAAACTATCAAAAATTTAAATGAGAAAACATAGGTAAAGAGAGAGTAATATAAGTTTCTTCATTGCTTCATAAGACATAGTTGAGTTTCTAATAGCATCATTTAAAGTGTCTAAAATTTTGCTTCCATTTATATGGTGAATTACATTTATAGATTTCTGTATGTTTAACCATCCCTGCATCTCTGAGATGAAGCCCAGTTAGTCATAATGGATTATTTTTTTCATGAGCTGCTAAATTCGTTTTGCTAGGACTTATTTTTTTTTT